>CM032229.1:140157500-140840000 GCA_019009955.1 Riptortus pedestris
TTCTCCTTTCTTCTGTGCCCATTAAAGAATGGATCTCATGACTGGAAGCTTCAGGGTATACGCCTTAACACTCTTGGCCACCTCGTGTTTCCATGTAGGGCTGCAAGTAGATGGGATGAGCTTGTATGATGATGGTGGGCGGACCAGGAAGACGGGACCAGTTCAACGGCCTTCCAATGAACAATGTCCCGCCAGCTCTTGTGAGGCCTCGTCCAACGCGCCCCAACTAGACCAGGTCTTTCAAGCGGCAATAACCTACCTTATCAACCAAATAGACCCCCCTGCAACCTTATCGTACAAATAGAGTACTTCTATAACCTTATCATCCGAATAAGTAGATCCTCCTGCAATGCTATCATCCAAGTAGAGCCACCCTACAGTCTTACTATGCTCCAACCTTCGACCAAAACAGGGCCTCCTTGCAAGCTTATCATCCAAATAATATTCTTCGCCAATCTTATCATCGAAATAAAAAGTGCCACCGACAATGTTATCATCCAAGTAGAGTCCCCCAGCAAGCTTACCATCCAGTTAGAGCTCCATTGGAAGCTTAGAATTCCTCTACGACCTTATCATCCCAATAGAGTCTCCTCCAACGTAATACTCCTCTTTACAACAATCCTAGCTCACAGAAAATAATTTATACAAGCAAAATAAAAACGGAGAGTATCCCAAAAAAGTTACAGAAAGACACCATTGCAATAACTTAAGAAATGAAATTTTTATAACTTATTTATATATTGGCAGAGAGAGATGCCATACATAATAGTTTATTTTCACGCTCTCATTGTGAGCTTTCTATTGCATAATCCCTACCCCTCGTCGATTAATTCTGGCCACTGGCCACTTAACTTTCCTCACCTTGGACCGGACTACAATAACTTTAAAATGCAGTCAAGGTAATCCAAATAAATTCCAATCACAACCCTAATTATTTAGCAATGCGGAAGGTTACACATTGGTCTTCCGCCTCGTCCAAATATTCACGTTTCACCTTCGGGATAATTGGTGGTTCTAAATGAAATTTGATTTACGAGCATTTCAAAATTAGTTATGAATGGTGTTAGCTGGTGGTGTTAGCCTCTGGGAGATTCCTATTGACCTCCTCGAATCTCCAACAGATCTCTCACTCTCATTTCACTATGTCCACAAGATACGAATGATCAAATTGGCATTTGACACAGATGACATGTCCACGAAAGTTCTCTAACGCAATCATAAATTGATTGATTTAACTTTTAGCATATTTCTCTCAAGGGAAATCAACTAACGCGATTGTCAAAAAATATCCCCAAATGACCATCGACCTGCCCAATAGATGTCGAAAATGAGGTCCTCGAAATTATATATATATATATATATATATATATATATATATATATATATATATATATATATATATATAAAACTCGACATTTCAATGTTATAATTAAAAAAGAAGGGGGAAATCATGTGTTTAAAATATCTCTGTTATTAAGATTCGGATTGAAGAATTGTATGAATCAATTTTACTGCAAATTTCATTTACCATAATAACTGCTTTATACACTTTTCCTCTATTGTTTTTTTTTTAATTTTTAGCGTTTTGTTAACCCCCACATTCAGTGATTGCTGGTAAACAATTAGCGCATATATTGTTGCGCGTGTTGTTACAAGCTTAAATACCAAATATTGTTTTCAATGGACCTATAGTATGAGAAATGCGTTATATAGTGAGATGAGTTCTCTTGTGTGTCATAACAGCACGAGGGAGATCTCATTAGTTTTTGCAGTCCCTGCGTGAAAAACTTTTTTTCACTGTGCTTTAAGAAAAACGGGTTTCGTTCGCATCTTAGATGTACGTTTTAAACATGAGTTAAATATTTTTTAAATTCTAATGTATACCAAACCAAACCAAGGAAACCTGTAAATATTTAATTTCCTTTAAGTAATTGAACTTGTTATACTATTGTAGTTTTACAACCAAATATTGAGTACATTCCATTGTATTATACAAGTCATGTACTGTAAATGTCCCCTTCTGGTTAGCACACTTTACGAACTTCGATGATCTACAAGTTTCTGTAAACAATCTTATTACAAATTTAATTTTCTTCAAAAATTGTTGTTATATGTACATATTTTTGCAGTCTTCGGGAAAACCTTCATTCAACTAACACGACTTAATAATACCTGAGCTAGAAACCATGTCATTTCCAGGCAAAATTTGAGGACCTGTTTACATAAGCGTGTTGTACAGAAAAAAAATCGAATAGATGGCGTGTTCGCACGTGGGGTATTTCCTCAGTTTACGCAGCCCAGACTTTTAATAATAGTAGACACATTGATCCTTTATACAAACATCCGAAATATTTTTTTTTTTACTACCGAGATACAGTTATTTCAAATCACGACCCACTCCAAAGTCAGCCATTTCGTCAAGTCGAACAAAGGAAAGTATAATATGCAAGCGATACATTCACTGAAAGGAAGGTCTGGGTGATAAAGGCATGTTCTGAGGACCTTGGCCGACCAAGACTGGTTTATTGAACGTTTGATTTCACAAAGGAAGGTGTGGTAGGACTGCTATTCGCAGCTCTGGTTTAGTTCGTTCAGCGGCTTAAATGCAGTCTGGAAAATATCACAAACCCTATGGTGAAATGGAATGAGCTTATGACGGAGACGGGTTAGTCTCAAATACATTTCGAAAGAAAGGCCTCAAAGATTCATAGGCAGTGCTCAATTTATAGACCAAAACAGTTATATTCAGAAGGAAATGATTTTCTTATTTGAGCCCAGGCAAGAATAAAACATGTTTGCTGCATAACATCTTTAAGTGTAAAAGAAAATTACCATGGTAGAAAGTAGGTATGAAGAATGTTTGTGGAACAATATGAGCTAATTTTGCAAATAGATTTTAATATAAAACACAATCACAAGGCAAGATTCAGGAATATCCTTAACATCCCAAACACGAAAATAAATATTTTAGAAGAGAATCATTTCGAAGAGTGAAGCTCGAATTCAATTTAAATAAAAAACAATTTTCGCTTTAAGGTTTAGACCAATTTCTTATCGTTTATAAAGCTTGTCCCCCTTTAACAAATTTAATACTATTAGCAAAGCATTCTATTAATTAAAAATGTATGTTATATATTTGCAATTATTAAAACTGTTAAGAAAATTAATGTATTATATATAATTATTAAACTAGTAGATTTTACGAATATTTGTTTTTTGAATTTCAGATATTTTTACAAACAAATGGTTTATTTAAGTTTACAATTTAATAATATGTGCAGAAATTAATTTAAATAATATTAATAACTATGTTATATAAAAACAATAATATGTTATGCATCCTGTTACCTTTAATCTCTAACGTAAAAAAATCTTTTTCATTTCATATTCTCAAACTAATTTAAAAATGATATGCATTATGCTATAAATCAATATCAAATATTTGTGAAGTATAATCTGTAATTTGAAATTACAATTGAATTATTTCAATTTTAGAGCAACAGCTCTATCTTCAAAGGCACTGAAGGTGTTGCTCTGAAAGTGCACTCTGTAAAAAATAAAACGCTATTGTGTACCTGCAGATTCGTTCCTCTACTACCCGGATTCCCTATAAGAGGGAATATTTTTGTTCGTTTGGGATAAAATAAATCTTAACAAGCTTTGTAATCTCACTATCCCAACATACATTTTATATAACACAAATACTAACTGGGCACGGAAATACAAACTCTTACTTACACAGACTCAAACTTACCCTCTCAAACACTTGTAAATGAGACAATTACACTGAACAGACATTCACCCTATGTAGACTGACTACAGTTAAAGACTAATATTCCCGCATGGCCTATCAGTCCCAACATTTTATTTTCAAAACACCTAAATGTATTAGAAGCAAAAGCATATGATATTCTTAAGCTGAGAGAGAAAAAAGTAATATAATATTAATATTATGTATTTTTTTTATTGGTTATTTAATTGTATTCCTTAATTGTTCTTATTTAATGTTTATTTTGTCAAGATTCATTTTCATGTACTAATTTAAATTTTTAATATGTATACTTATTATATAAATATTTTTAAATGTTATACAAAATGCACATATTATGCAAATATGCATAGGATGAGCAGAAAATAAAATCCCTCCGCATAGGGATACTATGTAGAGGAAATACGTCAACAAGCTTCATAATAGCGAAATTTAAGTGAATCATGAATTTTTTAGAGACCGCAACATGCACATATACACATGTCCAGTCGACCACAGAATTTATTGGGATCTTTGTAGAAGAATGGTGAGCGTTTAAAACAACATATTCCATACCAATGAGGTGGATGCAGGTGCGCAACCTGCCTGCAATGAGCCAAGGCAAAGCCCAGGAAATCATGTGAGGGGATTTTCCCGGGCAGGTTTTCCTCCGAGCCAGAGATATGAGTCAAGGATTGTCACTAGACTATTACAAATAGGTTCAGAGAAAGCCCCAGTAAGAAGCAACGGTGGTCTTCGTAAATGGAAATCACACTTGAATGCTAATGAACTCAGAGAGCGACTCTTGAAAGAAAAAAAATTCCTCAAACCGCGACACTTAAATCACAGACCCCATTTATTTAGTGAGCATTCATTCTATTTCGGGCAGGACTACAAAAGCTGTTACGAGTTGAAACGGCAGCACTGTTATGTATAAGAAGCGTCTTTAATTCATGAGAGGTAATCCTCATTCACATAACAGGAACGATTATATTCATCATAATCTTAATATTTATATACGTTTTTAGCAGATTTCCCTTGAAGGATATCAGCTAGTGAAGGTGTCCTCATGGCGCAATTTTCAAATGGCCAACAGTCTTACCTAGGTGATGAGGAAAATCCAATCCATTCATTTTTTTTTGAGTTGACATGATTGGCAGACCTTCGAAATCTTTCCGACCCCGAGGAAGCTCAAGGGGTTCATGATCAAAGTTTAGGGTTGGGTGAACAACCCCCGTTAGCCAAGGAGGTCCAGGTATGAGTTGTAGTCAATTCACCCTGTCCTTCTTGCTTATGTACGGGATCTAAGTAAGGCATTATCCTGATTTCCCATGGAGAAGCTGCCAGACGTACATACTAGATAGACATCCACTTGTCCATTACTGCTGCGACAGTAGCGTAGTATAGCAGCGAACACGTGAACTAACCTTCTGCCTCGGCGGGGATCGAAACTGCCCTACTTTTGGCATAAGCTTACTGACGGTAGAGGTAGTGTACTTACGCATTAATCTGCACGGCCTCCCATATATTATTAATTGATTTGTATCATTAAATTTTATCGGGGGAGAGAGGGGTTCGATTGGGGAGAAAATCGAAAATCCAAAATATCTTCGTAACCATAAGTGGAATCAAAAACTCGTGTATAATTAATTGTGTTGGAAAAATAATTTACTAAAAATGTTGATATATATACTTTTTCTCTATCTTGAATATTAACCAATATATGTGCATTGAAATAATGGAAAATTCATCGAAAACAGAGGAGAGAGAGAGAGAGAGAGAGAGAGAGAGAGAGAGAGAGAGTGAGAGAGTAGAGGAGAGGAGGAGAGGGGGAGAGAGAGAGAAGAGAGAGAGAGAGAGAGAGAGAGGAGAGAGAGAGAGAGAGAGAGAGAGAGAGAGAGAGAGAGAGAGAGAGAGAGAGAGAGAGAGAGAGGAGAGAGAGAGAGGAGGAGAGAGAGAGAGAGGAGAGAGGAGAGAGAGAGAGAGGAGAGAGAGGAGAGAGAGGAGAGAGGAGAGAGAGAGAGAGAGAGAGGAGAGAGAGAGAGGAGAGAGCGAGGAGAGAGAGAGAGAGGGAGAGAGAGAGAGAGAGAGAGGGAGAGAGAGAGAGAGAGAGAGAGAGAGAGAGAGAGAGAGAGAGAGAGAGAGAGAGAGAGAGAGAGAGAGAGAGAGAGAGAGAGAGAGAGAGAGAGAGAGAGAGAGAGAGAGAGAGAGAGAGAGCTTTTCGTCTCCTCACCTCTAAACGGAGTGTAGAGCGACCTAATTGCTGGGCTGTAGAACAATGTCAGCTGTTCGAAGCCTTTTCTCCTATCTGGCTCAGAATTATAAGGAGCCTATCATACTTGTAGCTTCATTAAACATATGTTACAGAGCTTGCTTGGATATATTGACTTACGAAGCAGGGATTTGCCAATAATTATTTAAACAAACGAATAATAAGTAAAATTTTGAAAGGCGAAAGTGGATAGGATACGTCCTTAAACATAGGTCGGCAACTGAATGTGCTTCTCTGGATTAAGATTTCAATCTGACTACACAAGCATAAAAGTTTTGTTCAATTTCTGCATAAGTTTTGTGAACAAGTATAAGAATATAATCGAGCTGTGCCTCTTCCACCTCGCCCGTTTAAAATTTAAAATGCTTGTAAATTAAAAAAGCACTCTTATTTTTGCATCAATACAAATTTTAAGAGCAGTTTTATCTGTAGAAAACCCTTGTCAAAAACCTACGCTAAATTAACTGAATTCAAGTGAACTAATAAACGTTTGAAATATTATCAGTCGGCACGTGTGAACGACAGTGGAGTTTCTTCTCGACAGCAAAATAGACTGCTAATAAAATTATAAAAAAGGGCTAATTGTGTTATTTTATCTGACATCACAACCATACGAACTCTGTTTCAAAGAAAAAAAGTCCGTCACGCAGGGGCTGCGTGAACTAAGCAGATTTCCCACGTGAAGTTTTACAATAGAGAAATCTGCCTAATAACAACTGTAGTAGTAAGAAACCACTAAACCTAAAACATTATTTAGGGCGTAATAACCCAGTAGTTTCTAGCCCCAAAAAACAGTTAACCTAACTTCTAACCTATTCACGAGGGACGAATAGTTTTGGAAACGGCCGCCAGAGCTCTCGGCGGAAAGTCCAAACATAGCCTACTGGCGACCACACGCAGAATACAAATGAAAATATCTCGGTTAATATTCAAGATACAGAAAAAATGTATAGAACAATATTTATAGTACATTTAATTTGCAATAAGATTTATTCTATACAATTTTTCGATTCGACGCATAATAACAGAGATATTTTGAATTTTCAAAAATCCCCACCTTTAAACCCCCCCCCCTCCCACTGGTCCGATTTCAGCAATTAACGAACTTGATCTTCCTTTTTACATAAAACGATTAAATTACGAGTTTTGTAACGATCAAACAAAAATTGCGACCGCTAGAGCGTTAACAGACAAATATATATATTTATATAATTTTGAACGGACCTCATTTTCGTCATCTCCTGGGTAGGATCGATGGACATTTGAAGAAATTTTTCGAAACTCGCGTCATGAGTACGACCTCAATAGCTGATTTCCCTTAAGGGAAATCTGCTAACAGGAATATTATATTATTTACAAAATATAACTTGACTAGTTTACAGAACAATTACTTAATTAACTAGAATTTAAGGAACGATACTGTTAGTCCTATGTCAAAACGTTTTATGATTTACCTTAAATTAAGATTCAATCTTTCCATTTATATGTTATACAATCGCCATTAGACCAACCTTTATATGTGACAGTGAAAAGTAAATAGGAGAGCACTCACAGACCACGCGGTCCACTTTGTACTACTATTGCTAATTGAGGAGGATTATCTACAGGTTATAACTCTTTCTTAGCCAGGGTGAGACTAAGGATGTTTTTTAAATGAGTTTCTCACTATTCATTTCAGAATTATAAAAACCCTCTCATACATTATTTTTCACTTAATAATGTATATTATAGACGTCGCTAGAATATCTTACCTTAGTGTGAGGGAATCGTTAATAACGAAACTTCAGTAAATGATTGAAAGAATATGGCTGAAACGTTGGTTAGTTATTCACGACTAAAAAGACAGTAAACGACTTTGAGAGAGATTTTTAATAATTAGGAGTTAACTCTATTGGATGGTTAAGTCATCATTCCCGGAAAGAGAAAATATAAGATATGCAAAATTGTTTGGAAGCCATGAACTGAGTGGATGACGCAGATCCGTCAATGCAATCAAGTGTTGATTTATTTGACAGCTGTAAAAATGTATTTTGAACGTCTCGATAAGGTAATTACACATGTTTAGATTACAAGCATCTATCTACTCTGAATACTTAATGGATTCCCGTCTCACTGCATTATTTTCAAACAAATTCATATTATATACTTAGACTTTATGATGGTGTTTATGGCGTAACATACGCAAAATCTGGAGCCCCAATGAACAGGATACATTTACATAAAATATTATGTACTATCGTAATTGTTGTACAATACGAGTATAATTTAACGTTGTGGGTGTATGTGTCCTGTACGGGTTCGTGCCAGAGTCAAATCATAGTACGGTTCTTCGGGTCTAGAGCTTTGTCTAGTCATCTCTTAGCATTGAGCGATAATTGAGGAGCGACATGGAATTTCGAGGTGTTAATCACGCCTCGACAATTGGACTTTTGATGACAATCTCCCTGGTGTAGTCCCTCTCTGTCTAGAAAAAGGTTGGAACCTGCAGATAACCAGTCCCTAGAATTGAACACAAATTATAATAATTATTTAGGACGGGTGTAACGAGGCATGGGCTTTTAAGAATTTGTCTTCCAGCTCATGGGCGATTTCCAAGAAGCCATTAAAGATGACAGCAAGAGCAGTAGTACACTTTTAGTTAAAAATAGTCGTTGCGTAAACTAAGCACATTTCCAACGCAGACGGGATGTCACATTACAGATCTCATCTGCCCATATATTTTCAATTTTAGAATAAAAAGCCTATGAGTAGATGAGAGTGGTTAATAAACTTTAATTGATGACGTCTCACACCAAGGTACTCGTGTGTATCTCATCTAGAAATGATCTGTTGAAATACATATTGGGTGTTGAAGCTTGGAATAAGGCGCTTCATGATATATTCGCTCACTGTTGAACTGCGATTATTAAATGTGTGTTTACTAAAGGCTGAAAAAGCTAGTTTATACTCAGTTAATACTCATGAGGAAGTGTAGAGAACAACATTTACAGGAACTTAAATTTACTAAAATATTGGTTGTATATGATTTTTTAATCCAATTCATAGATAGTATCAGAGATATTTTAAATTTTGGATTTTCTCCCCCTCTAGGCCCCCTCCTTCCCTCCAACCCAAATTTAGCCGTACTTAATCTTTGGTCGGGATTTGGGCTGGCTGGGAGAGGTCCATCATCAACGGAAGGATCAAATGCCTGTTTGACCTTTTGATCCTTCCGTTAATCTTTAGTTTTACAACAGGAAACGATATATCGAGAGTGGTAACGATCAAACAAAAATTGCGACTCCTTCAGCGGTAACAGACATATATATAATTATATTCAATTTGGAACTGCTGTTTTCCCTTTACAAAAACCTGCTAAAAGAAAAATTGAAGGATTTGTACTATGGTAGTTACTGTAACTCTCATTTTCATCGGCTACTGATTATTGTCGACGGATATTTTTAGAAACCACGTCATGAGCTAATTTCTCCTCTGCTATAAAATTCGCTATAAAATTAGAGATAATTACTACTTATTCTTCAATATACACAAGTTTCAGAAGGTTGTTGATTGATGCAACGCAGTAGGAAATTAGGGAGCGAAAACTGTTGTGACATTATGACTGTTGAGCCTGGATTGTTTACTTTTCGACATGTAAACATTCCGCTGACGAACAACTACAGGGAAACGTCTATCCTTGATAAATTGGCAAGTCGCTACTGCAGGACATTTACATAGAACTAGAGAAGAATAATTGTTATTTCTGCTGGTGGTGATGGTTACTGAGGCTTAGCGCTTTCCACAGGTTACATGACCATCTTCAGAGCTACAAACAATAAAACTAAAATAAATAAACATTTTGAAGATTAGAAGTTAAAAATGTCCATAACAAGGGGCATGTATAAGAAAACGTAAATAAAACTGCAGAACATTTAACTATAATATCTTTTAACCACGCAGGTCCTACGCTCTGACTGTAAATTTTAATTACTCTTAATTCAAGAGAAGGATAAATATATCTATTGTAATTTATTCTATTCTAAATAAATATTTAATATGGTATTGTTAAAATACTTTATTCATAAAGCTTCTATAGTTTTAATAATAGTTTTTATACATGACTTATTATGGAATTTGTTAACTTAAACCAAAATTCTTACTTATTGTAGTTTTCATTGTTTGCAGCTATGAAGATGGGAATGTAAATTGCTTTTGATAACCCGAAGAGTATTGGGACAGTCCCTAAAGAAATAAAAAGTTCGTCAAACGAGAATAGCGTTTTAAATCTCAGAAGATTTTCTATGTGAAGTATTTTCGTATTACATTCTGATTAAACATTATTAAGAACCTTTAGTAAATTAGTATGTAAGCTACAAAATTGGTCATATAATGTCATAGTGTTCAAACCCATGAAAAAAATTAGGATTTACTGAAAGCTAAACAGGAAAACACAATAAATAAGTCGCTTGACATTAGTATTAATGAAAAATGTAAATGTTTCAACCACGAAATGAAAGGTGTTATGAACAAGATTAATAATATAACATTTTTCAATCTGACGCATGCTAACTGAGATATTAGAAACTTCACCCCTCATCGCCCTCCTGGCATTGGAATATTAAGTTGATAACTAAGAAACATAAATTTTGGACTCCAAGCTGTTAAACTCAGGGACTCATAAGTCAAAGGTTTCTATTTTGCTTTGTCTATCTTATAGTAAAGTAAAAATGTATTTATTTTATTAAACGTCGACAATATTTTCATTTTCATTTCAAGCAAAATAAAAAGAGAATAGAAAAAAGGGCGTTCACTCAAGTGATTGTAAGTTAGGTAGAACAATAATGAAATTATTCTCCATATAATAATATTATTCTTATTAACAAATATGTTCAAGTTAGCAGCAAATAAGTAATTTATATATATATATATATATATATATATATATATATATATAATTTGCACTAGAACATAATATTATTGTTTTTTTATACTTAATCTCAGACCCTCTCAATAATGTTTATCCTGCAAATGGCTTCGGTTTGGGTATTTCGTTTTTCCTTCTTATTCTTATGCCGCAGTTAGCTATTTCCCATTAGAGCTCTGAGACATATCGAAACCTCTTTATACTCCGAGGAGCAAGACTATTAGAATGTACAAACCCAACCTGCCCGTACGCAATGCCTTGGTATCCTTCTTTAGAAAGACCTCACGCAGGCTCAATATGGTACTCCGTTCCAGGGACCGTACATGGCAAATCGGGTAGTCAGGAAAAGCTGGTCTCTCAAACGGTCGTACAAATTGTTCAAGAACATTAGCTCAAACCGTTTAGGACATTACCGAGCGAGCATTGGGTCTTTCCATTCGCTGAAATAGGCAGAAAACAAGACTCCTTTAACGGTTGAACATGATTCCTTCGAAAATAAATAATTAATAATATGTGATTTTTATATTAAAGAAAGCTTTAAATTTATATATAGTGTTCTTTTTTTCAAAAAATGAAAAGCCCGTCATGCATGAGCTGCGTAATCTAAGAAGATTTTCCATATGGTGAAATGTCAATCTTGCAAAATCAAGTCTATGTAAACAGGAGTTCACATTTAAGCTGGAGATAAGATGTTTGGACAATCAGCTACTCTAAGGGAATATCAGAGGAGTAAAAGTGGGTGTTCACAGATAACATAGAAAAATAATAATACCTCACTTATAATTTGTGTTACACAAAAAAATTAATAGAATAACAGTTGATTATGATATTTATTTAAATCCACTTAACATCATGCGAATTAATTGATGTGGGGTATAAACCAAATAAATAAATATTCATTTAAGTCCACTTTATGCTACAGAGACTAAGGGTGGTTTCCATCTATAGGTTATCACCCTGTTCAAACGGAACTAAGGGTTGTATTTCACGAGTTCGTTCCTGAATAAATTCCTGTTTCCCAGGTGAGAATAGAACTCAATCTTTTGGTTTACCAAGAAAGATTAAGACCAACGCCTAAACTCACTCGGCTAACCTGTGCCCCTATTATATTAATTATTCCCCTGAATTTTTTATTATTAACTCAAAACGCTTGTTAGCATTGAGAAACATGTTCCAACTTCCAGAAAAAAAAAGTATACGACAAAGGTCATTCTAAAATATAAATAAATAGAATATGGAACTATGAAGCTCCGAGTCCTTTTCAACAAAATTTCAGATGTATGTAAATTTTAAAATAGAGATCCATAGCCAATTGGGATGCAAGAAAAATGAAAATGAAAAGAACCTAAGGATTTCGTTAAACCTGTAAATAGAATTTTTTAAATAGATTTAAACGTATATAGGAACCAACCGGAAAACGGCGTTGCTCAAACGTAGGCGCAACCGGTTTACCAAGGACATCAAGAATTTTTGTCATACAGAATTACAGTGCTACGATTGGCAATAAACCATTTACCTATGATTACTTACTAATATCTTATAATGTTTCAACACTACCTGAAGTTCTCAAACCAACTACATAGCCACAAATATATTCATTGAGAAGGCAATGGCAAAGCGTATATTCTTCCTTAAATTTTAGATCAGTATTACATCGATGTTTTCATACTGTTCAATCATAAATCCAAAGAAATGATAACTATAGTTGATTTCAATATAAAGCATTTTATCATCAATTGATAGTATAAAAGGCAATCAAATATGTAAATTACTTATGAATAATTAATAGGATGATATAAACCCTTTGATATTGATCATCACTTTATAATTTAACATAATTGGATTTATAGGGGAAGTCATTTAAATTAGGCCATTTAAGGCTCCCTCCATGGATTAGTTTGTCCCAAATCTATGAACATAAAATTTCAAATTCAGTTCAGTAGGTTAATCACAAAAGATGAATACAGCTTTTCTTGTCTCCCTTTCAACAAGTCTCGACATTTATAGACTGAGTCGGCTTGCTAAGTGCTCGTTTTTGAGATGAGTTAACATTGCATGAATGAATTATAGGCAACAGAAAATACCGTCAAGGGTAGATTAAATGCGCCATGTGGAACGCAATAAGACTTGTCACAAGCGTTATGGAATCAAACGAAAGAACTTAAGTTCACAAGAAGGTTCTAGGTTACCTGATACTATAGTCGACCATTGATAAGTATATTATAATAAACAATAGAATGAATTAAACAAGTAATTTCAATTCATGATATTAGACTTCAAAGTAATTCACCAGAAGTCGAAAATGGAAAGAAAGCTTCTCTCGCAATTTTTTAATAACTTTCAAAACTGAGTTCTTAACTGACAGCTGGAGTCATTGTGTCTTTCTTGACAGGAATAACAATAAATTAAATGGATTGCCTAAAATGTAAACCGTTAATATCTGTACCTCGAAGGGATACAACACTATGTCCATTTTCATAACTTTACAGGAGCGAAGTTTTAAACTTGTTTTCAACAACAATAAATGTTACTCCCACTGCTATTGAGATGCTGAAACTATATTTTACCAGAACATTCTATTTATTGTTATTTAAATCATGAATTTATTATAATTAAAAAAATATTCTGTGTTTTTAAGTTAAAACTGATTTTAACTCTGTAATAATGTCATTTTGGAAAGAAATGGGCATAGTGTTGTATCCCTCCGAGATACAGATATATTAAAGACTATATGACTTGAACGTTTTACGAGTAGTCCATACCTGGACAATATTTTTGATCGCCTAAAATAAGTGAATATTTCTTCCAGAATCTGATTCATTGATTCTTATTTATATTTGCTATTTAAAACAATTCTACCTTCAATTGCTATTTTAGAAATTGTGTTTTTCATTTAATTATTATTACATTTTAAACTAAATATAATGAACTACTTTCTTGGGCCAAGTAAAGAAAGTATACCGAATTGACCTCCACTGGGCTCATTTTGACTGGTTTTGACGTTACATCTGAATTTAAGTACGTTTCTCTTATAGCACAGAAACAACTAACGTCAAAACGTTGAAATTTCATATTTAGTATTGTTGTACGATCTATTTCTGAACTACTCCTTAACGACTAAACGGTACGAGGGTTTAGAGAGAACGGAAATAATTGTACATTTTCCCGTACCTATTAGAGATACAGAATAGGTGTATAGAATATGTTTTAATTACCGTTTATCGTAACAAAAAAATCTATAATTTTATATGGCGTCCTTTGAGCCGATGAATTGGTACGGAGATATCACATAAAATTTCCAAACGAAATTCAAATGAAGTGTAGTAAAACATTTTGTCTAATTAATTCGGAAGGCGCTCAAGGAAACCATGTAGAGCTGAGGCCAGTTTATTTTTTTGTTTACTATTATTATTATATTTATAACACCCATTTTATTCCTTGTAATTATATTAATTTATTTCTAATTACACTGAATATTTAATCCACTTTTCAATAGCCCTTGTTTTTATAGTCTGTAGCTATATTCATGAATAAACCCACCATAGATAGAAAGATCCTTCTTCAGATTTAGAGCCGTCCATTTATTCAAAGATTATATATTTAATTACTTCTGAATACATAATTCGCTAAAATTAAGTATAGTGTACTTCGTAATCCTTTTTGCCTTTTTCCAAATATTACTGCTTATCTCCCAATCTTGAAGGTTAAAAAAGTCTATTATATGACAACAGTACACGTCTTTTAAAAATAACTATTAATGTCTTACTATAAATATAATAAATAAAATAAAAGATTATGTTTTTTATAAATAATTCCCTATTTTTATGATAAGTATACTAATGTTTCAGTTAAGTTTTGAATAGTTTTTTTTCCCCCTAATATTAAAACTAATCTTTCAATCTATGTTTTAACGGAGAAGTTGTAAAAAAATAAGTTAAAACTATGGAACAATTTATAGGTATCTGAGAAACAAATTCTAAAAAGGATTTTGAAATACTAGCAAGTACTCTAACAGGCGGTTCAAACTGCACCTCTGCACCTTGGTAATATTGAGAAACTCAAAATGAAGTTCTACTTTCACCTTTGGCTGTGGGACTTGTGGTGCTTTGTGAGTTGACCGTTATGTTGTATTGTTGTGAGATTCCCCTATTGTCATACCGTCCTGATACTCGCAAGATAAGGGGGTCCCGCTCATCTTAGCCCACAGTCAACAAGCTGTCTTTCAGGCCCCACAATATATTAACATCAATCCAAGGAAACGATAAGCTGTTGTCAAAGTTTCCAACTCCTCGCCATTGTTTAAAGTTCTTCAGGAGTTGCAATGCGAGACATTACAGTTCTGTTATATATATATATATATATATATATATATATATATATATATATATGTGTGTGTGTGTGTGTATGTCTTTGTCTCTTACCACTCTAGCAGTCGCAAATTTTGCTTGATCGTTACCAAACTCGATATGTAAACGTTTTATGTAAAAATAAAGATCAAGTTCATTAACAACTAAAATCGGCCCAGGAGAGGGAGGGGTTAGAGTGGGGAGAATTTCGAAAATTCTTAATACCTCCGTTATTATGCGTCGGATCGAAAAATAGTATAGAACCAATCTTATTGCAGATGTAATGTTCTATAAATGTTATTATTAAGTGTTTTCTCTATCTTGATTATAATCCGTAATAATTGCACTTTTTAGTTTTCGGCCTTCAGTAACCCCCCCCCCTCCGCTCCTACTCACTATGGTGTGAAGAATAAGTTGTTATATTACGAAGCACTTTATTTGAACCCGAAATACCAAATATTGTTCTCATTGAACTTTTACGTTTTGAGATAAATGCAAATACGTGACGCACGTTGGAAAACTGCTTTGTTAAGGCAGCGCCAGCCAGGCGGACTTTTTTTAAATTCTCTCTGGCCGAAAAAGTACAACACGGCATATATTTATACCGCTCTGTATGTTTCATTACATTCTACTCCCTCCTCTAAGAGAGCCAGGTCGAATTACCACAACATTTTTTAGCTACAGTATATTAATATGTCACTTATAGGCAAGGGTATATTTCAGTAATATCGATTGTAACCCTGCATCGATAAATGGCAGCATTTGGTACCAGGTAGTGACTTCTAATCAGTATAGAAAGGGTGTCTAGCCATGAGCTGTCTCCGTTTTCAATAGTAAGGATTGTACAGCTGATAGGGCGTTGAAGTAAATGACACAAAACATATACAGTATTAATAAAGTGAATGAAAGAGAAATGGAGTTTCCATAAATTCTGCTCCTTTGCCTTTAAGTCATATCAGATCAGGTTTGTTGGGTCCTTGGTGAATTATTAATAGTAACTGTCTCGCAGGTATGCCAATAACATTTTCCGCAATGTATACCATCGGTGATCAAATTAAAAATGTACGGTTATCAGAATTTTATTTTAAGAAATAAATAAATAATCGTGGTTACCATATATGCAAGTAATCGAAAAAACGCTAAAGAGGTAAAAGGTGATGACAATAGGAAAGAATTTGCGAGTCCGAGTGTTCAGACTAAAACCTTTCTTCATTACCTTTAGGTTGGCTTCATAGAATTTTTGTCCGTGAAAATTCAGAAGAAGAGAAATATACATATGTGTGCGTGTGTATACACGATACATTTTCAAAACTCCTAGCAGCCAGGAGAAGCAGTATTTTCTTATCACGATTAAAAATTATGTTTTAGAACGAAACGAAACCACGAGTTAAAACGAAAAGCTCTCAACTCTTCTCTATCTGGAGGTTATTTAACCTCAATAAAAACTTGTCAGACCATTTTTTACCTTCTGATAAGGTGTCAAGGGGAATTCTCGTTCAGGAACTCAGGTTACTTTTATATCTCCGGTGATCTCTAGTTCTTCTAACCCCTCCCCCACTCTATCTCTCTTTTACATTGTTACTCGTTCAGAAGGTTATATATATCTGGAATAAGAAGAAAGCAGCGTGTAATCTATGGGCTTTCAAAGTCTGCAAGCTCTGCTTCATTTGCATAGAGATAAGAAGGGGTGTTTGGCAGAGTCCAACATTCGCTGAGGGTTATTTATCACTGACGCTCCATGTTTATATGAACCAAGTTTTCACAGACCACTTCCAATTCCCTTCGTATTTTAGTAGGTTTTTCTCTGTGGAAATCATTTGCGATTTTTTATGACGTACGTTAACCCTGTTTAATTTTTCATGTTTCCGTTTAAGCTCAAGGGCCTCAAATTTGACTTGCATTTCTTTGAAACTTTGAATTCCAGTATTTACCGTATTACTAAAAACAAATCTATTTTTAGTACCCGAAATAGAACCCAGAGAAGTGGAGTTTATGAGAAGAGCAAACAACGAATCCTTAAATACATATGAGGGCTCAGGTTAGCCATGTGAGTTAAAGCGTCACCTTTAATCTCACATGGTAAACCTAGAGTGGCGAGTTCGATTCCCGTCTGGGAAAAAGGAATTTATTTAGTGACGGAATTCATTAAATAAAATGCTGAGTGCCACCCGGGCTAGAAAAGGATGGTAACCTGTAGATATCCCGTCGAATTAGCCTTAGTTGTAAAAAGTGGACGTTAATAAATAATTTAAAATTGAAATACATATGTTATTATGAATTGGAAAAATTGTATATGACAAATTTTGCTTATTTTGATTTTTCTGTTTATATCTAACTCGAAAATTAATGACTTTATTTGGACTTTTTTTTTGTTTTTCATTTTCAGCTTTCAATCAATTCCCACGTAATTTATCTATCAATTTGACGAAATACAAAATAGAAATTTATTTATTTATTTATTATGTAGAGCTCCGCAACAATGGCGACTTGGCTCTTCTTAAACATGGGGGAAAACAAAACAAAAACAAAAAACAAGTAAACAAAATAACAAAAAATGGAACACGAAATAATATAAAGAACAAAACTAAAGAAACAGAACACAAAAGAAACACGAACACAACATAAAACTAAAAACAGGTAGTAAATAAATAAGTGAAAAGTAAACTTGGTGACTTTGAAACCTAAACTATTCATAAAAACGGGCATCATTCGAATTTAAACACGTCTCACTCTCACACACATACACAACACACAAAAAAAATAGAAATTTAATAAAAAATCCAAATATAGTGAACTGGGCGTACTTAATCTTGCAATTTATTCAGACATTTTTTTTTCTCTCTCATCAACTATTGCAACATATTTTTTTGGCTGGAGGATTCTAAAACCAAATATGTTTAATAGTAGCGAAGATGGGAAATAGGTAACTTCAGTCGTCCTTATTTATGCGAAATTTTGTATTTCAAAAGCCAGAAACCTTCACTTCTGAAGAGTGCTCAAACAGAGCGTTCCAATGAAGTATTTAAATTTCTCTATCATCGATAAAACATTTATAAGTCGCGCCCAAAATGTGCTGAATTTTCAACAACTTGTCAGAACTATGTAGAACTACGAGTATGTAGGGTCCGACTGGCAGACACAGTGGAAGAGCTCTTGTCGAAGATAAGGGACCAAAGAAATGGACCGCATTTAATAGGATTTGATGTAAATTGTTCGATTCTTGACAGTTCTGAATCATATCAGTTTATGGGTTGTCCAAGAGAACTTCTACGTCTCCACATTTCCGAACACATCTTCTGACATTTGATTCACTACTCAACAGTTATCAGCGTGTTAGTTGTTTTCCGTTCGCGAGAGCCTTTAGTAAAACAGTGATTAACACGCTTTCTTGACAGCTTGTACGTGTTCAAGGAACACGATAACAGATAAGAGTTGACGCTGTTGTTCCATACCTGGTTTTCCAGTTATAGGATTTTATAGGTCTTAAAAATTCAGTACAACGCTTATCTACATGTTCAGGGTTATTTTAACTACTAATAGAAACTTAAACAACTAGCTTTCTGCTAAACGCAGAGCTGTCCTTCTTGTAAATTCTATTTTACTCTGTTAACATTACTCCTAATACTGCTTGAATCAGGAATTAGATAAAATAATTATGTATGGCATTGTTCAAAATTACTTTTTAGCAGATTTCCCTTAAGGGAAATC
This sequence comes from Riptortus pedestris, assembly GCA_019009955.1. Lineage (NCBI taxonomy): Eukaryota > Metazoa > Arthropoda > Insecta > Hemiptera > Alydidae > Riptortus > Riptortus pedestris. The sequence goes on from CM032229.1 coordinate 140,176,478, forward strand.
AGCTATTGAGGTTGTACTCATGACGGAATTTTCGAAATTTTTCTTCAAATGTCCATCGATCCTACCTAGTAGATGACGAAAATGAGGTCCGTTCAAAACTGTATATATATATATATTTGTCTGTTACCGCTCTAGCGGTCGCAATTTTTGTTTGATCGTTACCAAACTCGATATTTAGTCGTTTTATGTAAAAATAAAGATCAAGTTCGTTAACGGCTGAAATCGGACCAGTGGGAGGGGGGGGGGGTTTAGATGGGAGGATTTTCGAAAATTCGAAATATCTCCGTTACTATACGTCGGATCGAAACATTGTACAGAATCAATCTTATTGCTAATTACATTTACTATAAATATTGTTATATACATTTATTCCCTATCTAGAATATTAACCGAGATATTTGCATTTTTATTAAATTTGTGCCGATAACAGATTTTTGAATTTCCCGCCAAAAGCTAGTTCGGCCCTTTGCCGTAACTGTTCAGCTCTTGTATGGAGATTTCTCTATTGTATAACTTCACGTGGGAAATCTGCTTAGTTTACGCAGCCCCTGCGTGACGGACTTTTAAATAATGGGTATATGTATATATATATATATATATATATATATATATATATATATATATATATATATATATATTATTCTTAATATATACTTATTACTATATTCATAAAATATAAAAATCAAGGAACATACTATTGTTTTAGACTCACTTCTTCAAGATTTTTCTTGACCCATTTCTTTAATATGAAATGTTAGATTGCGTGATTAGTCTATTTATAAAGGACGTTTCTCGGAGAAAATTATTGTTACTTTCACAAATATTTATTTCCTAAACAATATTGAATGTGATGCAAGCAAATTATTTGCTTATTTCACAGAAATAATATTCTAAGGAATAATAAATAAGATGTGACAAGAGAGAGACTCATTAACGTGTTACCAGAAAATATTAAACAAATACCAAAAAATTTAAATCATAAATAAAAGTGCATTAAAAAACATCTGGACTAAGTATGTTTTACGGAAGTTGAATACTATATCGGAAACAACTTTTGAACAGGCATATCAATCTTTTTAGTTTCGAGGTTCTAATAAATTACAGGGCACGTCACATTAATGTACTGAATTAATAATTATGAAATTCGATGAGAATCTCAAATGCATATTATTCACATGCATTTTTTTTTTTTTTTCATTTTTCTTCCGAAACATCCCGCAGAGTAATTCCGAAACATTCTAGAAAGTCTTACTGATACTCTTTTTGGATTTGTCTGTAATCAATTGTTCTTCATTGCAGAATGTTATTTCGGTTTTTCAATAAATTAGGAATTAATAATAAATTAATGGTTTATTTGGAACTAAGACAAAAGTACTTGGTATTTTAATAGCCCATAATCAAGAAATATTTCTTGGTTATGGGTTATTCAAAAAGGGCCATATTTCTACAGACAAATTTCTTGTTTGATTTCATTTATCTTCATTGTGTTATAATTCAATCTAATTTTGTTTCGGGTAAAATGTGTTTTATAAAAGTTATAAAAATGTTATACTATTTAATCTTGTTTTACTTAGCTATCCCTTCCATATTAAATTCTCAACCATTTGACAATATCAAAGATTATTTGTCATGAATAGTTAATCGCCTAATGACATAGTCAGGCTTATTGGTTGAAGTTAGCAGTCAATGCACACGTATATTTATTATTATAAAGTAATGCCACTTTCATTTTAGAATTATAGTAAGTACAGATAAATAAGATACACTATTAATTCTCACATAACGCTTTCCCTAATAGTTACTCACATTTTCCGATCAACGTGCTAATAAGAAGTTTACTTCATAAGTCCAACGCAAAAAGGTGATATAATAAAATATCAGGAAATAGCAACGAAAATGAAAAATGAGCAACCATCACAGTTGTTAGCATTCGATAGTATGGATCTCCTTGAAAATATTGCAGGAAGAAGCTGTACAACGCGTGCTTCCAAAGCAATTTAATATGAATAATTAAAAGCTAATAATTTGAGCTCGTCCTCCTTGAATCTGAGGGAAAAAAATAAATAAATATACGTGTAAATTGACTCGACTTGGAAAATGACGTCCAAAGTAGGGCAATTAACAAAGTTATTATTTCATTCCTTTTTAGCGATTCCTCTGGAAAAAGAGCTACTGAGGACGCTCAAATGGCAAAATTCTTTCAAATCTTTGACGAATCTTATCAAATGAATGGCAAAAATATGATATACTTCGACTTAAGCAAATTTAAAGTAAAAAAAAAAAATGATTCACATTATTAGAAACAAATTAGTTTATGAATTTCAATGCTACAATTGCTAGATTTTAGGCTCATTCAACACAAGGGAACAACTTTTAAGCTTTTTCGTAAAATAATTAAGTTTATATTTTTCAATTGCAATTTTTGGTGGTTTCTGGTAGGTTTGTTATTTGTTCATTCTTTGTTTGATTTTCCCCCTCAAAATTATTCAATAGTTTTTTAGGTAATCTTTAGCTTGCTAGAGGGCGGTTTTTGCTAGGTATTTGTAGATGAATGACCTAAAATGATTGCAATTAAGACACTCGAAATAAAATGTTACATACAATTTTGCATTAAGGCACTTGATTCAAAATATTAATAAAATATAACCTGCTCCACTGACTTTCAGCAACTTTCTGAACGCATTTGAGAAAATTGATTATATCTGTATGTTAAAATTAGGTCCCTTGGAAAATACAATTTCTTTTAGAATAACTAGGCACCTAAAGGAAATTATATTCTTAATATTGCATACTTTTTTTCTAGCTTCTTTTCAAAAATAGACACTTTACGATCCATGACCCAAAAGTGACAATATTTAAAAAAAAGTTAAGAAATAGAAATTTCATGAACGTATTCTTTAATATTATAAGTTAAAAAATGTATAAACTTGAGGGGATGTCATTTGTAGCTCAGTAGTATATATATATATATATATATATATATATATATATATATATATATATATATATCCAGTATTCAATATTTCGCCAGTAGAGTTGTAATTGTATGAATTCTGGTTATCTATAACCTTGGCACAAATCATAGTAAACTTTGTAATTATAAGTTTCAAAAGAGATTATGTACAGCAAATTGGCTCTTGACGTTGTTCCAAATAATTCTTACAATAAAATGAATAAACCTCAGAATAAAAAAAAAAAAAAACTATGCAGTAGATTAAATGAAAGCTGATCCAAATGAAACATTTAAAAATAATTACACAAAAATTATTAGATAAATTTATTTCTGTCTCCGACTTAATTAAATGAGTGAGAAAAATCGTATGGCAGATTGAGATATTTCATAGAAGCTAAAGAAAATTAATAATTTTTGCGAAAATCATAATCGGATTGGAGGGATCCTAATCGCAACAAGATAATCATTTTTTAACTAATATAATCACTGAAATTAATTTACAAGAACAGTTATTCCATACATTTAAAATCAAAATAATATTAGTTTAAATACTTTGTATTAAAAGTCGACATTTGTATCCTCTCCATATTTTGATTTAAGTACAGAAAATTCCTTTTTTATTGGTTAAAGCTACAACAAGATACAAATTTGATTCGCTATCCAATCTTGTGGCTAAATTGGAACAACTCTCAACTAACAATCCGGGAGATTCAGAACTGGGTACCGGCCTTTACGAAGATTTTCCTCAAACATGAGTAAATATTAAGTAATAAATTTAACATAGTTTAATAATTTAAAATTCAACTCATTTACAACATAAAATTATAATAATGAAAGGGAAAACCTTAATGTCAAGCGATTTGTATTGTAGATTTATAGAAAGAAAATTCATTAAGTAGTTATAATATATAATATGCAATTAGTCGTGTATTTCAAGAATAACATCTTGTACTTTTAAAAGCACAACATTTTTTTTTTAAATACTGTCTGAACAAGCCACAGGCTATCAAAGGGCAGAGTTGTCACTCTCTAAGAACATATTACTCTCATAACAATCTTAATGCCCTAACAAATAGCATAAACAGATTATTTGCCTGAATTAACCAATTCTTTATTTTATGCAAACAATGCCACATGTAAAAATCTAATTTAGTTCTGGCCCAATAGGAAATCTCTATTCCAATTTCATCATTTTCAATACTGCCTTACGAATTCTTTTATAACCACAATATCAATGTGAAGCTTTGCTCCTTCACAATACCAAGCAGTTCATTTTATAGATAACAATACAAATGATATTACTGATATTTATCAAACAAATAAGTTGTATGCTAGTTGTGCTTTCCTATTCAATTTTAGTTTTATTTACAACTTTTTATTCCCCCTTTCATTAAGTCATGTTTTTCATTAACCTTTTATGAAACCCGTTAATTATGACTAGATCTTGATTAATAAATTACCCATTTTAGTGATTATATTAAGCAATAATAACTCACTAAAAGAGAGCTGCATGTTTTAGCAACGAACGTAGACAAAGGTTCAAAATCCATTCTCTAATATAAAGCCATGAGACGAAAAAGTATTCATTAATACCTAGTATTAAATGAGAAAAGAAAAAGTAAAATTATTCACACGGCCTTGAATAATGATACAGCTGGTTCCTGGGTTGTTACGTAGCAGATATTGAGAACGATAGATTTATATAAATATATAAAGGTGTACTTCAGTAATTCGTTTTCTTTTAACGAATTATTATCTAAACATTATGAAGTCGGTTCAAGGACACTGATATTTTTCCATCACATGTCTATGTGAGAGTACGATGTGTTTTGTGTCAGATATGAAAAGCTAAACAAATTAAATGAGATTAGATTAAAGTTGTTGTAATATCAAACGGCATTGAAGTCTGTGTAAAAATATAAGTGTTTCTCCTTTGTTTTTACGGCCAGTTTCGTATCAAATCAGTAAAATATACTATTTAATTTTAAAAATATGAATAAATTACATGTAGTGGCTTTGAAACGTAACCTAACTGAATCAATGTTAATAAGAAATAATCGCTGGATAACAGAGCTCAGACAATGGTCGTGGGTTGGATTCCCGTGTAGGTAAAGGAATTTATTTAGTGGCAAGCTCACTGAATAAAATATTTAGTCCCATCCTGGCTAGAAAAGGATTGGCAGCCTGTAGACAGTACGTCTCAATTGCCCCATATGGACACTAGCTTAAACCTACAGTGTTATATTTGGGCATAACATACCGAATGACTTTCATTACGTCATGGCACCGATAAATTGTTATCAGCCACAAAATCCCTGTTTGGAAGCACCCATAAGATCATAAAGTTGGCTAGTAATTTTGAGTTATTCCACAGTTTTTCATAGTACATGGTGACTATTTTAATTTTATTCATACTTTGATTCAAGCAGTTGTATAATTGAAAAAACATTTGCCTCATAGCCCAGAAATTGTCTACCAACCACTGCAAATGTACAATATATTATTTCATTCTAAAAATTCAAAATTAAACTATTTTGTTTTTTAATCTTCCCTTAAAACATGGAGTTTGATTTTTCATAAATTTAAATTTAATTAATTTATTGTGATCTTAATAATAATAGTTTATAAACTTATACACGATTTTCGTCAAATTGAACAAACATGTATAAAGGCAATATCAAAAAGGGTTTTACACTTAATTCAAACATTTAATAATTTATAAGATATTTTAATAAATGGGTCTGGAAGACTCAATCTAACCATCTATATTTTTCCTACTTTACCAACGAAGGGACAGAATTAATAAATAGTGTGCCTAGAGGCTAATTTTTAATTAGAAATATTCTAAATCGGAATAAAATATTGGGTTGAGTAATGGGACATTGATGCTTGAGACCTTGAAGGTAAAAGGAGAGAGATATATTGCAAGGGTGAATTCCTAAACCAAACTCCATCGAAGAGAGTAAAACGGCCCTCTAGCTTAACCCCGGGAAAGCAGTAATACCCACACAATATGCAGTTCGTGCATTAACTTAATAGAACATGTTAAATTACGACACAGAAATTCCAGCATCGATTATTTTTTTTTTTACTAACTATACCACTTCCTTTCTAGGATAACAGAACTAAGTCCAAAATAACATGTTCCATTTAGGAAGCTTCATATTAATACTATAATCAAATAATAAATGCAATATTTGCATATGAATATTACAGACAATGTCAGAGGAATAATCGTATGTAATTATTAAACTTATTTAATCTTGTTTGTCTGCTAGTGCGCTCCAAATTATCTTTACACATCCCCCAAAACGTCCAAAGAAACTAGCTGCGATAGCATTCGTATTCAGTTGCCTCGGGAGACAAATGTTTATGGTCCTAAGAGGAAAACGTGTTCATCTTGTGATAAGGACCAATAAAATTGAAAATCGTGAATGCTTATCTCGGGTTATTCATATGATCATGGAAAGAATATAAATTTTATTACCAGTACTACAATGCTTGATTTTATTTTTTTATTGATTCGAGGCACTTTGCTACCTTTCCTGTTGTTCGACTATAAAAGTGTATTTACTAGTAAAGGAGTCAAAAGTATTATTTAACTCTCACAGGGGAAATTCCTAAATGGCTAACGTAAAATATGGTCGCAAATAACTTTCATTTAAAGTAATTCTTGAACTATAAAATTTTGGATGTCTGATAAAAATATTAAAAATGTATTTGCGTTAAATAAGAATAAAGAAAAAGAAATTACCTCCTGAATTCCAAAACTCCTGTTTAGTGAGGGTGATGGGGGAACCACCCCATCCCCCTCTAAAATCCGCCAATGTAATACATAGACATTTAAATTATTAACTTTCTAATAATTGGGTAGGTTAATTTAAATCTTAAATACATAAATTCAAGATACAGCTTCAAAATAGCATGTTTAACCCCCATTAACTGACACAAACTGCTGACAGAGGAAAATGGTCTGTACAAAAATTAATATAAAATTCCTATTTTCAACTAACAAGTGTAAATGTGATTTGGCTACATTTTTGGAAGTTATGCGACTAAAGTATTTTAAGGATGGGCAATGGATATGGAAATGAGTGGATGACTTACTGATTGATTTCATTTAAATTAAAAATCCGGAGGATTTTATTAAAATAAAATAAGAGAAAGAAATGCGATTTTCTGAGAAAAAAAGATTAACCAAAATTGGGGAGATAGGTTAAAGAACTTTCCTTTATAAAGTGGCTGTCTGTGGTTCTTTGTCTGAAATCGCTCTAGGTGATTAGAGAGTTGAGGTTTAAAGGGGTCGTAGTTCTCTCCTGTGGCTCTTCTATCAACTTCCTGATAGAAAATATACACGAAATCAGGTTAGCCGAGATAGGAGCCATTGTTTGTCACTCCTAGGCCGATCCTCGGCACGGGAAAGGGAAAAAAACAGGGCCGGAGGAATTGAGAAAGATTTAATGTCGGATACGTAGTGGAAATAAAATAATAATAAAAAAATATGACAGAGATGGAGGGTACTCACTTGAAAAGTATGCTCCAGAAGCAGCCGAAACTGCTGCCATTGGCTACAAGTCGTGAGTATGAGACAGTCATGTCCTATGTCCTTTATCGATGACGTCGGACGGGTACACTCCGCTGCCGAAGCACTGAAGGTACTGGCCGGCACTGGGAGGCCTCAGCACTCCCCTCCACACCCCACTCTCTGCCTCAAAGCAGGGCCTTCTTCAGCCAGCAGTCCTACCTCCCTTCGCCCTCTCTAGCCAGGGAATTAGTATCAGTCTGTCTATCAACAGGTAGGTAACTAATTTTATAATCCGAAATTATTTTATTACCACGAACCCAACTAAATACTTTAATCTATACTAATATTCTCAGAGATGAACAGCAGTGAGGGTTATAAGGGAGGCCTGAAATGGAAAATCAATATTAGTTTCCTTATTGGTTTTTCGGCAAAAATACACATGACAGAAGGTGTCAATTGTTATTCAGAGTAACGCTAGTTATATGGACTTTTGTCGTATAACAAATTATAAATGAGAAAAACGCTAAAAACTAAAGCGAGAGCCAACAATTTTATTGAGCACGAGCGATTGAACCGAACTAAACAAAACTCGGCATGTGAATTACCATTAACTCTTCCATGATTATAAGCTTTTCAAAATTTCTAGGGACGACCAGGAGTGGGGGTTGAATGGGAGGTATTATATAAAAAAATCGCCGTACTTCGTTTCCTATTAGTTTTACTGAAATCATGCAAATATCAGAGGGTATTTATTGTGTTATATAGAGAGACCTCTGTTATGTAATCTTTAGTCATACAACGAGATATACGCTAAAATTTTATTAGTACTCATTATAATGTTTTTAATATAGGCATATTATGAAAAATAATGTTATGTCTTTAGGCTTATATGATGGTTCTAAGTATGATTTCGAATTGCGAGGTTATAAATCCCTCCCACCCACCTCATTTGTTATTTGTTTTCACTAGAAAATATTTTCGTTAGTTAATCCAATAGAAATGTAAAATATAAGAGCAATATATATGATGTTCAATTATAATAAATGCTATCCATGATCATGATTTCAATTATTCACGGTGTGTCAAACAGTGGAGAGGGGTTGATTAGGACCTCAATTTCTTTTATTGTTCAAATCTAAGATTTTTATTCTATAAGTCCCCTTCAAGTGCGTAATTGTACACATTGAAGCCTTGCTATAAAAATGCCTTGCTATAAAATCTACTATCAATATTGAGTCAACAATGATTCCCCGGCCATGGCCGTGTACCTTTCCTAGTTAAATGTATAATGGGCAAGTAAGCCTTTGAAATTTATAAACTAATATAACGTGCGTAACATATAAACATTCATATAATGCTTAGTAGCAGCAAATAAACTGTTAGTTCTGTCATTTTATTTACCGTAAAAACAAAACAGCTAGTTCAACACACGATTCTGTGATCCTAATGCACATAGTAAATATAAATGGTAATTGAGTACTAGCCGATTTCCATCCAGAAAATTCAGCAAATGAGGTTGTACTTCTTCAAGTGGACACCGATCCAACCTAGGACATTATGACCTTTCAAAATTTTAACTACCACTTTGGATGACATATATACTATCTACAAATATAGGTATAGTTGGCCAATTTTATTCGGAGTAAGATGTTTGAAATAGTAATAAAATCCTTAAATCCAGCTTTGATAAAACTTTTATAAATTAGTTAGTTATTTTTGGGCGAGCAAAGCACATGTAGCTTTGCCCTAGGAATATATGCCTATTCATTAAATGCTGGCTATTAAAAAATGAAGAGGTGGTTGGATAATTTTTATTGCGGCTATTAAAAAATGAAGAGGTGGTAGGCTAACTTTTATTGCAAGTAAAGAAAAAAATACTAGTTCAATGCTCGATTCTGTGATCCTAATACATATAGTAACTATAAATGATCATCAAGTATTAGCAGATTTCCATTCAGAAAATTCAGCCAACCTTTTCAAGTGGACATCGATCCTACCAAGGAGATGTCAAACTTTAGTACAGTTTAAATAAATATAAAGTCCGTCACGCAGGGGCTGCGTAAACTAAGCAGACTTCCTACGGGAAGGTTTACAACAGATAAATCTACATACTGGTAACACCACCGTGAATGTTAAACGAATATATACAAACGGTAAGAAGAAATCTTTCAGTCAATTTACAAGTTAATAATATCTACAACGGAAAGCGCCTGAATTGTAAACAAGCAGGTCAGCCAACATCGCAGGGATGAATAGATAGAATATAGGCCGGAAAGAAGAACCATTAATTAAATATATCTGAATATAACATATTACTTTTATTGAAAACTATTTACAATAACTAGAACTGTAAATTATAATGAATCAGAATAATTTTTATCTCAATCAAATTTTAGTAGTCCAAAAACTTAAGAAGGGGGAGGTCATCAGAACATATTTTCATGTATCTCGTATACAAAATGTCTATTTAATTTTCGAATAATGTGGTTTATTATATAACGGAATATTGTTTATGTAAAATAAGTACAAGTGGGGGTTTGCTGAAGGCTGAAAACTGAAAAATGCAAATATTTCGGTTAATAGCCAAGATGGAGAATAAATGTCTGTAACAATATGTATAGACCATTTAATTTTCAATAAGACTGATTCTATACACTTTTTTGATCCGACGTATAATAACGTAGATATTTCGAATTTTCGAAAATCCCTCCTCTCACTGGTTCAATTTCAGCCATTAACGAACTCGATCTTTCTTTTTACATAAAACGATTAAATATCGGGTTAGGTAACGATAAAGCCATAATTACCGCTAGAGCTGTAACTGATATATATATATATATATATATATATATATATATATATATATTTTATCCCTTATAAACATATATATTTGGGAAATCTGCTAAAAGGTACTCTACCAGTTTTATTCAGAGTAATGTGTAGTAAATAATGATAAAATATTCTTTTATAATTAGTTAATTACTTATTAGACGTGTAAAGGTCATATAACGTTTTGCTATTGGTAAATTATTTTAATTTGCATGATATATAAATACCTCCAATTCCCATAACTGTCTACCTACAAATAAATAGGTACTTGCTCAATTTTATTCAGAATAAGGAGTATTAAAGAGTGATAACACCAGCAAATACGGCTTATATAGATTAGTTAATTCTTTATTGAGACATATGAAAGGACATATGAAGCTTTGATGTTGATAAACTATTTTAATAAGCATAATATATAAACTCTTCCAGTGCCGGAAATGATATTTACGAAGCCCATGGTGTTAGGCTAAAAAAAAATTAAACTTTATTTAATTGTCTAACAGTCGTAGGGGAAGATTTAGTGTTGGGAAGGGGGTGGCGATCGCACCACTCCTAATAATAATAATTTATGTAATTTTTATAAACAATTTGAATTACACTAATTCTTTTCTGGTCCAAAGCCAGACAAAAATTGCGGGGGGGGGGCAATCAGTTACTAAAACATTAAGGAAAATGCTTAAATAAAAGTAAGCGTTAAAGTTTAACTCGCATTAAAATATTTCAGCATGTTTCAAGTTGTTCCCCCAATAATTATAACTTACTGATTCTGGATCATGATTATCCCGTATATTGTTATCCCGTATGGAGTTTTAAATGCCAAACGAAATAATGTGATGACAAGGATTTTTAGGCAAATAAATTCAAGTATTTTATTAGCAGATTTCCCTTAAGAGAAATCAGCTAGTGAGGTCGTACTCATGGCGCGAGTTTCGAAAAATTTCTTCAAATGTCCATCGATCCTACCCAGGAGATGACAAAAATGAGGTCCGTTCAAAATTATATATATATATATATATATATATATAGATAGATATATATTTGTCTGCTACCGCAGGACTAATCTTGCTAAAAAGGAAGATCAAATTTGTTAATGGCTGAAATCGGACCAGTGGGAGGGGGCTTTAGAGGGGGGATTTTCGGAAAATTCGAAATATCTCCGTTTTTATGCGTCGGATCGAAACGTTGTATAGAATCTATCTTATTCCAAATTAAATTTACTATAAATATTGTTCTATACATTTATTCTGTATCTTGAATATTAACCGAGATATTTGCATTTATATTCTGTGTGTGGTCGGCAGGAGTCGGCTATGTTCCGGACTTTCAGCCGAGAGCTATGGCGGCCGTTTCCGTAACTATTCGTCCCTCGTGAATAGGGTTAGAGATCCCTTATTACTACAGTTGTTATTGGGCAGATTTCTCTATTGTTAAACTTCACGTGGGAAAATCTGCTCAGTTTACGCAGCCCCTGCGTGACGCACTTTTTTATTTTTTTGTATAAATGGTTTAGGAGAAAAGAAAAGTGCATAGAGCCATTTTTTCTGAGGCTTCAGAAACCTGAACACGCTTCTCCACCATTTCGATTTTTGTTTTATTTGTTAGTCTTTTTCACAACATTTTGTTAGACTTTATTATTAAATTGCACTAATTGATAACATTACATACTTCTTGAAAAATTGTTTTCCTTATCCCAAACTTTAAAGAAAAAGACCTGAACATAATTTTGCTGAGACTACAAATTATAGATTGTATCAAAGATATTATCTCAAATTGGTAACTTGAATTTTTATCATAGTTCTTTACAATTAAGTTAATCAATTAATATTAATTGTTGAGGCCTGTTTAACAATACTCAGTACATTTTACTTCCTCGCTAAACCTGAAGTACCTACTTAATCACGAAAGATTTCGATTTTCAGGTTTCAACAGATTTATCTATAATGGCCAATAGTTGAATTTATCTACTATTTTTGGTCTGACCTCAGTTAGGATATGCACATCTCGCATAACTCAAATACGTCTAACCTTAGAATGTTGTAATTTAATTTTTAATTTTGCACCATCAAAATCGACTTACGCGATGAAGGAGGAGGTATAGAGAAAAAATAAAAATGACAAATTTCTCCTTGTCTTATAGAGATACAGGATATTTGTAAATAACCTTTATGGTTTATGAAAAAACTATCTGTAAATTGTGTTCTATGACATTTTTTGATTTGGTGGTCGGAATGGAGATTGCGTTGATGACTTTCAAATGAAATACTTATAAACGAAGTGACGTAAAAGTTTTTGCATATTTAATTGAATAGGATTACTAGGAAGTCATATGGAGTCCACATGAGATTTTTTAAGCTTTCATTCCGAATGACAGTAATAAATTAAGGTTTGGGGGTTGGTGGTAATTAAATGATCCGAACCGGCATCTTTATTCAATTAAATCCTAAAAACGTCAACTTAATTACTCAAATGTAGACTCCATTTTAAATTCTATTAATCGATGTTTAAGTCAAAGTCAAGTGTTTAGTCAAAATAGCGTTACCCCATTTTAGCCTCAGAACTAAAAAATACAAATAAGTCGGTGAATATCCCAACTACTGAAACATGCAACAGGAACAGCAATTGACTAATATTGATTTAACAACAAGATTAATTCTATAATATTTTATATTCCGACGTATAATAACAGAGATATTTAAAATTTTGAATTTTTCTGAGTGCATACATAAAACGTTTTAAATATCGAATTTGGCAACAATCAAACGAAAAATCTGGCAGCTTGAGCGTTTACAGATAAATCTAAATGAATAAAACTCAGATTTTTAATTTTTGGAGATAAATTATAAACCGTTTTTAGAACAATGGCACCAAAATGGAAAATTTTCAACTGTTCACCCGTTTATTACTCAAAAACAACTCAGAAGATTTCTATGGACTTTTATATTTGCGAATTAACTGTACCAAGGTAGAACGCGAGCTATATGAAAATTTGAATTTTCAACTAGGTGTGGGAGTGTTACTTTGACGTCCAACAATGTTTTCTCCCAATATCTTCGTTAATATTTGTTTTATCAAGAGAATATATTAAGGATATTGTATTTACAATAACGGTACTAAACTTTCCTAAAACGTCATTCGATTTATAAGTTTCGAAGTTTTGTCATCCGGTTGCCAAATACTTTAAACGTGTTATTTGAGAATTGAGAATTTCTTGTATATCGATTAAGGGAATGCATGTTATTAGCATACACTTATTTATTCTTTACTAACTAGTAAGGGGTAAAATGTAAATTTCACGAATATATGCGTTGAATAAAATACTTTAAATAGCAATTTGTATAATATCAACATCTCTTATCATTTAATTTATTAAAATTTATATCTCTTATTATTTAATTTATTAAAATTTAACTATTATATTACTATAGTTATCATGGTGCTGGCTGTAATCATCACTGGCTATACTCGGAGGCTTAGAATGCTAGAATGCATCGGCACAAGGAATTAGAGCGCTTTTTTAAGGTGGGGTTGTAAGGGAGGGTGTGGCGCAAGTGTTATGAAATAGTGTTTATGGCACTACAAACATAAATCCAGGACTTGGTAGAGGTATACAAAAGGAGAGGCTGCGATTATCAACTTCCACATGATCAAAGGGGCAGGACATTTGGATAATAGTTTTTATAGTAAAAATAAAAAATAAGAAAGATCATATGGAGCTGAAGATGTCAAGCTCTCTAATGTGGAGCCAGGCATTGTCAGGGTCCTGCCGGTAGCATACATTACGCTGTAACTCTACCATTAAATCCCTCACTTGATTAACTTTTTGCCTACAGTAAATCCCCTTTCTACTTATCTTGTGATATTCAAGTTAGGCTGTTAAACTACTTAATATTTCATGTCTTATACGCATAGGCCCTTTACTAATTTTATGATGAGAATAGAGTATGTTATAACGTGGACAGATTACGTTGTAACATACTCTATTCTCATCATAAAATTAGTCATTGCTATAAAGAGATATTTGAAGAACACAGAAACAGTTTGTGATTCATTGAGATATTTTCATATAGCAATTTGTTTGTTCCATTGTGTTTTATATATTCATTTTTTTGTTATTACAATTTACTTGCCTAGTTAGATTTTTCTTGTGCCCAGTATAGTCATAGTTATTTTGCTTTGTTCCACTCATAATGATCTATATTTGTTCTCTTCTTCTTCTGTTCCTTGTTTAATTTTATTAAGTAAAACTGACATGTTAGAATAAGAAATGCATACGAGTAAAATGTTGCTTTAGTTGCTTGCACCATTGTATCTTTTGTGGACAATAAGGAAATTCCTTCTTTTTTGGTGAATAATTTGTTCCTATAAAGTGTATAAGGCCAGTAGTTAGAGGACGTATAATTAGCAGATTAAGGAAAATCAGCTATTGAGTTGGTACTCATGACGCGATTTTCAACAAATTTCTTCAAATGTCCATCTATCCTACCCAGGAGATGACGAAAATGAGGTCCATTCAAAATTATATATATATCTACACAAACACGCACGCACGCGCGCGCACACACACACACACACACACACACACACATATATATATATGTGTGTGTGTGTCTGCTAACACTCTAGAGGTCGTAATTGTTGTCTGATCGTTACGAAACTCGATATTTATTCGTATTATGCAAAAAGAAAGATCAAGTCCATCAATGGCTGAAATCGGGGCAGTGGAAGGGGGGGGGGAAGAGGAGGAGATTTTCGAAAATTCGAAATATTTCCGTTACTATACGTCAGATCAAAAAATTGTACAGTACTTATTGCAAATAAAAGTTACTAGAAATATTGTTGTATACATTTATTCTCTATCTTCAATATTAACCGAGATATTTACATTTTTATTTAGGGTTTGTGGATAACGGACGAGATGAGATCGGCTCTTGTCGGTTCTGTTCGGCTCTTGGTGGTATTGATCGTAAGATTAGGCCGCAAGTTAGATCGGCTATTTCAGTAACTGTTCGGCTTCTACTTTGTGAGATATAGGGAATTATTCATTATGAAGTAAAGTACAAGATATACTAAATAGTATAAAGTTAATATGTTATATTCAGATATATTTAAGTAATTGTGTTTCTTTCCGGTGAAGAGTATGTCTATCTATCTGTTCAGCTTTGAGTCGTTGGCAGACCTGTTTGTTTACAATTCAGACGCGATTTCCGTTGGAAGCTTATTAAAATTAACTGAAAGATTTCTCATTACCGTTTGTCTTTGCTCGCGGTGGTGGTAAGTGTTACCAATATGCAGATTTCTCTATTGTAAAACTTCACGTGGGAAATCTGCTTAGTTTACGCAGCCCCTGCGGGACGGACCTTTTAGTAATTTGTTTTATTCGATTGTGTATAAACCACAAAATAATCAAGAAAAAATTAATTCTTGTTTATAATGGGTTTATGCTAAGAGTGATATAGACATCCAGATGTTATTTGGTACGTGAGAGCAATGAAACAGTCTTCCATTCAGGTGTGTGGGATGTCTCAGGGCATGGATATTATTTTCTGAATAGGGCGCCATGAATAAACACACAGAGGAAATTCATCTTCTTCTGCCATGAATCAGTGATCCATAGCCGAAGATGTTTTGCTTAATACCCTCCATATGTCTTTTATGTCCTTTATCGATGACGTCGGACGGGTACACTCCGCTGCCGAAGCACTGAAGGTACTGGCCGGCACTGGGAGGCCTCAGCACTCCCCTCCACACCCCACTCTCTGCCAGGGCCTTCTTCAGCCATCAGTCCTACCTCCCTTCGCCCTCTCTAGCCAGCAATTAGTATCTCTCTGCCTATCAACAGGTAGTTGAATAACTTTATTCCGAATAAAGAGTATTAAATAGTGACTAGCTCAGATACCCGGCTTTGCCCGGGAATTGATTTGAGGCTGAATGGTGATGGTATTTTTTTGGCAAGGCTTTAATTTGCACAATATTTTGACATTTACCCGTCCCAGTGTTTAGGGTTAATTCCCGTTGTTGGCATTTGTTAATAATACAATTAATTTTTTATGTAAGTCTTCACTGTCCTCCAAATTGTCATATTTCCCGTAGACAAATAGACAATGAAATATCGCGAATTTTTATTTCAGGCCTCCCTTATAACCCCCACTCCCGTTCTAACCTAAAAATTTTAATATAGCTTTTGTAAGTTCGGTTTACTCGTTAGCGCTCAATGAAATCGTTGACTCCCGCTTTAGTTTATAGTGTATATCTCGTTTATACTTTGTTAAAAGACAAAAATGAATATGACCAAAGTTACTCTAAATAACAAAATAAACAACTTTTGTTATGTTTATATTTGCCGAAAAACGAATAGAAAACGAAATACCGCTATTTTTAAATTCAGGCATCCCTTACAACCCCCACTCCTGCCCGTTTCTAGAAATGTTGGTATGGCTTATTATAATGAAGGTGTTAGTGCTAATATACTTACCGAGTTTTATTTAGTTCGGTTGAGTCCTTTGTGCCAAATAAAATTGCTCACTTCCGCTATAGGTTTTAGCGTATATCTCGTTTATAATACGTTATACGAAAAAAGTGTATATAACAAAAGTTACTCTAAATAACAAAATAAACAACTTTTGTCATGTTCACACTTGCCAAAAAACCGATAGGAAATGAAATATCGCTATTTTTAATTTCAGGTCTCCCTTATAACCCCCACTCCTGTTCATCTCAGAGAATTTTATTATAGCCTAAAGTCTAAGTTGGGTTAGTTGTAATATACATACCAAGTTTCATAAAATTCGGTTCAGGCGTTTATGCGTGAAAAGGTAACAAACAAACAAACATACACGAAAGGAACAAAATGCAGTTATGATGTCTATGACATGTGAAACGAAAAGTTATCGTGAAATTTCGCGAAAAAAATCAATGTACCGACAGAGGTTACAATTTTATATATATATAGATATAAACCAAAATTATACCTTAGAAAAAGTATTTATAGATGAAGTAGTTACTTATTGTGTTAGGGCACATGAGCCTTTGATATTGAAAAACCTTTTCAGAATGTATTATATAAAAATATTGTATAATGCTGGCTATGAGCAAAATAACTGGCAGTTGGCTATTTGGTATGAAGAAAATAAGTCCGCTACGCAGAGAGCACTGCGTAAACTAAGCAGGTTTCTCAAGTGCTGGTATAACACAATTTTGAAAAAAAATATAAAGTCCGTCAAGCAGGGGCTGCGATAACTAAGCAGATTTCCCCAAGTGCATCAACTCGAAATTTACATTTACTTCAAAACGTGAAAGTGCATTGAGAACAATATTTGTTATTTAGGCTTCAAATAATGTGCTTCACAATATAAACGCTTATTATTAATATGACATGAGTAGGAGTGGGGGTTTACTGGCATTTGCAATAAGATTGACTATACAATTTTTCGATCCCACTCATAATAACGGAGATATTTTGAATTTTCGAAATTCCCCTTCTAAACCCCCTCCCACTGGTCTGATTTCAGCCATTACCGAACATGATCTTTCTTTTTATATAAAACGAATAAATATCGATTTGGTAGGTAACAATTAAACAAAAATTGCGACCGCTACAGCGTTAACAGACATATATATATATATCTATATATCTATATATATATATATATATATATATATATATATTATATATATATATATATATATTTATATATATTTGAACGGACCTCATTTACATCATCTCCTGGGTAGGATCGATGGACATTTGAAGAAATTTTTCGAAATTCGTGTCATGAGTACGACCTCAATAGCTGATTTCCCTCAAGGGAAATCTGCTAAAAGTTCAACGAAATTAATATTTGGTATTTAAGCTTCCAACAAAGTGGTTTATGTTGAAAACTAAAAAAATGCAAATAACTCGGTAAATACAATTTGTCAATCCAACTTATAATAACAGAAATATTTTTAATATTTTGAACTCCAGATGACACCAGAGTCCGAAAAAAAAATCAGAAGAACTATTGCCTCACAATTTTTTATTTTTAAAACCAAGAAATAAAATATTTTTTATCAAAGAAATTAATCGATGTTATTTAAAAAGGATTATATTAAAGTTATTACTTGACAAAATTAAATTGCAATTTTTAGTTTTTAAACCGAAAAATAAATTGCCCTGTGAAAGTTAACATGAAAGGGTAATTTAATTAATTAAACACAAATTACCTATATCACGTTGAAGGCAAAAAGGTGTTGAGCCAATAATAGTTGAAAAACACATGAAATATCTTCCTCTTACTAATTTTTTTTTCTCCTGTCGATGTGACCACCTATATGGTAGGCTCGAATCATTTTATAACAAGTGTACAACTCCTGAAGAGTTGTCACAGAGAGCTCGAAAAATGTAGAGTGTAATAAAATAAGAAACTCGCACGTTAGAAGGTTACTCTGAGTGGAAAACAGGCCAAATAATAGCAATGTAAACCAGTTTAAATAAAAAATTATAAAAAGTGGAAAATTATTTGCTTATGAAGTATTTAAGGAAAGTTTTGTGAAAACAGATATTATAAAATTGTTGTTGTAAGATTTAAAAAATATGAATGATGAGAAATTGATTCTTGAGAAAAAAAGCCTGAAATATGTATAACGGTTTCGATGAAGTTTATATTTTTGACCCGAAAATAAAAACTAAAGTTCCATTGAACTTGATTTAAAATAAACATTTATAGTTGTTTTCGGACACTGGATGAAACCCAAGGCTAAGGGCAAATGCAAATACATTTCATCCAAGTTTAGTCTCTAATAAATTAGTGCCCCAAGCCAAATAAATTAGCCGCTTTATTTCCTTTGGTCCATGAAATTAAATATTCAGCTAGAAATTATGCTCCCTTTGGATTTATGACGTATCTAATTCCCTTCTTAGAGTGATGTAAATGATTCCTTCCTCTCATTGGCCAGTATTTGCTTGAACAGTAATTACGAGAAGATGTATTTGAGAGTATATTCTAACGTTCATTATAAGCATTGGTTAAGTTTATATCCAAATGTTTAATATTACATGCTTAAATTCTTTTTTTTGAATCATAATACACCTGGACTACATGGAGAGACCAGTCCAATTAATATAACCCATTTTCCTCCATTTGCTAAGAAAGTGTACTGCAACATACTTTGTTCTACAACAGTTTAGAACTTCCTTGATCATTCAATTGCCTAAACATAATAAGCAAATTAGACGATTTTTTTACAGACCAATATTTACAAGGGAATTCGCTAACGGGGCGTTACATGGAGTACACAAAATTGCGTGGTTGGGCTTTTTCACCTTGTTTTTTTTTTAACACTTTCCTTTCCTCGGTTGTCACTAGAGTAGGTACTTCTTTTTTCAGCAAAATGAAATTTAATTCACTTTAATGATAATATTTTTAATACAGTATTTGATAAATACAGGCTCTGCAAAAGGACTATAACTCCCATTCATGAAATCATTGTAGGATGTAAAATTATGGTAAATATAGAATGTTTCAAAAACAAGTACATAACAAAAATATACCGCTAAAAGAAACCTATAGCATCTGACTATGTAAAGTGTTGTTCCATTTTATGGCTACACTTCAAACTAATCACTTGAAAAACATGGTATTTGGGATACGGATATAACAACCAGCACAATTACAAACCTAGTAACTTAAGCTAATATATTAAAATTTCCAGAAATCAGTACATAATAAATTACCAAGAATTAGCTATTTAATTAATAGTATACTTACAAATCAGAAGCAATTTTTTTTAACTTATATAACTTTTTTTTTTTTCAACCGGTAACTCCATGATTATGTAAGCAATGAATCAGCGATCTGTGTGAAACAAAAGTCATACGCTTCTTTTGTGTTCCTTGTATTAAACCCTTAAAGTTCTACATTTAAATTTTGTATGCCCGAAACTGATTGAATCGGATATTCCCAATATCTGAGAAACACTTCCTTCTGTTGTAGTAAGTTGTTTTAACTACTATAGGTGTTAAATGTAGAGCATTTCATAAAGAGACTTCAAGAGCACACATTTATATAAAAAAGGAAACTAGACTTTCCTCATAAGACGAAAAACAGGTTTCTAAGTTTTTCCTCTTATTCTATCATCTTGGAATTCCCATTTCCAGAGCATAAGATGTATCCTAAATATCATTCTGGCCTTTAATTAAAAATGCCTACTTGATTCAACTTTATAAAATCTTCCTATAGAGGCAAGCCACCAAAAATAATAACGAATGCGCAGAGTATAATGTGGCCTTGGGTAAAAAAAAAAAAACATTGGAACCTACGTTGTGGAATACCATTTTGATATATAACCTCTGCCAAAGAATAATTTGTTGTCTTTGGCAGCATAATTGACCACAAATGAGTTGGAAAAAGTGCACTAAAAAGACACAATATATTTGAAAATACTATATTAATAAAGAATGGTTCCACGTGGAAGGCAGCTGGCCCTGGATTCACTTTTTTTGTGGCGTGAGAGTCATTAACGCCAGACCATTATTATAAATTATCAATTTCAAAATTTTAAAAGGCATTATTTTAACATATTAACTAATCAATGTTATTATTATTAAGATTATTAGTGAACGTGTGCGAAACGAGGTATACATTGTTAGGAGGGTTACGTATAGGATTTTAAGCTTTATCATTTTATGGTGGTTCAATTTTCAGGTGTCGTGGAACAAAGGGCTGAGCCACTGGACGGAAGATGGCTGAGACCATTAGGATAAAGCTGACTTCTGAGTATGTACACACGTTTTCTTTGCTTTGGACTATAAAGGTAAATGTTGTCATACCTGTCGGTGGAGACCGTCGTCACTGGCTGTTGGTCGAGTACAGCTGGCAAGCGCTTTCGATGAAAAGGCACCATCTTCAAGCCGTCTAGAGTTGTACTGTAAAACTAACTCAGTACAACTCTAGACGGCCTGAAGATGGTGCCTTTGCATCGAAAGCGCTTGCCAGACGTACTCGACCAACAGCCAGTGACGACGGTCTCCTCCGACAAAATTTGACAACAGTTTCATCTATAATGGTGGTCCCTTTAAAGGTAAATATTAATAAATGATAAATTTTTCAAAATCAGTTTGGAACTAGGACTATCTAATTAACCTTCGGAGTTCCTAAAGGAAAGAAGGACTACTCCAGACCAACATTAAGACGGTTCCTTCAATCAGTGTTAGCAGACTTCGAGTAGAATAATCAGCTGTTAAATCTCCGACACTATTATTAGAATCCAAAAATTATTTTTAAGCAATCTTGTTGCAAATTTACGTTTATATAAATGTTGGTCTACACACTAACTCTACCTTATTATTATTATTAACAGAGATTTTTGATTTTTTTAAATTTCAGCGTTCAGTAAACTCCCACTTTTAACAATCACACTTAAACAAGCCAATATATCAAAAAATGTGTTTATTTCAAGCACAAATATCAAATATTGTTTTAACAGATATTTACTAGAAGAAATGCATACAAATATTTTGTATGAAAATGTCATGAATTAAGATTTTATTTATTGACTCATAAATGTTTATAAACTCTATATTTAACCGTTTCATTCAATACTAAAGAAATCATATTCGTTAGTGGCCAAAGTCGGACAAAGAAAAGGAGGTGGGTGTTTGAGGTAGGAGAATTCGAAAATCCAAACTTTCACAAGATATTAGGGCAGTGGCGGACGCGTTCGGGGGAGACAAAGCAAGTAACGAAACCGAAAAGGTTGTCGGAGACAACGGCTCCAAAAAACACTACTGTGTTATAATCACTACTCCAGAATGAATTAAACTTCTAGAAATTATTCTGACTTACAGAAAAAATCCCTAAACAAGAAAGAATTATATAGTCCCCCAATACTTCATGAAAGAAGACTCGACAGCCCATGTGACTTTGGTGGGAATTTAAGTGGTCTGTTTGAAGCATTCTCTGTCCTACTGAGGTGGCATTCAAAGATCGCAACTTCTTTATTACAGTAACTCCTCAATTGCCTCACGATGCTGAATAAGCACCATAGAAGTTCAACCTCAAGGCTCGTTCACAGTACAGCTTTTATTAAGCATCGTGAACAATCCCGGATTTGAACTTGCAACCGTTAGCATAATGAACTTGTGTTTTAATCACCGGACCACACCAACCCACAAATAATTCATGTTTTACGAGTATATTATTCAAAAGAAATTATTAAAGTTAAAGGAAAAAGAAAACTAAAACCTTTTTGGAGAATTTAACAAACGGATTTTTGAGGCTGCTATAAAAATTAACGTAAGAAACAGTAGTATTACTTATATATTTCTCAATATGTTTTCAAGATTATTCAACAAATATGGAGCTAATAATTTCAGGAAAATCTGTGTTGCAGAGATTGTGAAAAACAGTCAATAATTTCCTCTGGAAATAATAACTGACTACATCATTTGACCAATGTTTAAATTATTGGGAAATAACAAGGAAATGAGACAATCTGAATTGATTTCTTGCCCATTAAAAATTATAGCTATTAACGTGGAATTACCTAACCTTGGGCCTCAAAGTGAATTTACTTCTTAAAATGTTATTTTTTTATGGTCGACTCTGTCTGATAAGAACCCTTTTAGTTTCATCATTATAGTTAAAACCTATACGTCTCTTAGGGGATTAGCAGATCAGGTGTTGAATCAATGTCGGGAATTAAAAAAAACATTTTTCAAATGTCCATCGACCGCTGGAGATGACGAAAATTGAGGTCCGTAGAAAATTATATATATTTCTCTTTCCACTCTCGCCGTGGAAACTAATGTATGATCGCAAACAAAATAGATCTTAAATATCTTTTTTACACCAAATAAAAAAAACAAAAACAAGTCCGCTAACGGCTGAAATTGGACCTGGAGGAGAAGAGATGTGTTAAAGGAGGAAAAACAAAAATTAGTTAATCAACTGATATTTTATACATTTGTTCACTAACTCGAATATTAATCCAAATATTTGTATTTTTTTTTTCTTTTTGGTTTTTAGTGTAAACTCCCACTCCTACTAACTGGATTTTCACTTTGAGCACCTGAGCCACTAAATATCTCATAAGTATCATAAATTTCAACTCCTGTTTAGAATAGACGATGACATATTAGTAACATGGTTTACTCGTGGGAAAACTGCTTAGTTTACGGAGCTACTGCATGAAAAATCTTTTGATTTTTGAGGAGGTATGTCATGACAGTGCGTAAATGTATTATGATCTTTCAGTATTCACTCCATTACATGAACCAAATCCTCTTTCTATATTTTATATATATATATATATATATATATATATATATATATATATATATATATAGTTTATCTGATCTTTAACAAAAAAAAGTTATCCATTCCTTTATTTATAAACCGGGTACGTGTGTGTGTGAGAGAGAGTCGGTGCGCAAGCAACCAGAATATTTGTTTAATTCTTGCCAAAGTAGTTATTTAAAATATTCACGTAAAACAAAATATAAAACTCGTTAATTGCCGGAATCGGACCAAAGGAGTGGGATTTAGAAATAGATGGAGAATGCATAATATCTCCGTTATGTGTCACATGGAAAAGTGTCGTACAATCAATCTCCAGTTATATTCCACAATAACAATCCTTGTAGAGTTACATAATGCTTTAACTCAAACATTAAATCCTTCACTTGATTAATATTCTGGCTACAGTAAATCCTCTTTCTACTTATCTTGTGATATTCATGTTAAGCTGTTAAATTACTTAATATTTCAAGTCTAATACGCATAGGAGGCACCTTACTAATTTCATGATGAAAATAGACTATGTTACAACGTCATCGATGCGCCATTCCTACAAAGAGATATTTGAAAAATAAAGAAACAATAACTCAGTTATAATGCCATGAAAAGCGCGGGGAAAAAAAGTTGCCAACCAATTCCTCTGATTTTATTTAATTAGTTCGTCACTAAATAACTTCCTATTGGCCAGGCGGAAAATTATTTAGTGACGAACTCTTTAAATAAATCTTTAGTTCCACCCAGGCTAGAAAAAAGTGATAACATGTAGATAAGCCGTCCCAATTAGCCTTAGTAACAAACAGTCCATCACGCAGGGCTGCGTTAACTAAGCAGATTTCAAGTTCAATGAAAAAAAAAATAGTTATTTATTATACAAGTGACGAAAGTAGATCATTTTACAACTCGAGTGAAACGTTTACCCGAGAGTTGTAAATTCTACTTTCGTCACGAGTGTAATATAAAATTTTTTCTGTAATCGTGTAATACATGATCAGATCTAACCAGAATATGAACAAAATTAGGATGTTGTGAAGATTATGGTATGTTGTTGGTAGGTTATAAACATAGTTATAAAACAACTAGTGATGATTGTGAAGTAGTGCAGTTATAAACAAGTGCAGGTTATAAACAAGGAAGGTAATTATTATTACATTTAAATTTTAAAATATATTGATTATTTCCACCAATAACTCATTCACATTTCAATTTATTTTGTTAAAATAAATTCTTACAATTTTAAGAAACATTTAAAAGCATTTAATTTCCAACTTCAAATTATTTTTTAATTTATACTTATTACTAATTAAGAAGGCAATTCACTTTCTTCACTTGTGATGAAAGTGATTACTTTCTTCACTCTATTGCAAAATGTTTCACTTTCATCACTCATTTCAGTTTAGTAATGTTACCATTATTCAACGATTACAGAAAAAAAATAGGCTTTAACAGATGTGCTTCATAAAATAATAGCTTATTGTTAATATGACGAGTAGGAATGGGAGTTTACTGAAGACCGAAAACTAAAAATGCAAATATCTCGGTTAATAATCAAGATAACGAAAAAAAACGTACATAACAACATTTATAGAACATTACATCTGTAATAAGATTGATTTTATACAAATTTTCGAAATTCCTCCTCCCACTTGTCCGATTTTAGTCGTTAACTGAATTGATCTTCACTTTTGCATAAAACGGTTAAATATCGAGTTTGTTATCGATCAAACACAAATTGCGCCCGGTAGAGCGTTAACAGACAAATATATATACAATTTTGAACGGATCGCATTTTCGTTATCTCATAGGTAGGATCGATGGAAATTCGAAGAAATATTTTAAAATTTTCCATCATGAGTACAAACTCAATAGCTGATTTCCCCCAAAGGGAAATATCCTAAATGTGGGCGTTAATAAATAGTAATAATTCGTCTGAAAGGATTCAGGTAAAAATGTTTTGCAGTGTCACTGATCCCCAATGAAATATAAATATTTTTGTGTGACTTGAGCGTCATTCAGAATGAGTGAAGATTTGTATTTCAGGCACGGCAATGTAAAAGAAAATTCGATTTTTCAAAAATGTATTTAACACTCTCTACTTAGGAAAATGTGATATCTAGGGAATAAATCCTTCTTAATTTAATTATTGAAATCACTACAAAATGACGAGAATTCTTTTCCCAATTACTTTGACACGAACGAGGGAAACGGAGATAATGACACTCATCAGTGATGGAAAATTGCTTAAAAATTCAGCATATTCCTTCAGCAAGCCGCAACTGAGGAAGTTGTTAAGGGGTAAAATAGCCATATTGCACAGGGTAGATCCAACCAAACAAGGACAAATATTTTAACAAGGTTTAATTTAATTATACACATCACTAATCTTACTTCCTTCTTGCTAGAAATTTTCTTATTTGAGTTTGCAAAAATATACATGCCGCCAATTACACACACTTACATACTAAATTCCCTGCTGGACACTGGCATCAACTCAGCTTTCAAAAAAAATTTCCTGAATGCCAATCAGGTATTCAGAGAATCCTCAAAATGAGAAAGCGTTCCCTAAATGTTTGCTAATTACACCTAGCAGATGTTAACAATGAAGCACATTTAATGGCCAAGAAAGAACTAGGAAGAATAGGTCCTAGAAAAGAAATGGAGTGTAAAATCCTAAATATATCCTTTATTATAGGAAGAAATATTATTTTATCAATCTTGTCACTAATTAATGTTCTAAAATGTTTATTCTGTACTGTTTCTAATTAGACAAATAGTTAACCAATTTGGCTAGAGGGTCCCAGTTCAAGAACTAACATATTCAAAAATTGATTTTTATTTTTTAAAAACCAGTGATTAGTTTAATTGTTTTTAGCAGATTTTCTTTAAGGGAAATCGGCTATTGAGATCGTACTCACGACGCGATTTTCGCAAAAATCTTCTCAAATGTCTATAGATTCTACCTAAATGACGAAAACGAGGTCCATTCAAAATTGAATGAATGTATATATATATATATATATATATATGTGTGTGTGTGTGTGTGTGTGTGTGTGTGTGTGTGTGTGTGTGTGTGTCTGTGTTACCGCTCTATCAGTCGTAATTATTGTTGTATCTTTACCAAACTCGATATATAAGAGTTTCATGCTAAATTAAAGATGAAGTTCGTTAACAGCTAAAACATGACTGGGGGAGGGTGATTAGAGGGGGAGTTTGAAAATTTCTCTGTTATTATAAATCGGGTTAAAAATTGTATATAACCAATCTTATTGCAAATAAAATTTACTATAAATATTGTCATAAGATTTGATAAGGATCAATAAGAAGGCTAAGTCCTCTACTGTTTTTTAATATTATGCAGAGTGCACTTACGGAGTCAACACTCCATCCACAGTGCCTGATTAAAGCTGCGTTGCCTGGACCATGACCGCCGGCCGATCTGACTCATGTCATATTAGCAATAAGCTGTTATATCATGAATCATGTCATTTCAAGCTTAATACCAAATATTGTTTCCATTGAAAGTTTATTGTCTGAGGTGCATGCAAATACATAGTGCAATGACACCATTAATTAAAATTTTGAGAGTGTGAATCGAAAATATTTATTTCTTCTGTACCATACTCGATATCTAACTGTTTCATTCCAACACTAAAGATCGAATCAGTCAATGGCTGAAAATGGGAGTTGAATTTTGAACATTCAAAATATCACCGTTATTATGAGTGATATTGCAAGCAATCTTGTTAAGCTATTGACGCTTTACAATTGATGTCTTTAAATTGTTTGGTAATTCAAGTATTAAGGGAGTTATTTGTACTTCTTTGTTTTCAACCTTCAGTAACCACCCCCCTCCCCAGCCTTCCCCTTTTACCCAATTGTTTTTTACATAGAAGTAGGAGACATGAGGTGAGGTGAGAACAAAAGAAACTTGCTTTTAAGCAAGTACTAATACTAAAGTATATACAGCCCCTGACCTACAGGGCGGGCAGTTTTAAATAATTATATATATATATATATATATATATATATATATATATATATATATTATGGGTTTTATTAAATACTTGAACTATTTAATTTTTCCAGAATTTACCTAATTTACATATTTCTAAATTTAAGTTGTCTAATAAGTTTTGTTAGTGTCAATGGTCTAGAGGTGGTTGTTATGCCAAACATTGACAAAAACTCATATAAATAATAATAAATAGATTATCCCAAGAGATACAGTGTAGGTGTTTTAATTTTTTAATTTAATAATAATTTGGCCCCTAGAAATTGGTTGCTCACACAATTTTAAAAATGCAATAATTTAGTAAACGAATTGGAGTGAAAAAGTTGTGCTAGCCAATGACTCTAAATTCACAATAACCCAGGATGAGAGGGGGAGTGGATTCATTTATAAGAACCTTAGAATCGAATATTAGTTTAATATTTGTGTTTGACAATACCAAGTATCAGGGTCAAGGTTAGTATTCATATCTCCCAACCTATATATAATCTCCTCAACTACATAAAATATTAAATCAACACTTCTATCATTGAGATATAATTAGATATAAGATCATGTTACAAAAATTCTTTCAAGAACCTGCCACTCTTAGGGTAAATTCTAGCGTAGCGATCAAGATTGTCATAAGTTTATTTGTCCATTATGAACCAGTTTTCATTTTTTCATCTTTACTTTCATATTAAAAACAAAACAACCATTTTATTAAAGGAATTTAACTACTTTTTCTTTAAGAGACCGAATCCCAATTAACATGACTGTTAGGAGTAAGAAATAAGAATGAAAATAACAGATAAAAAAGAAGGAAATGAATAAAGATCAATAAAGTTTAGAACTGCTTACATACAAATAGCAATAGGAATTTATTTAGTGGCAAACTCAATAAATAATATCCTTACTCCCAACCTGGTTAGAAAACGGTGGTAACCTGTAAATAACCCATCCTGAGTAATTGTAGCATCATAAAGTGGACATAAATGAATAATAACAGATACGATTGATGCCTTTTATATTGTTGTTTTAAATGCCTTTCGGATATTGTATTTCATCCTCCTTCAAGTCTCATGAAAGTTTTAAAAACAAAAAACAGTATCAAATACTTCTAATAGGTTCCATGAGACCGTTGGCACTCAAAAGGCATGATATATCAAATTAATCCATTGGTTATCAATGAAACTATGAACTTAGAGAAGAGCTCTCCTATACCCTGAGAAAAGAACTATTAAAATTAGTGTAGCAAAACAAAATTAACCACTTAAGAAAGGAACAACTCTATATTCATTAAGCAGGACATAACACACTCTCGAATCTGCTCAGTACATAGTACATGTCTGACATTCACCGGAACTGACAATGCTACCTACTTTAGAAAACATGACTAAATATTACTAATAAAATATATAATAATATAATATTAATATATATGATAAATATTTTTAAGAAAATATTTTAGACAATTTCTGATATTTGAGACTTTAAATGATTGAACCATAGCTACATGATTCTCATCATGCTTACGCTGTAAACAGTGCATGACTAAGTTTGTATTGTAATAAAAGTATGAACATTCATAACTCAACATGATAGAAAAATTATGTTATTAATTCATAAAATGTTCATTCCGAGGAAACCATTCGTACAGCAGCAAAAATCACCAGTACTGAAATAATGAGGAGTATAAATTTCACTCTATCTCGCATTTTATTGCTTCCAGACTCCTGAAATCATACATGCAATGTAGTTAGAATTAAACTTCATTGTTATTAAAATCCAGCATTATTTGTTCTATAATCTATTGAATCTTAATATAATACTTTTAAAGAACAAAGAAAAATAAGACAGATTGTGAATCAAATGTCTTTTGTTGCTTTCTCATAGAGTATTCAGCTTCAAATTTTAGTTTCATTCAAACCTTTAACTTATATTAATTCAAATTGAAAAGAAAAAAAAAAAAAGAAAAAAAAAAAAAAAAAAAAAAAAATTCTCTCTCATATACTTGTATTTAAAATGACTATATTTAACTACAAATAGTTAACAAAATGCACAATTGACTTCAATTATCAAATATCTTTCCAGTTGATTTGTTTTGCCAAAAAAGAAAGTACCCTTCGCAGCTTCGACAAATAATGGATTTCACAAAGCTAACACATTTTCTTTATCTCAAAATTCAAATAATAAAAAGCTGCCCGGCGTGTTTACAATACCTTTTGTGATACCAGATACATGATCACAGCTGTTTAACTTTTTCAAAAACAAATCCAAATGTCCTTGAAATTTTATTTTCAATAATCCTATCAGAGAGAGAAAAAATATTACTAAAACCCACAACTAGGAATGGCCATGAAGTAGTAGTTAAAATTTTGGCCTGGCATGGAAAGAAATAACCTCTTAGAAAATTTGTTCTCAGAACTGATGCTTTTCAGCTATGTTTATTTACTTTATTGAGCTTCATTTCAAGGCAATTTTTATTGAAGGATTAAAAAAAACTTAGGATTAGAATATCATTATTTTCTATTTAAAGCGATTTACCATACATCTCAATATAATATAGGGCCAATAACATTTTTTTTATTAGTAAATATCTCTCTATTAATAAAATATAATAAGTAGAAATGTATTGCGATGAAGCGATCATGACGTATTCCACTGTCCATCATAATAAGATATTCTTGTCATAGACAAGAGGAATAAAACAGCTGGCATCATTGATATTGCTGTACCAAATGATGAGTATGTCCATAAATCCTTCACCGAGAAAATACTGAGATTTAGCTGTCAAAATGAAACACGTTTACAAACTAGATTTTGTGACTGTCACTGCAATAATAATATTAAAAATATGCTTAAAAAAGGATAGTTAACTACAGAAAATATTTAAACTTCTATATCAGTCGTTAAATTTTTGATTGTGTCAGTTTTTTTTTTTGTTTTTTTTACATCCACTTCATGCTACTAGGCTAATCTGGACGAGTTATCTACAGGTTACCATCCTTTTCTAGCCAGGGTGGGCACAAGGAGTTTATTTAATGAGTCCGTCATTAAACAAATTTCCACTGCCCAGGGTGGGATTCGAACCCGCTACTCTAGGAATGCCATGAGAGATTAGGACCAACGCCCTAACTCACACGACCAACCCGAGCCCCTGTGTCAGTTTTATTAGACACTATACAATTATCCAGTCACCTGAGAGTGAAAACCATTCTATCAAAAGTAGAAATAATACAAACAAAAAAAAACTAAATGGTCAATTGCTCATTTCCACCTTATCAGGCACTTTCCTTCTATTGTGACAGAAATTTTCTTAATAGAATAATCTTATTAAGTAAGGCACAGCTTGCTAGGGCTTATTCAAATATCAGGGGGGTTTGACATCAGTCATAGGTCGCATAGATTTTTTTTTTTTGTTTGGAGAAACTATCCTTAATTCCGAAAAACAAATTTTACAAATCAAAAACAACAAAAATAATAGTACTAACCAAGACCAATGGCTTTCCTTAACATATCCAACCTTGGACAACCATCATGTAGAGATAGTTGAACAATCAGAAGTATCAAGTAGTGGGTTTTTCTGCCAGTATTTATGATACAATAGTCGAATCTATCTATAGAGGCCATTATCTATTGCTTAATTCAATGATCAGCCAATAATTATCTCAATAAAAGTTTATTAGTGTTTCACACCATTCTCCTTTATTAGAAGTAATTTGTCACAAATTAAAATTTCTTTTGACTATTTAGTTACTATGAGATTCACTATAATCGTAGTGAAAGCCCTTGTTAAAAAGTACTATAAAAACATCAAATCGAAGAAGTTTTAAACTGTATTTTCTTTATGAGAAATAAACTATTTTTTAATGAGAAGTGTCTATTCTAAGTATGTAATGGCCTAAGGTAAGTAATAATGCCATTAAGATTTGCCTTTTTTTTGATTAACGGATGATTATTAGGTAGGAGAACAAAGTTCTATCTGAATAATCAGGACATTTTACTTATTGGTGAACTAGGTATCACATTTAACACCAAGAATTGGCTATTTCAATTATATTTAGATGTTTTTAAACTTTATCAAGAATTTCGGAAGAACATTGTGGACAACTTTCAAGTATGAATAAAAACTCAGCTCATGGAAAGCAAAAAAATTTAAAAATTTTCAATTGTATATATTAACAAGCTAAAAAAAAAAATAACAAGAAGGTCCATGGCCAAGCCTTTTTAATTTATTATAAGGTACATAGGGGAGAATGAGAAGTATGGCTTTCCCACCCATGAACCTGAAGGCAAGCTGTTGCCTTAATTAAATATTCATACTCAGCATTGACAATGTGCTCCAAAGTTGAGTGCATTAAAACCATGGGCTTTGGAAGTTGGGGGCATTTAGTCCCAAATTTAGCTTATTGTTTTAAAATAGACTGAAGTCTATCCAGTCATTTGCAGACAATTCTAATGCAAAGTATGGTTAATAATTGCGAGGAGAGGATATGTACTAAATCACCAGTGTCTTCTATTCTGTGCCAAATTAACAAAAACAATGAAAAAAAATATCAATAATAATACATTGAATGACTTACTCCTTCTTGTGGTTGATCATTTTCCTCTGATATAGACAATCCTGAAGGAAATCCATGACAAATATTCATAGATTTATGCCTCGAGCAAATCGCTGGAGATGACCTACACCTCAACAATTCTTTAGATAGATTTACTTCTTCAGACTCAGTATCACTTGCCTCAAACTGAATTGAATTTTTATTAATAGAAATTAATAAAATAGACATAGATGTCATTCAGATAATTTGTCAGAATAAAAAAGATCAGAATTAAGTTAATTGGGCTATGGATAATTATTACAGGTAAAAATAAAATAATTAATTATATCTGATAGGCATTATTGGAAACAGTTAATTTAAGCTTAATTTTCGTAGGCAGACTTTTAACAACTCTACTTAATCTCCTTTATGGAGGCTAACCAACTAATTATCCTAAGAAGATGGAAGAACTGTCATTTCGTAGAAGATAATTGTTATACTCTTTATTATGAAACAAACAACAACGAGATGCCTCCTTGCCTTTTTAGAAGCAATTTTTGGAAAACTATGATGGGCAATCAACACTCTGTACAGGAATCATGATCAAATGATTCCAAATATTACAATTAAAACTCAAACAAATTTTTGGTCAGGATAGAAAAAGGCCTTAATACTTCAATATGATTTATTTTGCTTGAGCATTTTCAGAGTACACTTCATATTCAGTGACTTGCCAGTTAAACACAAGCAAAAAATTAGGACCATATAAATTAATTTTTAGAAAATATGATATTAACACCTTATTCTTACTAAGACAAATAAATTTAAGGCAACAAAACAAAAATCTTCAGGTCTCACCCACACCCTTCATATTTTTAACACAAACATTTCGCCCTTCTGGGCATTTACAATGCTGAATTTAAAATTATTCTCCTAAGTCAATAAAACCTAACTGGAGAATAACAGCTTATGATTATGAGTCTCAACCTCTCACCAACATTCTTTATTGTTAGAGGTTTTATTCTTCTGATAGATTTTTAAGTTTATAATGACTTAGGAGAATAACTTTAAACTTACCTTTCTAAATACCCAGGAGTCCAAAACATTTGCTTTAAAACCATAAAAGTGCAGTTTACACCTGAAGATCTTTTTTTTTTTTTTTGCCTAAAATATGATAAAAAATCATAGTTAAAAAACAGATTAAAAATTGCCAACATTCATAAAAACCAATTAAATGGTGGATTAATGCATAATATAAAAAAGAATCCATTAAAAATGTATTTGAAGGTATAAATGACTTGCATACATTAAAATCACTAAATACTTGTATTCTAAATCAATTCATGCATAGAACAACCCCTTTTAGATATTTAAGATATAAACAATCATATTACTAAAACATAGTCATACAAGCAAACCAATACAAAAATGAGCAAAAAACATAAAATAACAATGAGTAAAGCCCTACTTCTTAGAGTGAACTACTCAGGATGAGTGCATCATTGTCATTAATGCCCTGGGATGGGATCTCGGTATGGGAAGCCACTAAGAAATGCTAGCGTCCTAATTCTACTTCTGCTAGTTTATGTTCTTTTATCAGCTTTATCAAGCCTGATGTATAATCCTTTAACTATGTTCAGTGTCTTTCATTTCTTCACTTCATAAAGCAACTAATATTTGATAGCCAACATGTCATTTTTCTCATGCTTTAAATTTTCAGCGTACTCAGGCTCTCTAGTTATGACCTTTTTTAATCTGGTCCTGTTTTTCTACCACTTTGACCTATTTATGACTCGACATAATCTATACCAGAGATCAAATAAAAATTGGACCTACTTAAAGGCTCTTCATTGTCCATGAGGCATGGTCAATTTGGAACTATTTTTTTCACAATGATTTTATATTATATTTGTTTTGTATATATTAATTTATATAGGTCTCGTGTTTCATTGTTTTGTTTGCCTGCAAGGGGCTGAAAATGGAGTGTGAGCTCTGAAAGTGCACGGATTAAGGCCTTTTTCTGCTAATGATAATTCACATTCTTCACCTTCCAACCCTGAAGTTTGAAAAGTTTCAAAATTGAAGGACTTCTAAAAATTTGACCTGATCAGCTCAGAGTTTCATGAAATCCTAAATATCAACATGTGTACTACCATAGGGGTATTATTCTTATGCACTGGACTTTCTTGGAGATTTTACATAAATCATAAACTCACTGAAGCCCATTGGCATGGAAAACATGCCCATAATACTCATTAATAGGAACAGACCACTAAAACACAAATGCATTGAACCAGAGTATGAGTTGATAATCCTTCTCAAACTGACCACCAAGCAAATTTAGTAAGACAGGCATTCCAAATTAAAATCAGACGATTTCACCTATTTAATGTCTTTTCCTCATGGCAAAAGGTACATCTTAGTGGAAGCTAGATCCATAGAAAGTCAGAGTTGATCAAATTTAAGCTCATGTAAAACACCCAAGGAGACACTCAAGACCCTAAGACTGAGTACCTAGAGTAAATGAAAATTGTGAGCCTACACCTTTCTGACACATAGAAACCGTTATTATTTCAAGATTTCTTCATTTAATCAAAAAAATGTAAATTGGCATTAACATTTAAAGAAATTTTGTCCAAAAAAGTATGTGGATTTGGTTCAATATAAAGAAGTATCAATTCTCATGGAGTTTGAACACATTACATACCCAGTACTTTAGATTAGGGGGGGAAGAAAAAATTGACAGCAACCCACAAGTCAGCGCTACATCAAAATATGAAATAACTAAGTTGTTTGAGCCATGTATATTTAGGGTAAATCACTCCAGGGAACCCAAATAGGAATCATAGCAATGGTTTGATGAACGCTCCAGATGGTTAGATTAGAGGACAAGACAAATTCCATCCAGAAATGGGCTGAATGTGTCAAACTCTACAGAAAAAATTCAAACAAAGCTATACTTATAAAATTTATTACAAATTAATTTTTGTACATTTTTTTTTAATGTTTACTTATCCAGGTCTTGCTTTTATGCTTCAGGATTAATGTCTATTTATAATATTGCACATATCTACCTACGAATTAGCTGAGTCTTAGGTATAGACTGTTTTATTTAATAATGATGTATTTTCTATAATTTCTACAATTTAACAGATATGTGTGAAACTAAAACTTATGGATTCTCTTATTTAGAACTTCTCAAATATTCAAAATTTTTTAAAAAATTGGGTTCATCAGAAGGAACATTTTAAAAAGGAATATGGTACAATCCCAATAAAAAAAAAAGAATAAGCTATGTAATTAGTTTTTATAATAAAAAACAACCCCCCACCAAAAAAAAAATATGCAGTATTAAATAATATATTATACCTGTATGAATCCTGGGCATTCTTTTTTTAATGCAGCTATTATATCTTTATGAAATTTTGGTTCCAATCTCTGAAATTATTTACTTTATTACTTTCTAAAACAACACCTTTATGATAATACTTTATATTCATTTTCATACCGTTAAAGCTGAAAGTGAAACTGTATTGCGACTGCGAAAAGCTAATGGAGATGATGTTGACGGTTCATCAATCCTAGGTTGAATGAAATTTAAACCAATTAAATCTGGCAATGAATCAAAATTATCCTCAGACATTTATTTTAAATAAAATATTGCTCGAATTACTGTGTACGTACATCAAATTTATTGAATATATTTAATGATTAATTTTCGTTCTTATTTATGCTAATTTATGAAAATGTATTTTGTTGAATATTTGTTAAGTAATCATCTTTAATTTTCTAATTCATTATTTTCATACTAATATCAGAAAATGCCAATCACATGGTTTCCCTGGGAAAAATGTTATTTTTATACTTTACTTACTGCTTATATTTGTTTCCCCCTAATTAACTGTAGTAGCATAAACTGGGTTTTAATAAATAAACAATATTTTTTTCCATAAGAACTATGAAAGTTCATTTTCTGCCTGTTTTAGGATTTTTTTATTTATTATTAGTATTTTCTATGCAATATTTTCTCATATTTCTTTGATCTTTATTCAGGTATGGAGAAATTGTCATGATAAATCTCAATATGATAGCCTTATTATGATGTATCCCAAGTTATTTTTATTTGATGAATACCCTTTTTTATTGAAACACTTCCATTTAATTTTTATTTTGTTTCAAAAGCATATGTTTAACTGTAGGTATACAAAATAACATATGTTGATAACCTTAGAATGAGGGTTTTGGTAGTGCTTAAAACTTAATCTCACATAGTAAACCTAGAGTGGCAAGTTCGATCCCCCCCCCCGCCCCCCGGCAATAGGAATTTATTTAGCGATGCGAAATTCATTAAATAAAATTCGTAGTCCCACCCTGGCTAGAAAAGGGTGGTAACCTGTAGATAACCTGTCCCAATTACAAGTCTCAGTTACAAAAAGTTGACGTTAATTAATAATAATATTTTTTTTTAAACTTTGCTTTTTAATTTACTGGGCCCAATTAGCCATAGTAGCATAAAGTGGGAGTTAATAATTAAATAGCTAAATTTATTTCTAAAGGTTGCCACTCTTTTCTGCTCAGGGTCGGACTAAAAATGTTATTTAATGAGTTTGTCAATAATTAAATTCCTACTGTCCAGGCAAGAATTGAATCTGTTACTCTAGGTTTACCAATTTGCTGTACCAGCAAAATGTAGACAATATAATATTTTTAAATTATTTTTTTTATTTATGAACTATGACAGTCTGAATAACCAATAGCCAGACACTAAAAAATAGACATTTATGCACAGCTAATTTATGTACATTTTCCATTATCAATACATTCCTTAGATTTATATTGTTTACAAGATAAATTTTTTCCAAGATAAGTTGTTATTCAACTCAAATATTTGAATGCATCGGGGAATATTCATAAGAAGCAAAGTTATCATGGTTTCCCACCTTATAGAGGTATATGTCAGATAGGTACACCATATCTGCTTTTGCTTCTTTTTTACACATTCATTTTTCATAGTTAATTTTAAAAAAATACTGGTAAGTTTGAATTATTACAGGGATTTTCCCTATTCCTATTTTTCCTTACTTTTTTCTTTTATGAAATTTGTATTAAAGAAATAGGGAACATAATTCCATAGTTCTCTTGCTGCTCTATCTGCTATAAAATATTTTTCGATTCCTTAATGGCTTGGGTATCTATAATATATTATACATTTATTGGTCAGAATATTTTGGGATCGTGATAAAGATCATAAGGCCATTTGGAGTCCCAAGGGGGATTGCAGGAGGGCGCTCCTGATCTGGGAAAAAAGAGCCCAAAAAATATTTTGAGTCATTAAGAGCCAGATCATAAAATATTCCGAACAAATGGGATTGTTTGCTAATAGCAATGTAAGTCTCACAATTAACATTTACTAAAATGAAAAAGTATTTAAAAATGTTAAATAACCAATCTAGTTAATTGTTTCATGTCATAAAATTGTGGCTCTGTACATTGTGTAATAACTCAATTACTATTACTCTATTTTTAAATATTTATAAACTATTTTTTACCCCCAGTCTTGAGTAAACCATCGTTAATCATATGGATCATTCATATGATTTTTTCCATGATATCACTAATTACGAAGCCAACCATCTCATGTTCAACTTAAAATTTGAAGCCTTTTACTTAAAGTTCTTATAAATATAAAGTGTGATATTATCTATATTTCATTCCAGCATATAGGAATCCTGGTTGGTTTACATAGCCTCTTTAAGGTGTATAATTAATAAATATATAATAAATGATTCGGTAAATCTTAAAACAGGTAAATCAAAAATTGTACAATTTATTTTTTTTTTTAAATTTAGTGATAATAAGAATTCCAGTTTCTCAAAATAAATAATTTTTTCTGTAATCGTTGAATAATGGTAACATTACTAAACTGAAATGAGTGAAGAAAGTGAAACATTTTGCAATAGAGTGAAGAAAGTAATCACTTTCTTCACAAGTGAAGAAAGTGAATTGCCTTCTTAATTAGTAATAAGTATAAATTAAAAAAATAATTTAAGTTGGAAATTAAATGCTTTTTTTATTATTATTATTATTTATTAACGTCCACTTTTTGCAACTTAGGCTAATCGGGACGGGTTATTTACAGGTTACCACCCTTTTCTAGCCAGGGTGGGATTTTAGGACGTTATTTAATGAATTTCGTCACTAAATAATTTCCTTTGCCCAGGCAAGAATCGAACTCGCCACTCTAGGTTTACCATGTGAGATAAAGGTCAACGCTTTAACTCGCATGGCTAACCTGAGCCCCTTAAATGCTTTTAAATGTTTCTTAACATTGTAAGAATTTATTTTAACAAAATAAATTGAAATGAGGCACCGAGCAGCAAGCGGATGTAAGTGACAAAATTAAAACTTTGTATAAAACTTGTGTAAAGTTTAGTATATATAATCAACTCTAGAGTTTGTTTATACATCTAAACATTGACTAATCATGTTCTATATATATGTGGCATTTTGTTTATGTAGTTTTTAAGTATATTCCTTAAGATAAAACTTTGCAAGATTTTTTTTCCTAACATCCTGCACTCACTTACATCCTTTTGCTGCCAACTATGTTACTTACATCCCTTTTCAAATGAATAAATGTAGGTGTTTGATTGAGGGTTGTTGATATTAAAAATAATTTGCTTGTAATAAGATTTTAATACAAACTTTATAATTTCAACAGAAATAAAAACATAAAAAATCAATACATTGAGAGCTTTATAATGACATAATGTACCTTGGTTATAATGAAAAAAATTTATTCATTTGATTGGTTCTGTTTTATGTTTTACTCTAATCTGAGTCATAAATCCTGTCTAGGTCTTCTTCTGCTTCTGCCATTTCTTCAAGGGTACAAGTAGTCACTTCTGTTAAGGTGCTAGTACTTGTTGCTTGTTGACCATTTTCTGTTTTCTTTTTCTTCTGGTTTATGTTCTTTTTGCCGTTTCCGTGTTTCAAGTTACTCCCCTGTCCCTTTTCTTTTTTTACCATGCTTCAGAGTTTTGTAAAATTCATGGTGAATGGGTGGCAAAAATGGTAGAAGAGGCTGTAGGTCCTTGTACTTGGCTGTTGTGATTGCTACTGGTTGCTCATGTAATGGTTTCAAAGTAAAAGATGTAGGTCGTCGCCCAGCTTTCGGCATATTTCTGAAACTCTAGGTCCTCATTCAGCAATGTCTTATAGTAGACGATCAATGGTTCTGCCTTTGTGAATCGAAGCCATTGGAATTGGCTGATACCATCTATACTATCTTTTAAGTATTCATTCATGCTCTCAGTGGAAAAGAAGTCTTTTGTAGACATCCTTATGACTTGAAACTTTTTATTTGCTTGTGCTATTGCTGAAATCCAATCATCGGGGACAAATACGTACTGGTGTTTCTTTTTTGATTTTTCTATCATCCCAAAATCTTGGTCACATTCCATGTATGAATGTCCTGGGATTAGGAACTTATGGTCTACTGTCTCAATGTTCGTTTTTTGTACTATCGACATCCAAAATCGTGCAATAAATTGATTTTTGTTTTGACCCCCACAGTTATCGCTGAAAGCAATTAGGTGCTTTACTGATGGGGGTAATTGTTCAACATATTTAAGCAAACAGGAACCAATCTCATGAGAACCCCTAGAGGCTTCCGCTTCATGCCACATAAACATAAAACCCTGATTTTCACCTAGGTCATGTATATCAAGGTTGTAGGTCCACAGTTGTCTAGCGTATTACACCCTATTACATGTTAAAACAGGAGTGGGGAAAGTTTTTTGTAAATCGAAACAAATTGATTTTACAGTAGTTGGATTATCTTTTGCATGCTTTGCAGCGTTTGTTTAGCTTCTCTAGCTTTGTCTGCTTTTCTTAGATGTAGCTCTTTATGTATTTTGCTTTCCTCAACTTCTTTTGCGTTTTCGCCATGTTTTATTTTGTTTTCAAAAAAATCACACTTATTACAGGTGTCTGTGAGAGGCTTTTTGAAACTTAAGTTGAATTTGGTGTTGAAAATATGACGGTAAAAAGTAACTTTGACAGGAGTTTCTCCTTCTTTTTTGATCTTTTCTGCATACAAATCATACATCTGTTGAACATTCAAATCACTGCTCAGGTACTTTTTACTTGGGTTCTTAGCCCTGGAATAGTGGCTACTGTATTTGGGGAATGAGTTAATGTGGCCAATCACCTTTTGAAGTACAACTTCATCAGTTTTATTGCTTGGTGTATGTTTTCCTCGCTGGTCTTTAGGTGAGACACCAGTGTTAGTTATTAACCTACGTTTAACTACATTGTCGTAGCGTTTTACAGTTATGTCTAGGGTTTTTATGAAAAATGATTTACAGACCATTTTACCACACATATTTACACAAATACTGACCTTTTTGTGTTTGTTACGAGTGCATTGTTCCTAGACCTTTTTAGGGTGTTCGTTTGTAAACATCCATTAATAAACAATGTTTGTAGGTCCCACGACTTAAGGTCCCAGAACTCTTTGAAAACTGCGTGACGCTCTTCTTTGGAAATATTTTTGCATTCATATCTGCAAGAGATTGTACTCTTATAATTTTTATTCTTACCTGAACTCTCACATTCAAGAACGTTGTCCATATATTCCATTATTTATTATAAGTCGTCAATACCATTAAATAAATCCAATGAAAATAACAATCAAAAGCTTTGTAAACATCACAAAGTAAACAATCAACTAAATCACCAAAGTCATCTGCTTGGAGGAAAACAGGTGTAAGTGCTCCTGTAACACTTACCTCCCTCTAGCGCCAAACAGTATGAAGCTTTTACTAAGTAGTTTTTCTTTATGCCGTCAGATAGCAGGACCTGTCAAGGCTATCACTAACACCTCTTTTCCACTAAACAGATTGGAATTTCCTCTATCATTAGCAGTACTTATCTCCGATTTTTTAATTTTGTCACTTACATCCCTTTGCTTGTCAGTGCCTCAAATGTGAATGAATTATTGGTGGAAATAATCAATATATTTTTTAAAATTTAAATATAATAATAATTACCTTCCTTGTTTATAACCTGCACTTGTTTATAACTGCACTACTTCACAATCATCACTAGTTGTTTTATAACTATGCTTATAACCTTTCACAACCATGCTTATAACCTACCAACAACATACCATAATCTTCACAACATCCTAATTTTGTTCATATTCTGGTTAGATCTGATCATGTATTACACGATTACAGAAAAAATTTAATATTACACTCGTGACGAAAGTAGAATTTACAACTTTCGTGAAATTACCACACTCGCTTCGCTCGTGTGGGTAAACGTTTCGCTCGAGTTGTAAAATGATCTACTTTCGTCTCTTGTATAATAAATAACTATTTCTGCAAATTTGTGACATACCTTGTTCTATCACAAATTTGATTCTTTTCTTAATATTCCATTGAATTAATATGTTCAATACACGCTTAAGCACATGTTGTTTGACAGTTAACAGTCTACTAACATGAATTGATAGTAAGTCTGTTCTGAAGTGAATTTACATGGGCAAAATGGATTGTCTACTAGTTTGAATCTGTATAAATAAAGAAATATGATTTGACTGCACCATGTCCATTTGAGATATATCCCTGATGACATTTGGGTTATGTAATAGTCAGTCATTGTATTATGTGTATCAATGTATATTTTAAGATCAAATATGAACCTTTTTTAAATGGTACTCTTTTAGTGGTGCTGTCCATTTTTGTTGCCATTTGTTTAAGGTTCAGATTTTAAGAAGCTCTTGAAATGATTTTTTGTCACTTGGGTAACATTCTGGAACTTCAGAATATGGGGGTTTAATGTACGGGTTTTTATAACGTATAATAACAAAACTTGAAAGTAATAAGGCACTATAATTTATAAAAAAAACAAACAACTGGTCGAAAAATAAAAGATTGAAGAACACAAAATGCAATAAATAATAACAATCGGTCTTTGGATAGATAACAACAAAATGGTTCGGAGCAGAGTTCACAAAAACACAACAAACAACTGCGAGAGTAAGCTGTCAATTTTACACCCTAACTGAGAGGATATCATAAGATTGCTCGCAGTGTAGCCACCTTAAAATTAGATTAATTGTTTTAGGTTAAATAGTTCCTGGCAACTGTCACTGAGACCACGTGGCAGCTAGTAGGGGTTAGGTTAAGGGTTGCTACGTCACCTCCCCCCATGACAGTCATGGAAGCGGGCAGGAAGTCTAATGGGTCTTCCTCGACGAGTCCGGTGAGATTGTTCCGCTTGTGTGGCTGTGTCATTGGCTGAAGACTGGTTGGAAGGGTGCAGTGTTGTCTGGTGATTCGCAGAGGTTTGCTGTGCTGAGGGGTTGGATGAGGTTTGTTGCGATGAGTCTTGGATGATGTAGGCTGGCTTCAGACGGTCGAGTGAGACGGTTCTTGGTCCCGTAGGAAGTTGGATCTTGAATGCCTTCGGCTGTCGGTCCAGTACCAGATGAGGTCCTGAGTATGGTGGTGTTAGGGGTTGGCGAACTGCATCATTTCGTAGGAACACATGAGTGCAGTTCCTGAGGTCCTTAGGAGCAAAGGTTTGGCCGCTGCTGGGACGATGAGGTGCT
This sequence comes from Riptortus pedestris, assembly GCA_019009955.1. Taxonomy (NCBI): domain Eukaryota; kingdom Metazoa; phylum Arthropoda; class Insecta; order Hemiptera; family Alydidae; genus Riptortus; species Riptortus pedestris. The sequence goes on from CM032229.1 coordinate 140,219,209, forward strand.
GGTCGAAGGTCCTTCATGTGGTCCCTCAACCTCCGCAGGAAGTCCTGGGGGTCCTCAGGTTGTTGGTGGCTTGCGAGCAACTCACCAGGCAACCATAGGGGCTGCCCGAATACCAGTTCTGCTGCACTACTGGTGTTATCATCGCGCACTGCTGTTCTTAGACCAAGAAGTACTGTGGGCAGCAGGTCAGTCCATCTCGATGAGCCGATGAGGTGAGCTGTGAGAGCTGCTTTGAGTGTCCTGTGCCACCATTCAATACAGCCGTTACTTTGTGAATGGTAAGGAGTTTTCCTAGTACGTTTGATCCCAAGAATGTGTGTGAGCTTGCAGAATATTTGACTCTCGAACTGCCGCCCTTGGTCCGTTGTTATTCTAGTTGGGACGCCATAGCGACAGATCCAAGTCCTGTGTAGGGCTCTGGATATTGTGTCTGCACTGATATCTTCAATTGGCTCTGCTACAGGCCACCGGATAAACCTATCTGCCATAGTAAGGCAATAACGTTTGCCGTCCGATTTTGGGAGTGGTCCAATGATGTCTATTTGGACGTGCTCGAAGCGAGCACTTGTGGCAAAGGTTCCCGGGGGCGTGACAGTGTGGCGATGTACCTTACTCCGCTGACAAGCGACACAACCTCGTGCCCAGGTGGCAATGTCTACATTCATGTTTGGCCAGAAGAATCGTTGGGCAATGAGTCTCCTTGACCCGCGTATACCCGGGTGGCTGAGGTTGTGGATATGAGTAAAAATCGATTCTCTCAATGATGCAGGCAGGTACGAACGCATTCGTGAAGTGCTTGTTTCGCAGAGCAGGGGCCTCTTAGCATGTGGAACTTTCATCCACTTAAGCGAGAGGGCAGGGTTCATAAGGGGCTCGTTTATGTCAGAGTCCGTCTCTTGTAGCTCTGCAATTTTTTCATTGTCACCGGGAAGCGTTATCTCCTCCAACCTCGAGAGTGTGTCTGCGACCACATTGTCATTTCCAGCTACATGTCGGATATCGGTTGTAAACTGACTGATGAAGTCCACTAATCGGATCCTCATAGGCGTGGCTGTGTCAGCGCGTTGTCGGAACATGTGGATCAGCGGCTTGTGGTCGGTGAGTATGGTGAAGTTACGTCCTTCGATCGAGGGCCTGAAGTGACGTATTGCTCGGTGTACGGCGACCAGCTCCCTGTCGTAAGTGGAGTAACCTTGTTCTGCTTTCGTCGGAGTCTTGGAGAAAAATCCAAGAGGTTTCCAACCTGATCCTTCACGTTGCTGAAGAACCCGATGGCTGTGTTTGACGCATCACATGCCAATGAGAGTTCGGCATCGTCGGATGGATGCGACAAAGTGAGAGCCGACTTGCTGTCTTGCTGACATAGGCGAAATGCAGCGTCTGCTTCCTTGGACCATTCCAGAGCCTTTGCATCGATCTTCTTGCAGTTGCCTACTAACGAGTGTAGGGTATACTGGTGTTCGGCTGCGTTTGGTATGAATCGCCTATAAAAATTCAGCATTCCCAAGATACGTCGAAGTTGTCCCTTATTGCTGGGTCGAGGAAACTCCATGATCTGGTTAACCTTTGCTGGCAGTGGCTTGATACCTTGGGCATTCACGAGGAATCCCAAGAATTCGATCTCGGTCTTGCCAAACTCGTACTTGGTGGGGTTTATTTTTAGACCATGCTCGGTCAGTAATCGGAAGACGTTGTCTAAGTGTGTATGATGTTCGTCCTTGGTACTGGATGATACGAGTATGTCGTCTAGGCACACGAGACATAGGGTAGTGCCAAAATACTATCCATGAGGCGCTGGAACGTCTGGGCAGCATTACAAAGGCTGAAGCACATTACCAGGAACTCGAAGAGACCGAAGGGTGTGATTACTGCGGTCTACTTAATGTCTTCCTCTGCTACAGCAGGGCTTCTTAAACTATGAGTGGCGACCCCATTTGGGGTCGCGTAGCAAAATTCTGGGGTCGCGAGAGATAAAAAAACAATTTATGTTTTATCTTCAGTTACAACTTATCATTAAATGATTAACTTATACTTTAATTTAATACTTACCACGCAACTACTTGAATATATTCGAGAGAATTAAGACGTTTAGAATCCACTTTTATTTTTGAAACTATAATAAATACAATTTTATAATTTTTTGTGCAATTTTTAATTTTAGATTTTTGTATGTTTCAAAACGAATTCTAAATTTACATATATTTTCATATGTATATGTATATTGTTACCTAATTAATAAATCATCAAAAAATATTAATTTATTTTTCTTTTATATTTGTATGAGGTCGTCAAGAAACTCGCAATCATAAATAGGGTCGTAAATTACAAAAGTTTAAGAAGCCCTGTGCTACAGGTACCTGGTAGTACGCCCTGTTCAGGTCAATCTTACTGAAGTAGGTCATTCCGCTAAGATTGGTGTTGAGAGTCAGTATGTTTGGAACACCGTATCTGTCGGGAACAGTCTGTTCGTTTAGTCGGCGGTAGTCCCCACAAAATCGCATTTTGCCATCTTTCTTTACCACTATATGTAACGGACTTGAGTAGGGGCTGTTAGACGGCCTGCAGATGCCTTCGTCCACCATTTTGAGGAATTCCTCCCTTGCAGCCCTGTAACGTTCAGGTGGGAGGCGTCGAGCTTTTGCTGTGAAGGGTGGTCCCTTCGTCTCGATGAAGTGCTGGATGTTATGCTATGGTTTCTGCAGGACGGTTGACGGGCGTGTGATGGATGGGTATTTGCGTAGTAGGTCGTAATACCACTCACCAGCGGGAACTGAATATACCGTGGGTATTTTGGAGTGTGCAATGGTCCCCTTTGCTGTGAGCCCCGTTTTCGCGTCTAGGAGCTGACGACCTCTGAGATCGACGATTACGTGGTGGTGGAAGAGAAGGTCGGCGCTGATGATGGGGCTACTGATGTCTGCCAAGATGAAGGTCCAGGGGAGTGGTCGTTGGAGTCCGATATTAAGTGTCTTCCTGACTTCCCCATACGTCTTGATCGTTGTACCATTGGCAGCGTACAAAGGGAAGTTGGTTGGATGTCTCCGATCCCGCGACCTGGCTGGGAACACAGATATACATGCACCTGTGTCCACTAAATATCTCTCTCTCGATTCTTTCTCCTTCACAAATAATCGGCGTTGGTGAGTGTCAGCGACGGAGTCCGCCATCTCGGCCGATGCTAACAGTTTTCCTGAGCCGGAATGTTGTTCTTCCATTCACAGGGCTGTCTGCATTTCTGTGCTTTTTTCCGGAAGGTCTCGTGGTAATAACAAAATTTTCCACTCCTGCTGCTTGACGTGAGTGTGAATGTGAAGGGTCCTTTCGCCCTATGCGTGCTATCTCGCTCTTCAGATCTGTGACTTCCAGGATGAGCTTCCTGACCATCTCTTCCAGCTGTGATAGCTGGGTAGGTTGTGTGTTCTGTGCGCGTACTACGAGGATGCTGGGCTCATATACTTCAGCGATACGATCTTCAATCTCAGCCAGTTTATCGACTGAGGCCTGATGGCCTGTATACGGTCGGGAAGTGCCCTCAACCATACATGACGTAAGAGGTTTGGGGGTATATCGGCGCCAGCTAGTCGTTTCAATTCGTTGAGGAGTTGGGAAGGCCGTTCTCCTTCAGATAGACGTTTCTCTTCGAGAAGTCGCCGGATCCGTAAGTTTTCGAATTCCGTGAATGTGTGGAGAAGCCGGATTTTAAGGGCTTCATATGGGTCACCCGGGGGATTTTTAACTATATCGGCCACCTCTTTTAGAATTTCGAAGTCTAGGTTGGCAGTAACTAACTGTAATTTAATCCTAGAGCTAGTTACCTTGGCAGTTGCGAAGACTGCTTCAGCCTGGCAAAACCAAAGCTCTGGATCTGCCTTCCAAAAGCTTGGGATCCGGAAGTTAGGTCCAAATCCGCAAGCGCTGACTTCCTCCAGTTCCGTAGGATTTACGTCTTTGCTGATCTTTTCCATCTTTAATGTCCGGCGTCGGGGTCACCACTTTAATGTACGGGTTTTTATAACGTATAATAACAAAACTTGAAAGTAATAAGGCTCTATAATTTATAAAAAAACAAACAACTGGTCGAAAATAAAAGATCGAAGAACACAAAATGCAATAAATAATAACAATCGGTCTTTGGATAGATAACAACAAAATGGTTCGGAGCAGAGTTCACAACAAACACAACTGCGAGGGTAAGCGGTCAATTTTACACCCTAACTGACAGGATATTATGAGATTGCTCGCAGTGTAGCCACCTTAAAATTAGATTAATTGTTTTAGGTTAAATAGTTCCTGGCAACACTGTCACTGAGACCAGTGGTAGCTAGTAGGGGTTAGGTTAAGGGTTGCTACAGGGGTTTATATCTTTGGCTAAATGAAGGTTTCTGTTTAACTTAATGCTTAGTCTTGTAACATCTTGTAGCCAATATTCTCCGAGCACTGCAAAGCTATGTGTAAAACATTTTAATCCTATCCATTAAGTTGCTTTAGGGCTAAGTTTTCCTAACTCCCATGCTATTATATTTCACAAAAGAAGTACCTACTCAATTTTTATTTACTTTCTGAATTTATTGAACTGAACTTTTCACTTACATTACGCAACCCCCTTATTTTGTGGTCTCATTCTTTAATATTTGATTTCGACTTCAAGATACATATAACAAAATACTCTGCAAGAAACATTAAATTGCCTTAAATTTTTGATGGTAGCAGGAAACATCATGAATATTAGCCTTTTCTATTCCAGATTCATATTTATTGGAACTGGTTCATATTGTCTATCCACTGCAATCTATAGATCTTTCATTATCTGAACATTGAACTTGTCTAATATCATCGAGGCAATATACTGTGGTATTTTTTAATTAAACACCTCCATCAGACAGGTGTAGAAGTGTCCTATATCTTATTTTCTAAAGCCAATTAATCATATTGCAGCATTGGGTAAATTAATTTAACTTGGCATAGGAAAGCAAAAATAAATATAACAAAAACAAATAATTATTATATTTTTTCAGTAAACAACACAAAGTAAGGCACAATTAGGTACTCAATATGAATAATAATTTCTAATACTTTATAAAAATCGAAATTTACAAAAATACAAAGATTTCTAAGTGTACAAAGTGAAATTCAATTAACAAGATAGTAAAAATAAAAAGTCAGGAGTTTCATCATTGCTTTAATATACAAACATTTTTACTCATTTAAAACAGTATAAGAAAATCTGACATTTTAGCAGATTTCCCTTAAGGGAAATCAGCTATTGAGGTCGTACTCATGACACGATTTTATTATTACAAACTAATATTTTCCTATGAATGGTAAACCAGTAATTGAAAATAGAATAAATAATAATTGTATACCCAGAGATTAATCTTATTCTGCATTTATTTAGTTTTCTTCTGTTTTTGAGGGGGGGGGGGAGAGAAGCTTGCAAAGAATTTATCTAATGCAAAAATATATTATCATTTAATTCTAGGATTACCAAAATGGAGGTTCCTCAAAATCCCAATTTCTTACCTCTATTTATGGTCTTTCAATCCTGTGGATTTATTTTTATTGTAGTATTATGAAACGCATCCTAAAATACTGTATAATTGTTCTTGATATAGAGTCTTGAAAAAATTACAAGGGCACTGAGAAATAATTTTGGTTTACATGCCTCCCCAAGAGAAAGCCCTTTATTTAACTATTATGGATTATGCAGAAGTGAAATCATCAATAAACCATTGAATTATACAAGCAAATTCTTGGAGGAAATTTATATATTTTTTAAATATTTAGACATTAAGTCAAAAAATGATAAAGTTCCATTAATATGTATTTAATTATTTAATTCTAATTAAAGGAATTTATTAGGAATCGATTTCCAAATCTTCTGTTTACCTTTTAAATGAAGATTCTAGCACCAAGCAGAATTGGTAATATACATTTAAAATGTGTCATCATACCCATTAGATGCTTATTACGACTAATTATCTTAGTATTTGACAAGATGAGATTTTTTTAAATTATTCCAGGTGGGCTTGATGTTTTTAAATGGAGGTTTATTTTTTAGTTGTTTTTTTTTTTTTTTTTATGTAAAGCTTGTTGGAATCAAATCCATTAAATAAGAATTCTATTACTGATAGTCCAATTTGAATTATATGTTACTAGTAACAGTTAAAATTATTCTTAAAATTATGCAGTTTGTTTAAAAATATAACATTGGAAACCCATGGAAATCTCAGCATGATGGTAATCCTTCGATTATATGAAAAATAAAAGCCCAAAACATATCCTAAAAAATTCTAGCTTTCTATAACTTTTTATTATACATATATAATATTTACATTAGAATATATGTGCAATATTTACAACATTAGGAATTTAAGAAATTTGTACTCAAAAATAATAACTATATCAATAAAAATATATAATCATAATCAGTCGAGATTTTTGAGTTTGAAAACAATTCATCGAACATTCAGTCTAACTGCTGAATAAGTGCAGTTCCTTATTACGTCCGTTATGTACAAAGCACCATAATCCTTATCAAGGAGTATTCCTTTCAGTTTGACTTCAAAGCCGTTGAGTGCACCTTCCTGAGTCCCAGCTACTATATCATTCCTCCCAACAATGCTCAGGTCGTGCCCTCTCATTGCATCAAGTCTATCTATGATATAGACATAATTCTTCAGAAATATACCCCCATACTCCCTGAAAATTAAATAAATGTTCATTGCAGTTGTATATTATATCATTATATATATTCACAATATTCCCCAATAACACTAATCTGATATCTGTTGTAGGTAAAGGGCCAGAATTTTTAGATACATTATTTCTCCTCATTCATTTTAGTAAGACAGACTTTATTAATTACTTTTACTTCAATATGCATTAATACGCATATGCATGGTATAAGCGTTCTCGCAATAGAAACTCTTGATGATATAACAATGTGTTGTGTGTGGCAATCTGATTTTTTTTTTGTATTAAAAAAAAGTCATTCTGAGCATGTTCTGTTATTTCCAAGCTTGGATATTCTTATTTAATTTTACAATGGCAAATCACTCCAAGGTGTGGGTGAATAGATGTTTTATTAAGAGTTTAACTGGAATAAGATATTATTTTTATCTCATTTTCAAATCGACTATAATATACGTACTTACATACATTGTGTGTTGATACATTCAATCAAATTTTTACTTCCTTGCATTAAATAAAGGAAGTATAGTAATTGTAAATCATGTCTATTTTCAGATTTCAATGGAATTACATGTTTTGGGTCTTCTTAAATCCATCTTGTGTAGAGTTTAGGTTGGCTTTTGTGTTAAGGTGTTGGTCTTGATCTCACTTGGTAAAACTTGAGTGGTGGGTTCGATTCCCTCCTGGAGCTAGGGATACATTTAGGGATGAACTCATTAAGTAAACTTCTTAACCCACCCTGGATAGAAAAGGATGGCAACCTGTTGTTAATCTGCCCCAATTAGCAGTAATAACACAGTGGATTTTAATAAAAAAACTTACTTTAAAAAAGAAAAAGAAAAATATCTTATTATGGACTGTTATAACATCTATTTGCGAGCCTTTTCTTTTGTTAAAAATCAACTATGTGAATGAGGGAGGGGTTTTAAAGGAGGGTGTGAATATAGAAAAATACATTTGTACTTGTCATTTTTTGTTTATCACAAAAATTATAAATTATATTCTACAATTTTTTACTCACACACACACACAGATAATGTATTTTACTTTCAAAATGAACTAATGTTAAATGAAGTGCAGCAAAACATTTTCAAAATTTAATTTAATAGGGATATACGTAGTCGTATAGTCGTGTGGTGTCCATATCAGGCTTTTTAAATTGAACTATGCTTGAAAAAATATGAATGCACTGTTATGAGTAAATAACAAAATTTTCTTGGAATCCTTTAGGAAAAATTAAATTAAAATATAACTTTTCAAACCTTAGAATCGCTAAATGCATTGGACCAGGTCCTCTAGGAGGGTACATAACTTGGATATTCTTTGATCCAAGGCCTGCTGAAGAGAGTGCTAATTTGCTGCTATGAGGATTTGTTGTATGAATCCAAACATTTCCATGGTGTCGCAGGGCGGCTTTCAAGCAAGCAACTTCCATATTGGTTATATTTCCAGCATCTTTGTCCCCTCTAGAAAAAAATAAATAGATTAACTATATACTATTATTATTATTATTCAAATATTTCTTAATTAAAATATACTTTAGTTATGTTTTGAAATACTTCACTCCAGAAAAGCAGCATAAAACTGAAAAGAATTAAATTTTAGAAAATATTGATTCAATTTACACTTTAAACGCTGAAAAGTAGTGTTTAATGAGAGAAACAGGGAAATTAGATATCTCTACGGTTTGAAGTAATAAATAATTGAGAACTTCCACATTTCCAACTGGCAGAAAATGGATACATGCCAATTATATTTATTTGAAAAGTTTTATGAATTAACTTTATCATAATATTTTACATTAAATTGTACTAAAAGCATGTTGTTTGAATACAGAGAAAAAAGAGAAAGAATCCTTCATTAAATGTCTTTGTAAAAATATAAATGTCTTTATTGACGTTCTACAGGCATATGAAAGGTGTGTGTAGGGTGTACTTGCTGGTGGCCCAATAGTCAGGAATTCAAGCAAGCTTAGATGATTAACTAGATTGACTTTGGAAATATCTTTTTGTAGGGTTGAAACCAAAGTAGACTGAATTTTATTGTAAATTAAATGTACTATAAATAATGTTATATACATTTATTCTCTGTCTTGAATATTAACCAAGATATTTGCATTTTTCAGTTTTCAGCCTTCAGTAAACCCCCACTTCTACTCGTGCTACGTAAACAATACTCTGATATAATAAACCACATTATTCGAAGCTTATTACCAAATATTGTTATCAAGAGACCTGTATATGTTCTTGTGACCCCCCCCCCTTCCGTCTTAAATTCTTGGACTACTAAAATTTGATTGAATGAGATTAAATTTATTCATATTCATTATAAATAACACTACTAGATATAGTAAATAGTTTTCAATAAAATTAATTTGTTATATTCTGATATGTTTCAGTTATTGTTTTTCTTTCCGGTGTCGGAAAGAAAAACAATAACTGAAAGCCGTTGGCAAACCTGTTTGTTTACACTTGAGACGCTTTCCGCGGGGGGAAGATCTCTTATTACCGTTTGTATTTATTCAACTATTATTCCCTGTAGTGTTGTATTAGCACTATGTAGGTATATCTATTATTAAAATTCACGTGGCGAATCTGCTTAGTTTACGTAGCCCCTGCGTTTTTTTTATATTTCATTTGGCCCCATTTTGTCTTATGCTATTTGTCATTCCTCGTCCTCAACATAAATAAACAGTTTGTTTACACAGACTATTTATTGTGGTAATGGCGAGCGGGGCATTCTAGCAGTTTGGAAATCTGCTTAGTTTACGCAGCAACTGTGTGGCGGAAATTTATGATTTCGAAATTCCATAGACCTTATCTTGTGAATCTCTGTGTGGATGCTGATCCAAAAGAGTTCAGATTCTAGTTAGGGATGCAAATGATATCAGTATTTGTTTTTATATGTTTTTCAATATTTCACGACTTTTCGTGAAAAGATGTAGATAGTACACTTATTTGACAAAGATAGTTCACAAATTAGCTTGTAGTTATTACCAAAGTGATGAAAGTGAACCGCTTTATTCAAAGCCTAAATACCAAATATTGTCTTCATTGAACTTTGACTATGTGAGATACATGCAAATACTTAGTGTGATGAGGTCATCATTTTAAATTTTCCTGTTTTGACTCGAAAATGTTTATTAACAAATTTCCATCGAGGGAAATCAGCTATTGAGATCGTACACTTGACGCGAAATTTGAAAAATTTCCTCAAATGTCCACTGATCCAACCTAGGAGATGACGAAAATGTGGTCCGTTCAAAACTGTATATATATATATATATATATATATATATATATATATATATATATATATATATATATATATTAGCTTTGCCCGGGAATTGATTTGAGGCTGAATGATGATGGTATTTTTTTGGCAAGGCTTTACTTTGCACAATAATTTGACTTTACCCGTCCCGGTGTTTAGGGTTAATATGCGTTCTTGGCATTTGTTAATAATAAAATTAATTTTTTATGTTAGTCTTCACTGTCCTCCAAAGTGTCATATTTCCCATCTCCTGTGCATTATGCATAGATTACAGTTATTAAGGACAATATATTAACATAGATTTGAATTAATTTTTCCAGGTGAGATACCTCATAGTTCAAATTGGAATGAATTGTTGAGCATATCAATATTTCTAAGCAAATTACTTGCTCCACACATTGTTCCTGGAGAAATGTATAAAATAAAAGTTAATCTAAATAACAAAGTAAACAACTTTTGTTATGTGCATGTTTGTCGAAAAACAAATAGACAATGAAATATCGCGAATTTTTATTTCAGCCTCCCTTATAAACCTCCCGTTTGAACCTAAAAAATTTAATATAGCTTATAATCGTTTAAGAATTAATGCTAATTCACATGCCGAGTTTTGTTAAGTTCCGTTCAATCGTTGGTGCCAAATACAATTGTCGGCTACCGTTTTAGTTTTCAGTGTATATCTCGTTTATACTTGGTATACGACAAAAGTGAATATAACAAAAGTTACTCTAAATAACAAAATAAACAATTTTTGTCATGTACATACTTGCCGAAAAACCAATAGAAAACGAAATATCACTATTTTTAATTTCAGGGCTCCCTTACAACCCCCACTCCTTCTCCTCCCTAGAAACAATGGTACAGCTTATTATCATGCTAATTCACATACGGAGTTTTGTTTAGTTCGGTTGAGTCTTTGGTACCAAATAAAATCGTTAATTCCCGTTATAGTTTTTAGCGTATAACTCATTTATACTTCCGTATACGGCAAAAGTGTATATAACAAAAGTTACTCTAAATAACAAAATAACCAACTTTTGTCATGTACATATTTGCAGAAAAACCAATGGAAAACGAAATACCGCTATTTTTAATTTCAGGCCTCCCTTACAACACCCCCCTCCTGCCCGTCGCTAGAAATGTTGGTATGGCTTATTCAAAAGAAGGCGTTAGTTTTATTACACATACCGATTTTTATTTAATTCGGTTGAGTCTTTTGTGCCAAATAAAATTGTTGACTCCCGCTATAATTTTTACCGTATAACGCATTTATACTTCGGTATTCGACGAAAGTTTACATAATAAAAGTTACTCTAAATAACAAAATAAACAACTTTTGTTATGTGCATATTTGTCGAAAAGCCGATAGGAAACGAAATATAGCTATTTTTAATTTCAGGTCTCCCTCATAACACCCCACTCCTGTTCGTCTCAGAGAATATTAATATAGCCTAAAGTCTAAGTTGGGCTAGTAGTAATATCCATGCCAAGTTACATAAAATTCGGTTCAGCCGTTTATGCGTGAAAGGTAACAAACAAACAAACAGACACGAAAGAAACAAAATGCAGTTATGGTGTCTATGATATGTGAAACGAAAATTTATCGTGAAATTTCGCGAAAAAAATCAATGTAAAGACAGAGGTTACAATATTATATATATATATATATATATATATATATATATATATATATATATATATATATATATATTAAAATTTTTATTTGATCGTTACTGTAGTCGTTATTAAAAAGCTTTATATATAACTAAAGATCAAGTTCGTTAACGGCTGAAATCCTACCAGTGGGAGCGGGGGAGGGGGGGGGGTTAGAATTGGGAAATTAGATTCGATTTATAAGATTTCGAAAAATCTTAACATCTCCGTTATTATGCGTCTGATCGAAATATTGTATAGAACCAATCTTATTGCTAATTTAATGTTCTATAAATGTTGTTATGTATGTTTTTTCACTATGTTGGTTATTAAAGGATATATTCGGATTTTTCGGTTTTCGGCTTCTAGTAACTCCTACTCATTTCATATTAACTATAAGCCGTAATACCAAATATTGTTCTCATTGAACTTTTAATTTTTGAGATAAATGCGAATACGTCACGCACGTGGGAAATCTGCTTAGTTAACGCAGTCCCTGCGTGACGGACTTTTTTAACTATACCATACTCAATATTTAACACTTTCTTTCATCTCAAAAGGCCATATTTGACAAAGACTCAAATTGGAACAGGTACAGGGTTCACAAATTTGCTTGTAGATATCACCAAAATAACTGCATCAGTGAGCAATCTATTTTTATCTCCATTAAAATGACTATATTTTAATTAAGTAAGCTTCATGCAATGCTAATCCGGCTAAATGGCCACTTACCGTATACTACACTTTTCCATTACCAAGGATAATAACATGGTGCTATTTATAGACGTAATGGATGAATGGTATTATTAAAAAGTTAAAATGACTGCCCACTTCTAGATGATTCACTAAAACATTTTCATCAAGAAATAAAAAATATTTCATGAACAGTAAATACACTTTTTTTTTTTTTTGGAACGTGGCTTAAGAAGTGTTTTCAAGCGGAGAAGAAATGCAAATATTCTTTACATTTAAATTTTCAAGGTGGTTCTGTTGGTACTACATTAGCATAACCTGATTTGAGATCTCTTTCTATATTCATTCTTTTCTCCATTTATTTTCATTGAAAATTCCAAAAGGAAAATTATATTAATAATTTAATTACTTATTTCGATCTAAAAGTAAATTAAATAGTATAACTTTTTGGATGCAATTTCAGAAGAATCTCTCCCCCCCCCTTTACTCTATTAATATTTGTAAAAGAAATAGCATCGCAGATTAGAATAGTAATAGAAGCATTCATACATCCTTTTAGCATGTATAACACGCACTGTATGGATTTTGAGTGAACAACCCAGTTATCCTTGTTATTAACTAATCCCATTTTGATGTAATTAAAACTTCTTTTTAATAGCTATTCTTAACCATAACTATGAATTTCGGAAGCTAGAAGAATGTACTTCTATAAAATATTACTATCTTAGGCAACGCACAGACTATATTATTATAAATGTGTGATCCTATCTAATCCATAAACGTCCGTCAAGTCAGAGGCCGCGTTAACTAAGCAGATTTCTCACGTGCGACACGTATTTGCATTTATCTCAAGACGTAAAAGCTCAATGAGAACAATATTTGGTATTTAGGCTTCAAATACAGTGCTTCGTAATATAACGGCTTATTGTTAATATAACATGAGTAGGAGTGGGAGTTTACTGCAGGCTGAAAACTAAAAAATGCAAATATCTTGGTTAATATTAAAGATAGTGAACAACGTGCAGAACAACATTAATAGACAATTACATTTAAAACAAGATTGGTTATTATAAAAGTTTTTGATCCGACACATAATAACGGCATAATAAATGTTGAGTTTGGTAACGATCAAACAAAAATTGCGACCGCTAGAGCGTTAACAGACAAATATATATATATATATATATATATACATATATATATATATATATATATATATATATATATATATATATATATATATATATAGGTCAATATCATCAATTAAAGTTTTACATTCTTGTTTCGAAAATGTTTATTCGACCTATATCATAGTCGATATTTAACCGTTTCAGTTCACACTAAAGGTATATTTGTTGTTGGCTGAAATCGGACCTGGAATTCAACAATTCAAAATATCTCCGTTATTATGTGTCGGATCGTTAAATGTTACAGAAACAATCCTTTTCTGTCATCAAGAACACCTCACGGCTAGGTGCCTCTTACATTGTAGCCACACCTCGAAATGGGTACTCAATGTCATCAAGAACACGAGGGCCATTGCGAAGGAGCTCATGAAGTGTGTTTATTAAATGAGGCCAAGAAAGGTAATAAAAAAAAAAAAATAAATAAAAAAATAAATAAATAAATAAATAAAAAAACTAAGTGTATTGTATGGTCTGGACATTGCGTTGAACAAGAAGCTTATTGGTAATCGCTGAACAAGAAGGCTGATTGCTATAAGTCTGCAATGGTGGGGGTACTGGAACTAAATGTTATCTTCCGCGCGCCAGCCACTCACTTGCTGTTTTTCCCAATGAGTGGCATGCAAGTAGCTCAGTAAGTATTTTTATTAGCTATATCTCAATGGATCTCTCACTCTCTGTATTTTATTTTAGGACCTGACTTAAGTCCATTTATTATGTTCACTTCTGTTAGATATATATTTTGTGTTTTATTAATTGATATTAATATAATTAATGACCCTGTTGTAATGTATAGAAATTTTATTGATGTTATTGTTTTTCATGTGTAGCTCTGAAGAAGGAGACAATAGTCATCGAAAGCGCTTAGCGCTGAAATAAAAATTTCTGAAGAATTGGACGTCTTTTTCTCTCTCCAAGAAACAATCTTGTTAAACTATTGAAGGACAACAATTCTTTTCCTATGCATTTTTTCGTAACTTAAGAATTAAGCGCGTAATTCGTACTTTCTAGTTTTCAGCCTTCAGTAAAACAACCCCTCTCCCCATTGAACTCATTGGTGTTTTGACATGGAAATAGAGAATATGGGAAGAGCTGAGATGCTCTTCAAGCAAGTGCTTAAACACTTCATGAAGGACTGTTTTGTGAACTACTAGGTAGGATCTATGATGAATATTTGAGGATATGTTTCGAAAATCACGTCATGAGTGCAACATCAAAAGCTGATTTCCCGATGGTAAATCTTCTATTACTGCTGCCATCTTCTACGGCTTCCGTGCTATCTTGGGCCATAAATTATACATACGGCCGAATTTCCAGAAATAGTTATTGCTCGGACGAAGGACGACCTAAGATAGAGCGAAAGAGGCACGCTATTCGGAAATTCGTTAGATATTAGGCAGCCAACGTCTAAGTTAAGCCCTTGATTGATGGGAAGTAGAGAGGTCGATAGGGCTTGAAGAAGCCCTTGAAAAGGGCACAAAGGGAGAAGCATGGTACCAATATAAACCTAGCTATAACTTGCCTATTGTCAGTCAGGCCTAGGTCATTCCCCCAACTCGGTTCTATAATCAGGTCTCATTCTACACTCATATTTGATGTCTAGCTCTCGTACCCCTTAGCAATCTAATAGGAATCACATTCTATTCAGATATTGTCCATAACTCATTTTAGACGATTTCCCTTAAGGGAAATCAGCTTTTGAGGTCGTACTCATGACGCGAGTTTCGAACAATTTCTTCAAATGTCCATCGATCCTACCCAGGAGATGACGAAAATGAGGTCCGTTCAAAATTTTATATATATATATATATATATATATATATATATATATATATATATATATATATATATATATATATATATATATATATATATATTTGTCTGTTAACGCTCTAGCGGTCGCAATTTTTGTTTGATCATTACCAAACTCGGAATTTAATCGTTTTATGTAAAAAGGAAGATCAAGTTCGTTAATGGCTGAAATCGGTCCAGTGGGAGGGGGGTTTAGAGGGGGGATTTTCGGAAAATTCGAAATATCTCCGTTATTATGCGTCGGATCGAAAAATTGTATAGAATCAATCTTATTACAAATTAAATTTACTATAAATATTGTTCTAAACATTTATTCCCTATCTTGAATATTAACCGAGATATTTGCATTTTTATTAAATTTGGGCCGGTAACGGATTTTTGAGTTTCCCGCCAAAACCTAGTTCGTCCCTTTGCCGTAAGTGTTGGGCTCTTGTATGGAGATTTCTCTATTGTATTACTTCACGTGGGAAATCTGCTTAGTTTACGCAGCCCCTGCGTGACGGACTTTTTTTCTTCAAATGTCCATCGATCCTACCTAGGAGATGACGAAAATGAGGTCCCTTCAAAACTGTATATATCTATCTATATCTATATATATATATATATATATATATATATATATATATATATATATATATATATATATATATATATATATATATATATATATTTGTCTGTTACCGCTCTAGCGGTCGCAATTTTTGTTTGATCCTTACCAAACTCAATATTTAGTCGTTTTATGTAAAAAGAAAGATCAAGTTCGTTAACGGCTGAAATCGGACCAGTGAGAGGGGGGGTTTAGAGGGGAGGATTTTCGAAAATTCGAAATATCTCCGTTACTATGCGTCGGATCGAAAAACTGTACAGAATCAATCTTATTGCAAATTAAATTTACTATAAATATTGTTATATACATTTATTCTTTATCTTGAATATTAACCGAGATATTTGCATTTTTATGAAATTTGGGCCGATAACGGATTTTTGAATTTCCCGTGAGAAGCTAGTTCGGCCCTTTGCCGTATCCGTTTGGCTCTCCTATGGAGATTTCTCTATTGTATAACTTCACGTGGGAAATCTGCTTAGTTTACGCAGACCCTGCGTGACGGACTTTTTTAAGCAGATTCCCCTTACACTGCTACTGATGTTGTATTCGACTCGTTATTATCGAAAAAAGTCCCTTAATGGAAATCAGCTATTGAGCTCGTACTTTTTCAAAAATTTTCTTCAAATGTCCATCGATCTACCCAAGAGATGACGAAAATGAGGTCCGTTCAAAATTATATATATTTGTCTGTTAACGCTCTATCGGTCGCAATTTTTGCTTGATCGTTACCAAACTCGATATTTAAACGGTTTATGTAAAACTAAAGATTAAGTTCGTTAATGGCTGAAATCGGACCAATGGGAGGGGGCATTTAGAGGGGGTATTTCGTAAATTTTGAAATATCTCAGTTGCTATACGTCGGATCGAAAAGTTGTATAGAATCAATCTTATTGCAAATTGAATTTACTATAAATATGGTTATATACATTTATTCTCTATCTTGAATATTAACCGTGATATTTGCAGTTTATTGAGCGTAACGGGCATGTTGAGATAGGCTAACTGCGGTTGTAGTCGTGAGTTCCGGCTAGCTAGTTCGGCCGTTTCAGTAACTGTTCGGCTCTTGTGAAATTTATTCTAAAACTTCACTTGGGAAATCTGCTTAGTTTACGCTGTCCCTGCGTGACGGACTTTATATGTATATAAATATACACATACACTGACGGGGGTCTTAAGAATCCCTGAAGGATCTGAAATCCGAACTTAATTTCGATCTATGTTGACTAGAAATATTATTTCTTGACTCTAATTTCCCTATTTCAGATGGGAACCCCCACTTTCTTTTACCGAAATATTTCCCATATTTCATATTCTGATTCTACACATAATACACGATAAGCAGACCTCTCTTTCGAAATTTTACTTAAAATTTAACATGATGTACTTAATAATTATATTAAAACTTGATTTTTATCACCTACTAACGCAATTATGGACCATACCTCAATCCTGTCAGCCATAATTGTACATGTAGGAAATAACATCCCTCTCTGAAGGGTTACTTCATTGAGGAAATAAAAAAAATAAATTTATAACTTAATTATGGGGGTTCAGGTTAGCCAAGTGATTTAAGGCGTTAGTCTTATCTCATTTGGCAAACCTAGAGTGGTGAGTCTGATTATCGCCAGGGCTATAGGAATTTATTTAGTGAAGAACTCGTTAAATAAAATTGTTAGTGCCCCACCCCAAGAAAAGGTTGATAAACCACCCCAATTACCCTTAGTAGTCTTACCCAATTACTAACATACCCCTAAATTTCGGATTTGTAATATTTCATTTAATACAATCAGAAGTAGTTCCTGTCAAAGATCTAGCTGAAACGAAAACAAAAATTAAAATTTCAGTGATGTTTGAGTGGGTATCTGAAATAATAATTCGCGTCCACCTGCCAGAAATCATGCTTAGAATTAGCGTACTAATTATTATTGTTATTTGTTACATTTTACCTTACTTAGCACTTAAGACTCACGTGTACTCTGAAAGGTTCGTAGTTGCTGGAATTCCGGGGATATATGGTACAAATCATTAGCTAGCATTAACTAGATTTAAAGATTTCAATATTATTATGACTTTTTGTTTAATATTATCATGCTATTAATATTTTGCGTTGTGTACTTTTTCCTAATAAAATATTATTTAGTTCAGCCCAATGACGTCATCCAGATAGGACAATCAGCTTAAGTCTAGTCAGTATCAGGGACAATCAGTTGATTATAACTCATTATCAGGGGCCTATCAGTGGATGGTTGCTCATTATTCAAGAATGATTAATGCAAAGATCAACCAGATGATTATTACCTTAGCTGTGTTACTCATTGCTGGTGAAATATAAATGGTCTCTCTTTTTGATATTTAAAGACGGGATAATATTAAGTACTATTTTCTCTTATAGAAAAGGAAATCAGCTATTGGAATGTACTCGTGACTCGAGTTTTGAAAAACTTCTAGAAATGTTCATCGATCCTACCTAAGAGAAATTCTAGAGGTCGAATATTTTTTTTTTTTTGTTATCGTTACCAATTTGAAATGAGTAGGAGAGGTGAAAGCTAAAAAATAGTATTAGGAAAATTACTTTATTTAGTCACTTATTTAAGAAGTGCAAAAAAATTAAGGCTGAAGGGATGCCTCATTGGCGCAAGGGAAGAGATCTAGAACCGTCTAGACGTCGTCACTTGTACCCGACCAATCAGTGGACAACTTGGCGCCTCGAAGCTTCTAGAGCCGTTAGTTTAGTATTCAGTTTTCTTAATTGAATAGTGCGTTCAGTGCAGTTACTAGTGAACATCAGTGCAGTGCCGTGTTTAGTGAACCTCAGTGATTCGTGTTATCGTGAGTAATTGTGTTGTGTAATAAGGACAGGAAGTTAACAGTGCATATTGTGATTAGTGGTGAAGACTAATTTACCAAGTGTGTAAAAGTCTGTGGTGCGTCGTCAAATAAATTCCCCTATAAAACCCCTAAAGTTTGTCTATTTAATTTTGCAATCCAATATAACCCTAACATTCAACGTTTATTATTTTTGTATTAAACGTAACAATGGAAATACCTTGGTATATATTTGAGTTAGAGAATATATATATATATATATATATATATATATATATATATATATATACAAATTTATAGGAAATTAAATTTAGAATATACAATATTTATATAACATTTTTAGAGGCCCCCCCTGATAACAGAGATATTTCCAAGTTTGTTTCAGTTCTAAATCTCTCACTAAAATGTTATCCCACAAACATATAAAGAATGGACGATCTGAGTATTCCATTCCCTTTTCAGAAGGAGCTATAAATGCTCTCTCTGATTTGAAATACCTCTGTGAAATAAGAAGCAGCGGGTGGACGAATATTGACTAATTTATTTTTAGACTTCCGTGTAAACCCTCAATCTTGCTAATCATAGTACTACACACAATAGCACTTCTTTTCAACAGTAAATATAAAATCTTCCGAAATTCGGTAATATGGTATTCTCGTGTAACTCCAGGACAGAACTGCAAGCAAGTTGGAATACATAATTTCGTCAATCTAACATCAAGACAACTATCGAATACACAAAATTATATTCTTAAAAGAATTTAACATTTACAATTTCTCTAATGAAATAGTGACAGTTAATTTGGCAAATTTATGTTTTTACTTTGTTTTTGAGAAAGGCATTACTTAATTACATCAATAATATTCCAAATACAATTTACTAAAAACATTAACATAGAAAAACCCGGCTCCGTAAACTATTGTCACGCCGAAAGTCTATTCTTACAATCTATTTCTCCCTTAGTAAGAGATTTATTTACTCAGGTACATTAAGTGAAAATGAGTAGAAATAGAGGTTTACTAAATGCTGGAACCTAAAAACCAAAACCAAAAAAAAAAAAAATAATTACAAATTACTCGATTAATATTAGAGTTTCAGAAAATTCAATTTTCAACAAGTTTGGTTATATAAAATGTCCCGATCAAGCTGGAGGTCTTTTCAATTTTCAGTACCTAATAAAATCGTTAGTTTCTAAACGGTTAAATTTTGAGTTTGGTACCAGTCAAATAAAAATCACGACATTTTTAATGCAAAATCTTTTATGATGATCATATTTGCATATCTCTCTCTTAGTAAAAGTTCAATGGAAACAATATTCACATACCGAGTTTTATTAAGTTCGGTTCAATCGTTAATGCCCAATAAAATTATTGGCTCCTTCTTTAATATTTTAGTGTATATCTCATTTATACTTTGTTATACGACAAAAGTGAATATAACAAAAGTTACTCTAAATAGCAAAAGAAACAATTTTTATCCTGTGCATATTTGCCGAAAAACCAATAGGGTACGAAATATCGCTATTTTCAACTTTAGGCCTTCCTAACAACTCCCACTCCTGCTCCATCTGCTGGCTGATTTGTGAATCTAAACCATCCAGGGCGTCACCCAAACGCATACAAAAAATCATTCAAATCGGTCAAGCCGTTTAGGAGGAGTTCAGTGAAATACACACGTACAGAATTACATATATAAAGTTATGATATTCTTAGAGTTATAATGTGAAAATAAAAATTAAATAACTAGACTATCAGGCCCCAAAGTAAAGTGCCAATGATCCACTGCTTTTCAGTCAGGAATTTTGTAGCAATTTTGTTTTTTTTCAAAAAAATAATACATTAATACAAGGAAAATTCAGTGAAGCTACTAATTTGGTATCATTTACAATACAGATTCGGTATCACTTAACATTAGCGTAAGATGATATGTCAGAAACAGCTAAGTAACACTATCCAGACTAACCATATTACCGGCTGAAACACAATTCCGTAAATCCAATAAAGCAGCCAGACTACACTAGCAGTGGATTAGCTTTAGATCAATGCCAGTTATCCATATCACCTGATTTAACTTGGGGAAAATCAGTTGTTATGGTTGCGTTCGGTATCGTTTTAATTATATGTTTTTAATGACCATTTATTTTAACTAATAAATGACAATTAATGAGGCGAGTCATAATGTATATTCATTACATATACATTAAATGTATACGCAAGTTCGGGCACATTCGAGACAATCGAAAATTCAAAAAAGTCTACCACTGGAGGACTGAGTTAACTAAGCAGATTTCCTAAGTGTGTTACGTATTTGCATTTAACTCAAAATGTAATTGCTCAATGATAACAATATTTGGTATTTTATGATAACAATATTTATATACATAATAGTATATTGTTAATATGAGATGTGAAGCAGTTGGGGTTTACTGAAAGCCGAAAACTATAAACTGCAATTATCTCGGTCAATATCAAGATATTGAACAAACTTACATAACAAAATTTATAGAACATTACATTTTCAACAAGATTGGTTCTATACATTTTTTCGATCCAACGCACAATAATTTTCGAAATTCTCCCCCTCTAAACTCCCCCTTCCCCTGGTCCGATTTCAGCCGTTAACGAACTTGATCTTTCTTTTTATATAAAACAACTAAATATCGAGATCGGTATAAATATAAACGGACCTCGTCTTCGTCATCTCCTAGGTAGGATCGATGAACATTTGAAGAAAAATGTCTAAAATCTCGTCATTACAACGACCTCAATAGCTGATTTCTCAGGAAGGAAATCTGCTAATATACACTATGAGTCACATCAACTAATCTTTTATATCCAATGTGGTTATAAATTTTATTTTGTTTAAATGATCTCCTACACCCCTCTCCCTCTTTTTTAAATTGTAACTGCGATTTCTGTACTTTATCTGTATTCAGTAACCCCCACTTAACGCTCCCCAGTTTACCCTCATGTTGTCTACAAATGAATATATCATGAACGTCTTATTCTGAGCTTAATTCCAAATATTTTTTTCATTGAACTTTTACTGCGTCAGATATAATCAAATATGTTGTGATGACGTCGTCAATTAAGATTTAAGGTTCATAACCCAAAAATGTATATTTTATCTACACCATACTCCATATTTAACCATTTCAGTCAATACTAAAGTTTGTAGTCGATAATGATTGAAATTGAAACAGAAATGTGGGAGGTTCAGGAAGGGGATTTTGAAAATTCGAAATATCTCCCTTAGTCGGATCGAAAAGTTGTACGTATATAGCCAATTACTGATGTTGTTCTATATTCAAATATTAAGCGAGTTATTACCTTTTTGTTTTCTGCCTTTGGTAAACCCTCAATTCTACTCACCGGAGTTTTACTTATTGTTAGTAATAGAGAATAGATGGCGAGTTGAGATCATCAGCTCGTTATATACCAGCTCGTGGGAAATATGCTTGGTTTACGCATCCTCAGCGTGACGGATGTTTTTAAATTTCAGTCTTTGTTAACCCCCAATTTCTGCTCACGCGATTTTTCACATAAAGCAACTGTATCAATAAAAGTCTTATGTCCGGTTTAAATTTCAAGTCCTTGTTAGAATGGTTTCTTATGGAATTAAAATATGGAATGATATTATCAGCGTAGAACTGGAACCAGTGGGAAATCTGCTTAGTTTAAATATCACCCATGTGACGGAATTTTTATTTATTTAGATATACTACTGTGATCTATAATTTCTAAACTTACTTCTATTTATGGACATTAGATCCTGTGTTTCCTTGTTGAATTGATTTAATCGAATTGGGTTTTATAAAGTTATAAATTGTGTTTATTTATTTTGTGAGAGGTTAGAGTGTTTACTCCTCACTTCTAATCCCGATAGACCTAAAATAAATGTGTCCACATAATAAAATATTTACAGTGTAATTGTGCTTATGCGAATGGCTTTCAGTTACAGGAAATAGATAATAACTGTGGTAAATTATCCGAGTAATGAAAAGTGTTATCATATTATATTATCCCTTTGGTGGTAAACTGTGTGTTGTTTGTGAGGAAGAAAGCATTCGTTAAGGAAAACACTCTCACTAAAGAGCTGCGATAACAACTCATGATGTGTGAAGGGTATAAGGCTAAAAGTAGTATCTAAAGATGAAGTAAAGTGAATTGTAAATAAAATTAAACTTCCTCAATTAAGATAAACAGTAATATAAGTAAAACAATAAAATGAGTCATCTTCTTACTGAAACGTTCATGGATAATCTTGTTGTTGCCTTGTATATTGTCGAGGAAATTAATACTTTTTTTTTTTTAAACATATTATTTAAAATGTATGTATACCTGTAAAAGTGTATGATGTCTGGAACAATGAGGTCACAGGGGCACACCTTCCTTGAGTTGCACCGACCAGTTCTGCAAAACAAATTGAAATATGAGACTTACAAATAAGAATAGCTCCTAAGGTAGCACCGATGGACATTTGAGGAGCAGTTTCGAAAATCGCGCAATGATCCTCAATAGCCTTAAGATTTACCTTAAGTGGAATCTACTAAAACAAGCTTTTGTAGGACACAATTAACAAAAAGTGCTCTTCACACTTTAATAATTATTTATTTTAATTCATCTCCGACGCCAAGTGGAGCCACTCATTATAATTTAGGTGCTACGTCCGAGGTTGTACCAAAATCTCTTAATTTTGTAACAAATCTTATAATAACACTTGTGTATAATACTTACGTATTATATTATATTATATATATATAATTTTGAACGGACCTGATTTTCGTCATCTCCTGGATAGGATCGATGGACATTTGAAGAATTTTTTCGAAAATCGCGTCATGAGTACGACCTCAATAGCTGATTTCCCCTAAGGGAAATCTGCTAATATCTACTATACGTCGGATCGAATAATATTTTATAGCCAATCTGGTTGTAAAGTTTAGCTGATTTCCCTTATTTCCTAAGACTATTTAGCAAAGCCTGTCGCAGTACTTTTATAAATAGATATAATTAAAATGCTATGAACAGTCAAGTAGCCTTTTTTTTTCGTCAATTTAATAAATTGATCCTATGTTCGCAATAGCCTCAGCTACGTAGCCCAGAGGCTTTAATGTAGCTCTCAGCCGATCCGGTACCGGTTAAGCACTCAATGGGTTAATGAGTGGTCATTTAAATGAAGCTTACTTAAAATACTTCCAACGAACGTTCATAATGGATCAGACACAAAATGCAAATTTCTACCGACCGCTTACCTCAAATTGAAGACTCAAGCCGTAGAAGATTTAGTCTCGTAAAATTCAGAATGAAACACAATTGAAAGACACAAATTACCGCACAACAACGTTTTGTTGAAATTGATATTCCTTGTAGAAAAAGTCTTTCACGCAAGGCTACGTTAAGTAAGCAGATTTTTCACACAGTGCAAGGGCGCACATGTCATCTCATTTCAACATCTATTCTCTATTTATCCCGTAACAAAAAAAAAAAAAACATTCTTGGTAATTCATTTACTTTATGTAATAATCAGACGATTATAAGTAGGGGCTTACAGATGGCTCAAAGTATGAAAATACTCATAAATCGTTTAGTATTCAGGTAAAGAAGAAAATGTTTTAACAAAAGTTGTAGAAAATTAAATGTCCAACAACATTGGTTCTGTAATATTTTTCGATTCGACTCCAGAAGATATACCCATCTCTATTCCTTGGTGTGGCCAGGTATTAACGACTATGATTTTTAGTGATAAATGAAACTGTTAAATCTTGAGTTAAATATAGGACAAATTATCATTTTCTAGACAGGAACGTAAAAACATATAGTAGTTATATTATTATACTTATAGTATATTGCCATTATATATCCCAAGCTGCCGTGCCACCCCACCCCCCTTAAATTCTGCAATTGTATTAATAAAAGGTTGAGACTTGGTGTGCCATAATTGTGACCCCTGAAGAATCTTTTCGGTCCATATTCAACCTCATAAACTTCTTTGATCGGGGCGACCATTATTTTATTGTTTTTTGGTTTCAGAATACATTCCTTTTCCGGTTGATTTGTTTTAAAGATAATTTTGTTGGCTACAACTTTTATGTTGCAACATTTTTCAACAAAATGTGCCGTTTCTGAAATACGAGTATATATTTATCCATTTTACGGCTAAAGCATGCGTGAAATCGGTGGTATAAACTCATTTTAGAGCTTCATTATCAACAAGAATCCGTCATAAAAATGGCATTCCATTGGAAATTCCAAAGTTGTGGTCGCTGAAGAAGGGGTTGAACCAGGGTGAATATGGACTGAAAAGATTCTTCAAGGACCACAATTATAGCACAAGCCTTTTACAATTAGCGATTTTAAGGAGGGTGGAAAATCTGCTAAAACGACATTCCGTAAGAGCGATGTGAATATACGTAACAAGAGTTAACAGAAGCTAAAATATTTCAAACATATAACATTTCTGAAGGACGCTCATAATTGGTTTCCTGTTTAGCGATTTTATTTACCTTTTTAATTGAAAGAAATAAACAAAGCAAAATTATGTATTTCCCCAAAAGAACTTACAAGTGGATTTACACCTGACTGCAATTATTACATAATGAAAACAGAACAATGGTTGACGTTCATGAGATAATTACACTGTATTATATTATATTTGACACGTCGAACTAAAGAGTTGTGTGTTAATGAATAACATATTACTACAAAAAACAAAAACAAAAATAAACAGCGAAAACAGATTTATGAAAAGAAGTCTAGTTTTCACTTAGTAGGGTCTGCCTGAAATAAGCAGATTTTTTTCACCTTCTTGATTGCCACATAAATAAAGCCACTATAGTATTCATTCTTTCTACCATAGTAAGATTCCTGCCCTAACAGTATTTAAATTTTGAGCTATACACATGTGATTTAAGGATATAAAGCTCACATGTGGAAGACACTCTTGGTTTACTGAAAAACCTAAGACCAAATAACTCCTGAAATATTTTGAATTTTTTCTATTACATCTTATCTGAACCCACCCCTCCATTCTTCCTTCTTAGCAGAAGGCACTTTGTGATATGGTACCGTTTTGTGATTGCTAATTTAAATGTTTAACACAAAGAAACAAAGCCTGGTAAGAGTAAACGTTTAGAAACTATATACATTTCCAGAGACCTTGAGAACTCTTATTTTTGAAAAAATAAAAAACATATTATGCTGAAGTTTAAAATAAATTACCGTAAACCTTTTGTAATAGTACCGTATGCTTGTTGGTTTATTATAATACTTTCAAGCAGAGTGTGTAAGTACGTACGTAAGTGGGTGGATGAGAGCGAGAGAGAGAGAGAGAGAGAGAGAGAGAGAGAGAGAGAGAGAGAGAGAGAGAGAGAGAGAGAGAGAGAGAGAGAGAGAGAGAGAGAGAGAGAGAGAGAGAGAGAGAGAGAGAGAGAGATAGAGAGAGAGAGAGAGAGAGAGAGAGAGAGAGAGAGAGAGATAGAGAGAGAGAGAGAGAGAGAGAGAGAGAGAGAGAGAGAGAGAGAGAGAGAGAGAGAGAGAGAGAGAGAGAGAGAGAGAGAGAGAGAGAGAGAGAGAGAGAGAGAGAGAGAGAGAGAGAGAGAGAGAGAGAGAGAGAGAGAGAGAGAGAGAGAGAGAGAGAGAGAGAGAGAGAGAGAGAGAGAGAGAGCGAGAGAGAGAGAGAGAGAGAGAGAGAGAGAGAGAGAGAGAGAGAGAGAGAGAGAGAGAGAGAGAGAGAGAGAGAGAGAGAGAGAGAGAGAGAGAGAGAGAGAGAGACACAGACAGACAGAGGGAGATTATACATATATTGGACCTTCCTGCTTTTAGATTTCGTATTGATGAAAAAGGCAGTCACGCATGTACTGAGCAAACTAAGTAGATTTCCCAGCATCAACAGTTAAATACGATTGGATCCCTAACATTTTACGATCCCTCTCATAATAACGGAAATATCTTGAATTTTCGAATTCATCCCCCCCCCCTCCCATCCTAGATATTCCCACTATTCCATGTCTGATTCCTGCAAATAACAAATACGACTTATAGTGTTGTGTTAACTGAAGCGGTTAAATATCGAGTATGATATTGATCAAATAAACATTTTCAAACAAGATTGACGTAGGTAAAATCTAGATTGATGACGTCATCTCAACGAATTTGCATGTACCTTAAATAATAAAGGTCTCTAGAAAACACAATTTGGTATTTAAGCTTCGATTGAAGTAGTATAACAGTTTATTGTTAATATGACATAAGCAGGAGTGAGGATTTTCTCAAGGTTGAAAACTACAAAATCCAAATATCTCTGTTATTATTCATGATAGGGAAAATATGTTTATAACAATATATATAAGGAATTAAATTTTCAATAACATTGGTTCTCTGCACATATTTCGATCTGTCGTATAATAACGAAGATATTTTGAGTTATCGAAATTCGTCCCCCCTGAACCCGCCCTCCCTCAGGTCAGATATCAGCCGTTGACGAACTTGATCTTTTATTTTTACATAGAACGCTTTTATATTAAGTTTGGCAACGATCAAACAAAAATTGCGTCCTCTAGAGCGGTAAAAGATAAATATAAAGATATACATATAATTTTGAACGGACCGCATTTTTGTCATCTGCTTGGGAGGATCGATGGACATTTGAGGAAATTTTTCGAAAATCGCGTCATAAGTGCAACCTCAATAGTTGATTTCCCTACTGGGAAATCTGCTAATAAATAAATAAAAAAAAACACTTCTCCTAAAGAAGTAAGATTAGAGCAGTTATCAGCGAAAATGATAACCTATAAGAGAGTGATGGTGACATGTTTGGCCATTAGGGTGACACCCTCCTGTGTTTGTCCTACATAGTAAACCGACAGAGTGCGCTAGTCGCAGTTTGCGAGGGAGTGGCGTAAACCGCAGACAGAAACTAAATATAGCCCGCCGTTTCACTGAAATAGCCTCCCTTTCTACGAGTCGATAAGGCGGCAGACGGATTTAATGGAATTGCATGGAAGAGAGCCTTAATGCTTGCACGCACGGTCAATTTATTTACGTCAATTAATGGGTATTTAACAAGAATTTATATATTCAAGGCTTTCTCACCAAGGCCCTTAGTGTACTAAGAAGATTTCCCACGTGCAGAAGTGAAAGAAGAAAGACTTGCTCTGTTTCTGGCGATATGTGAGCATGACTTGAAACTTAAACGGTAAATCAGATCTATTAATTACAAATGTACTTGCGACTCACAGACAACACAAACATTTTTACGTATACTTTATGACTTTTCAACATTTAATCAAATTTAATAATGAACATAATTTTAAAAGGAGGTAATTGGCCAGAACCATGTCATATTGTATTTAACAAATATAATAAAGAACTTATAAAGTTTATCAAAAGTATAGATATGGATGCAGCAAAAATACATCAGAATGTAAAGTTGATTGTGAGGAATGGGAATTATAATTCAATTCAATAATTTACCTTACATAGACTCGCAAATTAAACATCGGTTAAGTTTAACTTAAATTGATTTGTTTGTTTTTTTGTTCTTATTTTATTTATTTATTCATTTATTTTTTCATTTCATTTATGAATTTTATTTGTAATTATCTTACTTATTTTAATATTTTATTTTATTATTAATTTGTTTTATATTATATTTGAGTAGATAGTTGATTAACGTGTATATATTGTAAAATAAAAATGTGTTTAAACATAATCATACATGTAATATGCCATGTGGCAATAGAACATGTATTCAAATAAATAACTCCTTATAGGGTTACAATGAGGGGAGAAAAAAAAATAAGATGTATTAATTACATTAATTTTCTGGTTACATAAATATGTATGGGACAAAAATTGTAGAAAATCACTTAATTAACAATATTGGTTGTATGAGATTTTGATATATAAAATGTATAATAATGAAGATGTTAATACACGTTATGCCCTCTCTTAACCCCATGTCCTCCAGGTCAGATATCGGCCATTAAAGTAATTGACCTTTCATTTCAAAAGAATCGCTTAAATATCGAGTTTGGAAAGTATCGTACAAAAGTCCGTCGAGCAGGGGCTGCGCAAACTAAGCGGATTTCCCTCGTGGCAATAATAGATAAACCTGCATGCGGGGGCTCAGGTTGGCCGGGCGGGTTAAGGCGTTGGTCTTAATCTCGCGTGGTAGACCTAGAGTGGCGGGTTCAATTCCCGCCCTGGGTGAACTAGAACATTAATTAGTGACGGACTCATTAAATAAACTCCTTAGACCCCACTCTGGCTAGAGAAGGGTGGTAACCTATAGATAACCCGTTCCGATTAGCCATTGTAGCATAAAGTGGACGTAAATAATAATTAACAAACCTACATGCTGCTAACAACACCATCGTGAAAATTAAATGAATAAATGCAAACGATAATAAGAAATCTTTCAACTCTCGGCGGGAAGCGTCTAAAATGTAAACAAAACAGGTCTGCCAGTGGCTCTCCGGAAAGAAAATCAATAACTGAAACATATCAGAATATAAAATATTAATTTTATTGAAAACTACATACTATATCTATTACTGTAAATTATAATAAATCAGAATCATTTTTATCTCAATAATCGAATTTTAGTAGTCCAAGAATTAAAGACATGGGGGGGGGAGGGGATCACAAGAACACACTTGCAAGTATCTCGTATAATAAAGGTCTCTGGAAAACAATATTTGGTTTTTAAGTTTCGAATAATGTGGTTTATTATATAACAGAGTATTGATTATGTAACACGAGTAGAAGTGGGAGTTAACTGAATGCTAAAAAGAAAAAAAAAGCAAATATCTCGGTTAGTTAATTTGAAGAAAGAGGATGGCCACATTAAGCCCAGTTAAATATGCATGTACAGCACAAATATAGTTGCTCAAATGAATACGAAGGCTAGCAAAATTGTTTGTATATTTTAAATAGCTTTTGGTTGTAGGTGTGAGCTAAATATATTTTCCACCTAAAAATAGTGTGGGTGTCCATTGATGTAGAGGATGAGTAATTGCAGGCCAATCTATCTATACACATATGTTATCATCAATAACGTTATCTTAAAATCAGTCAGATTGAGTTACAACTTTCTTCACAAGATGCTGCTGAAGATAAAAGCTACAGACGGTAGGTTACCGAGGTCTATAGATGATTGTTGCCATGAAGAGGAAACGATGGAGAGAAAATGATCACAAGGACATCAACTAAATGAGATAATCCAACAATAGAAAACTATTGGTAACACTGCACGGAACAACAGTAATGAGTCTCCAGACTTACACCATTGGCATGGTATCAATGAGAACTTATCGAAGGAAACAGAACTGACATTGGAGGCATTTTCCTATGACAAGCGAAATTGCTTAATGAGTTATTAAATGAACCCTTCGTTTTAGATGGTTTTCCAGAAAGTGAAATCAGCATTTCAGGTTGTATTCACTACCGGAATTTTGAAGAATTTATTCAAACGTCCATCGACCCTACCTAGGTGACTATGAAAAATTCCGTCACGCAGGGGCTGCGCAAAGTAAGCAGATTTCTCTCGTGAAGTTTAACAATAGAGAAATCTATATGATGGTAACACAATAGCACAGTCAGTATCAAGTGAATAAATACAAACGATAATAAGAAACCTCCAGACGGGAAGCGTCTGAAATGTAAACAAACAGGCCTGCCAAAGGCTCATGGGAAAGAAAAACAATAACTGAAACATATCAGGATATAACACATTATTTTTATTGAAAACTATATACTATATCATATACTGTAATTTATAATGAATCAGAATAATTTGTATCTCAATCAATCAAATTTTAGTATTCCAAGAATTTAAGAAAGGTCGCAAGAACATATTTGCATGTACTCGTATTTAGTATAATAAAGGTCACTGGAAAACAATATTTTGTATTCAAGCTTGGAATAATGTGGTTTATTATATAACAGAGTATTGTTTATGTAACACGAGTAGAAGTGGGGGTACTACTGAAGGCTGAAAAAAGCAAATATCTCGGTAAATATTGAAGATAGAGAATAAATATATATGGCAGTATTTATAGTATATTTAATTTGCAATAAGATTCATCCCATACACTTTTTCGACATTTGAAGAAAAATGGCGAGTACAATATGCAAAAGCTGATTTCCCTAAAGGGAAAAATGAGTTTCGTCCATATTTATTTACTCGTCGTTCTACCAGCCACAATTTTTGTTCGATTTCTACCAAACTCGATATTTAAACGTTGCAGTACAACTAATGAATGAGTTCATTAATGGTTAAACTCGGGTCATAAAGAGCAGGGGTTTAAAGAGAGGGTAAAATAGAAAATTAAAAATATCTCCGTTAAGATGGGTCGGATTTTCTAACTCAAATATTAGCCGAGTTATTTGTATTTTGTTGGAGTTATCACACACTTGTAAACTCACCCCTATTCGTGTAATATCTCAGACAATGGGGTAGTATATCATGACTAACTTTAAACCTAAATACCACTTGTTTTTTTGTTATTTTCAGAGGAACTTTGGTATGTGAGATGTAAGTACCTGTGACTTACAATATGGCTTAATCAAAGAATTATCTTTGCTTTAGAGTCTTCGATTGTTATTGGATATATACAATTAGTAAGATTATTGTGCCTTTAGTCCTGCACTATTGACAATATGTCATTGAGAATATAGACAAGATGGATTGTACAATATTAAATACATAATTAAAATTCAACTTAACACCCTGAAACAAGTGATTTGACGATCATATGCAGCTTGACGCAATATATCAGTTTATATGGGTTTATATATATATATATATATGAATAAAATTGTTCTCTAACATGAAATTCCCTAGAAACAAAAAGTGAAATGGAATCTTTAATATTTATGAAAACAGAAGAATATTCATTCATTTTTTTCTTCTAAATCCTTAGAACACCAAACAATATTGACTCTATAAAATAATGTCCACCTAGATCTTATACTCGAAGATGGTAATAATAATAATAATTATAGACAGCACGACACAGTTAAAAAAAGGAAAAGAAATGATGTTTCTCATTTCGTCATAATTGCAACTATCCTTTTATCACAGTTTGATAAAACGTTTATTTTTTACAAGTTTTGGACGGAGATTGACGTAGCCTTGAGATATGGAATTATCGCGTGACGAATATGGCATTTCTTTGGTGTCTGGTTTAAGAATAATTATCAAACATGAATGGGGTAAAAAAATCTTTATGATATTTAATGCAGCATAACACATTCTATCGACCACTAGCTGCAGTACGCGACACTAGCATTTTCAAGTCAAATACAATTAGAGTTTTTCATCTAGCGATAAAAACACCTCAGTAGATCTCCATTGGTTACGATATTGCCTCTGCATCAGATTAAAATTCTATTACACGACAAAACCCCTCACATAAGTATGGTCTTTAAATATTTAAAAATAAATCACATATTCAATGAAATATAAATGATCCATTAAAGCTCTACTAAAAAATTCGCAGCAGTATTAATTTACGATAAGTATTTATTATTTTAACCCGTAAATGGTAATATCTCTCCAACTCACTCTTCCAGTAACATCCGCCTATGAGACTAAGTTTTTTTTTCTTCTGTATTTAGGGTATAAAAGATCAGTATAAAATTAATATTTAAACTTTATTTTTCTAAGACTTTATTTTGTAATGAATGAATATATTAATAACACAAACAAAAATAATAGTTAACATTTAAGAATGGAATAAAAGAATTTAAAGATTTATTGCTAGTATATACATGTTTAGGAATCAATTAAAAGAGAAAACAAAGTTAAAAATTCTGTACACACACATTGCAAATTTTCTTCGAACATTCTAAACAATTAGGTAGGTGTACCGCACTTTACAGAACCAACTTCAGCGTCACTTTCTGCTACATCCTCCATGCAGAGCTGCATAATTCGTTTAGTCCTTTCACACACATTTGAACGTATATTTTGAAGTTTTTTTGACATTTTTATCTGTAAAAGCAAAGGAATTGTGAACTAAAACCAGATAATTACGGCAGGGGATAACTAATTTAGTTCATAAAAAAAATTATACAGTTGGAGTATTCTTTGATCTGAAGTGCGAATATAAAGGTAAACGTTTATAGTAACATCTGACTGTCAGGCGGATACAAATACAAATGTTTGAAGTAATATCCGTCTGATGGGCGGATATTATTATAGACATTTACAGTAATATTAGTCTAACAGACGGAGTTACCATGTACTTTTAGAGTAACATCCGTCCCAAAAGCGGGGTGACTTATTTTCAAATTGTAAATTTCTAGTCAAACACGAAACTATCACCAAAGGTAAACAAACACAACCTAGGTAATAGATTAATAACTGAAGCATAGCTGGAAGACGGAGGTTTCAAAATTACAATTACGCTTTCTGTTATTCTAACCCGTCCTACAGACGGATATTACCATTTACGGGTTAATTTAAAAGAGCTTTTCCATATGTTAAATGCATACATAATTGGCTTCACCTAACCATAACATCATAGAATATTATATCCTTGTAAATATGATACTTTTGGTGTTTGTAATTATACTATAGGGTTATTTACCAATTCTAATTGAGATGTCTTACGTAATCATTAATAATCAAGTATATCATTTAAAAGATTTTCCTTAAGGGAAATTCAGCTATTGAGGATTTCGTAAAATGTCTTCAAATATATATGTGTATATATATATATATATATGTGTGTCAACATTTTTTAAGTCATGAAGACTTATTCATTTTTACAAAGCCTTAACTAAAAACCTCTTTCGCTCCGGGCCTATAAATTTATAAAATTCCCCACGAGCTAGAATGACACGATAATGTCATCTCATATAATATTCTAAATGAGTCCCTTAATAAGAAGGCAAATGCAGTTTCACATGAGGTGCTAAGGTGATACAGCTATGTAGCGTAGAAATAGAGGTTAAAAGGAGGCTTAAAAAAAAAGATGTAAACAATTCCCTCAGTATTCATTACAGTAATTGAAAATATATAATGAAAATAATTGTAGATAATTCAAACTTTAACTAGGTTTATGATTTCGATCCAACTCAAAACTCGATATCCGATATTCGGAGAGGGGTAAGGAAGGGGGGGGGGGCGTTAGAAGGGAATAATTTCGAAATATCGCCGTTATGATACGCAGGATCAAAATATTGTATTGAAGGAATCTTACCGACCATAAATTATGTTATGTACATATTGTCTCTAAAATGAATATTAACCAAGATATTTGTAATTTTTAGTTTTCAGTCTTCAGTAAACCCCCACTCCTACTCTTGTCATAATAACAGTAAGCTGTCTAAATATGAAGGTCTTTATTCTAAGCTTAAATACCACATATGGTTTCTAAGAGACTTTATTATGCGAGGTACATGCAAATTCGTTGTGCGATGACGTCATCATTTAAGGTTCTACGTTCTTGTCTCAAAAATGTTCATTTGATCCATACTTGATTTTTAACCGTTTCAGCCAATACTAAAGATCGTATTTGTTATTGGCAGAAATTCAACCAGGAATAGAGGGAGGGGGGTTATAGTGGGTGATTCGAAAAATATGAGTTAAAATGAGTCGAATCTTGTGAAAAAATTGATATTCTACAGTTGTTTCTCAATGCTTTTTTTTTTGTTTGTAACTCAAATAGTAAGCATGTAATTCTTACTCTATTTTTCAGTCTGAATATGTGGTGAGGTGAGAAAATTAGTGAGTTATACCAGAACATAGGAAATCTGCTTAGTTTTCGAAGCCCCTTTGTGGCAGACTTTTCAGTTCTAACTATTTTATCACAAAATATTTTAAATCTAGCTGAAGCTTAGAGTCCTGTTTCTAAAGAGTGCTTACCTCTGTCTCCTAGAGGGTGCTATGTGTTTCTTTCTTTCGTGAGGGTAATCCGCTAAGTTTACGTTGCTTACTTTTCGGCGATGAACCGTCATTTTTAGAAATTGAAAAAAAAGTCTTATATCAGGAAGTACGTGTTACTTACCTGTTAAACAGTGATGCAATCCCAACAATAAAAAAGAAACTGAGGGCAGCTGCAATAGCAAAAATTTGCATACGGCGATGTTTTCCCTTCGAATACCACCAATCAGCAGCTTTCTCCCCTGGAACAAGAAATGAAAATGAAGAACAAAGAATACAATGTCCAGTAATTATTCTATTATTGTGGAAGACATTGTTAAAACATTTGAAGAGGTTCATCGCCCGACTTCCAACAAGGTCCTTTGAGGCTTCCTGCCATGTTTGATAATCTCAATTTTACGTTCATGAATTAATGTTCGTGAATGTTACCTCCTTGGTGTCTGCTCCTTGCACTTGTATATGCACATGCACCCACCCAATTATCTTTTTAGCAGGTTTCCCTTCACAGAAATCAGTCAGTATTATTATACTCATGGCATGAAATTTTAATCAATTCTTCAAATGCTCACTCATCAACTAGATGTTTGACGACAATACACACACACACACATACACACACACACACACACACACACACACACACACACACACACACACACACACACACACACACACACACACACACACACACACACACACACACATACACACACTAGTTGAGGCCATTGCTCGAGAAATTCTCAGACTGAATAATGAGTATGAATCGTCGGAATACACTATCTTTATACACTACAAACTATGTTTATAAATCTCAGTATTTTCATACATATACGTTTATTATTATTTATTTGAGATACCGCAATGGCGATTCATCTTAAATCAAAATAAAATATAATTTTACAAATGTACGAAATAAATTCAATACACAAATTTAAATATAAACTGTTAGTATATTTACAATATAAGAATAAGAATAAATAAAACTATAAAGAGTTAAACTGAAAGGAGGACAATTTTTATTCCAAAAATAAAGTGCTTGCTATATGTAATTTTCATAATGATAACTATTAGCTTATATATTTCATAAAATAATCCATTATTTCTTAAATACTTAAAAACATCGTTTATAAATTGGCTACTATAGTCTAGTAGTTCGCATAAATTTCTGGGCCATTAGTACGTTATTACTTGTGTGCAGTCAGTTAGTATGTTTTACAGTCGACCTCCTGTTGCATTAGTAGCATACAGGTTCATGTTCCTGTTCATTAGATATGACTGCGTTAGTCTAGTGTGTCCTGTGCGTAGGCGTGTAAGTAAAATTTCGTCTCTTCCAGAGTGTCTATTACTTGAAGTCCAGCTGAGCGTATTTGATTTGATTTCTCTAAGTTTACTGTCAGAGTTATACCATACATTATTCCAATCATTAATTACCTGTTTTCTTATTTCAGAGGAAGCGTCTTGGTGAGGTACGTCCAAAAAATCTATTTGTTCAAGTTCAGTTGGTTGTTTCGCTGCTTTGTCTACTATATTACTTTGTGGTATATAAGCTTCGAATAAAGTGCTTTATTATATAACAGAGTATTGTTAGTTGTGACGTGAGTGGGAGTGGGGGTTTGCTGAAGGCTGAAAACTAGAAACTGCAAATAGCTCGGTTAATATTCAAGATAGAGAATACATGTATCAATAATGTATATATTTAAAAAAAAAAAAAAAAGTAAGTGAAATTTCAAGAAGGAAACCAATGGGCCTTCTGTTGCCTGGAGCATAAAGGCATCATGGGGGAACTCCATTCATACCAATCAAAGCATTACTGAAGAAAATTTCACTTGGGCCAGAGTTTTGAAGAGTCATCCCCCCATAGCATGTAGCCTGCTAAAACTGACGCATGATAGGAATTAGCCAGTATGTGTAGTGAGATTACAATTTTAATCCAGTCTTGCCCCACTATGAGAGACTATGTAGACAAGGAAGGGGGAACATCTTGAACAGCTAACAATTTCCTTTTTTAGCAGATTTCCCTTAAGAGAAATCAGCTATTGAGGTCGTACTCATGACGCGAGTTTTGAAAAATTTCCTCAAATGTCCATCGATCCTACCCAGGAGATGACGAAAATGAGGTCCGTTCAAAATTATATATATATATATATATATATATATATATATATATATATATATATATATATATATATTTTTCTGTTCTAGCGGTCGCAATTTTTGTTTGATCGTTACCAAACTTCATAAATAAGCGTTTTACGTAAAAAGAGAGAACAAGTTCGTAAATGGCTGAAATTGAACCAGTGGGCGGGGGGGGGGGTTTAGAGGGGGGGTTGTTGAAAATTTAAAATATCTCCGCTAATATGCGTCGGATCGAAAAATTGTATAAAATCAATCTTATTGTAAATTAAATGTACTATAAATATTGTTCTATACATTTATTCTGTATCTTGAATATTAACCGAGATATTTGCATTTGTATTGTGTGTGTGGTCGGCGGAACCCCGCCATGTTCCGGACTCTCCGCCGAGACCTCTGGTGGCCGTTTCCAGAACTATTCGTCCCTTGTGAATAGGTTTAGAGATCTCTTCCTACTACAGCTGTTATTGGGCAGATTTCTCTACTGTAAAACTTCATGTGGGAAATCTGCTTAGTTTACGCAGCCCCTGCGTGACGGACTTTTTATTCAGTTGAGGCAGGTCATCAGCTGTTAGCAGATTTCCCTCAAGGGAAATAAGCTATTGAGGTCATACTCAAGACGGAATTCTTGAAATTTTTTTTAAATGTCCATCGAACCTACCTAGTAGATGACGAAAATGAGGTCCGTTCAAACCTGTATATATATGTCGGTTACTGCTCTAGGGGTCGTAATTTTTGTTTGATCGTTACCAAACTCGATATTTAGTCGTTT
Source organism: Riptortus pedestris (assembly GCA_019009955.1). Taxonomy (NCBI): domain Eukaryota; kingdom Metazoa; phylum Arthropoda; class Insecta; order Hemiptera; family Alydidae; genus Riptortus; species Riptortus pedestris. The sequence goes on from CM032229.1 coordinate 140,256,743, forward strand.
TATGTAAAAAGAAAGATCAAGTTCGTTAACGGATGAAATCGGACCGGGGGGGGGGGGTTAGAGGGGGAGAATTTTGAGAAATCAAAATATCTCCGTTACTATAAGTCGGATCGAAAAAGGGTATAGAATAAATCTTATTGCACATTAAGTGTACTATAAATATTGTTGTATACATTTATTCTCTATCTTGAATGTTAACCGAGATATTTGCATTTTTCAGGTTTCAGCCTTCAGTAAACCCCCACTTTCATAATGTTACATAAACAATGTTCTGTTATATAATAAAACACATTATTCAAAGCTTAAATACCAAATATTGTTTTAATTGAACTTATACTTTGTGAGATATATGCGAATACGTTCTGTTGTGACGGACTTTTTTTACATCTGCCCCCCTCCTCATTTAAATCATGATGTTACTCTTAAGAACACGACATGGTTTATGTGAATAAGGCAATAATACTCGTAATTGAGGAAGCCCAGTTACTATTATCATTTCCGACCCAGAGAGCCCTTATCAATATAGGCAAACACTATCTCAATCCAGACAGCTGATAATAATTTACATAGTTCTTAATGTCTGTTATGTGTACATTAGACAATTTAAAAAAACACACTAAAAAAAGTCAGTCTGAGCTATGTGAAGTAAGCAGATTTCCCATGCTCAGGAATGCCACATGGATTGATTATAAAACATTTGTTGATCAGAGTAACAATAACTGAGGAATTCTTCATTGTACGTTCCACTTCTTCGAATAACCCATTCTCCTAATCCGATTTTGACTATTAACGAATTTGATGTTTGTTTGGATGAAACACTATTGATGGTGAGTATGGTATACAACAGAGAGAAAACGTCTGTCACAGGTTATTTCCCTCGTGCGTCATGTATTTCCATTTACCTCAAAACGTATAAGGTAATTGAGAACAACTATTTAGGCTTCAAATAAAGTTCATCATAATATAAAAGCTTATTGTTGATATGAAATGAGTTCGAGTGGGGGTTTACTGAAGACCGAAAACTAAAAAAACATCTCGGTTAATAATCAGGATAGTGAAAACCCGTACATAACAATATTTATGGAACATTACATTTGCAATAAGATTGGTTCTATACAATTTCCGATCCTACGCATAACAACGGAGATATATCTAATTTTCGAAATTCTTCCCCGTCTAACCCCCCCCCCCCACTACTACCCCTGCTAGTTCTACATTAAATTTTAAAAATCTCGAGATTGGTAACGACCAAACAAAAACTGCGATAGCTAGAGCGTTAACAGACAAATATACATAAAAAACAAAACAAAACAAGCTGCCCTCCTTCTGGAGGGTTCCCCTCAGGGACAGCCTCCTAATCTGCCAAACTGGGTAATGTTAAAAAAAAAAATATATATATTTTTTAAAACAGGAAGTTTGTATTAAATTTTGATGGGCCATGTGAAAACGAGTGCAGCTTTGCATCGTGCTTTTATTTGTATAAATGATAATTTATAATTCTCGCCGAATACTTTATAACGACTGTAGATAAATTCTGGATAATCCCAGTTCTTTTAGAGTTTCGGCTGTCCATTGGGATATTGCACCTCTTGCACCTATCAGCAAGCCTTTGACACTCCATTTTTCAACTGAGTATTTTTCCTTGAAGTACCCACAGCAAGGTTCATAAATCCTTCTCTTTTCCTCGTCTACTTCTAGTGATTGCTTGATATTGGTTTCGAACCTTACTGTGGGATATATGGTAGGATCGATGGACAAGTTTTCGAAAATCGCGTTAAAAGTACGACCTGAACCTCTGATTTCCTTTAAGGGAAATCTACTGAAAATCAGTATATAATATAATGTTATCTCCCAGGTTGCCACAACTTTTTTTTTTTTTTATTGACCCATAAACCAATTTCCAGTTAGAAAGTATTATGGAGCCCATTAATATTATTATTCGTTGTGTTTCCACAGAGTGCAACATTTCCAGTAAACCATCAAGCGGCGTATAATTCTTTATTTCTGTTAATAGTTAACACCAGAGTGCGGATACAGCAGCTATCAGCTTTGACGATCACAATGGACAATGAATTGAGTAAGTATCTTTTTTCGCCATCCTAGTTGAAATTGAAGCTGGGTGCAGCAGGTAAAACAATACAATGGCGGATAATGTGACGCATAACTGACCTTAACAGTCCAGTACCCACGTTGGCCGACCGTAACAATTCCCAGTGGTCTATCTACACCATCGGGAGAACTAATGCTTTTATTCTAAATTCTTACAAATAGTTGCACAAGAGTATATTTTGTTTATTGGCAATTATTCAATATGTTTTCGGTTTTACTGAGATCAGTAGCAATTACTACTGACAAAGAAAGAGAGAAAAAGTCCTCTTAAAATCTTAATACTAGACAAAAAAGACCTAGAAAACTGTATAATTTTATTCGACAATTAATATATTAATACAGCTCTACTTAATGGATCAATGGCCTTTTAAAAAAAAAAAAAAAATCAATAACGTAACAACAAAAGGAACAGAACGAATATTAAAATCTAAAACTGTTAAAAAGTAAGTGAATTCAAAAATAAATAAAAATACCAAACAGAAAACTCAAAAACTGTTCCATATGTGTATTCTCTTAAGATATTCTAATCATCTCCTAACGGTTCAGGTTAGCTGTCAGTTAAGGTGCTGGTTTTAATCTCACATGGTAAAACTAGAGTGGCGAGTTCGATTCCTCCGTTGTCAATAGGAATTTATTTAGTGAGTTAGTTATTAAAAAAAAACACCTTTGTCCCACTGTGGCTAGAAAAGGGTGGTAATCTGTACATAACCCGTCAAAATAAGCCGTATTAGCACCAAGTGGACTTTAATAAGTGAAATATAGTGTGTATAATCTTCCAACGTTTTCTTTCTTGTTGCCAAGATCTCATTCTTATATTTGATGAATTTTGAGCTGGCTTCTTTCTTTGTCGAAGGCCCGACATTTGATTGACATTCGAACACTGTGTGAAACCATCTCACCAGATCGTTTTGTCAAACCGACCACACATGCCATGTAGTGCCCTTAAGAAGTAGCCATGTGTTAGTGCACAATGCACAATTGTTAACCACGTTAAGGAAGCCTCTTCTTGTCTACTGCTTCTCATTGGCTCTCTATGTGGTAGTTGATATAATTATCCATTCCCTTTGCAAGGGATTTAATAGAGACGGACGACTGTAAGATTCAACTAAATTGAAAAGATTTTATTTATTCAAAGAGATTTTTAGAGGGGTCAAACATTTTTAATGGATTATACTGATATGTCATCCTCTGGCTTTTAAAATAAAATATCACTTTCAGTTCATATTCTCTAAAGGCTAAAATAATATTAAAGCTTACCCACGCCCATTCAGACCATATGACGTAATGAGTAATTAGAGCACAAGTATTAAAGCTCATAAATCATTCAAATACATTATTGACGACTAATTGTAATGGCATGTGTAACAATTATAAAATGACCACAGGTAAGTCATGAAACGTCCTTAAATAAGAGAGTGTATGATATTTGTTTAACAACCAAATGGAATTTTAAAAAAGCTCCTCACGTCGCGTAATTAGCAGTTTTAGCAGATTTCCATTGAGGGAATCAGCTATTGAAAATGTACCCATGACGCGATTTTTTTAAAAATGTCTACACCATCCCTTACTTGGAGATGAAAATGAGGCCCGTTTGAAATTATATGAAATCCGTAAAGCAGTAGTTTCATAAACTAAGAAGATTTCCCACGTCTGGTATATAACCCACTTGTGATCTCATCTCCCAAAATATTCTTTATTTCAATGTAAAAACGTCCGTTATCCAGGAGCTCCGTAAGTTAAGCAGATTCCCCACGTGAAGTTTTACAATAGAGAAATTTCAGGAGAGCCCAACAGTTACGGAAACGTCCGTTATCCCCACACACTTAATAAAAATTTAAATATCTCAGTTAATATTCAAGATAGAGAATAAATGTACATAACAATATTTATAGTAAATTTAATTTGCAATAAGATTGTTTCTATAGACTTTTGCGTTCCGACGTATAGTAAAGATCGAATTCTCTAAACTCCTCCCCTCTAAACCCCCCCCTCCCACTAGTCCGATTTCAGCCATTAACGAACTTGACCCGTAGTTTTGCATGAAACGCTTATATATCGAGTTTGGTAACGATAAAACAAAAATTGCAGGTAACAGAAGTATATATAATTTTTGTCATGTACTAGGCAGGATCGATGAAGATTTGTGGAAATTTTTCGATGTCCCTAAAGGGAAATCTGCTTGTAAGGTCCGTTCAAAATTATATATAAAAGATTCAAAGTATCTCCGTTATTGTACGTCGAATCGATAAATTACAGAAATAATCTCATTGCGGTTGTTATTTACTACAAATATTAAAGAAATTTTTTCACTATCTTGGTTATTAACCTAGATATTTGTTTTTTTTTTTATTTTCAGCCTTCTACACATGCGATATTTCATTTAAATAAAATGTGTCAATAAACATCTCATGCCCACCTTAAATTTACAGTCCTGTTATACAAAGAGTTTCTTATTATGGGAGAAATAGAGAATATAATATGAGATAACAGCTTTTCAGCTGCTTAGTTCACTGAGGCCCTGATTGATAGACTTTCTACTAATCCCCGCACCATTGAAAACCTAAACATGGTCTCACCCATAATCCTTTTCTAGCTGAATTTTAATGATAAATGGTAAATCTGTGTGCTCTCAATCATTTAGACGAAAACTTCTCTGAAGATCTTTCAGAATTTTTAATTTTCTTTCTTAATCTCCAGATAAAATCTCAGGGGTAACTCTGAGTTTAACCTCGCTTGAAAGACCCTTTAAACATTTGAAAAAAAAGCCATATTGTTGAGAACATGGGAAAGTAAATAGTTTTTTGAAAGAAGGGATCCAATAATATTGGTAATACTTTGCGTGTGAACACTGTGTCACTCATGAATACAGCATTAGATCTAGGTCAAAGATTAGTTAGTATGCTTCCAGGATACGTTTAATAATAACGTTTAGTAATAACGGGGGGGGGGGCGGACTACTTAAGGCTGAAAACAAGATAGTACGTATTAATACGTAGTAAATATATATAAATAAATAATTTTGTACGGACATCATTTTCGTCTTATACTGAGACATTTGAAGTTATTTTTCCCAAATTGTGTCTTGAGTATAACGTCCATAGCTGATTTCCCATAAGAGAAAGTTTAAAATATATGCATTATTATGATTCGGATAGAGACATGTTATAGAGGCAATTTTGTTAAACTACAGATACTGTAAAATAATAACTATTCATTGGATACCAGGACATTCAGACATCACGGAAACTATCTTGGCTGGCACACATGCAAAATTAGCGACTGAACTTGACACATTACACACTGATCACATTACAGCACAAGATGCCATTAAACTTATTAAAAGAGAAGTCACCCTAAAATGGGAAGTGGAATGGCATCTGACAGACAAAAAACTACGAGAAATAAAGGACTCTATTCGTGAATGGCAGTCAAGTAATCGGGACACTAGAAGAGAAGAAGTAGTTCTTGCTCGTTTGAGACATGGCCATTCACGGATTGCACACGGAGACCTCATGACTAGGACTGATCCACCTTTATGTACACTGTGTAATACACAACTAACTATCAAACACGTACTTACTGACTGCAAACAAATAACCGACAAGAAATTACCCACCAACCTATCAGAATTACTACACGACAACAGCCCATACATCGCGACAATCATGAAACACCTCCAACAGACACATCTTTTCAACTGGCTATACTAACTTTAAGCTTTATAATATGAGAAGTGTGAATCGCTAAAATTGTGACACACCTAAATAAATAAATAGATGCTGTATAATTATTATTCTATACATTTTCTGTAACTCAAATATTAAATGAGTTATTTCTACTTTCTTATTTTGAGACTTCAGTAAGCCCCCACTTCTAATCATCTGTTGTCTTTTCCTTAGAAGTAGAGAATATACTATAAGATGAAATCACTAGAGTGCCATACCGGCACTTTGGAAATCTGCTTAGTTAACGTAGGCTCTGCGTGACGGACTTTTTCATAGGTGCCTGGAATTTAGGGAATAACAGACAAGTATAAACCCGGCGTAGCGGACTTTAGTGAAATTTGAGAGACGATTCTAGACACAATTTCCACCAAAAAAGTCCATATATGGTCTTGTCTGACTCTCACTTATTTTGTAGACATTACAAACTGTCCAGGTTTAGAAATAGAAGTATAAGAATGATGAATGTAAGCATTCTTAGAATGTTCTTTGTTGTGGCAGTTCTCAAAACTATGGCACGTCTACATATTTAGATCAGTCAACAACTTGTTCATAACAAACCGATGAAATAAAGCAAGAAATACTCGATTGCTTACATTCACTAACATTTCAAGTATTTACATGTGGCATTGGCTAAAGCCCTACCTTTGGATTTATGGATCAAGAGCATATTGTGAAACCTCTCCAAACCATTAGAATTTAGTTCATAATAACAAATCAAATGGTACCGCAGTTTTTCTATTGACTCTTTAGAGAAACCAGCAATTGAAGTTGTCCTCATGATCCTGGAGATGATAAAAATTTGGTCCATTCAAAACTAAACTACTTAATTACTTTCTGTGTTTTTGATTAATGAGCGGGTATAGAGGATGTTGCAATGACTTCAGCTATCGTTTACACAGTTGCTTTCTGATTGTCGGTGGCCCTTGAAATGAGACCAAGGTGAAATTGCTTTCTCGAAATATACAGTCTAAAATTCATAAAAACTTGTATTTTTTTATATTTAAGTTTCACAACGAAGGTGATGCATGGTTATTATAAAAAAAAGTAACACACGAGAAAAAAATTACAAGTAGTATTAAAAAAATAAATACATGTGAAATTTAACAGTCCTTAAATAGACAAATAAAAGTAATTGGATAAAAACAATGGAAAGGACATAAAGATAGTAGTAAAATTTAAGAAGCAACATTCTGCCCGTGAAAAAGAAAAAAAAACAGTAAGTACAGTATATTTTTGAAATAAATAAATAAAATCTAAGGCACTTATTTTCTATTTCATTATTATTTTTTTACATATTTTATTATTATTATTTATAGATACTTAATTGTTAACTTCATTTATAATACTTTTATTTTATTTATTTATCTTTTTTTAACATAAAAATCATAATTTAATTAGATGCTGTTTAAAAAAAAGAAGAACAAAAAGATTCTTATATACCAAGTATTATCACGTTAAGTGCTCCTTGTAAATGTGGCAGTTCTTAGAAATTGAGAAGCAACTCGCGTTTACAGTCATTTTCGGAATCTCAACACACCGTACCAATTTGAACGTTCTCCGGAACTCTTGATTCTACCAATTTCAAAAATTGTCCTGAAATGTCCATCGTTCCAACCTAAATGATAATAAAAAGGAGGTCCATTCAAATCTAATCTCTTCAAATGTCTGATAACTCACTAAGGGAACAATGTTTTTTTCTAAACTCAAAATGTAAACGATTCCTATAAATATAAAGACCAAATTCGCTAATAGGACTTTAGAGCTGTAGGTGTTGAGAGGGGGAGGGAGGATCACATGACTAAAAAGTGAAATCCTAGATAACTTCCTTATGATGAGCCTGATCAGAAATGGTAAATAGCTGATATCATTTATAATATTGCGTCCAACAATTGTTCAGAATATTTTTCTACAGATCAAAATTAATGGAAATATAATTCTGCGTTTTATAGCCAACTCACATTCATAGAATTTTTACATAGAATAAAACTAATAAATTTTATCTTACAAAGGGACGCCGTAGATGTAAGGAACTTGCGTTTCAATCGAAATGGGAATCCATATGTTTAAGGATACGAATTTCAAGTTGATATTACTTACAAGTCGATTGATTTGTAAAATGACATTTATCGAAGAGTGAGAAGCCAAGCGATTATCTTGAAACTTGTGAGTTTTTCTTAATCACAGCTTATAAGTGGAGAATAAAAATAAATGTTATGAATTGCAGACATAATGGACGTTTTTGAGTGCCTCTGAAGTGACAAGAGAAGTGAGTGTCCTTACTGACATTAGGAGAAGTAGCCCTCACATATGTTTTAAATATTATTATTATTAATTAATAACGATCACTTTTTGTTACTCTGGCTAATTGGGATGGGTTATCGACAGGTTACCACTCTTTTCTAGCCAGGGTGGAACTAAGGATTTTATTTAAGGAGTTCGTCATTGAATAAATTCCTATTGCCCAGGCGGGAATCGAACTCGCCAGTCTTGGTTTACCATTTGAGATTAAAGCCAACGCTTTAACTTAAATACACTCATGCATGTACTTATATACATTACAAATATCTCATTTATTTACATACTTGAAATGGCCACTAAATAAATAAAAGTTGTTTTTTTCGGTTGGATTTATAGACCTTTGAGATTGGGATTCGTTATCAGACTTATGCTTAGTGCGTGTACAACTCGGCGCACAATCCCCGTTAACCAAGGAGGACCTGAAATAAGGGAGAGGAGGACCTGACGGGATCTAAGAGAATCATAATCGTTAATCACCCCCAGGGGCTGTCAGAATTATATACTTGTTAGGCACCCGCTAATCCATAAGTGCTGTGACACTAATAACGCTCTGGTAGCGAGCTAATGAACTAATGTTCTCTCTTGGCGGGAATCGAACATGCACCTGTTTTTATCATCGGTTTATTGAGTGTAGTGGTAGATGTACCCACGCCTTCACCCACACGCCACCGACGACCCACAAGAATGTATGGCTCTCTAACAATTCTGATTTAAAGTAGAGTGGTTATAGAATCATCCCTCAGCTTCCTGAAAAAACTCACTATTGATAGATCCATATACAACTAATATCCTTCAAAATAAGAAATTTAGAAAAGAGTAGTACTCCACCCAAAGTAAGTGCCCTCCGGTGTCTTCTTTCTGGAATGGAAATGATAAAATAGGAAGGGGGTACCCCCCTAAAAACATGCACACGAATTACCGAATAATCCATAAACCTAATTTGCCTAGAATATGGAGTCCCAGAAAATCCTTTTGACATATTGAGGTGGCATTTGTACCATTGTGAAAAAGGGAGGGTTCATCTGCCTGCTTCAATTTTTGATTGGACGTCAATTGCGCGTGGGTTTTTTAATTGGCAGAAAATTAAACTAGAGATCAAAGGCTACAATATTTTTTCTCTGGCAAGTTTAGATCAGGCCATCATCCGTTTGACCAGTGAAAGCATTTAGGCCACTATCTGATAAAGCACTGACAGTCGCAATAGATACTTCACCGCTAAAAATTCCTTCTTTAACCGTCTTTTGTAAACTTATTTTTAAAAATTGACGGAACATTACTGAAAGTGGGCGGGAGAGTAAAATGTAAACTTATTTATACATCTCGGTACAGTTACTATTCCTCGGAAAGGAAAGTTGTATCAGCCAAATTTGTTGAATTAAGTCATTTATTAGAATTATGGTTCTACATATTTCTCTGTAAGACGATTATTATTTGTATTAGCAGATTTCCCTTAAGGGAAATCAGCTATTGAGGTTGTACTCATGACGGAATTTTCGAAATTTTTCTCTAAATGTCCATCGCTCCTACCTAGTAGATGACGAAAATGAGGTCCGTTCAAATATATATACATATATATATATATATATATATATATATATATATATATATATATATATATATATATATAGATATATATTTGTCTGTTACCTCTCTAGCGGTCGCAATTTTTGTTTAATCGTTACCAAACTCGATATTTAAACGCTTTATGTAAAAACGAAGATCAAGTTCATTAACGGCTGAAATCGAACAAGTGGGAGAGGGGGGTTTAGAGGGGAGGATTTTCGAAAATTCGAAATATCTCCGTTACTATACATCGGATCGAAAACGTTTACAGAATCAAGCTTATTACAAATTAAATGTACTATAAATATTGTTCTATACATTTTTTCTCTATCTTGAATATTAACCGAGATATTTGCATGTTTATTAAATCTGGGCGCCTAACGGACGAGAGTTATTTTCCCGCCAAAAACTAGTTCGGCCGTTTCCTTGACTTTCTCTTTTGTAAAATTTCACGTGGGAAATCTTTTTAGTTTACACAGCCCCTGCGCAACGGACTTTATTTTTTTTATAGCTATTAACGAACGATCTGGCCCACCGTAAATCATGATATTAAACGATTTTTTTTAAGGGGAAATCAGCTATTCAAGTTGAATTTATGAGGCAATATTCTAACAATTTCCTCAAATGTCACTCGATTCTACCTACAACGTGTTCGAGGTCTTATACATACATACGCGTTTTATTAAGAAATTGAGAAGATAAGGAGACATGAGATGAGTACTGACTTCTATGCCAGCAATCAATTGAGTTCGGTATAATTGAAGTCTGTTTGGTTTTCGCAGCCGGTGCGTGAAACATTTATTTAGGTTGCAATAATATTTGTTCTTTACCCTTTTTCGATCCGACGTATAATGGCGGTGTTTCGAATTTTTAAAATTCCTCCTCCAGATTCAATTAGGGCCTTCAACGAACTTAATCTTTATTTGTAGATGAAACATATAAATATTTAGTTTAGTAACAGGCAAATATAGAGAGAGATATAGATATAGATATACAATTTTGAGTAGACCTCATTTTCGTCATCTCCTAGGTAGGATTTGAGGAAATTTTTGGAAAATTGCGTCATGAGAACAATCTCAATAGCTGTTGTTCCCTTAAAGAAAATTTATCTATCTACTATTTCTGTGACATGTTCCATATGTTAACATACTTGGAATGGCGCTCAATTTTGGAAGTGGGTAGTTAAGGATGATGAGTAAATTAATAGCCAGATGGGCAGTTGGTGTGGTCCAATCCTGGTAGCAGGTTGCCTTCATCATAACCTCTCATATCATCTAATCAGCGGGTTCATTCCTCCTAACTCTGCCTTTACTAGCTCATACTAGACCAGGAAGAAGTCTAAAAGTCAGCGACTGCGTACACTAAGCGCATCCCAACTGCTATAACATACAGGAGACGTCATCTCACGTTTATTTCTTTATTTCTCACTCGGAAAGACGTAGACGTGAGACTAAGATTTTAATATATGCATAAGATTTTCAGCGATATTATTGCTCTAAATGGAAATATTAATAGTGTGAGTGGTGGTTTACTAAAACCTCAAAACACACATGTAAGAGTTGTATTATTTTTTTATGTACTCGATCAATGGGTGGTAAAAAATCAAAAAGACTGTTTCTGACGATTCAGTACTTCTTAATACATTTTTCGAGGCAAAAATACTGACACACATTAAAATTACAGGAGTTAAATTTGTAAAAATACACGTCTGTAAAAAACATTTACATATTCTGTTTTATATTGATTGACAAATTCTACTTACAAAACTTTAATTAGGTATTTAAACATGAGTAGTCCTGTAATACACGAAGCGTTAGACTACGATTTCAAGCTGTGATCACCTTGGATATTCTATAAATGTGATGTTGTGCTTACATATACACTGATTAGTTAAAAATACAAAATAAAATATATTTGGCCAAAGTCCATGCACTCCATTTTATGCCAGACGGGGTGAGAAAGATCAGCGAAGTCTAAAGGATTAAAAATAATAACTAATAGCCAACAGGTCTTCGTTCACAAAAAACCCTCATTTCAATAATGTGTTAGAGCCCAAAACATAAATAAAGGGGCTAAACTAAGCAGATTTCCCATGGATTGGTATGACACACTATTGATTCTTCTCACCATATAACGTATGTTCAATTTCTAAGTAAAACATCGAAGAGTAGAAGTTGGGGTTAATAAAAATACACTTATAAACAATATTACTTATAAACTTTAAAATTTTATAAAACTAGTTATGTTTTACTCTTTATAGGCCTTCCCCGAAGGGAGTAGGGTCTAACTTCCCGGAGTGACCAACTCTATTGGGAAGTGGAGATGGGCATTAGACAGTGGCATTTTTCTATGTCTTGAGCTAACCTTGCCCAGTTGGGGCCGACGGTATTTTTGTACACATCTCTCCATCTTGTTGCCTGTCTCTACTTCTTCTCCAGTTATATGGCGTCCAGTCTGTGAGTCTTCGTGACCATCTCTCATCCCTGCAGCGCATTAAGTGTCCAGCCCACTTCCATTTTAGCATTTGGATGAATAAGTTGACATCCCTGAAGTTCGTTTGTCTTCTTATTTCCGTGCACCTCACCTTATCCTTTTTCTTTATATGAAGCACACTTCTTTCAGCTGCACGTTGCCAGACGCTCACTTTGTTAGCCTGAGCATTGGTGAAGGACCAAGTCTGAGATCCATAGGTTACTACTGGCAACACACAGCTGTCAAAGATTAGTTTTTTAAGGCGCATTTCGTATTTGCTTTTCAATATAAAGTTGAGGCTCCAGTACTTTTTCCATCCAAGTGAGAGTCTTCTCTGGATTTCCTTATTCGTGCTATCTTTAAAGGATATAACCTGGCCTAAGTATATGTAATCATCAACATAACATAAAGTGCTATTGTTGATTGTTATTGTTCCTTGTATACTGTTGGTCATGAGTTTTGTCTTAGAGTAGTTTGGTTCTAGGCCGACTTCTGGACATTCTCTGAATAGTTCCTCTATAATTCCTGACAGTTCCTCGGCACTAGTGGAAAACAGAACCACATCATCGGCAAATTCAAGCTTGTTCAGCTTGGTACCATTTATATCGATCACCTTGTTCCTCCAATTTAAGCGTCTGAGAGCCTTCTCCAGCGAACATATAAACAAATTATCTCCTTGCTTTACTCCTTTTCTCACTGGGAATAATGGCCCACTTCTTTCTGCTACAATATTGTAGCAGATATATATATATATATATATATATATATATATATATATATATATATATATATATATATATATATACGTGCGCGCGCGCGTGTGTGTGTGTGTATATGTATTTTGAAAAGAAATGAGTGTATTTGGTAATACGTTTCTTAAAATGATTGTATTGTAAGGATGTCATAGTGAATTTTTTTTTTTCATGAATCTTATGTGAATTTATTAATTAATTCCTAATTTCTATTGGATTTCTCCCTAAAAATTTAAATGAACTCGCCTTTTAAGATTTTTAACCGTAGTAAGGGTGAAATTCAAATATAGGGTACAATTTTGACACTTATACTTTATTGTGTCATAACATTAATTAATGTATATTTCTGTAACCCCCGTGAATAAGTGGTTAAGTCAACCAGTGAGTAAGGGGGACTTAACCACTTATTCACTGGTACAACAGATTTATAGGTAACATCAATTTAGTTATAATCGGAAAATGAATACCACTCAATACAATGATAATTCCTAATGCCTTAGTACATGAATCCAGTCATAACAGTTCGCCTGCAGTTAATATTATCTCACCTTTGTTTACTTTACTTAAAATGCATAGGATGCCCATGACGTGATTAAACGTGGTTAAAAAAAAAATGAAATCCTTTAAACAAGGGAATTTACCCGATACGTTATCAATGTTAGTGTTTTAATTTTATTTTCTTCTTTGTGACCGGGGACTTCACAAATACTTCACACACTTGTTGATACGACCTCAGGGCTATAATTTTATATTTGCTATATCTAAATTATTTTTAGATTAAATAACAAATTCCACATAATTCATTTTACCTTTAACAAAAATGAATTATTTCTACAGTTCCGTGCAAGGTCGCCATCGAGATAATGCCATGGTGCATTGAGTTATCAGTATATCCATCTGACGAATCAATACAATTCATCCAGTGAGTTATCATACCAGAATAATACAAAGCAATATTATAACGATGCAAAGGCTTTTGTATTTTTTGGCTTAATTTTATGCCTTAACTCATCTATAACTATTGACACAACAATAAGACGTGGCATTTTTAGCTAATGGTTTAGCTATCCTTTTCTTTTCCTTTTTGAAATATAGAAATTCTATTCCATTTTGGTAAATGTTTCAAGGGTTTTTCTACCTTGATAATTCAATCGTTGTCTGATCACAACATAGTCATCTCACGATGCAATCTTCACTAGAATTACTACAGAATTATATTTGTAGCACGTATTATTTCCAGAAATACATTTTTTGATGTATTCAAGTTCAAATAATATTGTTGAATACGATGAACTTTTTAAAAAAGATATTTTTAGTACTATATCAAGAAACCTTATGTAAATATCTTTAAAATGAGGCCAGTTAAAAGCTCGGTCTTCATTAGAAAAGTGCGGTTATCATATAAACATGATTTGATAGAGGCAGATTTTGGTCTGTATAGCTGAAGGTATACTGCACATTAATGTCCGTCACACAGGAGAGGTGTCAACTAAGCAGATTTCCCACGTGCTGATATTACACTCTAGTGATCTCATCTCACCACATACTCTCTACTGTAATGGAAAAATAAGATGGGTAGAAATAGGGCTTAAAGGAGACTGAAAACAAAATAGCGATTAACTCACTTAACATTTCAGATTTAATATTGGTTCTATATAATTTTTCGAACCGTAGGATGATAATTTAGATTTTTCGAATTTTATAAATACTTCCCTCTAAGCCCCCTTTTCCACTGGTCCGATATCAGCCATTAACGAACTTGATCATTAGTTTTAATAAAATGCATATAATCCAATTTGGTAGAGATCAAACAAAAACTGCGATCACTAGAGCGATAACAAACATGTTTGTGTGTGTGTGTGTGTGTGTGTGTGTGTGTGTGTGTACATGTTTATATATATACATATAATTTTGAACCAACCTCATTTTCGTCATCTACTAGGTAGAATGGATCGACATTTTTGGACATTTTTCGAAAGTCGCATCATGAGGGCAATTCAATAAGTGATTTCCCTTAAGGGAAATCTACTAATAAAAATAATAAAATATAAATAAGATATACTTTCAAGGATACTGTAATTTTCATGGAAATGGGTTAAGATGAATTTGAAATATACTTTTGATTGTGGCGGTTTCATGTTTAGTTATGACAATTCATTATATATTATTTATTTATTTCACTTTGTGTCACGCAATTAAAGCTATTTACACCCATATAAATCTCTTGTGTCTATGATCAATAAGCCAAATCTTAATATAACCTAAGATTAAAATGGCATTTCTCACTAGTCATAATATGTTTTGAAAACGTATTTGAATACAATGAATTATTCCGAGTTTACGACATATTGTATGAAAGAATGTGAACTCTCAAGGATTTGCTAACCCTACTTTCTGTCCTTATTTTCTTTCTTTTTATATTAATTAATCTCTTTCCTTATTATAAAGAAGCAACAGGTTACTGGCAAGTCCACACCCAATGCCTGTGCTTTCTAGAATGCTTTATAAAAATAGTAGAGCTATAAATAAACTGGGACAGTAAATTTAGGCTTCAATGACCCACAAGTTGTAATTATTATAATTTTATTTTGAAAGGCATGGCCAGTTAGGCAAATGATTGTCGAAACAGCTCGCCGAGCCAGAAACTATTTAAACCACAGACATCTTGTTGAATAGGTTAGTCTGAAATCCATCTATTAGCATTGGGGTAACCCATACAATACGTTTGTAGGTATGTACGTTATATACTATACAGCAACCATTTCTTCGATATTAAAAAAAAAAAAAAAACATTCATTATGAGCTTTTTCCCTGAAAAGAAAATAACTTGCCCCTTAGCACGAGGGAGGGGGGCGAGAGTAACACCCCACCCACCAATAATTATTGTATAAAACTAAAAAACAAGTAAAAGTAAAATAAATAACAAATAATATATAATCATATAAAAAATGTAAACTAAAAACAATTAGGAAAATGGGAAAAGTCAATTTGCTGTAGGATTAAATTTGAAAAGAATCGAATTCTGTAAATCTATATAATTTTGTTGTTTCTTACTATAATTGTGGTTCGTTTAATAATAATTATTTTGATACATTCAAATGTCTTATACAAAATAAATTTTTCAATTTAAACATAATAGGTATTACACTCACTTTTTTCAGATGAATACCCGATCCCCTAAATAAAAACGGAAAGTTTGCGCCTCTACCTCTGAATTATCTTGCCAAACGTACAAAAATAATGTCTTCAGGTGTTGTTTTACACCTTTTTTAGAATATTATCCGAGATACATAATGCATTTTATTTACATAAAGCAACTGAGAGAATTAACACAGCTTGCCCCTAGTAAATTTTCAAGGCCAGTTTACATAGACTTCTTATTAAAATGGATCATAGATCGTGGCAGATGAGCAAAGGGTCTATCACATGGGAAATCTGTTTAGTGAATACACCACCTACGTGAGGAACTTCATTCATATTTTATATATTCATATAACATATATTCATTAGTCTTCCTTAATACTAGTAAGACTATTTTCACATTAGACTATTTCATCACTGTATAGCTCACATCTAATTTTCAATGTAATTGTAGTCTTCTTTTGAAAGGGTTCTTATTAAGGTTTACATAGAATAGGCTGAATGTAGACGTACACAGTTGGGGTACTCCAACAATGGAAGAAATATGCTTAGTTTACGCACTAGTTGAAGGGCATATTATTCTGTAACTTCTCACATTCGGAACAAGCAAATTTCCTTCAATTTAACGTCAGCATAGAAATTTTAAGGGCCATAAGCCGACAGTGAGTCTTTAATATCGAATACATTAAAATATCCCATACAGGTAAAGCCCATATCATACAATCAGACGAAAGGCATTTATAATAGTCTTAATGTTACATTGCCCTTCATTTGTAAATCACAGACAACAATTCTGATTTGGTATTCTGGCGGGTGGAAGCGATTTCTAGTCTAGGTAGATGAAAGGAATGGCTATATTCCACTGCAGCAGTTTATTAAAACGACAGAGCACTGACGCCCCTGAGAACGAGACTGATTTAGTTCTAAGGGCCGTCAGGTCAACATCCAGGACGTTCGGGCGCTAATGATGATGCACTGCACCGAAAGCGCTCTGTCGTTTTAATAGATTGTTACAGTGGAAGCGTAGCCATTTCATTCATCTACCTACAGACAACAATATTTGCAATCATATACAGTTATAAACAGGGACGATCTTTTATTGGAATGTATGCTAAATAATAACAATATTGAAAAGCTAAATAACATATATTACTTTATTAAGAGTATATTATTGTCAGTCTATTAACATTAATTGTTGTCTGGTATTGTTTTTCGGAACTATCGTATATTGCATATGTATTGTTATATATTACTTATATAAGAGTATTCGAAATTGTATTATAAATTATTTAAGTAGAATACCTAACGATACTATCATAAAGTGGCCAAACCTCTGGCAACGCTCATGTACTTATGCCGAAATAAATAAATAAAGAAAAAAAATAGTTGAAGGACATACCGCATAAAAGTTCTAACAAGGCCACCTTGAAATGCTTTCTTCGATAAAAAAAATCGAATTAGAGCATGTTCTTAGTGGTTAGTAGGGTCTACAGCCATTGCAATGATAAATTATTTATCAATTTTACTTTATGGACACCAAACAGTTTCTATACATTCACTAATGGACGTGATGGTATCTAAGTGGTTGTCCATTTGCTTTCTAGCCAGGTCGATATTGCTTGGGTCAGTGGAGCCTATGTACTGAATCATGGCTGTGTTTCATTTATAAAGGACAATGTTGTAGGACATTGATGATAAATAACGTAGAATTAATGATGAGCTTACGTTGAAAATCCCCGCATCAACAATTTTGCGCGATCTACCTAAGACATTCTGAAGATAGTGTTAGAATAATGAACTTGTAAGATAACCAAAAATCAGCACTTACAAAGTTTCCTTAAAGTTAAATAAGTCCGTAGGTCATGGACTCCGTAAGCAAATTACTAGTGCATTTGACACACTGCAAGTCTTGAATCCATCTGTTCCCTATTATTCATGTAATAAGAAGCCTTTGTAAACAGGATTTAAATTTAAGTCCCACAGGAGATGTTTAGCGGGCATTCGAAGTAAATATCGTGTTTTTAGAAGTGGAGAATTACAGTAGACTAAAAGTTAAAAAATGAAAATATCTCAGTTAATATTAAGGGTTAGAGGAAACATTTTGAAAAGAAATAGTTATTTATTATACAAGTGACGAAAGTAGATCATTTTACAACTCGAGTGAAACGTTTACCCACACGAGCGAAGCGAGTGTGATAATTTCACGAGAGTTGTAAATTCTACTTTCGTCACGAGTGTAATATTAATTTTTTTCCGTAATCGTGTAATACATGATCAGATCTAACCAGAATATGAACAAAATTAGGATGTTGTGAAGATTATGGTATGTTGTTGGTAGGTTATAAGCATGGCATAAATGTGACATTGAACCAAAATTCATGAATTACGAACCGCCAAAAGTCTAAAGTACATTTGCTGTGCCAGAACGAAATAACCTTCATTAGCAAAGGCGTATGACTCCTATGTTTGGGACAAAACGAAATAACCTCCATTAACAACGGTGTATGACTCCAATGTTTCGATCAGAATGAAATAATGTTCATTAGCAAAGGCGGATGACTCCAATGTTTGGATCAGAATGAAATAACATTCATTAGCAAAGGCGTATGACTCCAATGTTTCGATCAGAACGAAATAACCTTCATTAGCAAAGGCGGATGACTCCAATGTTTCGATCAGAACGAAATAACCTTCTATGACTCCAATGTTTGGATCAGAACGAAATAACCTTCATTAGCAAAGGCGTATGACTCCAATGTTTGGATCAGAACGAAATAAACTTCATTAGCAAAGGCGTATGACTCCAATATTTCGATCAGAACGAAATAACCTTCATTAGCAAAGGCGTATGACTCCCATGTTTGGGACAGAACGAAATAACCTTCATTAGCAAAGGCGGATGACTCCAATGTTTGGATCAGAACGAAATAACCTTCATTAGCAAAGGCGTATGACTCCAATGTTTGGATCAGAACGAAATAACCTTCATTAGCAAAGGCGTATGACTCCAATATTTCGATCAGAACGAAATAACCTTCATTAGCAAAGGCGTATGAGTCCCATGTTTGGGACAGAACGAAATAACCTTCATTAGCAAAGGCGTCTGACTCCAATATTTCGATCAGAACAAAATAACCTTCATTAGCAAAGGGTTTGGATCACGTCATGTTATTCTTGGAGTGGCAAAGAAGTATGACTCTAATGGTTGGATCAGAACGAAATAACCTTCATTAGCAAAGGCGGATGACTCCATGTTTGGATCAGAACGAAATAACCTTCTTTAGCAAAGGTGTATCTCCAATATTTCGATCAGAACGAAAGAACCTTCATTAGCAAAGGCGGATGACTCCATGTTTGGATCAGAACGAAATAAACTCCAGTAACAAAGGTGTATGACTCTAATGGTTGGATCAGAACGAAATAACCTTCATTAGCAAAGGCGGATGACTCCAATATTTCGATCAGAACGAAAGAACCTTCATTAGCAAAGGCGTATGACTCCAATATTTCGATCAGAACGAAATAACCTTCATTAGCAAAGGCGTATGACTCCAATATTTCGATCAGAACGAAATAACCTTCATTAGCAAAGGGTTTGGATCACGTCATGTTATTCTTGGAGTGGCAAAGAAGTATGACTCTAATGGTTGGATCAGAACGAAATAACCTTCATTAGCAAAGGCGGATGACTCCATGTTTGGATCAGAACGAAATAACCTTCATTAGCAAAGGCGTCTGACTCCAATATTTCGATCAGAACGAAATAACCTTCATTAGCAAAGGGTTTGGATCACGTCATGTTATTCTTGGAGTGGCAAAGCCGTATGACTCCAATATTTGGATCAGAACGAAATAACCTTCATTATTAAAGGCGTATGACTCCAATGTTTGGGTCAGAACGGAATAATCTTCAATAGTAAAGGTGTACGGCTCCAATGTTTGGGTCAGAACGGAATAATCTTCAATAGTAAAGGTGTACGGCTCCAATGTTTGGGTCAGAACGGAATAATCTTCAATAGTAAAGGTGTATCTCCAAGATATCGAGCAGATCGATATAACCTTCATTAGCAAAGGCGTATGACTCCAATGTTTTCAGAACGAATAATCTTCAATAGTAAAGGTGTACGGCTCCAATATAGAACGAAATAACCTTCATTAGCAAAGGCGTATGACTCCAATATTTCGATCAGAACGAAATAACCTTCATTAGCAAAGGGTTTGGATCACGTCATGTTATTCTTGGAGTGGCAAAGAAGTATGACTCTAATGCTTGGGTCAGAGGAAATATTCATCAAATAATACGCCTTTGGTATGGCTCCAGAAAAACCGAATCGAATCGAAATAATCTTGGACACAGGATAACTATATTAATTGTGGTCTGGAGCAAAGGCGTTACTAGTGTACCTGGTGGAAGGAACAGGAAGTTCATATTAGTGTTCGATATTTACGGGACCTTATCAGTCCAAAGGCTGTCAAAGTTATTGGCAGAGTCCCAGGACTTAGAGGTCATTAACGAACGGATTTGAACGTGAAACGACTTCCTTACTCGTTTAATTCCTCTCGCTTCCTTCAATTCCAATTTGCCTTTTTTTAACGTTACAATGTTTACACATTTGTATACACTACTAGAGGTCAATGAATTTTTAATTGATCATTAACACCGTCGATGAAGACATCTTTTAAAGCTATTGTTTGCACTAACACACACACATAAATATATTGACAACATAAATTTAGGGAAACACTCCAAATTTATAAACCACAAGATGTTCATAACCTATATGTTTTAAAATGAAACTCGTTATCATTCAATATGCAGAACTTTATATACGTTATGCGTAATATAAGGAATGACACCACATATTTGTTTATTTCAGAATATATAGCGTTTGAATAATAAATAATTTCTATCTGTAAAATATAAGCTCTAGAAATATATTTATACATAAAATAAACTAAATAATAAAGGGTTTATACTAAATGACTAATTCATCACAGGTTATTGGATTACAGTTAATTTTATTTATTTATTTATTTGGTTAAGCGATAACATTTTAAAAGTTATCTTAATCCCTATAGATCCTCAAGATGTACGTCTCATTCTCATACTAGCCATAAAGATAACATGTATCATCTGCAGACATTATTACCATCAATTATTGAGTATTAGTCACAGGTTCAGGCAATAAATACATACAAATATATACTCATATATATATCAGTCGATTCTGCTTCTCAGAACACAATTTCAGAATGATACACAAAATCACTAAAATTCAGTTTTAAAAGAAAGAATAGCTATCAAACACACTTTGCACATGGCACCAAGAATGGACGTTATTCGCAAGAGATGGAAACTTAAAAAATGTATGTCCAATACGATTATTTTCTTCTTTTTTTTTTTTTTTTTTGTAACACAGTTGTGTATAGATTAAATAGTACTTGTAGATAATGAAATACCTCCCTTCTAGGCTTGCTCAAAGGAGGAGATTATATGTATATATAGCTTCATTTAGATCTCATTGTAAGAGAATGAACCCAGGACCCAAGAACATAGAAAAATATGCGCGCGCGCGCAGGTGTGTGTGTGTGTCTGTGTTTTAAACGCGAAATCTTTGAACGGATTAACCATTTCCCTCAAATAATGTTAAACAATGTTTTAAATACTCGTACATGTAGGCGAATGTTCGTTAACTAGCAAAATAAGTGAAAAAACAAGTGACCTGACTCGGCTCAATTTTAGCCATGTTATCATTTAAATTTGTATTGCAACTCATTCCCAATTGAATATACTCGTATATATTGGATCTCAGGATAGCAATGTGAGTTAAGGCGTTGGCCTTAATGAACTCTGATTCCCATATGGGCACAAAGAATTTACTTATCCAGTTCTCGCTAAATAAAATCCTTAATCCCATTCAGCCTAGAATAAGGTAGTAACCTGTAGATAACCCGTCCGGATTAGCCTCAGTAGCCCAAAGTGGACGTCAATAAAGAACAACAATAAATATAATTTACTAATGTTTCACAAACCTCAACTGATAATAGAGATGCTGAATTTTATTAGTATCCGTGAAGGTCATTTTGTTGATGTACTAAATTATAATTCATTGATTAGTACTCTCAATGTTAAGTTAGAAACCTAGAGACGTCGATTCTCGCTTGGTAAATCAGAGTTTATTTAGTGACTAACTCATTAAATAAAGTCCTGGCTGGAATATGATGGTAACCTTTAGATAATCCGTCCCAATTAGCCATAGTAGCATAACATGGGCGTTAATAAAATAACAAATAACAGTGATGTGCTATTGTGTGAGACCGGATTCCACGACAATAAAACTATGTTTACCTGTCGTATTTAATTGGATTTGAACAACAAATTAGAGGAAAAAAATTGGCATTAACTCACACTTAGTGCTGCCATGACCAATAGGGATGGGTTATCACACTCTTGTATCCAGGATGGAACTAAGGATTTGAACAGTGAGTTCTTTATTAAATAGCTCCCTATTACAACACTCTATCTTCGCAAAGTGCATTAGCTTATTCGGCTACCCTTAGCTACCTTAAAAAGTAAGCAAGAATGTTTCTAAGCCAATTCCAATGAGAGAATAGCAAGAGGATCAGTGCAGCCAAATATTAGGGGTTTGAAGCCATCTAAGCTCAGCCTTCATATTGACGGTCACTGCACTAATCAATACAACACTGAGTTGTTTGCTTTCCTCTTCGACCACTACCATCGCGCACATAGGGATGAATACAACAATCAACAACAGTTGTATCACCATAATGGCTTCACCGAGACTGTCGAATTATTGATTTTTCGTTCTAGCAGATTTCCCGTAAGGGAATCTATATATACATATATATATATCTATATATATATATATATATATATATGAATAATATGTGTGTGTGTGTGTTGTCGCTCTAAAGGCCACATAAATGCGTTTCCCATAAAACTAAAGATCAAGTTCGTTAATAACTGAAATTGGATTGAGAGGGTGGGAGTAATAGGAGGAGGGAATCAGAAATTCAATATATTCATCACGGATTAGAGGGTGAAGTCGTTAGAGGGAATTCGAAAATTCAAAATATCTCCGTCATGAGATGATCGACAATAACCCTACAATTGTTACATACATTTTTTCGTGACTCAAATATTAAGCGAGTTATGTAATGAGTTCGAACGACTAAGTTTAAAACAACTTAAACAAATTGTTATGTAAACTCTCTCTTCTTTAAATCCATCTTGAATATTAGCCGAGGTTTTTGGAATTTATTTTAATCATCAGCTTCCAGTTAACCCCCACTGTTAGTCATCACAAATTAGCAAATATATCATAGAACGTCTTATACTAAGCTTAAAAACTAAGTAATATTTTCAACAGATCTTAACTAGATGAGATAAAAGCAATTATGTTTTGTGTTATTTAATCGCTTCATTCAAGACTAAAGATCATATTCGTTTATTGCTGAAATCGGACAAGGAATTGAGAGAGTGTGGAAGGGAATTCGAAAATTCGAAATACCCATGTTATAATGAGTCAGATCGAAAATGTTATAAAACCAATTTTGTTAAACTGCCGATGCTATACAACTAATGATCTGTACTGTTTTCCGTAACATAATTTAAAGCGAGTTATTCTTACTTTTTGGTTAAGTATTCAGTAAACCCTACTTCTACTCATCGGATTTGTATTTAGAACTAGAGTATATATGGTGAGATGCGATCAGTAGTGTATCGTACCAGTATGTGGAAAATCTGCTTTGTATACGCAGCTCCTCGTATACTATAAGTACGTTCTCGTATGACTCAAAAACAGCTACCCTTAGAACGTTGAAATTTCACAAGTGGGATTGTTGTAACGTCTAATTATCCACCTACCCTTTGATCGAAATTGACTAATGAAAAGGGGTGGTTTAGAGGAAGGCGAAAATGAAAACTTTCAAATTTCCGTACGGTTTGGAGATACCAAAAGTTTGTATAGGGAATTTTTTTGTTTCTCACGAGAAGCTTTATAAATTATGCAATATGACAATTTTCAATCTGATGCATTGGGACTAAAATAAGTTAAATTTAAATTCAACAAAAACTGTTGTTTATTTAATTCAATAGGAGAGTAAGGAAAACATGTGGTGCCCTCTTTATATTTTTTACTAAATAAACGTATTTTACCGATTAACAAGCAAGCGAGTCATTTCCAAATATGATATTTAAACATTTTAAAAACTAAAGATCAAGTTCGACAATGGCCGATTTCTGACTAGAAAAACTGGAGTCTTAGAGTAGTGTTGACACGTGAAATCGTAAATATCTAGTTTTCATGAATAATGGTTCGAAAAATCAATCTTATCTATAGTGTAATGCGATACAATTGCGTTATATTTTTTTAACTCCAATGTTAACTGAGATACATTGTGTTTTATTGATGTTTTCAGCTGTCCGTGAACCCCCACTCCTACTCTTGGGATTTTTAGAACAGCACTTACGTCTCTAAACATTCATTGTATAATCAACTTAAATTTCGCGTTTTCCTTTCATTGGACTCTTATTACGTTTGAACCAGAGAATAGAACTTGAGATACGCCCCCTGTGGATTTCTATCTATAATGTGGGAAACCTGGTTATCTAAATCTGACGAAGCTTGACGGACTTTTGATGATACTCACCGAGGCTATTTCTAGTTCATGAAGACACAATAGTGTGATGAGATATTGTAATGGGCTGGTGAACATTAGCGAGCTCAAATGAACCTTTAAAATGAGACCTTCATTTGCCGACGCATATGACCCAAGGACAACCGGTTGGACGAAGTAAGAATTGTTTTCCTCCCCGTTCGGCACCTAACGTGTTTATTTACATACTCAATGCACACAAACAGTATTGTTTACTTATTTGTGATACCTTAACAAAAGCTAATGGACTTAAATCAGTGTAAACAGTCATCCTTTGCAAGTGGTATCATGTTCTTGGCCAAAGAATATATGCTATAGAGTATTGGAAATAGAAATAATTTCCAATGCATTGTCGGTCCCGAAAGGTTATTTAAATTTATGAATCCCAAATATTTATTTCGACTTCTGGTCACCAAATATAATTTATTAGTGTTTCATGAGAGTTCCCAGAGAGAACTATGTTATGTAGAAATTGTTTATTGTGTGTTTTCATATATCAGGAATATGTTGTCACCGTGAGGGAGGGATTACTTGGATGTCGAAACTTATGTCTGTCAATATGTTCATTATTGTTGGTATTAACATAAAAAGTAAACAACAAATTATTTTCAAAATAAATACAAATATGTTGCTTAAATTCATGAATTTCCAAACTTTAATTTCCATCTCCCGATCACTATATGTAATTTATTAGCGTTCAATGAGAATGCTTCAAGTAGATTGTTAAATTTTATATATACTTATTTAGGTAATGAAATTTGATACTATGAGCTTCTAGCCAGTTTTATTCCAACCAACAATACCAGTAACACAGTCAGTTAATTACATCCGACTCATCTCATACTGAACAATGTCCGAGCACAATATTATCATATTTTTTTCTAGGAATGCTAGAATGATGCAACCATTTGTTTGGACGGGAAAGTAGATTTTTTTTTCACATCCAATACTATAATAAGTTTATCAATATTCGTCCGATAGCCGTTCTTTTGTGCTTGACGGTAAAATAATAGTTATTGTTAATATTTATTACTGTCTCTTGTTATGGAAAATTCAAAATATCTCTGTTATTATGATTCGGATTAAAAAATTGTATAGAAATAATCTTGTTTTAAATTTAATTTTCTATATATTTTATAATATACACTTTATCTCTATCTTGAATATTAGCCGTAATATTTACAGTTTTTAGTAACCCCCCACTTCAACTAATGAGATTTTCACTAAAGCACCTTGAAGAATCACATTTCCAGGTTAAATTTAAAGTCAAGTTTAGATGGGATTCTTATTACAGAAGGAGTACTGTAAATCTGCTAAGTTTACGCCTCACTTGCGTGACAGATTTTTGAAAATAATATAACGTTGGTCTTGTGAATGAGTCGCTCCTACTGAATGGGGCAGAGGGTATCCGTGCCAGGGAAGAATGAGCCTGGAAATAATTGAGTCAATTAGAGAGATAGTACTCTACTTTAACCTCTTTGATCTCGGCTCTCGGCTCTGCCACCGGTTAGATCTGACTAGCCCCTGTCAAACAACTCTATACACGTCACTCCAGGTCCCCATCCCCAAAAAAAAATGCTGTAGCAGGGGCTGCATAGGCATAGCAGATTTCCCATGTGCTGTTATGGCACACTACTAATCTCATTTTGTTATTTATTATTTATTTCTAAGTAAAAATCCTATTTATAAAAGGTGGAGTTTATGTTCAAGCTTTGATGATCGCAATATTTGTTTTGACGTTATCAAACTCTATATAGAAGCGTTTCATGTAAAAGTATAGATCAAGTTCGTAAATGGCAGACATCTGACGTTTTATGTAAAATGAAAGATTAAGTTTGTTAACCGTTAGAACGGGGGGGGGGGGTTAGACGTGGGCAATTTTGAAAATTCGAAATATCTTCGTTACTATAAATCGGATCGAAAAGGAAGAATAAATCTTATTGCAAATGAAGTGTACTATAAATATTGTTGTATACATTTATTCTCTATCTTGGATATTAACCAATATATTTGCATTTTTCAGTTTTCAGCCTTCCGTAAACCCCCACTTCTACTCGTGATACATAAAGAATACTCTGTTATATAATAAACAAATTATTCGAAGCTTAAATACCAACTATAATTTTCCAGAGACCTTTATTTATACGAGATAGATGCAAATATATTCTTGTGACACCCTCCCCCCCCCCGTCTTATATTCTTGGACTTCTAAAATTTGATTGATTGAGATTAAAATTATTTTAATTCATTATAAATTACAGTACAAAATATAGTATGTAGTTTTCAATAAAATTAATATGTTAGATTCTGATAATTTTTCTGTTGTGGGAAAGATTTCTTATTGCCGTTTGTATTTATTCACTTAATATTCACGGAGGTATTGTGCTGGCAATATGTAGGTTTATCTTTATTAAACTTCACGGGGGAAATCTGCTTCGTTTACGCAGCCCTTGCGTGACGGACTTTTTTACATTCAGCAAATGAGTCACTAAATATGTAATGCCCAGCTTAAATTTTAGTTCCTAATTACAAAAAAGCTTCTTAAAGGAAATTATTATTCGGGTCGATATTGTTAATCTATTGGAATTCGAACCTGTTTTGAGTACCAAATCTGCCAAGTAAATATTTGCAGAATTGAATCAATTTCTCGTTTAAATGGTAATGCGATCACACCATCTATCATCAACCATTTGTACACAGAGTTTATTGAACCTCTGAAGGTAAATACAGAGAGCCCACTATCGATTAACTGTGAATATCATCATTGTATTGTGAGATTGAGTAGCTCCTTATCATTTGATAATAAAATCCCTCTCTCAAAACCGGAACGCCTGATATTCCATTTTCGCAATTTTTCTCAGTGAGGAATCAGCTATTGTGGTTACAGTCATGACATAACTTTTCGAAACTCTTTGTCTAACTATGGACAAATTTCAAGCCGCGCAGGGGCTACGTAAAATTAGATTTCCCACGTGTCGCTGTGTCATCTCACCTTATATTCCACCCCACATCACACTAAAAAGACAAGAAGTGAACCGACGGTACAGGCTTCTACTTAGACTGCTTGACAACAGATCTAAACTATCACTACACAACAAACGACTGATTTATACGACAGTACTCCGACCAATATGGACGTACGGACTTGAACTTTGGGGTTCCACCAAACCTTCAAATTCCTACAAAATTCAAACCCTCCAATCCAGAATACTCCACAAAATTAAA
Organism: Riptortus pedestris; assembly: GCA_019009955.1. Lineage (NCBI taxonomy): Eukaryota > Metazoa > Arthropoda > Insecta > Hemiptera > Alydidae > Riptortus > Riptortus pedestris. The sequence goes on from CM032229.1 coordinate 140,284,707, forward strand.
GATTCCCCAATTTACGTATCCAATTTAACTCTCCATAATGACCTCAGCATTCCTTTTGTCCATACCCTCGCCAAATCTCGATATCAGAAATTCCACTCTCTCCTTCCCGCACATCCTAATCCTTTAAGTCGAATCACTTTCATCTACCCATATTCCAGAAAACCCAAGACGGCGTCTGAAGCGTAAGTGGCCAAGAGATCTTCTCGTGTAGTGTTTCAGTTTAACTCCATAAACAACCCATTGTTCCCTCCATTGTGGGTATTGTCAATGGACAACTTCCCACCTCAAGTCAATAGTCAAGTCACTTTTTTTCTAACATATCATTTGCTTGTAATATTTAATTATGTTGTTGCAAATAAACGAATAAATATAAAAAAAAAAAAAAAAAAAACCTTATATTCCCTATTTATAAATAAAAATCCGATGAGTAAAAGTAAGGGTATTCTAATGGTTGAAAACAAGATTTTTTATTATTTGTTTATTTATGGGCATCACATCAAAGGTGGTTTGCCCTTTCAAAAGTCAAAAATTATACAAAGTAAAATAGATAAGAGATAATAAGAAGTAACAATAACAAATAACAAAAAACAATGACAAATAACAAAAGTTAAATAGATAAACATTTTATAAGTGAACATAAAAAAATAATAAAAAAAAATTGGTGATCAGCATAGATTGTCGTCATTTCCTCCTTTAGGGTAAACTTGTACATTTGTACAAAACACATCTAATACAATTAATGCGAATAATTTGAAATCTTGTTGCACACCACAGACTTAATTTGTATGTTAAATTTTGTCGTACACTTGAATTTTGTGAGGATATGAAAATATGTTGTTAATGTATGGGCAAAAGTTCTTGTAAGTCGTAGGGGAAGTCCTGGTGTTGTTTTCGGCATTATGTACGTATGTGTCTTAACGTCAAGGGAATATTGCAAATTGAGCAAGTAGATCAATTTGGTGTGGCCGTTTTTAAGTCTCGAGAGAACTACTTCTTCTCATCTAGAATTTCTGAAACTTGATGGCCACATAGTGTTCTTAATAGTTTGTAGTTTGTTGTCAGTACTTGTGTTAGTCCAGTGAAATTAAAACAAGTTCAAAACAAGAAATTACGCTCACTTAATAGTTGATTTACGAAGAACTGTAAAGAACAGCAGAACATCATTAGTCTAACTAGATTGGTTCTATAACATTTTTCCTTATGTTTCATCATAACGGAGATATTTTGATTTGTCAAGTTCTCCTCTGTCTAAATCTCTCCTATTCCTGGTCCGATTTCGGCCATTAACGAATATGATCATTAGGGTTGAACGGTTAAACATTGAGTATGGTATGAATCAAATAAACATTTTGTAGTCACGAAATAAAATCTTAATTGAAGATATAACGTAGTTTTATGTATCGCATATAGAAAATATCTGTTGAAAATTTTATTCCATATTTAAGCTTGGAATAAGACGTGTATTGTTTTTCATAAGTAGGTAAAGGCTTTTTGGCATTTTGGGCTTTTATTCTGGTAAATTTTTTTTTTTCATTTTTTGCAAGGATATCCTGAATGCCTTATATAAAAAATGATTAAATGTAATCCTGGCATTTAAAATAACAATACGTTTCAGATGATAGCTAAGCATCGAAATTATTCATTCCTTCCTTGTGTAAAATAAAGTTCAGTTTTAAAATATCCGTTTTGGCATTCCGTCTATCCATTTTGACTTCTTTCGGTGAGGCGTTTGTACGTAATGAATAGCTCAAAACCGATAATTGACAACATTTCCAAATTTTTTATTTACGTTTGTAGAAGGAACGTGTAGTGGCTCACCCTCTATTTTTATCGAAATCGACTATGGTGAAGAAAGGGGAAAAAATAAAAAAAAGCTAACTTCTCCATTATATGGGACATTTTGTTTTTTAATACAGAGATTTTATAAATCTTGTTCCCTGAAGTGTTTCGATCCGTAATGAATTGAAACGGAGAAATCGCATATGAAAAAGTCCGTCACGCAGGGGCTGCGTAAACTAAGCAGATTTTCCAAGTGAAGTTTTACAATAGGGAAATCTGCCTAATAACAACTGTAGTAAGAAACCTCTAAACCTAAAACATTATTTAGGGCGTAATAACCCAGTAGTTTCTAACCACAAAAAACAGTTGACCTAACCTCTAAACCTATTCACCAGGGACGAATAGTTATAGAAACGGTCGCCAGAGCTCTCGCCGGAAAGTTCGAACATAGCCTACTGGTGACCATACGCAGAATACAAATGCAAATATCTCGGTTAATATTTAAGATACAGAATAAATGTATAGAACAATATTTATAGTAAATTTAATTTGCAATAAGATTTATTCTATACAATTTTTCGATCCGACGCATAATAACGGAGATATTTTGAATTTTCGAAAATCTCCCCCTCTAAACCCCTCACCCCCCCCTCCCACTGGTCCGATTTCAGCCATTAACGAACTTGATCTTCCTTTTTACATAAAACGATTAAATTCCGAGTTTGGTAAAGATCAAACAAGAATTGCGACCGCTAGAGCGTTAACAGACAAATATATATATATATATATATATATATATATATATATATATATATAGATAGATAGATAGATAGATAGATATTATATATATAGATATATATATATAATTTTGAACGGACCTCATTTTCGTCATCTCCTGGGTAGGATCGATGGACATTTGAAGAAATTTTTCGAAACTCGCATCATGAGTACGACCTCAATAGCTGATTTCCCTTAAGGGAAATCTGCTAAAATTGTAAATGGTGTTATTTATTAACGTCCACTGTGTACCACTGAGGCTAATCTGGACGGATTACCAACAGGTTAACACTCTTTTCCAGAGTGGGCTAACGATTTTATTTAAAGAATTCGTCACTAAATAAATTCCTATTTCCCTGGCGGGAATAGAACTCGCCACTCTAGGTTTACCATAATCGTAACTGAAGTACAGGAAAACATTTTGTTTGTTTAATTTAATAGGAGTACAAGGAAGTCAGACAGTGCCAACATCAGATGTATTTTGTTTATTATTTATTGGATATTAAAGTAGCTTTCAATTTATAAATATTTTTCCTTGCATAGTTTTTTAATTCATTTATATCTATTGCGCCTCAGAAATACAGAATAAACAATAAAATTTAAAGTTAATATTCAGTGCACGATAAATAAACTGATCACCATGATGTCTTGGGATAATTATGTTTGTTTATATTCGTTCAGTGACGTCATACCCTTCACAACATGCGCCATACCCTTGCACTGACCTTAGATGCAGCAATCCTCAAATCATTTGGTAAGCATCCCGACATTCAGGAATTTAAACAAGACGCTTGGCTTACCTTGGGACGTCATCTTCAAAAGCAGTTGAGTAGCACCGACCCGCACGAAGAACAGATAAGCCAGAGGAACTACTCAGACAGAAGGAGTTATGTAAGATAAAGTACTATGGGAGAATACGAGGTGGGGCCTTTAGTGTATATAGAGTTGGCCTGCCCAGACTAGTTCTTGAGTCAAAGCAAGGCCAACATGGACACCACTGCTCTTCTCCATGGCTACAAGGTACACATAGCTAAACCTATCCGGCAAAACCCTGTCTTTATCTTTTTTTCTTTTCCCACCCGATTGACCCAATCGAACAAACAACAATTTCTTACGACCATACAACTATTTACTCTCTCGAGTGGTTCGGGCACCACCTTAACTCCGACATCTCATACAACTATTGACCGTTCTTAATGTCACTAAGTTGAGCGATAGCTGCGGATATCCAATAGACATAAATGATTAATTTTATGACCAACATATCAAAAATCTTTTGAATTCTTTGAAACATATAAACATCATGCATATGCTAATGATATATGTTATACCTAATAGCGATAAGGATAACCATAAAAAAATTTAGTTACTTTCGTCCCTTTTCCCCTTAGTCGATTTCGATCAACGTGAGGTGCACAACTAGATGTTACAATACTCCTAAATATGAAATTTCAAAATTCTAAGGCTAGTCCTTTTTTAGTTGTGCTAGATAAATATATACGTACAGACGTCAAGCCAAAATTAGTCAAACTGGTTTCAGGGAGAGTCAAAACGTATAGTTCCACTAAAATCTTAAAACCGTAAGTTGTCGCGATTACAATACTTCCTTGAATTCATAATACATAGAAATAAAAAAGAGAGAGAGATAAAACCAAGTGAAGATAGTTAAGAAAAATAAAGAAAAACAGTCAAGACCGAATAAAATATTTAAAACTACCAACCTACACTTAATTTGATACAGATTATGCCTGATTTTGAAATGAATAGAGAATGATGACGAAAAGGACTATAAATGGTTTCTCACTCCCTTCTGCATGGAACTGTCCAAAAATAAAGGTTTCAGAAAGTCTTGGGACAATTTCAGTCTGTGTAGAATTACTAGAGAGAACCACTCCTCCTTATCGCTTAGTTATGCATAGTGACATACATATGCCTGACTAATGACATGTGTTAGCCTATTTAAGTATGGAGACAATAACTTTAATCAACCAATAGTACTAAATTAAATTTATAACAACTACACGACTATATATATATATATATATATATATTATATATTATAAATCCATATTTACAAATAATCACACAGCTGCCATTGTTATAATTTTCGCTAACTTCTTCACCTATTAAAGGTTGTACTCATGATGCGATCTTCGAAAAATGTCAACAAGTTTCCATCGATCCTTACCAGGATATGACAAAAAAGTATATATATATATATATCTGTTACCGCTCTAGCGGGCACAATTTTTGTTTGATGCCAAGCTATTTAAACGTTTTATGTAAAGCTAAAGATCAAATTTTTTTAACGACTGAAATCGGACCAGTGGGAGGGTGGCTCAGAGGGAGAACTTTGAAAAGTCAAAATATCTCCGTTATTATACGTCGAATCGAAAATTTGTACGGGGTCAGTCTTATAGCAAATGTCGTTATATAGATTGTTGATCTTCAATATTAAACGAGCTGTATGCATTTTTTAATGTTCAGCTTTCAGTAAACCCTCTCTTTTAGTTGCCGTAGTTTAAAAATAACAGAAAATATCATGAAACGTCTTATTTCAAGCATAAATAACAAATATTGTTTTCAACAGACCTTTGTTATGTGAGCTACGTGCAAATATTTAGTGTGATGACGCCATCAAATAATATTTTATTGACGGCCCACTTCTACTCGCTGGATTTTTTTTTTTTAAATAAAGAATATATACTGAGATGAGCTCCGTATTGTGTCAATCCATCATGTGGGAAATCTGCTTAATTTATTCATACCCTGCGTGATAGACTTTTTAGCAGATTTCCCTTAAGGGAAATCAGCTATTGAGGTTGTACTCATGACGGAATTTTCGAAATTTTTCTTCAAATGTCCATCGATCCTACCTAGTAGATGACGAAAATGAGGTCCGTTCAAAACTGTATATATATATATATATATATATATATATATATATATATATATATACCTATCCCGTATATACGGGATATATTTGTCTGTTACTGCTCTAGCGGTCGCAATTTTTGTTTAATCGTTACCAAACTCGATATTTAGTCGTTTTGTGTAAAACGAAAGATCAAGTTCGTTAACGGCTGATCGGACCAGTGGGAGGGGGGTTTAGAGGGGAGGATTTTCGAAAATTCAAAATATCTCCGTTACTATACGTCGGATCAAAAACTTTTACAGAATAAATCTTATTGCAAATTAAATTTACTATAAATATTGTTATATTCATTTTTTCTCTATCTTGAATATTAACCGAGATATTTGCATTTTTATTAAATTTCGGCGCCTAACGGACGAGAGTTACTTTCCCGCCAAAAGCTAGTTCGGCCGTTTCCTTGACTGGCTCGGCTCTCGTGAAATTTCTCTATTGTAAAACTTCACGTGGGAAATCTGCTTAGTTTACGCAGCCCCTGCGTGACAGACTTTTATTTTATATTATATTGTTGGCTCGATGGTTTATTTTTTTACCATCAACAGGAATGTTGATAATTTCTAAGGTTTGTTGTAATGACTTGCTATTTAGTTTTAGGAATAGTACTCTGTTTTAATTATACTTTTATTTTCGATTTTTTTTTATGTTTATCACCGTAATATATAAATCATTATGTTGAAGCTTCGGCCTTATTATTAAAATACCTGCTGCTGTACAATAATTCGAAAAAAAGAATGAGTTTAAAATTATGTTTAATTAAAATGAGTTAAAATAATTTAACAGACAGAGTTGAATAATGGTTGACTTCTACCCTTCATATCCGGCAACTTGCGATGCGTGTGAAGGTAATCTACAGCTAACAACACATTGTCAGCTAATATTGTCAGGTCACGCATCACTTGCACGTGGTCATTTCTTAATTTCCTTTCATTTACGTCATCAAGTTAATTTCAAGGAGTGCTACCCTTTTACAGAAATACCTTAACTATAATAACATATTCTTTAAAGATATATAATCGTGTCTCATGTGAAGAAAGAGCCCACAAAATATCAGGTGTGGCCACCACGAGACTTCGTTGCGCGCTCAATAAATTAAATAAACGAAATGTTTGGTTGTACTTAATTTTCAATTTATTTCATTTGTAAGTGACGATAACTCCATTCCAATAAATCAGCTCAAAAATGCCATAGACATAATTTATAAATCTTTTCTTGAAAAACTAGCGATCAAGTTCGTTGGTAGCTGAAACCTGTGCAATAGTGGGGGGGGGGGTTAGAGAGGGGTTAAAATATATATATATTTTTTTTAAAAATATGTCGGTTGTTATTAATCTGATCGAAAAATTGTGTTTAACTAGTCACAATTTTAATAATCTACAATTGCTATTCTATGATTTTAGCAGATTTCCCTTAAGGGAATTCTGCTATTGAGGTCGTACTACGACGTATAACGATTTTCGAAAAATTTCCAAATGGTTCCTACCCAGGAAATGACGAAAATGAGATCCGTTCAAAATTATAAAAACCTTTATGTAAAACTAAAGTTCAAGTTCGTTAATGGCTGAAATTCGACCAGTGAGGAGGGGCGAATTTCGAAAATTCTTAAAATATCCGTTGTTATGCATCGGATCGAAAGATTGTATAGAACCAATCTTATTGCAAATGTAATGTTCTATAAATGATAGGTATGCACTTTTCTTCACTACTTTAATCATTAACCCAGACATTTGCATTTTTTGTTTTCGGTATTTAGTAAACTCTCGCTCCTACTCATGCCACATTAACAATAAGATGTTATATTATGAAGCATTTTAGTTGAAGCCTAAATACCAGATATTGTTTTCATTGATCTTTTAAGTTTTGAGATAAGTGCAAATACGCCACACACTTGGAAAATCTGCTTAGATTCCAAAGCCCTTGCGTGACGGACTTTTTCCCCCTCGAAAATAAACAAAGTTCTTTTCAGTTTTCAGCCTTATTTTAACACCTCTTCTACTCCTCTCAAATTTATATAAATATAACTCTAAAGTTTGTCTGATTTCCTAATTAAATTTGGTGAGAATACGTTTTTTTTTTTTTTTAAGTTTCAAAAAATTCTAAGAATTATGGTTACTGAATAACTTAAAAACGGCTGAGAGGATTTCTTTGGATTTTTTTTTATTTGTTTGTTTATCACAGGCCATATAAGAATTCGAATTTTCAAAAAGGAGTGAGGGGGTGGTTTACTTCGACGTGAAAATACGTATTCATCAATATTTTTGGTAGCATTGGTTTTATTGAAAAAATGCAATGAATGAATTGTGTTTAGTATAACGGTTATGCCCATAAAACGTTATTTATATGGAGAATATGGAGGGATGATTTTGTGCATCCACTCTTTATTTTCCACGGGAAACTAATTCTATTTCTACCCGTCACCGAAGAGATACACGACTAGTTATTTATTACAGAAATAATAGCCTATTTAAAGTTAACTTAATTATGTATTACCAAATTTCCCAATAGGTAAATCAGATACTGGCGTTCACCTACGAATTTCACTGATTAGTGAACATTGCCAACAGGGATCTAATCTGTTTGATATTTTATATCTAGAAATTCTTTACATCAGCAACACAGTTTTATCAGAAGATTTCATCAGCTGTTTTTTTTTTTGTTTTTTTAAATTCTAATACTTATAAAGACTCAACCTTTGGGGCAACTTCCTCTAAACCAGCCATTTAGTTCAGACATAAATTTTAGAAAGCTGATGTAGTGGAAGTGTGACAGATTGGTGTCAATAGTTTTACTTCAGACACTAACAACTATTTATTTTCTAACTATTTTTGATTTCTCCTGATGATATCGATCAAAGAACGAATGCAATCAAAGCTCAACTATTGCCAACATTTTGGAATGTTTTATTCCTTCATCATGGCAACTACTTTCACAACATCAATATGTTACTAAATTTCAAATTTTTGAATATTGAAAAATAAATAACAATAGTGAAAATGATAGATAAGGAATTCCCTGACTCCTCATAAGAGAAAATAAAGTAAAAGTCCGTCCCGCAGGGGCTGCGTTAACTAAGCAAATTTCCCACGTGCGTCCCGTATTTGCATTTATCTCATGACGTAATAGTTCAATGACAACAATATTTATTCATTATTTAGGCTTCAAATAAAGTGCTTCATAATATAACGGCTTATTGCTGATATGACATAACGCAAATATCTTGGTTAATATTAAAGATAATGAAAACATGCACATAACAATATTTATAGATCATTTAATCTACAATAAGATTCATTCTATACAAGTTTTCGATCCGCTGTTTAGTAACAGAGATATTTCGAATTTTCGAAAATCCTCCCCTTTAAACCCCCCCTCCCCCTGGTCCGATTTCAACCGTTAACGAACTTGATCTCTCTTTTTACATAAAATGACTAAATATTGAGTTTGGTAATGATTAAACAATAATTGCGACCGCTACAGCGGTTACAGACAAATATATATATATATATATATATATATATATATATATATATATATATGTATAGTTTTTGAATGGACCTCATTTTCGTCATCTCCTAGGTAGGATCGATGGACATTAAGGGAATATATAAAATTGTAACCTCTGTCTGTACATTGATTTTTTTCGCGAAATTTCACGTTAACTTTTCGATTCACATGTCACAGACACCATAACTGCATTTTGTTTCTTTGGTGTCTGTTTGTTTGTTTGTTACCTTTTCACGCATAAACGACTGAACCGAATTTTATGAAACTCGGTATGTATATTACTGCTAACCCAACTTAGACTTTAGGCTATATGAATATTCTCTGAGACGAATAGGAGTGGGGGTTATAGGGAAAGCCAGAAATTAAAAATAGTGATATTTCGTTTCCTATTGGGTTTTCGGCAAATAAGAACATAACAAAAGTTGTTTATTTTGTTATTTAGAGTAACTTTTGTTATATACACTTTTTTCGTATACCGAATTATAAACGAGATATACGCTAAAACCTTTAGCGGAAGTGAACATTTTTATTTGGGACAAAAGACTCAACCAAAATAAATAAAACTCGGAATGTGTATTAGCTCTAACGCTTTCATTATAATAAGCCATACCAACATTTCTAGGGACGGGCAGGAGTGGGGGTTGTAAGGAGGCCTGAATTTAAAAATATTGGTATTTCCTTTTCTTTTCGTTTTTCGGCAAATATGAACATTACAAAAGTTGTTTATTTTTTTATTTAGAGTAACTTTTGTAATATTCATTTTTGTCTTTTAACAAAGTATAAACGATATATACTCTATAAACTAAAGCGGGAGTCAACTATTTTATTGGGCGGTAACGATTGAACCGAACTTAACAAAACTCGGTATGTCAATTAGCATTAACTCTTCCATGTTTATAAGCTATATTAAAATGTTTAGGTTATAACGGGAGTAAGGGTTATAAGGGAGGCCTGAGATAAAAATTAGAGATATTTCATTATCTATTTGTTTTTCAACAAACATGCACATAACAAAAGTTGTTTACTTTGTTATTTAGATTAACTTTTGTTTTCTCCAGGAACAATGTATGGAGCAAGTAATTTGCATAGAAATATTGATATGCTCAACAATTCATTCCAATTTGAACTATCGGGTTCCTCACCTGAAAAATTAATTCAAATCTACGTTAATATTTTGTCCTTAAAAACTGAAATCTATGCATAATGCACAGGAGACGGGAAATATGACAATTTGGAGAACAATGAAGACTTACATAAAAAATTAATTTTATTATTATTAAATGCCAAAGACGGGTATTAACCCTAAACTCTGGGACGGGTAAATGTCAAAATATTGTGCAAAGTAAATCCTTTCCAAAAAATTACCATCACTCTTCAGCCTCAAATCAATTCCCGGGCGAAGCCGGGTATCTGAGCTAGTATATATGTATATATATGGATTCGACAAAAAGTAGTTTTAGTTTCTTTTAACACAGTTACTAATATTAAGTCAATTGTAATTATTTTCCCCCAAAAATATCCTATCAGCTTTAACAAATTTGGATCACTTCTTACCTTACGCCCTCGCAAAGCAAAAAAAATCAATGGCATCTCCCTGATAAATGCAAAGCACCATCCGTAATTCCTATAATTTAAAGAATCTGCGCAAGCTAAGCAGATTTTCAACATGTTGGAACGGTTCATGGTGATCTCATCTCAACATCTATTCTCTATTTAAACGTACTCGAAGACGTCCACGGCTGATGGCGTTATTACAATCTTTGGTTACTAACCATGTCTTCATGTTTTATACGTTTCACTAGACATACTCCAAACTTCCTAGGGACATTCTCTGAGAATAAAGAGTTGTGTCCCTTTCAATGCATCTGTCTTGTCGGGTACCGTGGTGGGAGCCTTCCCTTCCAGGTGTCCTCTGATACTTTCTCCAGAGTCTGTTTCTTTGTGACCTCGTCTTCTTTATAGGAACTCTGGCCTCTCTTCAAAACGCCCTTCTTTCTAGGCAGAATTACCGGGTTCCAAAATTTGCTCAATCTATAGCCAACTCCACTGTTGATGTTTGTTCACTCTCTCAAGAAATTTGAAAATTCCTGGCATAACGACAATTTAAGAAAATAAAAAATAAGTAGTAGTAAAGCAGTCTCTTTTGAGTGGTATGTTCAGAAACTAACTTAAATTAATATAAACAAATCGTAGAATTTGTCATAAACTGAAAAGTGGTTTTCGCACAAATTTACAATGACTAAAAAAGCAAAGAACAAAAAATGTTTCTTATGACCCTCGTCAGATTAAGACAAGAAACAAAATAAATTATATCCAATAGCGATGGAGTTAATTGTGCGGATTTCAGCTAGACAACTTCCTCTCCAATATTCACCGTTCAGGAAAATTTCAATTTCAAACGATTAGATAGGACACACAGTACTCTACAGGCATTTTGTACGATTCTATATATTTCAGCGAGCAAATTTTATGAAATAACAAGAAATCCGTCATGATGGGCTGCATAAAACAACCATATTTCCCGCTGGAAGCTGGACACGCTCCAGATCTGACATCATCTCATTCTAAATTTCAAAAAATATAAATTAAAATTTAAGCTGGATATGCGACGTTTACATTGTTTTAGCTCAAAACTCAAATATGCAAATAACTCAAAAGTAAAATAAACAAATAAAAGATTGAACATAAATTTGCAATTGTATTGGTATAGTTATATTCTTCGACCCGACTAATAATAACAGAGACAACGATCAATAAAAAAGGCCGTGTCCTCTAATATTGTTTTAAATTTTATGCAAAGTGCACTTTCGGAGTCAACGATTCATCGTCAGTGCCTGATTATAGCAGTGTAGCCTGGCAGTTGTTGTCCAGGCTATATTGCTATAATCAGCAAGCACTGACGATGGAGTGCTGACTCCGAAAGTGCACTTTGCATAAAATTATAAACAATAGTAGAGGACAAGGCCTTTTTATTGATCCTTATCAATTCGTTTCTCTGCCATCCAGCATATTCCAGAGACATAGAATTATTGTTTCTCTCAATCAAAAGTCCCCCGAACAAGATTTTCAGTTTTATAAGAAACGAGTTTCGTAACTATCACATAAAAAAACCTACTATAAACTTATCAAATTTCCCGTAACCCCCCTCTCGTATATTTCTTCCCTAATATGAAGCCTATATAAACAAAATAAGAAAGCTGGATATGAATTTTTATACGTGTAGTAACTCAGTTTCTCAAAGTGAACATCATGTGAATAGAAGTGGGTATTTAGTAAAGACCAAATCCTAAAATGCGAATATTACTGATAATGATCGAGATATAGAGAAAATATACAGAACAACATTTATAGGAAATTTGATTTTCAACAAGATTGATAATATGCAATTTTTCGGTCCTTATCATAATAATCAAGATATTCCGAATTTTCGGAACTCCTCCCCCCCCCTACTCCTCTCATTTTCGTCGTCGATGGACATTTGAAGAAATATTTAGAAAATCGCGTCATGAGTTCAACCAAAGTAGCAGATTTTCTTTGTGGAATTCTGCTAAAACGGAAATTGTATATTTGGTTGTTAAGATTGACATTACCAAAGTTTTGTATGACGAAGATTCTTACAAAAGATATATATACGAGTATATATATATATATATATATATATATATGATGTTACGGAAGAGAAGAGAATTAAAAAAATATTTAGAGCTGTCAAAGAACACAGCTTGAATGGGACAACAGTAACTATGACGAACTAAAGGAAATATATGGCGAGCATGTGTCCTTAATATCCTCAATGAAGGGCAGACTAGGGTAATTTAAAAATATTTTTGTTTTCCTGTGAGGGGATGGGGACAAACGTATATTTCAACTACATACTATCTTAGAGTTCATCACTTAAAACAAATTATCATTTTCAATATGCCTTATTTTTACAAAGAAAGATATAGATTCTTTGAATAAAAGCGTACTTACATATCCATTTTTTTTTCATAGTGGCTGATGATGTGTGAGAGCGAAACCTAAAAATCAAACTGAGAACCGTGGTAACAAACACTCTTCTGTGAAAAAACCACTCTATAATAATCTAATCTTGAAGATAGATAATCTCGACACATAAATATTTTACCAGTAAGTTGCACTATACCAACTTGACATGTAGTGCGTCATTTCACTGAATTCAAATGGGAGTTTATTGTAATACGTAACATGGTAATTAATTTCACAAATTGTGTTATTTTTTGTTTCCTTTTTAACGGACTAAAATATAAACGAAAGCACCCAAAACTGCAACACACACGGTCACAATGTATTCACTATGGAGCTATTGGTGTTCTTACTATAACAGTACTGGGAAAATGAACAAATACTGGAAAGGTCCAGGTAAAACATCATCTGTAATGAGAGCTAAGGAAGGAGTGGTACCACGTGACTCACCATGACATAATGAACCCCACGAATCATCAGCAGGTAAAGAACACCTGTTTACACCTTTAGTTCCAACTCTCTGTCTCTATCTCTAATTACATATTCATAATTAAAGACTTGATCATATGAATTTAGCAAAAAAAAATTCAACTTAAGAGATGACGCGTATTTATGTTTTTAACTGATCTAGTTTACGTAATTTTTGTTTTATCGTTACGAAATTCGATATTTAAACCTCCATTTGTGAGAAACTAAATGTCAAAAATGTTAGGGGATGAAATTGGACCAGGAAGAGTTGGAGGGGGTTCAGAGGAGGTGAAATTGAAAATTTCAAATGTTTCCGTTATTATGAGTAGGGCCAAGAACTATTATAAAGCCAATCTTGTTCAAAACTTAATGTCCAATACTTGAGGAGGCCTATGTAAAAAGGGCGTATGGCGGTATAAGCCCTTTCTGCGTAGATAGCATTTTTAGATTCCTTGTGGTCTCTTTCATATTCGTACGAAATTTCGTGTTTATATATTTTTAATTCACCTCTAACCGCCTGTTTGAATCAGTTTTGTTTGTTGCTGTCCTTTTTAAAAATGAGCAATTTCGAAGAAGTATTTTCAAAACTTCGAAGAAAAAAAGGAAAATTGAATGTTTTCAAGATCGCAAAAACAATAAAAATAAACGAAATTCGGGTGAATAGTTCACTTCAACAAAAGGTAGGCTGGATAGTAAGAACTTTATCTGGATATTGAACTGTTGTAAACAAACCTGTCGAATTAAAATTACTGCAAATGAGCAAAAGGATTTGTTTGATCATTTTTATGGTTGTGATAAAGTACAAGACACACTTCTTGTGGGATACCTTATAGTGCTTCCTCTCACTGTGCACCAGCACAAAAACACAGAGACATACTGTGCAACTATTCAGTGAAATGTAGCGGAACTCCTATTAATGTTTGTCTCAAATTTTTACTCAGCCTTTACCAAATTTCTGAAAAACGCTTTCGTGTCATACAGGGAAAAATAATTTCACTGAGAAAAGAGGATCCCATACAGCAACGTTTCTTATACAGTACTATTTTATTAAAAAACTAACTTTCTACATACAGCTGTAAATGTTTTTATTTTTATTTTAGTTCTTATTCAATATTATTAGATCTTACGTGCAATGTCTAAGCAATAAGCGCGTATGAAAATATATCTATGTAACATGGGCTTATGAAAAACATGTATATGTAAGGTAATATTAAAAAGGAGTTTTTTTAATATTTTTAACGATTTTATTTTATTTCTGTATAAATTATATCACCAAAAATTGAACATAATTTCATTACTGGAAGTTCAAGTTGCATAAGTTTCAGGTTAAACGATATATACAAGTGAAATTTTGCACTTTTTGGTTTTCAGTTATCAGCCCTTTTTACATAAACCTCCTCAATTATTGTCATATACATATGTTTTGAATCTCGAATATAATACCTATCTCTACTCATCTCACCTATCTCTACTCACAAGCCAATAAACCATGAAACATCTTATTCCAAGCTAAAAAAGCAGATTTCCCTTATGGGAGTTCTCAGCTTTCCACAACAAGCCCAGCCATAAACCCCCATTCCTATTCATATCATATTGACAATAAGCCGTTATGTCATGAACCATTTTATTCTAAGATTAAATACCAGATATTGTTTTCATTGAGCTTTTACTGTGTAAGGTATATTCAGATATGTTGTTTGATGTCATAACTTAAGATTTTATGTTCTTACCTCGAAAAAATTTCTTTGTTCTATACCATACTCGATATTTAATTGTTTCATTCAACTCTAAAGATCATATTAGTTAATGGCTGAAATCGGATCCGGAATAAGAGGGAGAGGGGTTTTAGGGGGCGAGGAGAATTCGAAAATTCAAAATATCTCCGTTATTATGCGACGGATCGAAAATTGTTATAGGAAAAGCCATGTAAGCTATTGATTTTCTACAATTGCTGTTCTTTACATTTTCTAGATTATTAAGGTAGTTATTATAAGTTCCTTGTTCACTAGTGTGTCATACCAGCACGTGGGAAACCTGTTCAGTTAGCGTGACGGACATTTTCTCATTTGACTTTTACCATGTTAGTTACCTGTTAATATGTTTGGCTTGAAATCATCAATTACGAATTACGTTGTACACTCAATAATTTTTATTTGACCAGTAGAATATTCAATATTTAACGGATTCATACCAAACTCGGAATTTAATCGTTTTATGTAAAAAGGAAGATCAAGTTCGTTAATGGCTGAAATCGGACCAGTGGGAGGGGGGGTTTAGAGGGGGGTTTTTGAAAATTCAAAATATCTCCGTTATTATGCGTCGGATCGAAAAATTGTATATAACCAATCTTATTGAAAATTTCATTTACTATAAATATTGTTATATACGTTTATTCTGTATCTTGAACATTAACCGAGATATTTGCATTTGTATTCTGCGTGTGGTCGCCAGTAGGCTATGTTCGGACTTTCCGCCGAATTACGTTGTACACTCAATAATTTTTATTTGACCAGTAGAATATTCAATATTTAACGGACTCATGCAACACTAGTCACATTTGTTACAGGCTATAACCGGATGAAGAAGTGGTTGGGGGTGGTTCAGAGTAGAGAAAAATCGATAATTTAAAAATATATCGAATGATGTTCATATCTTAATATCCTATAATTTTAGCTATATACATTTATTTCGCGTTATTTTGGCAAGCTCGAAACATGCTCAATTCCTTAGACTCCGAAGGACCAGAGCATCCGCTATCTCGGAGTACATTTTGACACCCGACTAACAACGCCATCATATCCACATTAAATAGCAACAAGCACACACACGACTTGCATAAATAAAAATACACCACTGAAACTGACTTGCGCAACACTACTTTACAAAACACTCATACTCCCTATATTAACATACGCATTCCCAGTTTGGCTGGGCATCAGCAACACACACAAAAAGAGACTCCAGTCCTTCCAGAGCAAAGTACTTCGGATAGGGGCAAATGCTCCCTGGTTTGTTAGGAACAGCCAAATCCACAGTGAATTGGAGGTTGCTCCTATTTCAGTTCATCTTCAACAACTTATAAGGAAATATGCCTGCCTTCCGATGTCAAGTGGAGCCACTCATTATAGTTTAGGTGCAACTACGACTAAGTCCTAGGCTGTACCAAAATATCTTAATTTTCTAAAAAAATGTAACAATTTGTTTATACCATTGTTGTACCTTGTTGTTTGTTTATTAGGCCAAATAAAATATTCTTACTTCTTTCTTTCGAAACATGCATATTTTATGCAGCTCTGCTTGATGGACATTTTAAAGTTCATAAGTTTATTTTTATATATGAATAAACTAAATGATTATTATAAATTAATGGTCACATAAATACTAGACTAGTGATATATCTAGCCACCGCAAAACAAATATATAAGATAGCGTATCACATCCGCTGTATAGCCTAAATGTCGCATATATTGTTATCATGATTTTGTTGGTTTATTTTTTTTAATTATTGATCCCACGATACGTATAATTTTATTATTAAACGTATCCTGGAAATGAATACGGACTAATCTTTGGCCTAGATCTAATGCTGTATTCATGAGTGACACAGTGTTCACACGCAAAGTATTACCAATATTATTGGATCCCTTCTTTGAAAAAACTATTTACTTTCCCCTGTTCGCAACAATATGGCTTTTCTTTCAAATGTTTAAAAGGGCTTTCCAGCGAGGTTAAACTCAGAGTTTCCCCTGAGATCTTATCTGGAGATTAAGAAAGAAAATTAAAAACTCTGGAAGGTCTTCAGAGAAGTTGTCCAAATGATTGAGAGCACACAGGTTTACCATTTATCATTAAAATTCAGCTAGAAAAGGATTATTGGTGAGACCATGTTTAGGTGTTCAAGGGTGCGGGGATTAGTAGAAAAGTCTATCAATCAGGGTCTCAGTGAACTAAGCAGCTGACAACGTTATCTCATATTATATTCTCTATTTCTCCCATAATAAGAAAATCTTTGTATAACAGGACTGTAAATTTAAGGTGGGCATAAAATGTTTATTGATACATTTGATTTAAATGAAATATCACATGTGTAGAAGGCTGAAAACTAAAAAATCACCAAGATAGTGAAAAAATATTTTGAATTTTTAAAATTACCCCCTCTAAATATATATATATATATAGATATATATATATATATATAATTTTGAACGGACCTCACAAGCAGATTTCCCCTGCTGTATATATATATATATATATATATATATATATATATATAAACACTTCTCTGTTACCGAGGTAGCAATTTTTGTTTAATCGTAACCAAACTCGATATATAAGCGTTTCTTGCAAAACGAAAGGTCAAGTTCGTTAGTAGTTGAAATAGGACCAGTGGGAGGAGGACATAGAGGAGGGGGGTTAAGAGGGGAGGATTTTTGAAATTTCGAAATATCTCTGTTATTATAAGTCTGATCGAAAAATTGTAAAATATTAATCTTATTTCAAATTGCATTAACTATAAATATTATTATATAGATTTATTTTCTATCTTCAATATTAACCGAGATTTTGGAATATTTAGATTTCATCCTTCAGTAAATACCCACTCGTATACATTTCACATATCCTATACTCTGCTATATAATGTACAACTTAAATACTAAGTATTGTTTTCAACAGATATTTAACTAGTTGAGGTGCTTAAAAATACGTTGTGTGATGACGCCATCATTTTAGATTTTACTTTCTTAACTCGAAAATGTTTATTTGCTCTACTTCTTTTACTATTCCTCGTAGACCACAACCAGGTTTCTCTCTCGTCCCCCAGGTCTTTAAGTCACCTGGATAGTCCACTTCTTCCTTTCTTCTGTCGAGCCATATCCTATCTACTTGGACTCCCCGAAGGATTCCACTGATTCAACGTGATCCAGCCAACGTAACCCTCTTCGACGGCACGGATAACGTCATGTTCAACTTATAATTCCGCCACTTCGAGGAGGCTTCTAGATCTAATACATATTCTTCGCCGTGCCGCTCGTTTCAAGATCAGCGCTGGACTCATCTTTTCTTTGGTGAGATCCAAATTTTCACTACCGTACGTACCGTTTATTACAATGCATACAAAAGTGTTTCTTGATCAGCATTCAACAGGGGTTCCTCCTGACCCTTCTAACCATACGAACTCTAATGCCAACTTCTGTGTCTCTATCTGGGTTAGTTGTACTCCAAAATGTTCCGACATGTATCCTGATCCCCTGCCTCTCCACCTGATTAAACTTGATCTCGTGTATCTCGTCTCGTCGCAAACAAGAGAGAAATTCTTCTCGTGCCACATTTACCTTGCCGCGATGAATCCAGCAATACCTCGTCAGCATGAACCATGACGAAAATCCAAACGTGGATACCTTATCAGAGTAATTCATTTTTTTATGTTTAGAAACGTTGAGCAGTAAGATTTACATATAATTGCTCCTTCCAAGGCTGATTTATTTAGCAACACGATTCGTGAGAACAACATTGTTTCAAGACTAAAAATACTTTTCAAACCAATTTACGATTGCATGTAACTGGAGTTTATTTTTATAGTTTAGTGCGAGTTTGGTACGATAACTAGAAGCAGGAGTGCTACACGAATTGTAGAGCAAGGTGTTACAAGATGGTGACTTACAATAATATTCTGATAAATTCATTTCACATCTAAAAAAAGTACATCCTTCAGATGCTTCTAAGGCATTTTCTCACCTAATGAAATCTCACACTGATGGCGTAATCCAAAGAATTATTTTTTTATTTTTCCGACAATAAGAGTCCAATAGGAACTTATCCATAACCATGTTTCACATATACATGACACGCCATATATCATAGAAAACATAACGCATAATAACAAAACGAGATGCAAACCCCAACCACAAACATTAATATTTTGAGAAAAACGTGTCATTTTCAAGAGTAAAAAGCGTCAGCTCTCGGCTCAGACGTATTAAATCTATTAAAATATATTTTTCTTTAAAAACTTCATGTCTGAAGGATGTTTTTATTTAGAGTGGTATTACGATTGTTAATAGAATTAATTTATTGTATACTAGCCGTGTTACACGTCGTTGACGGATTCAAATAGAAATTATTTCACGTGTAAATATAAAGGTTGAATCAACTTATGAAGACATCTTTCCGTTATTTTCAACATGTAACAGAAAGTCCAGTAGAATAACTGTGCAGTCATTCAGTTTTAATGCCCGCGATGTAAAATGTGGCAATTCATAATGGTTTCCCGTCGAAATATAATTATTTGGTTAACTAAGCCTTGACTAATCCATTTGTTTTCGTGAAATTGCTGTGATATTGTTTTAGGCGTCGGGCATAAAATGGTGATTGGATGAATATTGACGAACTTATTATCGTTCATGAGGTCACAACAATTTTGTATCCCGTCAACAAATAAAGATTGCATCATCCTAGCATTTGACGAGATGAAGTCAAAGTAATTAACTGGCTGTATTACCCGCACGTTGGGGGTTGAAATAAAAATAGTTTCCTGTGGAAATGTATTAAGTTGATTCCGAGTAAGCCCTCTTTCCATAATGTAGCGTATAGTGACTAAATTCATAAATATATGTACTAAACTTTCAGAACTACTACACGATAACAGCCCATAAATAGACACAATAATGAAACATCTCCTACAGACACATATTTTCAATATAATTTAACTGCAGACTAAAACATTAATCTGAATATTACACATTCTGATCCTATCATTCCACTGGAGAATAGGTAACAGTGTTTTTACTTTGACATGTTATAGAATATGGTGGCTTTACCAATTATTTTACTTTACAAAAAGTCACAATCTCGAAATTCATAAATACAAATAACGAATTAGGACTACAGTCGGTAATCTAAACACAATTTGTTTTTTATATTAGTTCGATAAAGCAATAACTAAGGTATTGATGAATATGTTTTCACGTCGACGTTGAAAATTCATATACATCATTGATGGCCTACTTGAAAATTTGGATTCTTTTTGGAAGCCTATGTTTTACCTTGGAATAGTAAACGCACAAATATAAAATTTCACAGAATTTCTCCCAGCCATTTTTGACTGATTGAGTAACAAGGAAGTCCAACAGACTAAATTTCCAATGTAGATGCCATTGTTCTTAGAATGTTCTGAAACGTGAAAAAAAAAACCCTATCCCGCCGAGTTTAAGTAGAAAATCAGATAAACATTAGAGTTTTATTTATATAGACAATTATATTATTTAAATTCATGGACTTTATAGTATATATTCATAGAATTATATCAAACTTTTATAACGAACTCTATAAGTATAAATGTTATTCAATAATATGTAAAGAAATAAATTCAGATAATATTAGAAAATGTTTTATAGAAAACAAAACTATTTAACTTATCCTATTATGTTATGTTAACATTTATTGGAAATAAAAACATTTCATTTCAACAAGACTTAAAATTTAAGCTTGCCTCAAAATTGATAAAGGTTATGTAAGTGAAAATTAAGTGAGTAGAATTAAGGGATAACTGAAGAAAGAAACTAAAAAACAATTATTCAAATAACCTTTGTTAACATTTGAGTCAGAGAATAAATGTATTAAAACAGCAATTGTAGGAAATTAAATCCGCTACAAGATTGGTTATATAATATTTGATATTACTCAATAACATTGGTTATATAACTCAATTTATTGGAGGTATATCTATTTTTGTATTTTACTATACTTCAAACCCCCTCACCTTCAGGTCCTATTTCAGCTATTAGCGAACGTGATCTCCTGATTTATATATGAAACACTTAATTATAGAGTTAGGTAACAATAAAAAGGAAACAACAATTACGACAGCTAGATTAATAACAGATCAATAAATAAATTTGCACGGACATAAATGTGGGAGATATTTTTTGGAATCGCCGCTGTTGATATTCTATTAGTAAAAATACTAAGACTATTAATATTTATTGGTCATCAGTTCACAAGAAATTATTTCACTCGAGCTGAATGGTCCGTTATCCTATCATTTCAAAAATGGACTTAACATTTTCATGGAACATTGACTTATAACTTGAAAAATAAAAGTAAACACAAGTCACTGTAAAAACTTTGATGCAATGAAAAATCTTTATATTTTGAAAATCAGAAAATATGTAAGTTTTTCAAAAGGTCCATAATAATACGTAATCTTGCAAGTGGAGTGAAATTGGAATAGCAGAGACTGTGAAGTCCTGCTTTTCGAAAATCTTGAGTATGGTATAGTTGAAATAAACATGTTCAAGTCAAGAGTGGACAATCTAAATTCATGATGTGATCACGGTGTATCTCACTCAATATAGGTCCATTGAAAACAATATTTGGTATTTAAGCTTCCAATAAAGTGGTTCATGATATAATAACTTTTTGTTAATATGATATGAGTAGCCGGGGCATACTAAAGGTTGAAAAATCCGTAATATATTTATTGAAGGGAAATCAGATACAATGTATTCAACAAACAATTGTAGTAAATAACATTTACAATAAGAGTGGTTATATAACATATTTTGAACAATATCATAATAACGAAGATATATTGAATTTTTCCTTTCCCTCTCTATAACCTCTTCTACTGTTCAGAATTCAAGCGTTAACAAACTTGACCATCAGTTTTACATGATAACCTTAAATATGGAGTTTTGTAACGATCAAACAAGAAAATCTTCTAATATAGAGACTCAGAAAGGCAGACTCAATGGTGAAACCGTAGTCCTATGGTCCTTCCCATAGAAACGGACGCTAAAATTTGATCTGAACTCATTTAAATAAATTAGTAATTATACATTTCATATTCAGAATTCATTCTCTGAACACCTTCATTAAGGTACATATATATATATATATATATATATATATATATATATATATATATATATATATATGGGTAATGAAAACAGACAAAGCTAAAGTAATTAAAAAACCCTTTGCTTAGGAATTAGGAAGGGAATAGATAATCTCTGGGTTTCCTACTTATACGTTACATAATAAAAACATTCCATAAATGAAAATAGGAGGAAAAGTA
This sequence comes from Riptortus pedestris, assembly GCA_019009955.1. NCBI lineage: Eukaryota > Metazoa > Arthropoda > Insecta > Hemiptera > Alydidae > Riptortus > Riptortus pedestris. Next base: position 140,307,224 of record CM032229.1, read on the forward strand.
GAGTTTATTATGGCGAAAGAATCACACGGAAGGTATTTGGATCTTAGCCAAGTTTGATCCATGGAGAAGGTGTGTCTGATATGGCAAAGAAGACGGCCTTCATATATACATATACTACTTTCCTTGTTGTTTTTTTTGAGTCTGAAAGGACGTTAATGTTAATTTATATCCTGGTACTCCTCCTAACCTAATGATATTCATTATTCCAATTTATATTCTTGCTCAAAAATAAATAAAATCCTGAATATAAATAATAGACTGACATGTCACCTGATCCATGGCGACGCACGTGTTCCATGGCGCCCAGTTGGCACTTGGCCATGTTGTAGCCATGGAAAAGGTGTGCCTGCTATGGTTAAGATATCATTAATATATGTACAATTTAAGCGTACTAAAAATGCCAATATCTCTACTAATATTCGAGGTACAGAAAAAATGCACAGAACAGCATTTATAGGAAATTAAATTTGTAATCATATTGGCTGTATTTTTTATCCAATTCAAAATAACTCAGATATTATGAATTTTCGGTTTTTCTCCCTTCTAAACCCCTTGTCCTCCCTATGGTCCGACTTCAGACATTAGCAGATATAATCTTTATTTTTGCATGAAATTTTTAAACATCGAGTATTGACTACAAATAAATATCAGGTAGTCTAGAACGTACAATCATAATTGGAGACTTCACACAAAATGTATTTGAGTATATCTCGTATATTAAAAGTACAATGAAAACAACATATTACATTTAAGCATAGGGAAAAAAACGCATCATGATATTTCAGCTTTTTAATGTGAGATGAGTAGAAGTGAGGATATCCTGAATGTTGAAACATGAAAATATCTCCCCTAATAATCGAGATAACGAAACAATGTATACAAATACAATTAAGGTAAATTATTTATTCGTCAAAATTTGCTAAACAAAATTTTTCGACCCGCCACATAATTGCGGAAATTTTTCGAATATTCGAAATTCCCACCCCCTAAGTTATAGAAGCTCATTGTGTATCCAAATTTAAATACCTATCAAAAGTTTCGACTTCATGAATTATTGCAATACATGAGTTTATAAGGTTGTGGGAGGGGAGGGGTGAAACCCTGAAAACATGCCAAAATAATAACTGATTAACACCACCAAATTATCAATACTCACTACAGAACGAAAAAAAAAATCGAACTTTGGTGAAAGTGAAAAAAAACACGTCCAAATGAGGTGCTAAGAAATCAGTTTCATAGGATTGTTATTTCATGGAAGTGAGAGACAGAGAGCGAAAATAACGAAATGGCGTAGTGTTTCAGGTGCTGAACAAACAGTCTTCAGTCATCATTGTATTTACTCAAGGAAAATTCTCTTCTTACTATAATTTTGTAACATTCCGCCTTAGGGAACGCCTAGAAAAATTGGAGTATATGAATCGTTTGGTTTGGAATTATTGGCTAGAGAAATATTTCCTGTTCCTTATGGCAGTGGTTAGCCACGCTCCATTTACCAAGTGACTTCGATCAGTGAATGCCATTTGAACTACCTGGCGCTAAATTCTTGTAGTGAGCTTAGGTTAGCCAAGTGAGTTAAAGCTTTGGCCTTAATCTCACATGAAAAACCTAGAGTGGCGATTCGATTCCCGCCTGGGCAAATAGGAATTTATTTAGTAACAAACGCATTAAATAAAATCCTTAGTCACACCATGGCTAGAAAGGGTTGGTAACCTGTAAATAACCCGTCCCAATTACCCATAATAACACAAAGTGGGCATTAATAAATAAATACTAAGTCCTTGTAGGACCAGACTACTTGAGATTATTTCGAACCATTCACAGAGGTCAGGAACTAGATTCATTGAACGCACTTTTTTTTTAGGTCAGGAGAAGTTTGTGTTTTGTGAGTTTCCTTCAACCAGTTGAATGAATCAAGTAGATTTTACTAGTTGGAGCATTTGACTAAAACTGTTTAATGAAGAAAATAGGAAAAGTATTCTTAATATGTCTGAAAAACAAGAGTTCAATCAGTGAATTAACTCCAGAGGCTCTACAAATAATACATTCCAAGTCTGTAACTATTGATTCATTGAAACTATTGATTTGAACAAAATGGAAATAAATTAAATAAGGCCATAATCGGATCAAAAGCATTCACCCAACATTAAGTAGCCCACACCTAAAATCTAAATGCAAAAAAAACATTTCTTTTTTTTCTGCTATTCTTTTAGGAATAATCTTCACTTGAAATTTTAACGGTGGATCCATTGCATTAGTTTATCACGTTGCATTTGTGGATTTAGGATGGCTGCGAAGATGAAGAATGATATGTGGCATTTAAACATATTAAAGTTGATGAGTGAAGAAATTTAAAATAATCGATGGATGGGTGAATTGATACTGTAGTACAAAAAGGAAGCAGGTACTCTACCAGAGAGATTATAAACTAAGACCCATAGCTTATGGAGTGACAGGCAGAGGAAATGTGTTCACTCCATTACTAGGGATTAGAACCATTCGGAACGTAAACGGCCGTCCAAGCTGACATTCATTCTATAAAAGACAGAAAAGGCAGTGCACATTCAATATACATTTCCTGGGGCGCCCAATAAGGAAAAGTCATATACAGTAGATTCCAGTCAAATGGAAGAATGCAGAAATGAACTTGAAAAGATTTCTGACACAACGAAGGCAACGCTAGTCTGAGAGCTGGTGACAGTGGTGTAGATGACGACCAAACTTGGAGTGTGTGATGAATGACTTTGACTGAACAAGTAGTTACAAGTATAACACCAATCACAGAGATACTATGAAAAGCCTAAGGTTTTGTAAATTAAGCTTATTCCCCACGCCCTGGATGCCACACTAGTGATCTCATCTAACCATGTATTCTCTATTTCTAAGTAAAAATTCAATGAGTACGATTGGGAGCTCAATGGTTTAGACCGGAAATAAGAAAGTTACGAGAAAACGTTTATAACAACAATTATACAGCATGAATAGTTTAATAAGATTTGTTCTATTAATCAGTCTAAGACTTTTCGATCAGACTCATAATAATGGAGATGTTTTGAATTTTCGAAACCCCTATCTTTAACGCCCCTATTCTTGGTCCGATTTTAGCAATTAACGAATATGATCTTTAGTGTTGAATAAATCGGTTAAACATCGGGGACGGTATAGATCAATTAAAAATTTTCTACTCATTGGTTTTTGTTTCTTTTTAATTTTTTTTTTAAATTGAGAATATGTGGTGAGATGAAATCAGAGAGCCTTATCCGCAAGTCGGAAATCTGCTGCCTGCGTAATGCACTTTTATCATCGATAACTAGGATTCTATTCTCAGATATTAAAATTGTTGAATTAAATAATCTTAAAGTTATTCGACGACTTTTAAATATCAGATTACTTTCAAATATTAATTTAATTTTGATGGCATTTATTGATTAAAGTTGCTCATTGTAAAGACCTTCATCTGTATTTCATTATAATTATTTTCTTGAGAATACACTTACTACTCAGAGAAAGTTGTTTACTTCTCGTGGTCCTTCTTAACTTGGATCATTTCTCACAAACTCTCTCCTCAACTATATACATTTATTCATTAAATTCTGTTGTTCAGTTTGCACAAGCTAACCATTAGAAATATACCAATATATTTTGCTTTTTATGTTGGATTGTTTCCTATGTGTTGAACATAACTAATGCATTTTCTAGACGAGTATGACTAAATGATGGATAGAGAGCGGAAATCATGTGATAAATTAACTGATAGAAAAGGAAAAATTAATATTAAAAAAAACATCGGATAACTCCCAAAATATCATTTTATTTAACACGTATCTTCGTTATATTATTAATTATTTTCAAATTTTCCAATTTGAAGTTTAACTTGTTAGCAATTCAGGTTTGGTCATCAGGAGCATTAAAGAAAATTTAGTAAAATTTATTTACAATATGTTAATAGTATTAAATGATAACTCAAACAATTAGAGGGCCCCATGATTATGTGCTACGTTAAAATATCTAGGGATGAACAGGAGTGGGGTTCTAATGGAGGCATGGAATGAAAACTAGGGAATGAATTTCGTTTCCTATTGGTTTTTCGGCACAATGCAAAAGCTGTTTGTTTTGTTATTTAAAGTAACGTTTGATGTACACAGAAGTATAAACGAGATATATGCTAATATCAGGACTAAACAAAACTCAGCATTTCAATTAGCATTTTCCTTACATCTATATCATTAGATCTATGATTTATTTAAGCTATTCCCTTCTCCTAACGATTAAGATAACATTAATGTTATCAGTGTATACATAATACTCCCCATTTTAATACTGGGAAGTGAGAAGAAATTAAACAACTCTCAATTTATACGCAGGTTTGTATCAGTCGTAAAATGTTGGAAATGCACAGATAGAGTTATAATCACTGCAGCCCCACCCGTCCTGACAACATATTGGGTTATGCTAAAATGTGATTTTAGCTTAAACTTTTATTGTAGTAATGAAGTGTTACTCTCCGAAATCTGAATTTATTAATTCTCATAAATCTATATATATATAAAATTGTAACCTCTGTCTGTACATTGATTTTCTTCGCGAAATTTCACGACGAACTTTTCGTTTCACATGTCATAGATACCATAACTGCATTTTGTTTCTTTCGTGTATGTTTGTTTGTTTGTTACCTTTTCACGCATAAACAGCTGAACCGAATTTTATGAAACTTGGTATGTATATTACTATTGACCCAACTTAGACTTTAGGCTATATTAATATTCTCTCAGACGAACAGGAGTGGGGGTTATAAGAAAAGCCTGAAATTAAAAATAGCGATATTTCGATTCTTATTGGTTTTCCGGCAAATATGAACATAACAAAATAAACAACTTTTGTTATGTTTTTAGTAATTTAGAGACACTTTTATTATATACACTATCGTCGTATAATGAAGTATAAACGAGATATGCACTTAAAACTAGGACGGGAGCCAACAATTTTGTTGGGCACTAACGATTGAACCGAACTTAAAAAAAAACTCGGTATGTGAATTATCATTAATTCTTCCAAGATTATAAGCTATATTATAATTTTTAGGTTCAAACAGGAGTGGGGGGTTGTAGAGGCGGCCTGAAATGAAAAATAGCAATATTTCGTTTCGCATTGATTTTTCGATAAATATGCACATAACAAAGGTTGTTTATTTTGAGTAAGATTTCTTGTATTCACTTTTTTTGTAAAATGATGACACGGGATATACGCTAAAACTATAGCCGGATAATTCATTTTATTAGTGCTTATTTAAGCGTTTTTAATGAATGCATATTATGAAAAATGGTTTTGTGTTAAAGTCACATTTGATAACTCTAAATATGATTCGGATTAGTGAGGTTATATATCTCTGTCGCCTCCTTCCCATTTATTTATTTCTCCTAGAAAATAACATTGTTATTTATTTCCAATAGAAATGTATACTATAAGAGCATTTCCGTTATTTAATTTGTATAATTTATTATTTAATCAAAGTCATGCTGAATTGGCACAAGGAGCGATAGCGGAAGTTGTAGGGAAGCAAACTCTTTGGTTCTGCTAATATATATCTTATTTCCGATATTTTGATGTTATTGAAACAAATATGTACCATCATAACAATTAGACGTTAATGGTAATGCCATTATGAAAAAAGACAATATCCGGTTAAACTTAATATGATTTAAAGTATTACTTATTTTGCTGGGAGTGCTACAATCTCTTCCCCTCACCCATCTCTTTGAATATAAATGAAATTATTTTTAGGGTAATACTATTATTTAATTCCGTCAGGTAGATAAATTATTAAAATAATACTCTGAATCAATAATTTAAGAAAAACATGGTGTTGACAGGAGCCTAAACAGTTAATTGAGTTATCTTATTACCAGTGAAATGCTGCCATTCCTGGAAGTGATTTCCACTGAGCTCTGCTATTACGCTATTACGAATATAATCTAATGTACAAAACTATGCTTAAACTACATGTGCTCGGATTGGTTTTTAACAGGAAATAAGTTTCATTATATATTTAATTGTAATAAATGCAATCCATGATTATGATTTTAAGTATTCAAAAACGAAACTTAAGAAGTGGAAAGGGATAGATTAGGAACACATTTTTATTTATTCTTCAACAGTAAAATTTCTCATTTATAAGTCGCCTGCCTGACCCTCACGGGAAAACAATACGCCCAGACGGGAAGTGTAGTAAACATTGAAGCCTTGCCCAAAAAAATACTATGCACATAGCAACGACGGGTATAGACCCTAAACACTGGTATGGTACGGGGAAATGTCAAAATACTGTGCAAACTAAAGGCTTACCAAAAAAAATACCACATCATTCAGCCTCAAATGAATTCCCCGGCGAAGCCGGGTATCTGAGCTAGTAATTTAAAAGGATGAACTTTGGGAGGTGGGGGTGAAAACGCTGGGGTGATGTACCCAGTTCATTCTGGTATTTATTGACACTGCTCCTGTAATTTGTTATACTTGCTTGACATACTATGTACCATTACGATAAAAAGTTTAATTTTCCAGACATACAAAAGATTATTTTGTAATAAATGTTATTATGAACACAACATAGCAGTCATCGTAGTGCTTGTATTCAATCATGGTTTGGTATAGAGAATGCTATCCATGATCATGAATTATATGGTCCATGATGTATTAAAAAAAATCCATACCCAGGACACGGCTAATATAAAAATATTGTTTATAGCGAGCCTTTATTATTAACATATCCCGAGCAAAGACGTGCACCATATACCATAGCTAGTATATATACAGTTGTCATTCCCATCGGTGAAAATCTATATATATATATATATGCGTGTATACAGCATATATGTGGCGCTCAGTATTATACGGGTAGTAGCCCAACCCTCAAATTTTGCTTATTTGAGTTACCATAGCATCTGTTGCTGAGTAATGTGTTCTATGAAATATTAGTGGCCTAAGCCACCTTCTAAGTTTTTTCACTAGATAACAGCAGCAGTTTGTTTTTTAACTAACAGTTTTGGCGGTCTTTGAAAAATATAGTGGCCTAACCAACTTGGTTTTATAGAAATCTTACTTTTTGGGGTTATGCCACAATTATTCTGACCGCCTCATATATGTTGTAACAATGTAACCATTATTACCATTAATATATTCGCATTGCACTAAATTCTCATGATTTTAGTCAGCAAATTATATCCTTTTTAAACAAACAATCGATCATAATAATAATGCTTTTGGTATTCCTGAGTCTTGTTATCGATTTAAATATAGGAGAGAGATAGTTATCAGCTGATCAGCAGATAGCTGGCCATATGGGTCCGATATTTTAACACGCAAGTTATGCATGGAAGCTTTTCAAGTAAGCCACTCCCTTTTCCTTAATCAACTCCTCTAGAAGTTAGTTTTGTAGCTCTAGGACCACTTAGAAATTCAAACTGAATTGTATTTCTTAATTTATTTGAATTTATTTTAACACGCTCTATCAATAATTAAAGCTTAAAACATTTGTATAGATGTTAAAATTCCACAAAAATGCTAAGCAGAAAATGTTTAAAATACAAAATGTTCTTTGTATTTAGTAACACAAATATGATTTACTGCGGCAACACTTAATTTCACAAAATTAATATTAATTAATTAATTTATATATTTTATTCAAATCTGAGATAACATTATGTTTTCAACTTCGCTAAAAAAACATAATAGGCATCTAATGTAGGTAGGATGAAAAAATGTAGACTACGCTTCCACTATAATAATTTAATAACACTGCAAAGCGCTTTCGATGCTGTGCATCATCGTCAGTGCCCTGTTGACACACACAATAATAGTTACAATTTTCTATAAAATATGTTAGGCACATATAACAAAAAACTTATTTTTCTTAGGACTAAAAACATATAAAATCTAACGTGGAACTAAATAACATATAAAACATTTCATACATCAACAGTTATTTTTAAATTAAGTTGGTACAAGTAGGAAGTTAAAGCTAACAGAAAGAAACCCTATATGAACAAAGACGTTTTACAAAACAAAGAAGAGAAAGGGAGACAGAGGGGACTTACCGAAGGTTTTCGATGTTGACCTGTCGGCTCTTGGAGCTAGACTGGCTTTTCATTCCAGCTAGTTGAGGTAAAGAGGCTGTTGGAACAAATTTTAGAGGGCAGACATCCTCTTTAATATTAATGTTTTTCTTTGCCGTTAGAAGGTCCAATCTAATCTCTAGTCCCTCAACCCTGTCCATTTTCCTTCCCTTAGGTAGGTGGTGCAAAACTTCCAATTGTAGAGAGTCCTGGTCATGATTTTCGGCCATTAGGTGTTTTTTCATTTCACTTGTTTTTGTGGTGAAATGTTCTTTAACCCTTGTTTTTTATCTTCCTGCCACTCTGCCCTACATATGTAGCTTCACAGGAATGGCAAGATATCCGATAGACGCCAGACTTCTCCAGAGTGGAAACAGGATCTTTGGGGCTGGGGAAGAGATTTTTGAGGGTCTTCTTGCTCCGGTAAGCTGTCTTGATGCCTGCTTTTCCCAGTAAGTTTCCTATTTTAACTGAGAGGGGTTTAATGAAGGGGATGCTAAGTGGGTAGCCGGAATTATCATTCCTTTTGTTGGTGGGAGTGATTTGTTGGTGGGAGTGATTTGAGAATACCAACTCAGAACATAATAGGCTTATTTCGCTTAAAAAATCACGGGAGCAAGTATCAGTTGGATCCCAAGCGTACTTCTTCCTAATTTAGATATTTATTTGTTTTTTATAATTTAAAATAATTTTCATAGTAACGAATATGCCCATGCAATCCTAGTTTTATTGGCCAATTTAGTGGCAAAGCGAAGAAAATTGGGCGTAAAAAATGGTTGCTGAAGAGAAGCACATATTCACTCTTTAATTTTTTATTTTTACGTATTTTCATTTTTGGGGATGGGTTTTCTGGTCATCTAAAACAGTAAGGTATCATTATTAAGACGCTCTCTTAATAAGTAAAGCTTACATGCGATTTTAGCTTTATTGGCCATTTTAGACACAAAACAAAAAGCCCGTCACTCAGGGAGCTGAGTTATGTAAGCAGATTTCCCACGTTGCATTTACCTCAAAGATTAAAAGCTCCATGAGAACAATATTTGGTATTTCGGCTTCAAACAAAGTGTTTCATGATAAAACGGCTTATTGTTAATATGATATGAGTAGAATTGTGGGTTTACTTAGGGCTGAAAACTAATAAATGCAAATATCTTCGTTAATAATCAAAAATATAGAAAAAAAGTATATAACTAACTATATATAATTATAGAAAATTTAATTTAGAATACGATTTGTTCTATACACTTTTTCAGTCCGAAGTATAATAACAGAGATATTTCGAAGTTTCAAAATTTCCACATCTCATTCCCCGGTCCCCCCCCCTCCGAATTCAGCCGTTAACAAACTTGATCTTTATTTTTACATGAAACGTTTAAATATCCAGTTTGGTAACGAACAAACAAAAATTAAGACCGCTAAAGAGGATTAAATATATAAATGTATAAATTTTCAACTGACCACATTTCCATGATCTTCCAAGGTAGGATCGTTGGACATTTAGGAATGTCAAAAATCGCGTCATGAGTACAACCGCAATAGCGGATTTCGCTCAGGGGAAATCTGATAAAAATAAATAAATAAAAAAACCGCAAATGATTGTGAAAAAGTGGGTGCTGAAGAGAAACACGTATTCGCGCATCAATTTAGTTATTTCACTTATTTTTACGTCCCTTTGTTATTTTTGGGGGAGGGGGGTAATCAAGTCACCCAAAACAGCAGAGTTGTAGCAACATATATACATCATCTGGAGATATCACGCTCATTAGACTGCCTTACTTCTTCCAATTTTTTTCTGCTGTAGCGTCTCAAATTCTTTTTCCAAAATTGTTGTTTTCTTGAATGAACCCCTTTTCACACTTATTGTATAAAAAACGGTCGTATACAGGTGTTATCGCCTTCTTTTTTAATTTTGCACAGGACTTCACTTGCTCAAGCACGTTTTACTTTTGTCTCCACTTATAAAATCCCTGAAACAATTTTAGCAGATTTCCCTTGGGGAAACAGCCAATGAGAGAGGTGGTCTTATATATTTTATTCAGAGAAAGAGATATTTTTAATAATTTCTACGTTCTTCAATACAATTAAAGTCATGTCCTGGATAAGATCGATGTCATTTGACGAAATGTTCAGTTTTTCAACGTTTGTTATTGTGTGTAATCTTAAATTTGAACGGAACTCATTCCCGGACGTCACATTATGAAAGAATCGCATCATAAGTTAGGCCACAACGGCTACTTTCTCTTAATTGAAATTAGGAATAGCGAAAACATGAGTAGATATTCGTAGTGTCAGACTTCACAATAATATTCACGTTCTAGACATTTTCGGGTGGCTGCCACCAGTAATCATTCATGGAATCAACAAAGGTTATCATTTAGTGCTATTTGTGCTACTACTGATTGATGAGATATGGTATCGAAAACTATAAATACAATAAGATAAATATAGAGTCGTATGATAAAGGTTAAAGACTTATGCCGGACAATCGTTTCCAACTCATGACCTTATCGGGTTGATGAATTAAATAGAAAGTCCACATTTTCAAGGGAACTAACAAAGAGATAAGAGGTTTCTGGAAGCCCTCTGCAACAAACCTCCAACAATATAGGCACCAGTAGGAAAGTCCCATTCATACTAATGAATCTCCCCTTTGGGGCTCAGGTTGGCCGTGTGACTTGCGGTGTTAGTCTTAATCTCGCGTAGACCTAGAGAGGCGGGTTCGATTCCCGCCCTGGGCAATGGAAATTTATTTAGAGACGGACTCATTAAATAAACTCCTTAGGCCCACCCTGAAATGAAAAGCACTAGATACGCCTCCATCAATTTTTTAAATAATACTCTGTTTATCAATGAATTCATAAAGAAGTATTGTAACCTCAAGCCACTTCGCGTGGCTCTTAGAAAAACGCTGCAGACGAGTGTTAATTACACCTATTAGAACAGATATCATGCATGTGATGTATTTGTTGTAGGCGATCAAGAGGGAGGAAACCTCTATTGTTATCACTGAGAAAAGAAGCATTGTTATTGTTTATTGCTTGATTCAAGTGCGTAAACTCGTTAAGGAATGCCGTAACTAAGAGGGTGAGAATCGATTGACAGGTCTCCAGAGGAAACGCTGAGTCAACAATCAGCTGGTCTAGCCCTCGGAGATATAATACAAAGAGATATATAAAGCGATGGACTTACCGAGACGGCGTGCGATCTGCTCCCAGCGAGCCGGAGCGACGAGCCCCATCGCCCTGCCAAACACTGACTGATACCTTATCACCGACTGCAGCCGGCCCGGGCTCCGCCCCCTTGCCCTGCCTCCAGCGGTCTCTTACGGCTATTAGCCATTAAATCGACCTCCCAAAATGTATTTACTCTCGTGATCGTAGTCCTCAGGCTCGTTTTAAACTCGAAGCTGTTAACGGGGGAAAAGGTCATTAAGACCAAGAATAGTGAGAAAGAAAAAGTAATTATGTAAAACAGTAAAGCTGTTTTTATATGAAACCTGATAGAGGAAAACTAGTATATAACAAGAAGAAAACATCAGCTTAAGCATATTGCGAAACACCAAAGAAATATTATGCTATTTCGTTACGAGTCATAGAAAATGTCAAGATACAAGAAAACATTAAAAATAAAAATCCTTTCCGCAGGAGCTGAGTACACCATTATTTTTTTTAGTTCTCTGCACCAAATTACCAACTAGCGGTTTAAGTATGAACATTTCAAGTTTTCATAGTAACTCATCGTAGTAAAACTATATCATTATAGAGTTATATATATATATATATATATATATATATATATATATATATATATATATATATATATATATATATATATATATATATATATATATAAATGAATGTTTGTCTGTAGGTCCTTTATAGAATCGTAAACGGCTAAACCGAATTTTATGAAACTTGGTTTTTGGTCATCTTAATATTCTTTGATAGGAGTGGGGGTTATAAGGGAGGCCTGAAATTAAAAATAGCGATATTTCGTTTCCTATTGTTTTTTCTGCGAACGTGCATATAACAAAAGTTGTTTGTTTTGTTATTTAAAGTAATATTTGTTATATGCACTTTTACCGTATAACAAAGTATAAATGCGGTATACACGAAAAACTATAGAAGGGGTCAACAATGTTATAGGGCACGAGAGACTCAACCGAATTAAACGAAACTCCGTATGTGATTTGGTATTAACACCTCCCTGATTATAAGCTAAATTAAAATTTCGAGGTACGAACAGGAGGAAGGGAGGTCTGAAATTAAAAATAGCGATATTTCGTTTCCTATTGATTTTTTGGCAATTATGCACATAACAAAAGTTGTTTATTTTGTTATTTAAAGTAACTTTTGATATATGCACTTTTTCCGTACGAAGTATAAATTGCGGTATACACGAAAAACTGTAGAAGGGCTATAAGCTATATTAACATTTTTAGGAACGAACAGTAAGTTGTTAGGAAGGCAAGAAATAAAAATTTTCATATTTTGTTTCCTATTATTTTTTTGGCGAACGTGTACATAACAAAAGATGTTTAATTTGATATTTACAGTAACTTTTATAATACACATCGTAATTTAGTATTTTAGTTGGTGGTGTAGCACACAGGGTGCAGCTAGTACTGCATAAAATTATGTATTTCTTTGTTTAAAATCCCATAATTTAAGTAAGTTTTTAGGTTTTTAAAAACAACATGCAAATACTGACTGCGGTCATTAATTAAGTTTATCATTGTATAGGGTAAGAACTGCCAATGTACAGTTACAGTCATCTTATGTAAACAATAAACTGTTATATCATGAACCGCTTTATTCGCAGCATAAATACCAAATGTTGTTTTCATTGAACGTTAACTGTGTAAGATACTTGTTAATACGTGATGACCTCGTCAATTAAGATTTTATGTTCTTAACTGTAAAATGTTTATTTGATCTACCATACTTGATAATTAGCCGTTTTCTACAAAACTTTAGTTCAGAAATCAGTGGGTGAAATCGGACTAGAAATAAGGAGGGATTAGAGGGAGTGATTCGTAAATTCAAAAATCTCCATTTTATGAGTCGTATCGAACAGTGTTATAGAGCCAATCTTGTTACTATAATACTTATGCTATATACTAATTGTAACTATTGATCTTCTGTAATTGTCATTTTTTCTTATTCATCATCATTTTTTCTTAACTCAAATATTTAACGAGTTATTCAACATCAGTAATTGTGAACAGTGGAGGTTTAGGAAATTCACAAATAGTTCGTTAACGGTTAAAATCAGACCAGGGGGAAGGGGAGTTTAAAGGGGAGAATTTCGAAAATTCTTAATATCTCCGTTATTATGCGTCGGATCGAAAAATTCTATAGAAACATTCTTATTGCAGTTGATTTTCTATAAATGTTGTTATGTACATTTCTTCACTATCTTGATTATTAACTGAGATATTTGCATTTTTTTAGTTTTCGGTCTTCAATAAACCCCCACTTCTACTCATTTCATATTAACAATATTCTAGTATGTTATGAAACACTTTATTTGAAGCTTAAATACCAAATATTATTCTCGTGGAAATTTTAATATTTGAGATAAATGCAAAAACGTGACGCACGTGGGAAATCTTAGTTAATGCAGTCCCTGCGTGACGGACATTTTTCTCATTTAGTGGGTAGGATCAAAGGACATTCGAAGAAATCTTTTAGAAATCTCGTCATAAGTACAATAGCTGATAGAACTTTTGAGGATTCCCATCAACAATACAGAATTTTCTTTTTCGACAAATAAATTTATCATTGACAGTAATATCGCTTTGATGACCGCAGCTATAGCATATCGAAGAAAAAAATTCAAGGTCAAAGTAAAATACGAAAAAATAATAAAGTATATTAGCATATAGACAAATTCTAATAACATATTTACTAGGAGATAAATCTAATTTAATTGTTAGTTCATTCTGAATACTTAATGAGGCTTGGGGTCATGAAAGAATCTTTGATTTAAGATTCATTGATTGATTGCCAATCCACTGGTATTTTTAATTGGAATGTTAACTTCCTACAATTTTTTTTGTTAATCAAATAATTAAAACTAGACAGGTTCGGTGGACAGTTGATGAATGTTTTTTGAAAATCTCGTCAAGGGTACAGCCCCAAACCATGATTCCACTTAACGGAAATCTGCTAATAATAGACTTATTTGAAACCACATTTTTAATGTAGTAACTATGATTAAGTTGCGGGATTTGACATATTCACTTATATTAAAATACAAAGCACATATCGGGACTCTCGAGAAATGTCTTCAAAATGCCACCATTTTTAGGTAAGAGGGAAAATAATTTGGTTCGGTGAAATATTTGTTTAATGCTCTAGTCACAACAAGTTTTATTAGCATTTTTCCCTACAGGGAAATCAGCTATTGAGGTTGTACTCATAACACGATTTTCAAACTCTCTCTCCAAATGCATGTCGTTCCTGCCAAGGAGATTAAAAAAAGTGAGCTCTGTTCAACAATTTATATATATATATATATATATATATATATATATATAGAGAGAGAGAGAGAGAGAGAGAGAGAGAGAGGGAGGGAGAGAGAGAGAGAGTGAGTGAGAGTGAGGGAGATAGAGATAGACCCCACTCAGGGCACACACGAACCTGTCTACAATTCTACCTTATTAGCAAATTTCCCTAGAGGGAAATCAGCTATTGAGTACTTACGGTGCGATTTTCGAAAATAGCCTTCAAATGTCCGTCGATCCTACCAAGATGATGACGTAAATGAGGTCGGTTCAAAACGCAGTGGCAGTTTTCATTTGTTTGTTACCAAATACGTTTTTTTTTTTTTTAAATAAAAGATCAAGTTCGTTAATGACTGTAATCGAACGGTGGGAAGAGGGGAATTATGAAAAGTCGAAATATCTCCGTTATTACAAGTTGGATAGAAGAATGGCATAGAATCAATTGTAACTCTTCAATTGTTGTTCTGTGACTCAAATATTAAGCGAGTTACAGGCTTTATTAAACATCCTTTCTTCGTATCGGGTATTACATAAAAATAGAAAATATATGGTGAGATAACTATTGTGTCACATCAGCACCTCGGAAACCATAGTTTAAGCAGCCTGTTGGATTCCACATATATTACCAGGTTCCGGGTCGGAATTCATAGGTTGGACTTTGGCTCAGAAACTCCTCCTTTACTCCTCTCTGACGGCTCCAAATAACTTATATTCCTCTTTTCATAGCCGCAAAAGGTTCTTCTCCTTTTCTTGTAATGAACCCAAATGCCATAGAAATATCCAATTTTCGGACTCGTGATGGTTTACAAGTTTGCAACTCTATGGTCTTTGAGCGGATCATAGAAGCATCTGGATCCTCCAAAGCTAAACCTAAGCGGGGGGCCCAACTGTAGGACAGCACTATATATGAAACATTATACTCGGTTGCCAGCATAATACTCCGCTGCAATAAACGAATGGAGGTCTAGGGCATGGTTTACTCCACTGCTCTTCATGTTTGTATGGCATTTGCCAAATACTCACAAAAGATAATATACAAGTCTTAGATGATATACAAGTATTAGGCAATATATATGAATACAAAAAGCGGAAAGTGGTAAACTTAGAGACTATTTCAGTCGAAGGTCTTTTCTCAATCATTACTTCTTTTTTAAATGTCGGGAATTGATAATGTATTGAGAACTGAGACAAACTGTCAGTTCCAGTAATAAAATCCTGAATGATGCAAATAAAAATTGGAAAACAACAATGATGCAAAAATTGGAAGTGATCAATTAACTTCTGAAGAGTATAGACCTTGAATATTTATTAGATTGGCATAGTATCTAAAGAGCTCAAACCTCTAGCATTCGTATGTTTAACAAATAATAATACAATCATTTCTAAGCTTATTTGTACGATGCAGAAAAAACTAGACGTTAAAACAAATGTATTTATTAACATCCTTTATCTAGGCAACTGTAGTCATTCAGGGTGGGTTAACAGTCTTCTCTTACCCTGGGTGGACTAAAGATTTCTTTTAGAGAGTTCGCCACTAAATAAATTCCTAATTACCACTTGGGAATCGAACTCACTAAACTAGGCGACAAGTTGGTATAAACTATATGGAACTGTGTAGAATAAACCTCAATTTACACATTTCATTATAGATTTTTTTTTTGTAAAATACCTACTGTAGTCATGAGTAGCAAGAACATTTCGCCAGGAAAATTCTACTTTGAGATATCTTCTTATGCTTCACCCAGAAAGCTTGTTGTTAAATAACAATAATAATAAATTTAACACCCAATTTGTGATACTATGGATAACTGGGAAAGTTTTTAAACGACAAGAAATGTTGTCCGATATAAATGATAACATGAACTCAACTTTGAGAACTTTGGGATCTGTTCAAGGTTGCGTGAGAGGCTATGTCGTGGAGACATGCTATATATTTAGAGAAATATCCAAATATCTTAGCATCAACATTGAAGAAAATGTAGACACCAAACACGTCATTTCAGTAAATGATTGAAAAAAGAAGTTTGATGAATTGTAAGCCCATTTCTCAAGAGGAAAACGTTCGCATAGCAGAGGTGTGTAAACTAAGAACTGACGTGTTGTTATGGTACACTAGAAATTTCATCTCATCATATATTTTCTATTTCTAAATCTGATTTGCAGTGGGGGTTTACTGAAGCCTGAAAACAAGAAATTACGAATAACTCACTATACATTTGTCTCAAGAAAAAAAAACTTATAGAATAACGTTTGTAGGGCATCAATAGTTTAACCTGGGAGTGGGGACGTTGGGTCAATCTGACCCAGCAACATCATTGGAGTGGCTCTAAAAATTATATTCATTTACTTCTGAACTTGTCCACCAATCTACCTTCAAACTAAGATCTGCTGGTCAGCTGGAAATATTTAGATTTTTTATTACAGGAACGGGGTGTGTTATTTTCACCCAGAATTGTTCGTGGGTCTCTAACCCAACGTTCCTACTTTCTAACGGGACTTTTGTCAACATGGCCAGCACATCTAAACAGTATTATAATGTTAACGATCCGAAAGATATTGAATTAATACACGCGATTTTAGAAGATAATGATTGTTTATCAAGTGACGATGAGGTTGGAGATCCTTCTATTGATTTACATGACTACTAGCACAAAAATCGGACAAGTGCGAGCCTCCACAATGAGGTACACCGGAGCCCCCAAAAGAGGGCGCTGACTGTAAGGACAATAAGTCAAAGCATTTTTGTAAGAAATGCTTCAATTACATTTGCCTGAATCATACCGACATATATTGTAAACATTGTACTGAGTAGAAGGAATTTACATTTTTTCATTTTGTATTTTATATCTATTAAATTGTTCAGTTTTTAAAAATAAAAACAAAATAAGATTAATGTTTATTAGGTCATTTTTATTTCAATATTAATTGAATGAGACATTTAATTAATAAAGATAAAATAATGCTAATTAAGTGTACCTTAATGACTAGCGGGTTAATTTGAGGATTATTCACGTTCCCACTGCCGGGTTAATAAGATTGGATCTATAACATTTTTCTCATAATAAAGAATACATTTTGAATTTTTACCCTCTTCATTTGCATTGTCCTCTCTGTATAATTTTGTCGTGTTTTAAAATGGTGTACGCACACCCAACGCCATCCTTGATTTTACTTCTGTCAGTGTACATAAGTCCATTTTATGTCTAGGTTGTCTAATGCTGTAATGTAATCCTTCGGGTGTACCGACAAGTATTTACGTGTGTGTGTGTGTGTGTGTGTGTGTGTGTGCTCGTGTGTGTGTGTGTGTGTGTGTGTGTGTGTGTGTGTGTGTGTGTGTATATATATATATATATATATATATATATATATATATTTGAAAAGAACCTAATTCCCTTAAGATTCAAAAAATTCCACCGCGGGCTATCCAATCATCCTAATCCAGAAGTCCTAGCCCTTTCCAGTACCACTCATCCTTATTCCCCTCCACAATGACCCAGAGATCTCCAATATAAGTATAAAGTTAAGTGAAAGCAGAGGCTAATTTCTTCTCAATTGCCATTTCTCCTTAGCTCTCGACTTCCTTGCCAGGCAGGGAGAGGCTGTTCCTCACATTGTGGTGAATAGGTGTGGCTTCTGTCGAGAGTGATGGAGGACGATTGTATTGTACACTATCACATTACAAAATACATTTAAATGCAGACTGTAATACTCTTAATCAAATAAAATAATCAAAATATTTTTGGGATGCCGTCGAATGAGATATTTTGATAAAAACGGGTCAGTACAAATATTCCGCGTCTCTATTATAGAAACAGGGAAATAAGCAAGTCTGTAATGTAAAGCTTACCCATAAATCTCTCCAGGAACACAACTTACAAAACAATCATCACACATGAGCGTGGCACATGACAGTGAAACGCTGACTCTCGTCTAAATGAGCACACCAGCAGTAAGAGGAGCGTGATTCTGATCTGAAGAAGGATCTCTGAGAAAAATATTTGCATGTTCATTTGTAAAAGTACAAAACAGATGGCGTGAAATATGTAAAAAGGGAAGACTATTTGATTCACTTTGAAATATTCTGCCCAACAAAAACCAGTAAATCCTCGTTCAGTTGGGGCAAGGAGATGCAGAACCAGGCAGAGATAGCTAAGTAAGCTGTGAAGGACTTGTGAATGCTAGAGCACCAGTTACTGGACCCTAACTACAAATCTCACTAAATGGTTTAAGAATGTAAGGCTCAGTCCTACAAGAACTGTGGTTTGTAGTACTCAGTTATTTTCCTCAAAGATGTAAATCAAGTAGATCAACCCGGAACATTCCATCAAAGATAGAATAATCAGTGTGGTAAGCAGCGCCACTTATGGCAGTGCCAAACAAAGACGGTGCACTTTTTGACGCTACTAATTTAAATTAAAAACACGTCCTGGTTTTAGAGGTTTAATGGAGTCGTAAATAGAACGATGGACAATGAAAAACGTTCAATCACCAGACGCTGTCTAAGGTCGATATCCTCTCACTGCCAAGGTGTTCACTGCGCAAAAGAATTTGAAAAACCGGTCTAGCTGTTTCAGATATGTGTTTACGACAAAGGTATAAACAAATTGAAATGTATTTCTGCATTTAAAATGAGTTTATCTTGCGATCTATATTTCCAAATAATGATGAAAACTATGGCCGTTTTCCCATCATTCATTTATAGTGTAAAAAATGAATAAATATCGCCAGAGTACCTTTAAAATTATATACTTCCTTAGATTTTATCTGGGAGCAATTCTTTAGGAATACGTTGGATTGTATAGAGACTGAATTTATCTCGAGCAGATCCCATCTTCTATAATAAAGGAGTGTAGCAATGAAAAACAAATGTAAATTTAGGGAAATAAATTACATTCCAAATCAATTTATATAACAATTATAGCTCTCCCGTGGGTATACATCTTCTTTACAAGTAAGTGTTAATAAAATGTTTACTTTAATTTGACATTAAAAAAAAATATGACCTCAATTAGAGTGAATGCATTGCCTTCTACCAAATTGATGCTCAGTCAACTACAAAGCAAATTCATTGTTTACCAAAATTCTTTGGGGTGAGGTAAACTATATTGTATATTATGGACTTACAAATTTAGCCATTGTATGTTTTCGCCCATCTTTCCGTCACCATCCGTCTTTTTAAAAAGTCCGTCATGCAGGGGCTGCGTAAACTAAGCAGATTTCCCTCCTCATGGTATAACACACTTATGGTGCCATCTCACCACAGACTCTATTTCTATGTAAGAAAATAGTGGATACTGTAGACTGAAAAGAAGAAAGTACGAATAACTCGATTAATGCTTGAGTTACGAACAAATGCATAGAACAACAATTTTAGTGCATCAATAGATTGACAAGATTGGTTCTATAACATTTTACAATCCGACTGATTACAACCGAGATATTTGTGAATTTTTAAATCCCCCCTTAACCTCCACTGTCCAAGGTCAGATTTCATAATGACAATATTTTAAATTTTCGAATTCCCCTAACCCTTTCCCCCAAGATGAGCATTTGAGGACATTTTTCGAAATGTTCGCGTCATGAGTACAACCTCAATAGTAGATTTCTCTTAAGGGAAGTCTTCTAAAAGAACTAACAGTGGTCAAAAATTTCAGGAACATATGAAATTCTTTTGATTAGTGGCATATAAAGGAGCAAGCCTGGCTCACGGCACTGGTGGAAGGTTAAGTGGACAGATTGACACAACCCTTGCTGAATTGTGGCGACCTTACACAGCAACTCTTGCTACTTTTTTATTCAAACTCCGATACAATCACTTCACGATGATGTCTGCTGTGTGGGTACTGTAAGAATAAAGATGAGTGGAGCTGTGCTGAATATTTTATGGAGCAGGCCCCAAGTTTCAATTTGTACAGAAATAAAACGCTTTATCGACTGGACCACCCCTGAGTTAACAGACACGTACATATATTCACACACTCACACATACATATATTCTTCATAGATTAATGGGTCACCAAAAGTTTCTTTCCCCGCAAACTTTATTCACAATTTCCTACATGTGTCGTGGCTTAATTACAAGCTCTTCTGGGGCCATTCCTTTTAAAAAAATAATAACATTAATTTAAAAAAAAAAACTGATAATTCATTGCGCCATTGCCCTATTAATAACTGTGCACTAAAATAATACAGTTATAAAGTTGAATTACATATTGCCTAAGTACAGTTCTGAAGTGCACAATCCCTCTTATACTCGTTAAATGTCTGTCACGCAGGGGCTGCGTAAACTAAGCAGATTTCCCTCGTGATGTTTAACAATAGATAAATCTACATACTGGTAACACAACACCACCGCGAATATTAAGTGAATAAATGCAAACGATAATAAGAAACCTCCAGACGGGAAGCACCTGAAACGTAAACAAACAGGTGTGTCAACTTCCCACAGGAAAGAAAAACAATTACTGAAATATATCAGAATATATCACATTAATTTTATTGAAAACTATTTACTATATCTAGTACTGAAATTTGTAAGGGATTAGGATAATTTTTATCTCAATCAATCAAATTTTAGTAGTCCATGAACTTAAGAGGGGGGGTGGGGGTGTTCAGCCATTAATGAACTTGATCTGTCTTTTTACATAAAACGTTTAAATATCGACTATTCCTCACTGGGGAGGTCATTGAAACAGAAATTTCAGAAGCAGCCTGTCAGCTGACTATAGATCGATTATTTTCTCATCCCACCTTGAAAACGATTATTTCGCGTCATAATTTTAATTATTTTAAGATAAAATGTTGTAGGATTTTTGATCAAGGTATTTAATTTTGTGATATTTTTTTTGTTTACTGTTCTATTTTATTTTTCGTTTAATAATATTTTTTTTCTGTATTGATTATTTATTTGTTTGTGTTTCTTAGAAATGGAATGATCCATCAAGGCAGTTTTATTTTCGTTATTATACCTTTTATTTAGCAGTTGCGAGGATTAACCAATATAAGTTCCACTGCAGGAGATACATATTATTTCTTATACACTGTATTTAGATTCTCCGTGATTCTCTTACTTCCAAAATTACTTATTGAATTTTTGCTTTGAGCTGAAGAATATATGGAGAAATGGAATTACTGATGTGTCCTTTTACGCAGCTCCTGAGCGATGGACTTTAATTTTTTATCTCCAATAGTTACAAAGAAATTTGCATTTTTTTTTTATTTCCGCTCTCTTTGAACTCCACCTCCGCTCAGTTGATTTTCACCAAAACAGAAAGTCCATAAATAGATGGTACAACAGTTCTAAATATGAAATTTCAACATTCTAAAGCTACACGTTTATTAGTTATGCGAGATACGTACATAAGTTCGAGTATATCTAAAGCCATCACTGTATAAGTACAGTAGAATTATATATATATATAAATAACGTATTATGCAAAACTAAAGATCAAGTTCGTTAATGACTGAAAACCGACCAGTGGGAGGGGGAGTTTAGGAAGGGAATTTTGAAACATTTCAATATCTCCGTTATTATGCGTCTGTTCGAAAAATGTTATAGAACCAATCTTATTGCAAATGTAATTTTATAAAAATGTTAATATTTATGTTTTTTCACTATCTTGATTATTAACGGAGATATTAGCATTTGTTTTGTTTTCGGCCTTCAGTAAACTCCCACTCCTACTCATGTCTATTCACAGAAAGCTCATATCATAAAGCACTTTATTTGGAACTTAAATACCAAATATTGTTCTCATTGAACTTTTACTTTTTGAGATAAATGCACATACCAGACACACGCAGGAAATCTGTCCCTGCGTGACGGGCATTTTAACTATTAAATAATTTGTTTATCTAACTAACTTTAGCCGAAACTAATCATTAATTCCTTTGAAATCTGAAATCCAAATATTTTTGAGATTGAAATACTTCCTGTACTTAGTACAAGGAAATAAAACTGCATTAAAGGCCAAGAAATGCCATTTTGTTTTGATATTTATGATGCAATATCTCTACTCCCTCAGAGAGAAACCGAAGTGATCCTAGAGAGTTAAAAAATAAAAATAAATAAACAAAGCATTAAAGCAAGGGGAATAAAATACGGCCTTAAAAGTTGCCAATCTGGTGAGCTGGAGGGAGGAAGCTGGTTGGTCGAGAGGAGGGATGACGCAACCAGAAGTACTTCTTGCCCAGACCTCCGGGGTATAACACTCTTAAGCTCTTCCTCTCTCTCTGTTACAGCCACTTCTCATGGACGGCGGACAGTACATCAAGGAGATGTCAGACTTCGCCAAGACCACTTGTCTCTTCTTCTCGCCAAAGGAAAACGACAAAGTTGGCACGCTCGTCCATTACCTGGAACACTTTAAGGTAGGCAAACAACACGTTCGTATTTATTGTTATTGTTATTATTTATTTATTTCCATTAAAATAAATATTTCTTTAGAAATAATTGTCGACCTTTATTATCATGAAGGCATAATGTTTCTGGCTCATTTTCCCCTTATAAAACCGGAGTCAGAACTTCATTCTTATCTACTGCTATAATACAAAATTTTATATTACAAAACTTCCAGCTTACATGTTTACATCGGATCAAAAAGTGTTATTAGTCTTATTTTTAAGGCTTTTTGATTACAAACATAAAAAACTCAATAAATATATTTTTTATATCTAACAGAGTCGGAGAAATTTCCAATTGCATGTTTCTTAATCTTTTTCCACTTATGCTCGAAAACTATTATTAACATTGGGATAACATAGAATAAAATTTTCTTTGTAAATAAATGCCGACCTTTAGGATGGCATAATATTTCTTCCTGATTTTCCCCACATGAAGCAAGTGTCAGGATTTTAGAATTATCAACAGAAAATAAAATTAATTCTACAGAATTGTACAATACTTCAGACAAACAATGGACTTTACAAAAAAGAACAAAACGCTAAATATATTTTATACATATAATAGAGGCAGAGAAATTGCTGATTGAATGTTTCTAAGTTATTTTGCTTTTAGACTCTTGAAAGCTATTATTAATTTCCGGTTACATTATAATAACTTTTTCTTTGGAAATATTTATCAACCTTTATTATCAGGATGGCATAATGTTTCTGGTTAATTTTTTTCAAATGAAGCAAGTGTCAGAACTTCATAATTATCAACAGACATTTACAATTCTTCAAACAAGCATGTTCAAAACTACCGTTTCAGTTGTTCTCTTTTACAAACAAATATAAATTAAATTATTATTCTCACAACAGTGTTATGTCCGTGAACAATCTCTGTCGACATCTTTGCTGATTAGCGGAATAAAGAAAATTGTTTGCCTTCCTAATTCACATTTTAAAATTTTTATTTTAGTATATATTTAAGGAATATCATTAAATTAAATTCATTCAATTCTTCGTTTAAAAACAGTTATGCCCTCTTCAGTTATTTTTTAGTAGTCATTTCTTTATACATTTGAACATATAGACGTTTATTGATTTGTCAGTTTTATTCTTTATCATCTGCAATGAAAGTTAATCAGATAGCTTATTCATAATTTCATTTAATAAATCCTATTCCAAATAAATTCTTATCAGTGTAAGCTAATCCAGTCCACAATTTAAAACTGAATCAATATCCTTTTATGAACGATTTAATTTGACTTTCTTTCTACCCAGAGTAACTCGAAATGTATTTAATTCCATTAAATGTTGAAAACAAATAATATGATGGGACAAACTTTTTTAGTTTTCTATAATACAATTACTAATATTATGACAGTTTATATATTATTAAATAACAAATTTAAATTCTTCATCAAACTGGAATATGAGAGATATTGTTTTCAAAATTTATGTTAACTAGGGTAAACAATTGTTAAACCTAAAAATCATTATAGCTAACTAAAAAAATGGATTTTTTGGGAATAAATTGGTCTTAAACTTTTCAGTCAACCCAAAATATATTTCCTGAAAGCGTGTTATTATATCGGGCCATTGGAAGAAAAAGTCCTTCAGCAGAGACATGTTTCCTCTATTCCAAGCACGAGGTGGTCGGATAACTTTATTTTTGGCTGCCTCCATCATTTTTTTTTTCCAAAAGACTTCTGTCTTTTTAAGATCTGAAAAGATATATTCACCACACATGGTTGAAACAAAAAAAAACTCGATAAACTCAAATGCCTCTGACAGTTATTCTTTTATTATTTTAACAAACGTCTTTAATTTACCATCCGTTTGTGCTCTTTGAAATTATACTGGTTGTGTTTACTTTTTTAAAATTTGTATATTTTAATTCGAAAATATCACTCTGTCTTAGGCATTTAAAATCTGTTTGTGTGCGAATTTTAAGAGCAAGGATCAATCACACAAAATTGACAAAATGTCTTTGTTGCAACAAACTTGCTACTCAAGAAAATTCTCTTCGGCATTTTACACACTCAATGCTTCAGTATTTTTGTAAGAATTGACAAAAAGCGACGTAACTCTCTCAATTTTAGTTTTAAAAAAATAAAAATGATTTAAACTTTTTAAAAGTGTAGTATGTACTGTTCAAAGAGAGGTCAAAAAACAAAACCTAAGTTTACCTTTAAACTAAACACGATCAAGTTATTATAATCTTTATATTTTCTATGTATTAACCGATTCCCCATAGAATTTTATGTAAAACTAAAGATCAAATTCGTTAATGGCTGAAATCGGACCGGGGGGGGGGGAGAATTTCGGGAAGTCTCCGTTATTATATGTCGAGTCGAATAATTGTAAAACCAATATTATTGCAACCTTTCTTGCCTATAAATTTTGTTATATTCATGATTTCTCTATAATAAATACTAACCGAGATATGTGCATATTTTTAGTTTTCAGTAAACCCTCACTTCTGTTCATGTCATATTAACAATAAGCTGTCAAGTAATGAAACACTTTATTGGAAGCTTAAATACCAAATATTGTATTCATTAACGTCTACTGTGTAGTTTGGTAACGTCGTAATTTACGTTCCTTTCTCGAAATAGTTTATTTGATCCATACCATACTCGATATTTACCTATTTTAACACTAAAGATCATATAAGTTAATAGCTGAATCCAGAATAGTATAGGGGTGGTTAGAGAGGAGGAGTGTTCGAAAATTCATAATCTATCCGTTATTATGAGTCGTATCGAAAAATATCATAGACTCAATCTTGTCAAACTATTGGTACTCAACAAATGTTGTTCTATACATATTTTTGTTGCTATTATATTAAACAGTAATTCGTGCTTTCAGTAGTTTTCAGACCAGTATAACTCCACATCGACAAATCGATTTTATACTTAGTATACTTTATTAGCCAAGCAGTTAATGAAACGGTCGAACTAACTTTTGGCGGGAAAGACACCGTCCGTTAGCCGCCCAGATTTAATAAAAATGCAAATATCTCGGTTACTATTCAAGATAGAGAATATATGTATATACCAATATTTATAGTAAATTTAATTTGTAATAAGATTGATTCTGTACAATTTTTCGATCCGACGAATAGTAACGGAGATATTTCGAATTTTCGAAAAATCCTCCCCTCTAAACCCCCCCCCTCTCCGTGGTCCGATTTCAGCCGTTAACGAACTTGATCTTTCTTTTTACATAAAACGACTAAATATTGAGTTTGGTAACGATCAAACAAAAATTGCGACCGCTAGAGCGGCAACAGACAAATATATTAGCAGATTTCCCTTGAGGGAAATCAGCTATTGAGGTTGTACTCATGAAGGAATTTTCGAAGTTTTTCTTCAAATGTCCATCGATCCTACCTAGGAGATGACGAAAATGAGGTCTTTTCAAAACTGTATATATATATATATATATATATATATATATATATATATATATATAAATCTATATCTATATCTATATATATATATATTTGTCTGTTACCGCTCTAGCGGTCGCAATTTTTGTTTGATCGTTACCAAACTCGGTATGTAGTCGTTTTATGTAAAAAAAAAAGATCAAGTTCGTTAACGGCTGAAATAGGACCAGTGGAATGGGGGGGGGGGGGTTAGAGGGGAGTATTTTCGAAAATTCGAAATATTTCCGTTACTATACGTCGGATTGAAAAATTGTATAGAATCAATCTTATTGCAAATTGAATTTACTATAAATATTGTTCTATACATTTATTCTCTATCTTGAATATTAACCGAGATATTTGCATTTTATTAAATCTGGGCGGATAACGAATGAGAGTAACTTTCCCGCCAAAACCTAGGTCGGCCGTTTCCTTCCTTAACTCTTCGACTCTCGTGAAATTTCTCTATTGTAACAGTTCACTTGGGAAATCTGCTTAGTTTACGCAGCCCCTGCGTGACGGACTATATATATATATACACACACACAGTTTTGAACGGACCTCATTTTCGTCATCTACTAGGTAGGATCGATGGACATTTGTAGAAAAAAAATCGAAAATTCCATCATGAGTACAACCTCAATAGCTGATTTCCCTTGAGGGAAATCTGCTAATATTAAATAAATGGTGAGATGCGATCAATTATGCCATAATAGCACGTGGGACATCTCCTTTGTTTACGGAGCCCCCGCAAGACAGACTTTTTTCTTTTAAGGAAATAGAGATTTGCAACATTGTGTTTGTCAACCATCCATATATACGTCATTAACAGTCGACCAAGAATAACAAAAAATACATGATCATCGTCATGGTTGAGTGTGCGTTCGTCCAGAATGTTGTTTTAATCCTTGGAAACCAGTTGAAAATTATATACTACTATTTGCACACACTATATATATATATATATATATATATATATATATATATATATATATATAAATTGAATATTTTTACTCATATAAATAGTTATTTTGCTGGAGGTTACTTTACTGACATTGTTTGGAAGAACACTTTATTTTACAATTTAAGGAACGTACTTTACTTTTCATAAAACGCTTTGTCACCCAACCAAGACTCTTAAAATAAAATAAAAATATATGGTTATTATAATTAATTTAACATGTTGAGAGTACTCCCTCACCGATTTCATTTTTCCACAGAGGATCGAGTGACCACCGAAGGTCATTATTGAATCTCGCTGGCGTGACAACGTGGCCACCCTTGGTCACACTACGTACTATATTTCGATATCGTGTGCTCACAAGTGGGAACGTTTAACATACATTTAGCACTGATTTACCTTAGTTTTGGTGCTAGAACGTAACTTTTTTTTTTAATTGAACGTGGTGATCTTGTATCACACACGGAATGCCCACCCGTAAGCAAGAGATCTACAGCGTAATTCGAAGGATGATCACAGGTGGGCACTTGGCGCTGAACGAGTTAAAAATAGAAATTGTATAGAATCAATCTTTTGCATCTTAATGTTCTATAAATGTTGTTACGTATATGTTTTCTCTATATTGAATATTAACCGAGATATTTCCATATTTTAGTTTTAGACCATCAGTAAACCCCCACTACTGCTCATGTCATATTAACAATAAGCTGTTATGTCATGAACCACTTCATTTTAAGGTTAAATACCAAATATTGTTTTCAGGAGAATTTTATTATAAGACTTACATGCGAATAAGTTCCGTTGATCCCCCCTCCGTATTTTTTTCTTGGATTACTAAAATAAGATTGATTGAGATAAATTATACTGATTCATTATAAACTACAGTATTATATATAGTAAATAGTTTTCATACAATTAATATTTTATATTCAGATATATTTTAGTATTTATTTTTCTTTCCGGTCAAAATATTTCTACCTATCTATTCAGCTCTGAGAGATTGGCTGAGCTATTTGTTTACAATTCAGACGCTTTCTGCTGTGGGGGTTATTAAAATGTAAATTGACTGAAAGATTTGCATTTGTTCTCTTATTCTCAGTGGTGGTCTGTTACAAGGTTTATCTATTGCAAAACCTCACGTGGCCAACCTGCTTAGTTTGCGCATCATCTGCGTGACGGCCTTTTTTTTTTTTAATTTTCTGAAGGTAATACACAAATCCTGATCCCCTCCCATTCAGATACGCCCCTGATTTGAATATCTATTTCCATATTCAAATCGATCAAGAAATAAGGTCTGTAGTGTCACAGAAGGGGAAGGATTCAAATTCCAGGCAATAATATCATTATCAGCTGTAGATAACACTCATCTAACCAAAAAAAGTCCGTCACTCAGGGGCTGCATAAACTAAGCAGATTTTCCTCGTGATGTTTAACAATAGATAAATACATACTGGTAACACAATAGTACCGTCGACATCAAGTGAATAAATACAAACGATAATGAGAAACCTCCAGAAGGGAAGCACCTGAAAAGTAAACAAACAGGTGTACCAACTTTTCACAGGAAAGAGAAACAATTGCTAATATATATCAGAATATAACATCTTAATTTTATTGAAAACTATTTACTAAATCTAGTACTGTAATTTATAATGCATCAGAAAAATTTTTAACTCAATAAATTAAATTTTAGTACTCCAAGAACTTAAAAAGGAGGGAGGGGGTCACCATAATATATTTGCATTTATCTCGTATAATAAAGGTCTTTTGAAAACAATTTATAGTATTTAAGCTTCGAATAATGTAGTTTATTACATAACAGAGTATTGTTTGTGTAACATGAGTAGAAGTGGAAGTATGCTGAAGGCTGAAAAATGCAAATATCTCGGTTAATATTCAAGATAGAGAATAAATTTATATAACAATAATTATAGTACATTTGCAATAAGATTGGTTCTATACACTTTTTTGATCCAACGTGTAGTAACGGAGATATTTCGAATTTTCGAAAATCCCTCCCCCTCTAACCCCCCCCCCCTCCCACTGGTCCGATTTCAGCCATTATTCAGCGTTAACAGATATATATATATATATATATATATATATATATATATATATATATATATATATATCATTTTGAACGGACCTCATTTTCGTCATCTCCTGGGTAGGATCGATGGACAGTTGAAGAAATTTTTATGAAAAACGCGTCATGAGTACGACCTCAATAGCTGATTTCCCTCAAGGGAAATATGCTAAAACCACAACGCGATTGACAACTAACATTTAGCACTCGCAAATTCTTGAATTTTATTTCCCACCTTCCACTGCTTAGCTGCATTTGTTGTTTGATGGCAATACTGGTCAGACAAGACTTGCATAACGAGGAAGTGAGTGCTCTGTGCGCCATCTGAGACGACCACTATCCTTGGAGAGTTGGCAGCAACAACGACCTTGTCTCAGTGAGAATATAAATTACAATTATAACGATGTTACAATGTGAGACATATATTTGTACAATTATAACGAGAAGAATGAATTAACAATTAGTAATGTAGTTGGTATATGACCACAGAAAGTCAAACATAAAAACAATTTTTTGTTTGAGTATGAAAATAAAAAATCCGTCACACAAGGGCTGCGTAAACTTAGCAGATTTCCCACGTGAAGTTTTACAATAGAGAAATCTGCCTACTAATAACAGTAGTAGTAACGAGTCTCTAAACCAATTTCACGAGAGCCGAACAGTTACGGAAACGGCCAAACTAGCTTTTGGCGGAGGGTCCCGAATAGAACCGACTTCACCCGATCTCATCTCTGTTAATCGCACACACGTCATACAAATGCAAATATCTCGGTTAACATTCAAGATAGAGAATACAAGTATATAACAATGTTTATAGCGAATTTAATTTGCAATAAGATTGGTTCTATACAACTTTTCGATCCAACGTATAATAACGTAGATCTTTCGAATTTTCGACTATCCCCCTCCCACTGGTCAGATTTCAGTTATTAACGAACTTGATAATTCTTTTTACATAAAACGATTAAATATCGAGTTTGATAAAGATCAAGCAAAAATTCCCGCTTCAGCGTTAACAGACTAATATATATATTTATATATATAATCCTACTGTACGTGTATATGTCACTGAACTCCTAAACGGCTGGACCGATTTGAATGAATTTTCTCGTGCTCGTTTGGGTGACGCCCTGGATGGTTTAGCGTCGCAAATCAGCCCGTCAGATGGAGCAGGAGTGGGGGTAGTAAGGGAGGCCTAAAATTAAAAATAGTGATGTTTCGCTTCCTATTGGTTTTTCGGCAAATATGCACTGGTTAAAAGTTGTTTATTTTGTTATTTAGACTAACTTTTGTCATACTCACTTTTGTCGTAGAACGAAGTATAAACGAGATATACTCTAAAAAAGTAAAGTAGGAGCCATCAATTTTATTGAGTTGAACCGAACTTAACAAAACTCGGTATGTGAGTTAGCATTAATTATAAGCTATATTAAATTTTTTAGGTTCGAACAGGAGTGGGGGTTATAAGGGAGGCCTGAATAAAAAATCTGCGATATTTCATTTTCTATTTGTTTTTAGGCAAACGTGCACATAACAAAAGTTGTTTTTTTGTGTTATTAAAAGTAGCTCTGGTTTTAAAAATAATATTATTAAATTTAATATGCTAATCACTTGATATATCATGCAGGACAACATCTGTCGGGTATGCTAGTATATATATATATATATATATATATATATATATATATATCCTGTGTAGTATAGATGAGACTGGGTTAAATATAACCCACTCATATGAAAGAAGAAGAAATAGAAAGAGAACAATTGTTCGTATGGATGTCCGTAAATGAATGAAATAGACCCAGGGATATCAATGTGGACCTTTTTAATAGCATAGATGATGTCCAGAAGGCAGTACAAATCAATTAGAATATGTTACTATTACAGCACAGCTTAATGCTGCCATGGGTCTGTATATAAACTATGGTCAATACATAAGCGTGTAATGGTGATAAGAGTATAATGGCTCCCTCAGTGCCAGAAGCAAATTTTCTTCATGGACTACAGAGTCTAGAAAAAAGACATTATCATTAATAGAAGAATAATTGATTTTGTAAACTATTTACCCAAAAAAGCATTTACATTTGACCCCCCCCCCCTCCTAATACCTTGCTACTAAACCTGTGGACATCTATGCCTCCTCCATGCCATTTTGTGTTTAGCCTTCCTATTTGTTAAGAATATATGTAAGTTCAGTAGAGGAATGTATTCATTTTTTGATTGTCTAGTAGCATATCAACAATCTTTCAGGACTACCCTCCCCCCTACTCCTCATCTAGTTCTTCACCAATATTTCAGCTTGATTCTTGCTGTAGATATTTCCAAAGTTATTTTATGTAATCACTTTATATGCTCTTCCAAAACTATTATTGTTGTCCTTCAACAACCAGAAATCAAAAGAATAAAAACTTTTACTATTTTATTTTTGTTAATTTCTTGACTCTCTGCTCTTAGAGTCCTTTTATTGCCTCTGGAATTTAGGATATTTCTTTTATTTATCTAGTTTTGTTTTACCCACCCCTCTTCTTTTTCAGAAATTTTCCGCAGCCTTCAAAGCTTTAACTGGTTCATACTGGAGGGCCCTAAATTTACAAGATAGGAGAATGTTTGATGGATAGATTAAAAATACTATTGCACACCCCTTTCAAGCAATATAACATCCATATATAAGGCTAATATTCATGAAATTCAGAAATATCCCCTTTAAATTTATTTTCTGAATCTTATTTTACAGAAACATGAGGTGAATCTTGTCCACATAGAGTCTCGATCATCACTTAGATTCCCAGACAGATATGAGTTTATGGTGGAATGTGCACCAGGGGGCAACCTGGGTGCTGCCATTGAGAGTCTCAAAGACAGTACTGAGTACTTTAACATTATATCCAGAAATCATCAGAATAACAGAGGTAAGCCAACTTAGATATTAAATAAAAAGCCTACATATGTAGCTTGTATGTTTTGAGTACAATCTAGTATGATTTCCTGACCGTGTAAACTTACAATAAACTTGGAAATGAAGTTTACTTCTATCAGCCCATTGCTCTATGTTCCTCAGTAATATGTATGTGTATATATATATATATATATATATATATATATATATATATATATATATACGAGTATATAGGGTGTCACTGATTTTAGTGAGCAAACTTTGAGAATTTATTTTATTTCCAACAAAAAAGTTCATATATGGTCTGGTACGAGTCTCACTTGTTTTGGAGAAATAGTTTTTTTTCCAAATTGGAGCTTGTATTTCCCATATAACAAGCCATAACTCTGGAAATTATTTGAATATCAAAACTCTGAGTGAAATATTCTAAAGATCAATATATTTCCCTTAAAATTATGTCCCAAGCATAACCATGTGTAAAGGAATAACTAAGTGGGTTTATTAAGAACAAGTAATGCCATTTTCTTTCTCTGCAAAATTTGTTCTTTTATTACACTACTATCTGAAGAAAAGATTTTACCACTCAACTGGAACACTTCAGGAAAACTTCTACATTTAGTCAGCTGAAAATCGCTCATTTTCATTTTCAAGTCTCAGCAATATTCTTCATCACAAATTTATTCTAAATTGCAAAAACAGATTTTATTTCATCTTTACTGAAACCGAACTTTTTAATCAAATGTTTTGTTTTCTACCTATTTGACCAGTAAATATGAAAATATTTCCCAGCAATGTGACCTGAAAAATAATATATATGGCATTATAATTATAATAAAATTTAAAATATATGTAAAGACTTGGAAAATCTTAATTTTATATTTTTCCTATTGTTTTCACAAAACATTATAACAAAATGAATGATGTATGCTTGTATACTGCATACTGAAAATAAAGTCCCTTTATATGTACACAGAGATCAAATGAGGGGAAACCCTCAGAAATAGTTTACAATACATTGAGTGATTTTAGACAGAAAAATTTAGAAATGTATTTCTAATTTTACATTAGAAAACAGACAAGAAAAAAATGCTGTCAAAGTAACTATTTTAATTATTTTTTTAGGAACTGTGCCATGGTTCCCAAGAAGGATAAGAGATTTAGATAAGTATGCCAATCAAATCCTCTCCTACGGATCAGAGCTTGATGCTGACCATCCTGGTTTTACAGACCCTGTGTATCGAGCAAGGAGGAAATACTTTGCTGATATTGCTTACAATTACAAACAGTAATAATTCATTTGGTTTACAATTTTGTTTAATCCTTAGAAATATATACTACAGCTGATATTCACTCTCTTAGTAATATGGGTCCTGCTCTTGAACGATCCCTGGGTCCTTTTCAGATTTTATTTCAGAGAATTCAGCTATTCGGGTTTAGACTTTCAATGTGGTGTACCTACCACAGCAATAAATATAATATACAAAATTTGAATCCCAATGCAGTAGGAAGATTGGAATATATATATATATATATATATATATATTTCCACTAAACAAACGTTTATTAAAACTATACATATTAGTAAGCTTATATAGAATTTATAAATATTGTAACAATAAATAAATTTCAATTCAATTAATAAAATGGAAACAATTATGTTTATCTAGAGATATTTTAGAGACTTAATTATGCAAATAGGGCACTCCAGGTCCTGGAAACAGATTTAATTTTTTAAAGTTAATTTACAAATACAAATTTTTGAGCTCAGCATATATTGTTTTAACTGTGTACACTAAATTTGACGTAGAGCAGGGAAAAACATGATATACTTTGAAGATCCCAGCTTTTGCACTGTTAAAACTCTGATTTACTAAAAATTACTCATTTTGAGAGCTGATGGAGTACCGCTACCAGTGACTCGGTTGAAAACGACTAACTAGCCAAGAGTGTTAACTCTCACACAGCAAGTTTGCACTAAACATTCCTTTCTTTTAAGACATACAGGAGCTCAAAAGCGTATTTATTACAATATATATATATATATATATATATATATATATATATATATATATATATATATATATATATTCATACACATATATAGAGGCGCAATATTCGTTTGATCTTCACCAAACTCGATATTTAAGTTATTCATGTAAAACTAAAGATCTAGTTCTTTAACATCTGATTTAGGACTAAGGGGAAAGGGGTTTAGAAAGGGGGGGAATCTGAAATTCAAAATACCTCTATTATTATGAGTTGGATCAAAAAATGTTCTTGAACTAACCTTGTGGACTTTTATTTAGAAAAATAGGATATATTGCGAGATGAGATCAGTAGTGTGTCGTACTAGCATGTTGGGAACTCTGCAAAATTTATACAGCCCCTGAGTGACAGACTGTTTAGTATAATAGTCTGCCTGTAGCAATACCGTACTTGATATTTAACAGTTCCGTGCAACTCTCAGATGGCTATGATTAGACCAGGAAGAGGGGGGGGGAGTAAGTGGGGGAAATTAGAAAATTCAAAATATCCCAGTTATTATGAGTCAGATCAAATAATGTTGTACATTCAATCATGTTAAACAATTAATGCTGTACAATTGTTGTTTTCCAGATCTCTTTCTAATTTGAATATTAAATGTGTTATTTGCATTTTCTTGATTTCCAGCGTTCAGTAAAGGAAGCCCCAACTTATAATTGCCTGATTTTTATTTTAAGTAACTCAGTCATTAGAAATCTCATTTTCTATGTTCATTTCAATTTCTGTTTGCATTGTCTTCTTACAACAAGATATACAGAGAATAAATGGTGAAATGAGATTGAGCCATTCCAACATGTGGGAAGTTTGCTTAGTTTATGCAGCCCCGGCATGACAGACTTATGCAAGGGAGCAGAAGCTGCTAGAAACTTGATGACTGGGTTTCCATATACTTTGTAACCTATGCTGAATTCAATAATTTTAATTTCAATTGTACTTGATTTTTCACGTAGCCTTTAGTAATGTTTTAATTTCCACTTTAATAATTGTGTTAATCTTACATCAGTTATATACATTATGCAGAATTAGAACAAAAAGGAAGAAAGATTATTTGTAAGAATTTATACAGATATGTAAACATTTATGACATAGTTATTCAAAGGTTATTATACTTCAGGAATATCTGATTTATCATATAGAATATAATAATTAGAGCAGACACATTAGAACACAAATATTAAGACAGAATCATTTGTTCTCCACATAACTCATAATTTGTGATCAGTACAACCAGCAAACATGATTATTATATTTTTCTATATTGTCTATTCAAATTTATATTATATTTATATATACAAATCTGAACAAACATCATTTTCGATATCTCCCAAATAGCATTATTGGTATATAAAGACATTTTTTTTGAAAAACCAAGCCTTGAGTATAACTTGAATAGCTGATTGTCCTTCAACTAAACTATAAATGACTCAATTACTATTCAGAAAAAGTGGATAGAACAGTTGTATAAAATGACATGATTAACAAATTGAAAGACATTCATGATATTAAATTTTCCCAATTATATAAACCCTTACTCCTCCTCCACCAACTTCAGTCATTAACCAACTTTATTTTGATTTTTACATGAAATGTTATGAAGTCATGTATTGTTGTGGTTATTATGAAAACGAACTGCCCATTACATTTTTTTTTAAATTATTATTCATTACAATTTTCCATTACTAGTTTTAGTAATGGTGTGACCATTTTCTAGAAAATCGAGTTTTTCTTTTTTTCTTTCTATTTATTGAGACTTTATTTTAATGAAAAATTATAACATTTTTTTTTTACTATTAACAGTATGCAAAGATAAAAATATCTGTTATAATAAGATTAGTTGAACATTGAAATATTTTATGTTTTATTAAAATATTTCAGTGGCCAGCCCATCCCAAGAATAGACTACACAAAAGAAGAAACAGAGACCTGGGGTAAAGTATTTCGGCAAGTAACTGAACTCTATCCTACACACGCCTGCAAAGAACACAACCACGTATTTCCTCTGCTAATTGAAAACTGTGGCTACAGAGAAGACAATATTCCCCAGCTTGAAGATATATCAAATTTTCTAAGAGGTAACATTGACTAGACTAGCAATTTTAAAATGTTTTTTTCTTATAATTTAACATCTACTCATGCAAATTGGGATGGTTAATCAACAAGTGCCTCCCTTTTCTAGCTAGATGGACTAGAGTTTTATTTAGATCATCACAAAATAAATTCCCAGTCCTTGTGGGTAATCAAATTAATTTATTTTATGAAATTCAGGGAATAAACTCACAATTCTCATAGTAGTATTGTTATACCAAACCTAATAGGTAAGGCAAGGTTTAAGGGGGGAAATCAATTTCTAAGGCTGCATTGCTGGGCTGCAGATCCACTGCTCTACTGGCTGTTATAGGCCAAATTTCAAATGTAACCCAATGGTTACATACTGTTAAAATTCAAATTTATGACAACCCTTTAGTTGGGTTCTGAGTAAACCTTTTTACTTCATTGTAAGAAGTCTTTGTATATTATCAAGAGAAACTTATAAAT
The DNA here is from genome assembly GCA_019009955.1 of Riptortus pedestris. NCBI lineage: Eukaryota > Metazoa > Arthropoda > Insecta > Hemiptera > Alydidae > Riptortus > Riptortus pedestris. Next base: position 140,344,176 of record CM032229.1, read on the forward strand.
TGAATCAAGTTACTTAAAATTATTAATTTTGTGTATGGTATAAACTATTGGTAAAGTTTAAATGAGATTTAGAACTGATTTATTACAAATTTACAAGCATTTTGTACAAACTCCATCTTCCGATACTGCATTTATTATGAGCAAATATACATTTATTAATTATTTTTTAATAAGAAGAAACATAAAACCAAATTAAATAAATATAAAGAAATTAAACAGATCAGATATGCAATTAGAAATTTGTCATATTAATCCAGTGAAGTTCATTTATTATATAAACTATTTAAATTGAATTAATTTTTTTTTAATAAATTCATAAAATTCCTTTTTATAATTAAAAATACTCTATATTTTCCATTGGTAATGTTCCTCCTTGTAATAGAATTTTTTAAAGCACTTTAACCCTAGTATGTCTTACAGTTTACAGTCATAAAATGACATGTTCAGAGTGATGGTTGAATTTACAATGTTTATCGCAAGTCCGAATTTATATAACTAACTTTTGGTTAGTCCATATCCAGAACTATATTGACTAAGTGTTTAATTATTGATTTGTTTTCTCTAAGTGCTCTAATATGTTATCTACTCACTAATAATTGTCTTATTTATAAGCATAAGTTAAGGTATTTGGCTATAGTTAAAGATAGTCTATTACATTTAAATTTTTGGATTAGCGATAACCTTTAATTTTTTTTTTCCAGACTGTACTGGCTTCACCCTAAGACCAGTGGCTGGGCTTCTCTCTTCCCGTGATTTCCTAGCAGGGTTGGCTTTTCGAGTTTTCCACTCGACCCAGTACATTAGACACCCCAGCATGCCTCTCTATACCCCAGAACCTGATGTCTGCCACGAGCTCCTGGGTCATGTCCCTCTTTTTGCTGATCCTTCTTTTGCACTATTCTCTCAAGAAATAGGACTGGCTTCCCTTGGAGCACCAGATGAATATGTTGAAAAATTAGCCACGGTAAGAATTTTTATTACTTAAAAACGCAATGTTCTTTTTTAAAATTCCTGTTAGAATTTAGAAATAACTCTAAGAGTGCATCGGCAGGGTTTAGCCTAGTAGCAAGTCTATAGGATTGCCCTACGCTCTGACGCTCTGAGGATGGGGATTTAGTCCCCGAAAGCGCTCAGCGTTTATAAGAAATAAAATTGTGAGGAGCCATAAAAAAGTTTTTGTGATTAACCATTCATCACCCTCACCACCAGCTATAAATAAATATTAGAAATAACTGCTATGCCTTTTAATAATACATTTCTTGAATTTTCTTAATTTTTTTCTGATTTAAAATTTTATAGCAATCTAGAATTCTGGGAGACCTATAGTTTGATGTTGCTGTCTAAGTAAAATTTATATTTGTAGATAGTTTTTTTTTAACCACAAAGATGTTTATTGTTAAATAGTTCTTCATTGAATTCTGATCACTAATACTTCCTACAAGATATATACAAAATTAACTATAATTAAAATAGCTATGAAAATTTAAAAGTGACTTTTTTTGTATTCAGGCCCAATTTTTTTTTCCTATTTCTTTAGCCTTTAATTTAATTTATATCACTAGACCTTCATTTATATGCATGGTCCCATTGTTTCCTTCCATTTTGAACAACTTCAAATTCTTAAAAATCAGTTCTTATCATAAGTTTCTTATTTTCACACCTTTTCATGTTTCCAAATAAAAAATAAAAATGAGTGTTTCTATTAGTTTCCTTCTCAGATTTATCGTTGTTTCATTTTTTTTAATTTATTTAAGACTATATCAAATAATAAGAGCAAATTATTTCTTTAACATTTTCTAGTGTTACTGGTTCACCGTGGAGTTTGGAATATGCCGACAAGAAGGTCAGTTAAAGGCTTTTGGAGCAGGACTTTTGTCATCATTTGGTGAATTACAGTATTGCCTCAGTGACAAGCCTACGCTGAAGCCATTTGATCCACCCGTCACAGCACTTCAGAAATATCCAATTACTGAATACCAGCCTATATATTTTATATCTGAAAGTTTTGATGATGCAAAAGAAAAAATGATGTAAGGAAAATAATTCATTTGTCTAAGTATTATATATTATATTTTTTCTTTAAATGTACATTTATAATCAATTGTTTCAGAAAATATGCTCAAACGATTCCGAGAAATTTTGGAGTGAGATATAACCCTTACACACAAAGTGTGGAAATCTTGGATTCCAAACAGCAAGTTCAAGAACTGTTGCATGTAACCAGCAATGATGTTCTGTTTTTGGCAGATCTTCTTAAAAGAGTGATTTAAAAATAGTTTATTTTAAAAGATATGGAGGAGGATGCTTGATTAAATTAAATACTACTAATAATTAATTAGTTTTATTATTTAAATCTGGTTTTAATATATATCTAAAGCTCCAATTTCTTATCTGCATTCCATAATTTCATCAATTAAATGAAGTGTGCATTTCACTTTATTTATAAATAAAATGTTTGAAGATAAATTGTATATAGTCAATTTTTAATAAGTAACACAGACAAATGTTATAGTAATGTATTATACATAGACAATAAAATTGTTAACAGTAGTTCAATATTTACTGTATCCCAAACAGAGCTGAACCTATTTTAAAAATATTAAATCATTGAGAACAGAAGAAATTGTCAATGCTATTGATGTCTATTCAAAGTGAAAAAGACAAGATGTTATAAAAGTCCATCATGTCTGATGATGACATCACACATTCTGTTCTCTATCTCTCCTTTAATAAAAAGCCTGTGTAAACAGGATTTGAAGTTTAAGCTGGTAATTAAATATTTATTGGTAGTTACTTTGCTTGAAAATTGTGTGATTAGGATTTGAGGTTAACTGAAAACAAAAAAAAATACATATAGCTTGGTTAATATTTGAATTACAGAATAATACGTAATACAACAATACCTTTACATTAATTTGTTAATAATCTCACTTATACGACATTTTTTGTACTGACACATAATGGAGATACATGATTTTGTATGATACACTAATTACCAAGCAACACTCTAAAAATATTGACTATTCAGGAAATAAAACATCTCTTACAGACCAGGCTCTTAAATTTGGACATTCTTTTAATTTTAACATTGTAAAAAGATAGGAATAAAACTAAAATAAAAATAAAACAGAACATACACATATATAAAAATGGGGGGGGGTGGGGGAACGGGAAACAAAAACTGAGATTAAGCACTTAAACAGTACTTTTTTTTCTAGCTCCTTCTCAAGTAATAAAATTTTTTACATTTTTATAATATTGAAATATACTTAAATTAGTTTGAATTATTGATGCTACTTCATCAGGGAATTCTGATAATACTAACATCAATTGTAATGGCATATTTTAGCAATGCTGTTTGTAACCACATATCAATTTGTTAGCAATGGTTACCAAGTTGTGTCTTTTTTACTACATTGTCAAAGCCAGTCTAGAGAAAGGATGTCTCTCTAGGCCATGGGCTGACTCCATTATTAATAGTAATGGCATTATACACCTGATGAGGCAATGAAGTAAAGTAACATGTAGAGTTACAATAAACTGAATGAAGGAGAACTAGTATTTCAATAAATAGTGACCCATTCCCTACAGGTGACATGATTTTGTCTGAACTCTTCCCCTACACTCCTCTTCTGGAAAGGTTTTGGCTATTAACAAAATTGACTTAACTTAGTTTACATGAATGAGTAAATCATTGAATATTATATTGTGGTCTAGAACATAGAGTGGTCACTTATGATTTTACATTGCACATTTACCCAATTACCTCACATACTAAAGGTCTGATGAAAATGATACCCCCTATTTAAATTTAAACAAGATACCATAATCTACTGATTAACACTTCCCCTTCCCAAAGTGGTACAAAATGGGCAATAGTTTATTTAATATATTAGCAAGATAATTTAAATGAAGAATTATATGTGTTAAAGCTTAGCCAATATTACAACCATTTCTTTTTACTAAATTAAATGATATTCCCTACAACTTAGAAAATGTAATATATTTGTTATTTTCATCATCTGAGTGATTTTCAAAAACTTTCACTAATAAGGTGAGTAATAGGAGGTAACCCAACTAAGGCTTTTCATTGTGGAGACAAATTTCATTACAGAATTTAAAACTTTATATGATTTTAAAAAGGATTCCAAAAGAACTTTTCATTGGCATATTACAGCATAGAGAATCTAAGGCAAAAACTTTTCAAACCTAGGTATCTAGAAGGGTAAAATACGTTTTTAAACTTATATCTACTAGTTTAAAGACATAACATGTGTAAGGACAGAATGCAGTGAAACTACAAAGGACTTTGCTAGAAAGAATAGAACCAGATTCATTCACCAATACCTTTTCTAGTAAGCCTTAAAAAATTCTCTAAATTAAAATAAGAATTGTGTATGAAATAACGAATGTTGCACACTCCCCACAAATATTTTGACAACTGTTGCAATGTACATATGTGAGTCATGAATTATGAAAGCTGGCACCAATGTACATATGTAATGATACTTTGATATTTTCTAAAGCTCAAAGTATTCTCTAAATTTACTGAATCCTAAAAGATCAAATTTAATCATCAACAAAGAGCATTATCAAATCATTAAATTACATGGAAGTGATGGCATATATCCTTTAAAGGCTTCTTCAATGCACCTGAACTTTTTAATAATGTCCGCTGTTTATTTATAGTAGATGATGAAAAAATAGTTTATGCTCAAATATTCTCATATATATATATATATATATATATATATATATATATATATATATATATATATATATAATATGCACACACACACACACACATATATATATACACACACTGGTAATTCAAAGGTCTGTGCATTTCTTCACTAATTGATAAACAAAGACTTGAAGCATTTATTTTTGTTGTACTATTCATAAAAGATTAAAAACTATGTTAGACAGTCTTAAATTAAACTTTGATGGGGAAATTGCCATTGATAATTCTTTCTGTTTTTTTCATGAGTGAGTTAATTCTGGAAATTCTGCAACACTATTTTAAAAAATGATTCAAAGTGTCTGACTGCCCTACATTTAAAATATCCAACGAAAGATATTTTTCTCTTGAAATCTACTATAGTATTGGGAGACCTAGGCTTCTTGACTCCAATACTCTGAGAAATCTCACAGGATCAAGAATGTTCACACAAGCTAGCAAAAACTTTCATCAGAATTAACAATACCTCTAACTACAGTTTCAAAGCACTTCCGTGTTTCAGTTTCAGAAGCTGCAGTAGTTTTTCACCCCATTCGATGCTTTAGCAAGCAGATAATAGATGGGTGAAAACTTCCATAACTTTTCTGAGAAACTCAAATGAGATATTTTTATCAAATCAATAGCAGTGAAAAATGGGTGTATCTAAAAAATCCTAATAACCAAAAAAGAGGATTAAACCACGACAACCAGCTCTTCCTGATGGCAGAAGTGACTGATTTGAAAAAAGTGTTGACCTGTGTATGGTGGCATTTCAAGGGCATTCTCTTTGTTGAGTTAGTCCTTGAAGTTGAACAATTAGATCAGAAGTTTATCCTGCCCAACTTGAGAGAATACATGCAGCTGTAGTTCAACAGTACCTAACACTGATGAATAGGAACCAAGTTCTTCTGCAAAAACCATTACATCCGTTACCACAATAAATATCAATAAATTGGAGTTCAATCTTCTTCCCCGTCCAGCCTATAATTCAGATCTTACAATTTCAAATTACTATCTGTTCAGATACATGGCATACTGTTAGTGGTAGGTGTTTTGGCATATTCAAAGCAGATGGAAAAGGGATGTAAAGAGATATTTTCATAATGGTACTGAAGTGGCATCAACAATTTTGGTCAGAAAAAAAAATCTAAGCTAATTAAACACCTAATTCAATTTAAATTACTGTTTTTACCTCTGCTAGTATCACTAGTTCAAGCAATACACTCTCTCTGTAGGATTTAGTCTCTTTTTGGACCTATTTTACTGAAGAAAAATTTTCTTAAGGCCCCCCCTTCCCTTACAGGGCCCCCAGGGCTGACTCCAATGTGTGTATAATATAAGATTAATATCCTCTTCTCGACATTCCCCTCACTGGAACTCCTAACAGACCATCCATTTCATTCATTGATGTTATAGTGCAAGAGGGCAGTTAAGAAATTATATCATTTTCTTACCATTTTGCACTTCCACCAATTTTTTTTTCAGTGAGTTTTTTAGCTGAAAACCAGCTTGGCATAATAAAAATAAAAAAAAAAAAAAAAAAAAAAAAAAAAAAAAAAAACCAGCAGTAAATTTGTAACCATATTATTTTCCAAAACCAATTCATCCCTCAGTTCTTTAAATAAAAAAGTATAACACTAGTGCAATCTGTATTCTCTTTTTTTTTTTCATTAAAACAAAAAAAATTCAAAAATGAAGTTCAACTTCATAAATATTTTTCATTTATTTTGAATACAAACTTTATAATAGCTACAAATTTAATAATGGATTTGGATCTAGTCTATTATGCATCATATTTCCTCAAAGTCACTTTCAGAAAATTTAAATTGTACCTCTAATTGGTGGCCATTATATGGAGGATTGAAACTTATCATTAATACATCCCTAAGCTTCCTAAAGGCAGATGTATAGACAACAGAAGTAGACCTGTCTGTTTTAAATTAAAAAAAATAGAACTAATAATAATAAATCAATATCAATAAAAAATAAAAACATGACAGAAGTATGTACAAGAATATTTTAAATATTGCATTAATGATTTTTTTTAAATGAATGAGGTATATTATCAAATATTTACAATATTTACTCAAAGCTTGGTTTATGTTATGTTAATAACAGACACAAAACTTTAGGCACAGAACACAAGCCAAGGAGAGGGGATAACCAAGAACCTTAACCCCTACAAAATTTCCATTTACTTCTATTGGAAATAACTTCCTAAAATTTTAGCAAATTCTACATTTTCAATAACTTTTGACAAAAATATTATAACGGTATAATTTGTTTATTTTAATAATCTCTGTAAATGCATTATTAATTTATTTACAAATTGCACTGAGTATTCTGATGAGCAAACTTTCCTCATAAAGTACACTAAGAGTGAATTTTAAAGAAGAAATAATTTACTGATTATAAAAATAAAAAATGAGAAGGATTTCTAATGATTCCTTTTCAAAATTAAAGGTAATGAAGAAGCCATAACCAGGAAGAATTTTTGAAACTTACCTATTACAACCATCCCAAGCATTATAATATTGGGTCCTATGATCATTTTGTTATCAAATCTGTTTTTTATTCAATTACTAATGGAAAACAAAAAATTGATTAACAGATAGTGCTGTGAAATGTTCCTCTCAAAGCATACACTCTATTAATTTTTTTTAAAATTTAATTTAATTTCTCATCCTCCACGTTTACAACTATCTCGATATATACGATTTTGTGTTGCCCATATTGACATCAAATAGATCCTTCCAGCAAAAACAATCAGTTTTGGTAAAAGAACCAATTAAATTAAGCATAGCTTGTTTGAAAAAGGAGGTACCTAGTATTTTATAGATTTTATGTTTATGGTAATCAATTGACTCTACTGAATAGTTAGTACTAAATATTTTGTTTTGTAAGAAGCCAAGTAAGGATAAATTTTATTTTAATTATCCCTTAAGGATAATCTACAAATAAATAAATATGAAATGTCTTAAAATCTTTATAATGAATACTTTATTAAATAAAATAAATTTACAGTAATAGAGTTCTATAAAGACCAGTATAGGAACAAGTATATTTTATACTCATAAATTTTAAATATTGAATAAATTTTTATTCTTTTATTTTTTCCCAAAGCTCAAGAATGGTTTATTTAGTAATAATATTAAAATTAAATAAAATCTATTTCCTGATTCATTTAAAATCTAGTTTAAACATCAATTATTAAAAATAATAAATAGTGTTTTTTCTTCGAGACATCACATTGAAGTTTAGTGGTTAACGTCAATTTGTTATAGGTCTAGAAGGGAGGGAATCTAGATGAATGGAGTGTTTTCAACATGCCATCACCATGGCTAAAAAAATTAAGACTATAAACATTTCCGATCTGAATGTTTCCAATTAAAAATAGACACAATGATTGTGAGGTTTAAAGTGAGTTCTATCTATGTTTTGGATGAATAAGGCTTGAGAAAACTGGGTGGGGGAGCTGACATAATGCCAAACAGATGCCAGTGACTAACCAGCTCTGATACTGGGAGCAGCACAACCACCACCATGAGGGAAGACTTATACACTATAGTAAGAATTATATCATGAAATAAATTAGTTCCAATACGTTTAACAAATTAAATTTAATACAATAATTATATTACATAAATATGCAGATTTAAAAGAACAATAACATTTTATTTTTATTCATTTTTTAGCCTTATGATTCAGAATTAGTATGTGTATGTAAAACAGGTTTAAAGATCTAAATTAAAAAAATTACAAACCCTTATTTCCATGTATTGCTTTATGTTTGTCGGATAAAACATTATGTACTATTGTGAAATAATGTCATAATAATATTTTCTGTTACATGTTGATAACATGTACATCATCATAAATAGAAAATAAATGTCTAGCATTGAATTTACTGAATTAAATTCAAAATTAAATATTTTAACAGGCAATATGTGATTCAACATTTTTAGCCTACATTTTAAATCTAATATTTTCAAGAACATTGATAACAGTATGTGACCATAAATTATCTTTTTCTACCTGGTGATAAAAGATTATTTTGAAGAGTTATTAAATTAGTTATCTTCCTTATGAAATATTCATTGGTTTGAAACAGCAAGTTGTAATCTATATGTATTTTCTTAAACATTATATCTTTTCCATTAATAAAATGAATAATAAATAGAAATAATACATTCAAAAAGGAATATATTTCACAGATATAAACAAACATTGTCTATTAGTTTATGAGTGCTGTATTTTACCATAATTGTACTCTATAGAAATCATAAGAATTAATAAGGATTTATTTAAAATGATACCGCCAAATAACCCGAAACATAAAGTTAATTTGGTAATTTCATTTCTATAACATTATTACCTATAGGTGGCCTGCTTATAATGGAATCATTCATGATGTTACTTAAATAAAGACTGGTGATGTGGAAATAATCTCACAGAAGCAGAAATATGTCATTTTGCTGCTGTTATATAATACCCAATCAATTTATAAATGTATTTATAGCAACTAGAGATAAACAATAAAGTAGTTTTAGGAGCGGATGGAAAAAAAGTTTATCAGTTACCCTATCTCAAGTGAATACTTATTTCAATTGGCAAGAGTAATTTGATAAATCAATAAACTCGATAGCAAATTTAATCCAAATTTTTTTTTTTATTATTACTTTTACAAAATTGTCAACAAAATTTCTGAAGTATGTATCAATCAAAATGTATTTGCATACAAATGTCTGACTGCATACTTACATTCATACATAAACTTGTAACATTTATAGCTGGATATGCATCCATCCTGATGCATAAATCAATTCAATATTTTTTTTAAGTATTTAAACTAAACTTTAAAACAAAAATATGCATATCAAATGAAAAGTCTTTTGATACATTTTTGTTTAAAAACTGGAAAAAATATTAATTTTGTGCTTCAGATACTTTTCTAATAAGTATTTCTAAACAAATTCAGAAACTTTGGTATTCCCATCTCTAGAGATATTAAATATTCATATTTCAATGTAAATAGCACACCTTTTTCAAATTATTGTCAACACAATTGACAAACAGTTAAGTTAAAATGTTCGTTAGAGTTTAACAATGCGCTTTCATTTTTGTTTGATATTTCAAAAATATAAGACACGGTGGAGCAATATTTTTACACAAATGACATTATGCAATATTAATTTGTCATGGTAAAAGGCATGTCATCCTTGAATATTAGTTTATTTTTTGTTCTGAATTTAGTTCATAGGAAAAATAATAATGAACAAACTTCAGACGGCTATGAAAAATATCTTTTGAAAAAAGCTAGTTTTAAAATGATCCCCTATAAAAAAAAAAAAAATAAAAAAAAAAAAAGTATATTCTACATACATCATCACTAAGAAATTAACTTTTATTTCAATTCAAATCTCAAGGACTTTTATTTCGTTTATTTTCAAGTAACTAGTATTTTTAAAACATATATTTGGTCATGCATCTAGCGTTTATTTGTTTATGTTTATGATTCCAAAGATTTGGTCAAAGAGATAGAGCATTGTAAAGTTGATAATTTGAAAAATTGGGCTATGACTCATTAGGCATCTAATGAACAAAACATTTTTCAACAGAAATGAATGATGAATGATCTCTATTTTCATAATCCTTACTCAGGGGAAGGCTCAGATTTCTAAGAGAAATTAGTTTAATACTACTGTGTTTACTCCATCATATTATTTTAATATTTTAAAAGAAATATGACAAGATGGAGACATATTCTCTGGGGCCTGAACTATATAAACCCTGGAGTAAGTTATAGTAAATAAATTTAAACACAATTAAATGATAGGAAGAGTCTAATTGTGTTAATGTTTAAAGAATGGAAAAGAAAATTAACTCAAGTTGAAAAGCAAACTGAAAAAATTAAATGAATTTATAGTGAGCCTCTCTCTATACTGATAGTAAAATTAATTATACTTCTTGGAGAAATGTATACATTTACAAAGAATAAACAATTGTTGGCAGTTAATGAAGTAGGTAAACATTTATATATCCCATATATATTTGTGCCCTTGAAGCATTATTAGAGTTGAGAGCTTTACCTGTGGAAAAAATTTAATATGCACAGTTTAGGACATTTCTGCACCAAATACTGTAGTAAATACAAAACGCTTCTGAGTTACTTCATATACTTCAAATGACTCTGAAATAAATAAAAAATAATGAGAACGTCAGGCACACCATAGAAGTTTCTCGAATATGATGGTCATACTATTTATTTTTAATGGAAGGTGGATGAATGCCAATATCACATAAAATGTAAACACTAGATAAATTGTTGAATGTTTGAAAACATATTGGTCAACGTCCAGAGAATTGTCTCCAAAGTTGCATGCAAAGTTCCTAGCTATGGTGTAAAATAAACAATTTTTATGGTAGTGACCTATTGTTTCGAAACTTGTTGTGCTATAATTATTTATACATCAAAATTATATTCTAAAGCTTGATAAATCAAAATTTCCCAAAAAGCTAATGTGAACACCAATTTGTAAAAGTAAATATAAATGGAGGAAGAATAGGGAAGAAAGGCATTTAATTTTATTGTTATTTTGGAAAAATAAAAGCATATTTGATAAAATATATTGTAGATTATTAAATGTATTTCTGATTTTTAATTTATATATAAACCAAACTAATTAAAATATTATTTTCAAGTGTTTAGTTATGATAAAAACTAGTTTAAAGTTTTAAAACTAAATAACTAAACCATTTCTTCTTTAGCGAACATTAATCCATTTCTTTCAATGTTTAATTTTAAAATGTATATTTTCTATTGTATTTTTAGAAAAACCCATAAATCCCTTTTCAATTCAATAATTCTTAAGAAGCCTAAAAATAATCTCCAATATCTACATAAATAATAAAGTAATGCACATTTGGCAAGTTTAAGGGAGGAATTTATAACTCATCCTGTCTGAGGAATGGGAAATAGCTCTGACTCAGACTTCAGACTCACTTTAAAAATTAAAATTCAATTTAAAAATAAAATTTCAGTTATATTTAAAATCTGATGCTAAAGTTCAATAACATTAACATCACTTTGACAATCTTTCCAGGCTAATTCTCTTTTAGCCATTTTGAAGAATATTAAAACTTAATTTCTATCTGATAACCAATGTAATAAAACATTTCTTATAATGATTTGTATCTAAATATAACCTTATACTTATTATACATTATTATATAAATGTATAATTGTCATTTCATTGCAACTAATTTAATCTTCTTCTACTCACACATTTCCTATTTGCTAATGAATTTGTGGGCAGACGAGCTTATCCTAACAACTTCATTAACTTTGATTTAGATAAAATAGACGTTGAAAGATTATTTATTACTCCCTAGTGAAAACTTAAAAACAAATAAATTCAACTGGCATAATTTTTAAAACTTTTTTTTTTAAGTTAGCAGTATCCATTTTTATAATTGACGTAATAAATGAATTGCAATATTAGACTCATCTTATAAGAAATATATGTATATCAAGTTCTTAGAATAAAAGAAAATCTTTACAACAGAATAATCTGTGTTTTTGAAACATGTTTCTAAAGTGATTAATTAATAGTTAATCGATTAACATAATCACAGTTAATTGATTACTTCAGCTAGGTACTCAGCAAGATTGAAATAGGTAAATGACAAATTATTAATACACATGACTCAATTAAAATATTTTTTTTAAAAAAGTGAAAATTCATTATATTTTCCCTTGCAAAAAAATTGCAATCCACATTGCTAACAATTTTCTGATTTTGTACCCCATTTTATTAAATGTAATAACAAAGTAATGGAAATTGTTTATTTGAATTCATTATTTTTTGGAGAGGTTTTATGTAGATAACATTATTCTTTGATAAAGACATAATAGGGTAGGTCTTTTAAAGAGAAACTATTACACTTACTTCAGTATAATACTCTACACAACCATTGAGGCTAAGCGCTTCATACACTACATATATATTTCAAATATTTGCTGATAACATGTTTTCTTTTTTTTCAGCTTGAGAGAGATGGATTTGTGGTCATTGAAAATTTCCTGACAAATGAAGAAGTTTCGAAACTTAAAGAAGCAGGTCTTGAATTAACGAGATCTATACCTAAAGATGAACAGAAAACTATATTTAGCTCAACAGATTCACAACAAGTAGGCATATCATTAATGAGTTTTGAATTAAAAGAGACATTTAAAAACAAAACAAAAATTGACCATTCTCCCTTGTTAGGCAAAGGATAAATATTTCCTAGAAAGTGGTGACAAAATCAGATATTTTTATGAAAAAGATGCGCTAAATGAAGATGGCGAGCTGAAAGTTAAACCTGAATTGTCTTTGAATAAAGTTGGACATTATCTTCATTGGCTTCATCCTGTTTTTAAAGACTTATCATTTGGAAGAAAAGTTGAGGAGTTATGTCGTAGTATAAAACTGGAGGCTCCAGTCATCATACAAAGCATGTATATTTACAAAAATCCTGGAATCGGAAGTGAAGGTGAGAGATTATCTTAAAATTAAGAATCTATTATTTTATTACTTATAAGTATCATTAATATTTTAGATGATAGATACTTACATTTAACTGGTAAATATATGCTCGCTTATTTAACTCGGTTTTAAAATGCTTATATTTGTTTTAGTGATTCCTCATCAAGATTCTACATACTTACACACTGAGCCAAACACACTGATAGGTTTATGGTTTCCTTTGGACGATGCTACTATTGGTAAATAATTACTGTTATTTTAATTTTGTCAATTTAGGATGACTTAAAATAGCAATTCTTTTCACCTGGTTTTTCATTACTTCATTTAATTTAATATGTTATATTACAATGGTAGGTCAATATGTTTTAGCAAATGACCAAAATTTAGAAGATACACTTATTTTAATGAACAGAGACTCGGGTTTCTCTTGCATTATTTTGTTGTTCATTTGTTTTTTAATCATTATTAAAATTTATGGGAACAAAAAAAGATATGCATTAGAGTATTTCTGGGAAGCCATGAGTGTTAAGGTGTGGGCCTAATATCACAGGCCAACAAAAAAAACCTTTTTGAAAACTTTTTTAATTTTAATAGCTGATCTTGATAGATTTTTATGTGCTGAATCCAAATCTGCTCGTAGTTTTTATGTATCACCCTTAGTTTCCAAGCAAAATGTATTTTATTATATAGTCTAATACCCATTTACAGTATATAGGGAAATCAATGAAACACTGTAGAATCGTAAAAATGGTTTGTATTTACAGTAAAATACTTGGAATAGTAATTTTATGTGATGATACAAGGTTCACTTGTCAACTGGAATTGCTTTATATTTTCTTTCCCTTTTTTCCTTGAAGCTTCTTGTGTAGCTTTTCCTGCGATGAATAGCTTGCTGAACTTCCCGGTGAAGTGACCAACAGTAATCCCCCATCATGTTGGTATTCCAGCGGCCCTGGTAACGTTTTTCCATCACTTTAACGTCCTGGTGAAAACGCTCACCTTGCTCCTCACTAACATCTCCTAAATTTTCCGGGAAGTAATCGAGGTGGCTGCTCAAGAAGTGAACTTTCAGGCTCATCAAACATCCTAACTGTTCAAATTTTTTTAACATGTTAGCAACAATAGCCTTATATTCTGGGTCTTTTCCTATACACATGAAAGCTGGTTCCAGCCGCCAGCAAGTTCTTTTCTTTTAGCCTAGAGCCAAGCAGTTCAGCTTTTTCTTTTGTTAAGCCCAGATCCCTAACTAAGTCATTAAGCTCGACCTGAGTGAACAATTTAGGCTCTACATTTTCTGTAACACATTGGAATTCTTCATCGTGTTCATCTAACTCCGACTGTACATCAGAAAATACTTCTGTTTCAATAGAATTTAAGTCCTCTGGTGGTTCCGGGATTGGCAAATCTACACCGTGCCCTACTGGTCGGATGGCGGACGGAAGGTTAGGGTAGCTTATTACCTTCTTGTTCTTAGAGTTATGACCAGTAATATCTACACTGCAAAAGTAACAGTCATCGGAATGATTTTTTGGTTCCCTCCATATCATGGGAACAGCAAATTTAAAGTGTTTTTTCTCTTTTTTTGACCATTTCCTGAGGTCTTCAACACATACATAACATACCTTATGCGGTGCCCAAGGTTTATCCTGGTCTCCAAGTTTGGTTCCAAAGTATGCTAGATAAACCTTTTTCACAAAGTCTGTAATGTTTCTTTGGTGCTTTTTAATAACAAACTCACCACAAATATAACAAAAACTGTCAGCAGAGTTTTTACAGCCGCGATGAGACATTGCACTGAGCACATGTACAGGAAACGTAAAAGTGAGGTTATGTTGAAAATAAACAAAACATCAGCTGTTTAGCATGTGTTTCAGCAGTGCTGCCAACATCATCTTTGTTCATTAGACCTATTTTTTCATGTTATCTTAACTATGAAAAAGCTGTTAAATTCTAAAAATGTTTCTTTATTTCATGAATTTAACTATAAAATGTGAATAAATGGTGGGTGATACAACTTTTTAAGCATCATATTTGGATTCAGCAACCTAAACAACATAAGAATAAGGTATTTTCATTAAAAAAGTTTTTTCATCGTTGGCCTGTGTATTCTGAGTAAAGTCGTT
The DNA here is from genome assembly GCA_019009955.1 of Riptortus pedestris. NCBI lineage: Eukaryota > Metazoa > Arthropoda > Insecta > Hemiptera > Alydidae > Riptortus > Riptortus pedestris. The sequence goes on from CM032229.1 coordinate 140,359,547, forward strand.
CATAAAATCTATCCATATTGGCATAGGAATTTATTTCGTTATGGATTCCTAAAATAAAATCCTCTCAGCCTGGTTAGAAAATAGTCATAATGTATAAAAAATGAAAATCGTTGGCTCTAAAGCAGTGAAAGGCCCACACTCTGCCATACAGCTTTGGTGGGGAGTATAATGGTCAGTCTGGTGAGATTACAGACTTAACAGTTGCTGCTATTTCTTTAATTAAATTTCTATTCACAGAGCTAAGTACTGTAGGAATGGATTGAAGTCTAACATGAAATTAAAAAAAATTTCGGGTATCTAGTAGGTAATCAAGTGTTTAATCCACTCAACCATGGCCACCTCATTTATGAAATAAGTTAAAAAAAATTAAGCAGAGCCAAATGTAAACATCATGGGTTGCAGTCTCCATTGTACAATTACATGCACCATGGTTGCCAGATTATGAATTAATTGTTTCTGACTGAGCACAAGTGGACAAGAAAGTGTGTCTTCTTTTATTAATTAATTCTAAAAATTAACATTCAAATTTTGCAAATAGCATTAGTTAAAAAGTGTTATGTACAGGATCCGCCATTCTTCTTCATTAAAATTAGCTTAGACACTGATTAAAATAAAATTAATAAAAATTAAAATAGTGCTTTAAATTAGCTAAGGCTAAGCAGCCGTTTCAAAAGGCTCCGCTCAAGCTAATTTAAATAATAAAGATAAAGATTTTCTCCATTTATAATTTTTAAAGTCTATAACAACCAACTAAGGCTCCAAAGTATTTTTCCTGGGTCAAGCAATTCTGACTTTCAAGAGGAAAGGTAAGATTTTAAATTAAAAACTACATGACATATTATTCAATAAGGAAATTAGTGGCTGAAAAACTCAAAATTAAAAGGTTAACATTTTTCATCCAATTTTTTATTTTATTATATATATATATATATATATATATATATATATATATATATATATATATATATATATATATACCATAATACCATTCAGAAGAGATAATGATTTCTAGAATATTTTCATCTTCCTATTACAACTTGCTAGATTTTCCTTTAAATAGTATTTCTTGAAATTTGATTAAATTTACAGAAAATGGCTGTTTATGGTTCATACCTGGTTCACACAATAGTGAAGTTCACAGGCGTTTTATCAGGAACCCAGAGAAAAATTCTGACGAACTACTTATATATGATAAACCACCCGTCATATACCCATCTTCCAGTTTTGTGCCCCAACCAACACCTAAAGGTAAATGCAAAATGCTAATGTATGATGCGTGGTTTTCATAAGATATTGATAATTGATTGATTTTCTAAAAAATCTAAGTTAAGAACTGATGTTTGGAGCAATTAGTTTCAACAGAGTTTTATTTTAATATGACACAAGTTTTTAATCCATTAATTATAACTGATATAATATAATTATTAGCAGTATAATATATAATATAATATATCCTTTTTATTTTTTAGGATCCTGTGTAATAATTCATGGAAATGTAGTCCATAAAAGTGATCATAACAAGTCGAATTCATCGAGACACGCTTATACCTTCCATGTAATGGATGTATCATCAAAATATTCACCAGATAATTGGCTCCAATCGTCAAATGGATTTCCACTTATATATGATTCATAAACATTTGAAACATGAAACACATTCTGTGAAATATCATTGAGAATATTTACTTCTCAGTTTAAGGAATAATGAAGAAAATTATTATACTGTTTTGTTTTTTGTATAATAGATCAGTGATACAAATCTATATATTAAGGTTTTCCTAGATAATTTTATTTATAATCTAAACTATGAAGTCAAGCAGATACATGTATCAAAATAAAACAAATTCCACAGTTTTTGGAAAGTTATAAAATTTATGAATGCACATCAAAAAACTAACAAACTTTTATTTTTATAGCTGGATTGTGATGTTAAATATTTTTGCCAAAGATAAGATTACTTCAAATATTAATCAGAGTTTTAGTATAAATGTATTGATTACATTGCTTCTAATTAAACTGACAATAAAAATAATATGTTTAAAGTGACTTCAAAGTTTCATGCTTCAGTAAAAATATTGCATGATGACATAAGAGAAACCCCCTCCCCCAAAAATATTATAAAAACCAATGAATATGAAATAAATGTTGGGACTAACCCATCATAATTCATATTTGCTATTTGAATAATTATTTTACCAATTTCAAGACAACAAGGTTTTTATTTTTTTGAATTTGTATATTTTCTTCGTATAGGAATGGATAATTTACTCTAAGTTAGTTTATCCTATGAATGATAACTTGTCAAATATTTTTGTGAGATGATTCTTTGTGGTATTCCCTTTGGCTTTATGTATCATTTAGTAACAACGTTATCTATACTTACCCTAATCTTTCTTGGGCTTAAGTGTCACTCCCAATTTTTTAAGTAACTTGTTACTGGCTTTTTGTTTAACAAATTCGAAGTTCTGTTTGTTTATGTAGAGGTATTAGCCACTTACTAACTTGGACAATATTTTTTATTGAATTTGTAGCTGGCTGTGAAATGAAACTAAAGAGGCCGTAGCTTCTTGAGAATGCTTAATGGTGTATAAACATATTTTGTAAATAAGAAAGGAATAAAAGTACAAATATTTACTGATGTTCATTTTTTTTTCCGAACCAGTTTTCTCATGAATATTCCCAAACAAGATCAACCTTCATTTTCATGATATGTATTATGGAGTCGCCTTATCAGAAGGTCAATTGAAACACATTTAAATTCTCTGTCAACTTCTGTATTTTAAATCAAGTTGGTAACTTTCTTTAAAGAGGTTTACTAAATTGGATGTCCTAGAAAAATATTAACTTTTATATAGGAGAATAGACCACTAAATTTTCTAACATTTATTCCAGAGATATTTTAATAAAGGGCAAGCTTAATTGGAAAAATAATGGAGAACAGTGCTCTTGTGCTCATTTGCTGGCCCCAAAAGAATTTCTGCCTTGTTGAGGTCAATAATAACTCTATTAAATGTCAATGAAAAATTGTTGGCTGAGTATAAACGATTAAGGATTTAAATTTAGGGTATTTGTTTTGAAGGGCCAACTGCAGCAGTTGGGACATGGAAAAGAATGGAGCCCGTCAGACCCCAAAGAATATGTTATGTGATACTGCAGGAAGTAAATATAAAAGGAAAATATGATCTTGAGGAGGCCAGCCATCCATAAATGAGGCTCAGGTTGGCCGTGTGAGTTAAGGCATTGGTCTTAATCTCGCTTGGTAGACCTAGAGTGGCGGGTTCGATTCCCGCCCTGGGCAGTCGAAATTTATTTAGTGACAGACTCATTAAATAAACTCCTTAGGCCCACCCTGGCTAGAAAAGGGTGGTACCTGTAGATAACCCATCCCGATTAGCCATAGTAGCATAAAGTGGACGTAAATAAAAGTAAACATAAACCATCCATAAATGTGTTTGAGGAAGAAGGGTATGGGGTGACCCCAACTATGGTGGTAAATGAACCCCAGGTACATCAAGGACTAAGTAAACGAAGGAAAGATGATACCTCCTGAAAGGCCTTTAGTTCCAGTGCCCCTCAGATGATTGATCCAAATAAAATACTATTCACTGATTAAATCTTCATTTCTCATATTCATTAGTGAAAGATTCATATTAGTTACTAGCTCAGATACCCGGCTTCGCCCGGGAATTCATTTGAGGCTGAATGGTGTGGTATTTTTTTGGCAGGGCTTTACTTTGCAAATTATTTTGACATTTACCCATCCCAGTTTTAAGGGTTTATACCCGTTGTTGGCATTTTTTAATACTAAAATTAATTTTTTATGTAAGACTTCACTGTTCAAACCATAATCATGGGTAGCATTTATTACAATTAAATATCATCTATAATGAACATATTTCCTTTCAAAAGCCAATCTGAGCTCACATAGTATAGGCAAAGTTTTGCACGTAAGATTATATTTGAATAGTGAATCTCACTGGAAATCGCTTCCAAGAATGCTAGACGGGAAATAAGTTAACTCAATTAACTGGTCCCGTCATCTTCCGCTCCCGCATGAGACTTCTCAACATTCTTCTCCTTATATTATTGATGCAAAACATTATTTTATAATTTATCTACCGGATGGAATTAAATAATAGTGGTACCCTGAAAATATCATATCGAGTTTAAACGCATATTGTTTTTTGTCATAATGACATTACCATTAACGTTTAATTGTTATTATATTAGATATTTGTTTCAATAACTTCAAGGTACATTATAGAAATTAAATAATGGAAATGCTCTTATAGTTTATATTTCTATTGGAAATAAATAACAAAGTTATTTTCTAGGAAAAATAAATAAATGAGGAGGGGATGACGAAGATTTATAACCTCACTAATCCGAATCATACTTTGAACTATCATATAAGACGAAAACATAACATCATTTGTCATAATATTCATTTATTAAAACCCCTTAAATAAGTACTAATATAATTATTGACTCCCGTTTAGCGTATATCCCGTGTTTACTTCATTTTACGACAAAAGTGAATGCACACAAGAGTTACTCTAATAACAAAGTAAACAACTTTTGTTATGTGCACATTTGCCTAAAAACAAATAGAAAATAAAAAAGACGGTTTTTCATTTTAGCCTCTCTTGTAATCCCCACTCCCCTTTGAACCTAAAATTTTTAATATAGCTTATAATCATGGAAGAATTAATGCTTATTCACATACCGAGTTTTGGTATGTTCGGTTCAATCGTTACTGCCCAACAAAATTGTTGGCTCCCGCTTTAGATTTTAGTGTATATCTCGTTTATACTTTTCTATACGACAAAAGTTACTGAAAATAACAAAATAAACAACTTTTGTCATGTGCATGTTTGTCGAAAAACCAATAGGAAACAAAATACCACTACTGTTAATTTCAGGCCTCCCTTACAAACCCCACTCCTGCTCGTCCATAGAAATGTTGATAGGGCTTATGATAATTAAGGCGTCAACTCTAATTAACATACCGAGTTATATTTAGTTCGGTTGAGTCTTTTGAGCCCAATAAAATTAATGACTCCCGCTATGGTTTTTAGCTTATAACTCATTTATACTTCGGCTTACGACAAAAGTGTATATAACAAAAGTTACTCTAAATATCAAAATAAACAACTTTTGTTATGTTCATATTTGCCGAAAACCCAATAGGAAACGAAATATAGCTATTTTTAATTTCAGGCCTCCCTTATAACCCCCACTCCTGTTCGTCTCAGAGGATATTAATATAGCCTAAAGTCTAAGTTGGGTTAATAGTAATATACATACCAAGTTTCATAAAATTCGGTTCAGCCGTTTATGCGTGAAAAGGTAACAAACAAACATACACGAAAGAAACAAAATGCAGATATGGTGTCTATGACATGTGAAACGAAAAGTTATCGTGAAATTTCGCGAAAAAAATCAATGTACAGACAGAGGTTACAATTTTATATATATATATATATATATATATATATATATATATATATATATATATATATATATATATATATATATAGATATATGATATAATATAAAATGTTAAGATAAGAAACATCAAGGTATCATCACAAATATATCAGCTCCAATGAACACACAGAGTTACTAGTATTAACATAATAAAGCTATTTATTTATTCCACGGAAGGTAAAATTGTATCTTTATAAAATGCTATTTGAAATTCATTATGAATAGAGGATATGTGTGATTCCCATCATTCTTTCAAAACTATGAATTTTATGGCAAATTATTAAATAAAGTTTAACTTGAATCATTATTTTTCTAATCAGTTTAGTTTACAGTCAGATCATTCCCTGTCAAATGCTGAAAACACGATTCCTGCACAAATAGAGAAACTAAAAAGTCAGTCAGGCAGGGGCTGCGTTAACTAAGCAGATTTCCCACGTACTGGTATGACACAAGTGTGATCTCATCTCACCATATACTCTCTGTTTATATGTAAAAAACTAATGAGTAAACGGAGAGGAGGGGTACTGACAGCAGAAAACAATAAAGTACAAATAGCTCGCTCCCTTAATACTTGAGTTATGAAATAACGCATAGAACAACAATTGTAGAATGTCAATATTTGTAGTTTAACAAGATTGGTTCTATAGCATTTTCGATCCGACTCATATCCACCCCATATTCCAGGTCCGATTTCATCCATTATCAAACGTTATCATTAGTGATGAATGAAATGGTAAAATATGGAGTGTGCTATAAATCAAATAAAAATTTTAAGTAATGAACAAAGTAAATATCTTAATTGATGACATCATCACATAACGTAATTGCATGTACCTCACAAAGTAAAAGTTCAATAAAAGCAATACTTGGTATTTGACCTTGTAATGAAGTGGTACATGATATAACAGCTTAATGTTAATATGACATGAGTAGGAATGGGGGTTAACTGAAAGCCGAAAACAATAAAATCCATATAACTCGGTTAGTATTCATGATACAAAAAATATCTATAGAATAACATTTACAGACCATTCAATTAGAAATAAGATACACCCTAAACAATTTTTCGATCCTACTTATAACAGCAGAGATATTTCGAAATAACATTCTCCCCTCTCCTGCTAGTCCAATTTCAGTCTTTAATGAATTTGATCTTCATTTTTACATAAAATGAGTAAAATGCTCCTGATCTCATTTCACCACCAATTATATTTTTCTCGTTAGTAAGAAATCAATGTAAGCAGGAATTTCAGTATAAACTGAACATGAGATCTTAAGTTACTGAAAATGAAAATCGGGTGACTAGAAGTGCTAGATTGTTTTTAGCAGATTTCCCTTCAGGGAATCAGCTATTGAAATCGTACTCAAGACGCGAGTTTCGAAAAATTTCTTCAAATGTCCATCGATCCTACCCAGGAGATGACGAAAATGAGGCCCGTTCAAAATTATATATATATATATATTTGTCTGTTAACGCTCTAGCGGTCGCAATTTTTGTTTGATCGTTACGAAACTCGATATTTAACCGTTTTATGTAAAAAGACAGATCAAGTTCGTTAATGACTGAAATCGTACCAGAGGGAGGGGGGATTTTCGAAAATTCGAAATATCTCCGTTATTATGCATCAGATCGAAAAATTGTATAGAACCAATCTTATTGTAAATTAAATTTACTATAAATATTATTATTATTATACTTATTCTCTATCTTGAATATTAACCGAGATATTTGCATTTTTATGAAGCCTGTGGTCCGGTGATGTTCGGGTTAGTTCGGCCGTTTTCGTAAGTCGGCTCTGGCGGAAGCTTCTAACCTAACCTGTCGTTTTTAACCTTACCTAACCTTCTTTACTTTGTGAGATTTATGCAAATACGTTCTGTTCATCCGCCCCCCCCCCTTCTTTAGTTCTTGGACTACTAAAATTTGAGTTATTAAAATATAAATTATTCTTACAATTCAGAAGCCGTTTCAGTTGGGAGTTATTAAAATGAACTGAAAGATTTCTCATTACCGTTTGTATTTACTTATGGTGGTGTTGTGTTACCAGTATGCAGATTTCTCTATTGCTAAACTTCACATAGGAAATCTGCTTAGTTTACGCAGCCCCTGCGTGACGGACGTTTTTATTTATTTACGACCAATTTCTGCTACTATGGCTAATTGAGACGGGTTATCTACAGCTTTTCTAGCCAGGGTGGAACTAAGGAATCCGTTTAATGAGTCTGTCTCTAAATAAATTCCTATTGCCCAGGGCGGGAATCGAACTCACCACTCTAGGTTTACCACGTGAGATTAAGACCAACGCCTCACACGGCCAGAAGAAAAATAATATATGTATATTCATATACATAAAACAAGGAGATATTTCAAATTTTCGATTCTACCCACCCTTCATTGAAGATTTCAGCCATTATGGAATATAATTTTCGTTTTAGTAAGAAACAGTTAAATATCGAGTATGCTGTTGATCAAATAAAAATCATTTAGTCTCCAAAATAAAATCTTAAATGATGAAATTACATCCCACATATTTGTATATATGCCCCATGGTAAAAGTCCAAAGAACATATCACCTTAGTTTCGCCATTTCCTTAGTAAGATCGATTAGCACTTGAAGATTTCTTTTTGGACTTTGAAGTCGCGTTTCTTACTTTTTATTTATTTATTTTTTTTTTTTTTCGAAAGCCGTGTCCTAAGTACAAACTCAATAGCAGGAAGGGAAATCTAGAAGTATAGAATTCTTCTTAGACTTAGTCTCATCAAATTTAATGTACCATCGAACTATGAAGGATATTAAATAAAAAATATAAACAAGATTACAAAGCAAATATATAGAAGGAAAAAAAGTATCAAAATAAATTAAGCTTATATTTGTTTGTTCACAATCCTGTGTTGTGATTTATACATACAAATTATTTTAAACTACTAGTACACAATATTCTCTTAAAGTGTTTCAGTGAATTTTGACAATAAAGTTGATGTAGAAAACGAGAACTGGACCATCTGTACAGATAAAAAATGTTATTTCTAAAAATCATTCTAGTTTTATAAATACTATAGAGCAAACTTAATAAGCAAAATTTACTAACACTCAGCAAAGTCGTATTGTTGACAGGATAAAGACGAACTGCTATCAGTGAGACCGGATATTCTGCTCTTATCATTCCCATTTGACAAGCATAACGGTATTTTTTGTCCAATCGGTACCAATCAGTTTCATACAAAGCAAAGGCAACTTCAGTGCTCTTTTGTAATAAAAAAAATATTTCAAAACAGTTAAATTCATAAAGGTGAAATAATCCTAAATTGCATGGACTACCCAAAAGCTAGATACTCACGGCAGTTTGAAGAAATGTTCCACAGTAGCAGTACAAAACAATCTCAGTTACTTGATATGTTAAATATACTAAAAATTTAAAGGTGAAAACATAATTTTGTTGTCCCTAAAAAGACATCAAAATTAAATAAGAGTTGCTGGAAATTATGGTGCACTCACATTATTTAGAAACTATTAATGTTACCCTTCATCGCCCAGGGGTTGTAATAGAGAGATTAATATGTTTTATTCATATTGTTACGTTTATTACAAAGAAAATAATAAACGTTGTTTATTACAGTTTTTTTGGATTGCAAAATTAAGCACACAAGCTTTAGAATTTTTATCAGTGCACAATTTATTTAACAATGCACTGCACATTTGGTTAATTATTCTTAACTACCACTCACAGTATGCACTTATAACTTTACTGTTCTTATTATACAATCCAATAACTCACGATCACTGAAAAAAAACAAAAACACGGCACTCCACTGTCCTTTACTTAAACGCGGCACTACACTGTTCTATTCATAAAACACTGCGAACAACCGAAACTGGTTTTTTTTTTTTATCTGAGTCCATATTGCCTCTAAAGTTAGATGTAAAACAAGGAAATGCAGGACCTTGTAAGCCCTGCGAGGGTTTGGGTAAGTAGACCCCTTGTACTGAGCGATGCGCTCTATTATAAGGAGTGGTTGTGAAAATTTTGGGGTGTAAGAGCGTAGGGTAGTTGTGAATGGACCCGGCATCTGGCGGTGCCTGGTGGGATAGTAAGGGATAGTAGAAATCGAAGAAGAAGATAGGATAGGAGGAGAGTAGGTAAGAAGAAAAAGAAGAAAGATTCCCATCACAGGAGAGCGAAAGCGTAAGAAGGCTGTGTTTTAAATGAGAGATATGAGAGAGTGGGGGGGGGGGAGATGTGCCCCACTGTAACCTATCCTAATCTAATCTACTTAACCTAATACTAAACTACATAAACTAAAATAATGCTAAATAAAATAAACCTATTCTAACACTAAGGGCGCGTTTTTGTGAAAAAGGAGAGGTACGATTCGACTATAAGGACATCTCCACTAGGGCCATCCTTCGATGTTTGCAAGAGTGATGCCATCGACAAAGGGCTCGTCTATGCCAGCCCTTTGCCAATTCACCGGTTGCTGTGGTGTCTGTAGTGTACTGTAAAGGGGGTTGTCCATCTGATGTAAAGAGTCAAAGAATTTAACGTGTCTTTTGGCTATGGTGTTGTGGATGGGTTCGAGTGATAGGGCTTCGTGGATGTTGGAGTTTGTTTGTCGTCGGAGTGTGGTGTGGGAAACGATGCGTCGGGCAACAGTGTTCTGGTAAGTCTGTAGTCTGTTTAGGGAGGTCTCTGTGAGGTAACGAAGTAGAGTGGAGCCGTATAGTAGGGCGGGTTGAATAACTCCGCGGAGGATCATGAGTTTTAGCCTGAGGCTGAGGGTGGGAGACAGGAGGAGATGGTTTAGCGACGAAAATTTGGCCCTCACGGAGTCAACTTTGCGCATTGTGTGTGTGGAGAAGGTTAAGTGACGGTCCATATTTATCCCTAATTAACAAATTGATCTTGATAGAGGGGTGTTGGTATCATTCAGGCTGAATTCTGATGGCATTGCGGTTCTTTGAAAAAAGTCGAAGAGCAGGGCGTCGGTTTTGGAAGAGTTGACCCTGATGTTTAAGGCTAGCAGCCTGTCCGCTCTATCCCGGCATACTTCCTCGGCGAGGGCAAGGGCTCTTTTGTGGCTCATCGATGAGCTCAAGATGGCAATATCATCGGCATAGGTCTTTGCACCTCAGTGCCTGGATACCGTCGACCCACGATTTCAGCGGTATAGGCTGTGAAGAGGGAGGGGGATAGTACGGAGCCCTGAGGGACCCCGAATGGGAGGGATTTGGTGGTTGAGAGGGGTTCACCGACCCTCACTTGGAAGGTACGGCTACAGAGGAAAGAGGTGATGAGGGAGAGGAGTTGTTCAGGACAGCCTTTACCGCTGAGAATGTTAAGCAATTTCGCGTGGTCGACGGAATCGAAGGCCTGGGTGCAGTCTATTGAGATCAAAGCTGTAAATATTTCTTCGCAGGTTTTGTGTTGCGACGGATTGCACTAGCACGTGGGGGTGTAGTGTGCTGTGCCTAGGCCTGAAACCTGACTACTCGTTGGGAATTAGGTTGGTCTCCTCACAGAAATCAACAAAGTAGCCAAGAATGACTTTCTCCAGCACCTTGGAGATATGTGGGAGGAGGCTTATGGGGCGGTAATGGTCGGGGGAGGATCCATTTTTATTTGGTTTGAGAAGGGGGACCACAATGGCGTGTTTCCATTGTGGGGAAAAATGGCGGAGACAGGAGTTGAGGAGATGGTTGAGGTAGGAGAGTGACCGTCGTGGGAGCTGACGCAGTAGCACATACTGAACTCCGTCCAACCCAGGGGATTTACCCCCTTTCGTGCGACGGAGGATAGCTGTTAGCTGCTTCGGAGAGGAGTATATGAAATTTCTTTCATGCTCCTTCCTTGGCGCTTCCTCGTTGGTACGAGCTCTTGACCGAGAAACCGTAGACATATGTGTCACCAGCTTCTCGGCCTGAGCTGTGGGACTCATCACACCCTTGTCAGACTGGAGAAGTACAGATCGCCTTTTGGTGACTCTGGACTTGACCAGCTTCCATAGTTTGCGGTGATCTCCGTGTATCAGCCTGTGGGTTTCTTGCCACTGCGCCGTCTTCCACTGGGTCATTAGGGTACGGATCAGGGTAGTGAGCGAGTTCAGGTCAGGCCGTAGGCTGGGGTTTTTTGTACGATACCACCTGTTCTTGATGTTATTGCGTTGTTTTATGAGCTGAAGGATATGTTCAGGGGGGGGGGTTTAATCCTGGCGGCTGCTTATGGACTTTGGGGATGGCAGCATCGGCAGCGCTGATGATAATCCTTGTAAACTCCTCGACTTTCTCATCAAGGGTTTGGACGTCACTGATAGTCATGAACGCCGGTGTTTTGTCGTACATCATGGACTTGTATTATTTCCAGTCCGCAAAGTGAAACGAGTAGGAAGTGGACGTGGGCTTGGGAGGGACACCTCGCAGCTCGTAAAGAACTGGTCGGTGGTCACTAGAGACAAAATTCAGTGCGAGACATTTTATCACTATGTGAGGGGTGCGGGTGAGAAGGAGGTCTATAGTAGACATAAAGCGGAGAGTTCTGTAAGTGTGTTCATTAGGTGCACTACGGAGCACCTTGAGTTCCAAATCGCAATGCCGGGCTTGGTGGCAGGAGCGTTGTTCCAGGACGGATGTCTGGCGTTCTTGTCACCTATAATGATGTGCCTTCTGTCAGTCTGGGCGAGATCTAACAGGGCTTGAAAGAGTTCCGGTTTCGCCTTAGGCCGTCGGTAAAGGCCGGTAAAGGTGTACATTTGATCGGCTAAGAGGACTTTTATCTTGATGAGGTGTTGTTTTTGCGGCAGGGAGGGTACGATGGATTCGACGATCTTGAAGGATGTGCCATATCTCACGAGGATGGCTACTCCTCCCGCATTTTTGTCGATGAAACCTTCGATGTCCTCTCGTAATACGTGATAGCCGGTCACTGCAAACCGCATACCGGGGGTAAGGCGGGTATCAGTTAATACCGCGATTGTGGGGTTAAAACGAGCAAGTAGAACTTCAAGTTCGGACTGGCGGGCTATGACACCGAAACGTTGAAGTTAACTATGGAGAAATGACGGACCATTATTTGGTCATGACAACTGTGAGAAACTCGAGGAGTTTGTGTACTGTCGCGACGAGCCCCTTGATGCTGTCCTTCAGCTTGTCGACCCATGGAGGTGTCGTAGGGGTTGGTGGTGGGCGGTGGGTATTGTTGAACAGGTGGTTGTTGTGGTGGTGGTGGCTGCAGCTGCTGATAGTACTCCTGGGTTGGTTGGCGGGCAGGTTGGTTATAGTTAAATAGGGAGGCAGCGGGTTTACTGTTCGTCCACGGGTTCGTTGTGGGTGCAGGGGCGGGTATGAAAGTAGGTTCCACTATTTGAGCTTGTTTGTTGCGCCTCGCTTGTATTTGTTGCTCCAATCGTATTTTGTAGGGGCAGGACCTGTAGGATGCTGGATGGTCATCAGTACAGTTGGCGCATTTTGACCTATTGGCTTCTCGGGCACAATCGGAAACTAGGTGTTCGCCTGAGCATGGGACGCATTTAGGAGGTCTGTGGCAATGTTTTGGTGTGTCCAAATTGGTGGGATCTGTGACACTGCGGTACAGTTCACATCATCGACATTTTCATCTCGAAACAACACTTCCCCAGAAAAGGCCTTGTGCTGGATTAGCTTATTGTATACAGCAACACCATTTTGCATTGATTATCCGTTTTCTACCTCAAGGGCCATGTTAATAAAGGGCTTTGCTATGTACAATTTATTGAGCACAAATCACTTACAAAAGTTCCTGTTTTTATCATCAGAGCTGCCCAATAAATAATCCAAAAATATCATACGTCCTTAATAACCTAATCAAAATAGCGGACCTCAATTTTAGCAGATTTCCCTTATTGTCATCTAGAGGTAGGATCGATGGACATGAGACAGAAAAAAATCAAAAATCACGTCATGAATACGACCATAATAGCTGATTTCCCTTCAGGAAAATCTTCAATAATTACAGAATAAATTAGTGAATGAAGAATGCTTCCTCTGAAATTTCCCATAGGAATTTGTTTAATTTAAATATCCCTACTTTTTATGACTACCATAAAAGCTACATTTACTGTGTGCTTTGGTACAGACATTACTGCTGATCATCTGTATTGGGTGTATTGCACTTAGTCAACACTTCCCTTAAGCAACAAAATAGCATTTACATATATGCACTCGGACCTATGTTACAAGTTATGCATCCATGGAAAGGCAATCCTAATTTTCATTTATTACAGGGCTCTGAAAATGACTTTCTTCTTCTGTACTAAGTAAATTTATATTGGTCCTGCATTATGCTAGGTGAAATATCGCCATAATCAGTATAAGTAAAGGTCTAAGTCTTGTCTGAAATTATATTTATTTGCGGAGGAGGGGATAATAGTCTTTTTAAGTTAAGTTGACGACATAGGCATTCAAATTGAAAAATGTGTCTTTCTGTACTTCCGTTTGTTACTAAATCATTTAAAAACGACTCGGAGGATTTCAATAGATATCTATATATTTAAGCTAACTACACCAAGTTATATAGTAGTATATACTACAACAAATTATATAAATATATAATACATTTATTCTCTATCTTGAATATTAACGGAGATATTTGCATTTTTCAGTTTTCAGCCTTTAGTAAACCTCTACTTCTACTTATGTCACATAAACAAACTCTGTTATATAATAAACCACTTTATTTGAAGCTTAAGTACCAAATATTGTTCTCATTGAACTTTTACTTTTTGAGGTAAATGCAAATACGTGGCACATGTGGGACATCTGCTTAGTTTACCCAGCCCTCAGACCCACCAGCCAGTCAGAGGGACTTTTTATGTATGGGGATATTCGAACATCATTGGAAAGGTTAGCACAAGTTTTCACGCTCGGAATTCTCACTTATTAAGGTTCTAATTATTTAGGTTATTTAAAATAGTAAAAATGTAGAAAAGAAAAACAGATTGGTAAGTGGGGGGGGGGGGAATTGCTCAACAAAACACCAAAGTGAGATAAAAATTCTAAATACCTCTATTATTATGAGTCGGATCCGGACATAACGAACCAATGCAAATTTAATTTTCTACAACTGTGGTGATACTCATATTTTTGGCTGTCTCGAATAACGGTGGAGATATTTGCATATTTCAGATTCCCGCCTTCGGTAAGCCCCCACTTATAACATGCAATCAATAACCACATTAGTCATGAAACGTCTTATTTAAAAGTTAAAGGTATTAATTAAAATCCTTAGTCACATGAATAATAATAATAAAATACATTGTATTGTTTCCATAGGAGCTTTTATTGTCTGAAATGTGGAGATGTAGGTAAATTCCAGTGATTTTACTTTATCAATAAACATTCTAAACTCTAGAGGCCCTTAATTCGTTTCATGTAAAATTAATGGTTGGGTACGTTACGGCATGTACAGCATCTACGCGCGCGGGCTTTTTAAACATGATTCCTACAAAATATTCTGTAAGATATATCTGAAAAAAAAAGATCTTACAAAAATAAAATGAAAGATGGATATAGTTTGAACCAGTAGACCAATTCCCAGCTGCATCGTTATCAGAATGTTGTACAGACTTTTCAATTTATCTCCTGTCCTGAAAAAATAATTATACTTACTCTCAGGAATTGATCATTTTATACTTTAGCTGCAGTAAAATAACTTCTAAACACAAATTTACTTCAATAGACGTTGATGGTCCTTTATATACAACTCTAATTGGTCATGAGCGCTGTTGTAGCTATGGTTTCGCGAACCAGTTCCGCTGATATTGTTGTCTGCCGTGAGAATCGAAACCTGACGAATACAGTGAGTCAACACTTTGAAATGTGTTGCTAACATCATGACTAAGGTGATTACCAAGACTTCATACTGACTGATAATAAAGCCGCACCAAGAGCACGCCAAGAACTCGTAAACGTAAACAATTTCGTACCAAGGAGACTCGCTGTAAGGTACTGGGTACCAACCACCCAATATTTTGTTTATTTCACCCTCAGATTGCATTTTAATATTTAGGGCGTTCTCAGTCATCCTTGAGCGTATAATGGGCAACACGTTCCAAATGACGACGCAACCACCATTCACACCACAGGCTATTCGACAGAACAAATTGCACTTCTGGGCATAGCGACGGTAGATGCTTCTTATCATCTGTTGGTTCTCGTCACTTATGCTCGAAAGGAAATCTCTTCTGCACAAGTCCATCAGATCGCATTGCTCCTCTATGCAGAAACAAAAAACCGCGAATTTCGTCAACGACTGTATAGAAGTAAGTGGATTCAAAATGAGAAGTGAACCTTCCTTCAGGCCTACTGGGACGAACATTAAGCAAGCAACTTGAAACGAAACAAACGATACAATCAACAAAAAAGTAATTCCGATCCCCATATATAGGTGCCAAAAAATTTTCTTCTCTTCCCTGTAATAATTAATAATTTTCCAGAGCCACATAGTTTTGAGTAACCTGACACTCAAGCCTTCGACAAGGTGATGATCACTTATATGTCCGTCGAGAGTCATGACTATAGACTGAAGGCTTGGAAGGAGGGAATGTATGCTTTTCGGCGGAGTTATTAAGAGAATCTTGAATAAATAACGTCACTGTTAATTACCAATCAGACAGACCAATTCAATTAATCCACATGATAGAGTATTGATCGTGAAAATATAAGTAGAATTAATTTACCTAGTTTAAACTAGAGATACTCAATTCTTCACCGATTTATTAATACTAGTTATTAGAAACGACCTACAATCTGCAAGTAAACATATAATCTTGAGTCAGGCAATTGGAGCTCTAAATTCAGGAACATTATTTATTAACGTCCACTTTTTGCAACTATGGCTAATTGGGACGGGTCATCTGCAGGTTACTACCCTTTTCTAGCCAGGGTGGGACTTACGATGTTATTTAATGAATTTCGCCACTAAATAATTTCCTTTGCACAGGCGAGAATCGAACTCGCCACTCTAGGTTTACCATGGTTGATTAAGGTCAACGCTTTAACTTATATGGCTGGCTAACCTGAGCCCCTCAGGAACATTAGATATATTTGAAACTAGATGTGTGCATATGTAAATCCAATCTTTATGTTTCCCCGTGTAACCGTTTATTTCAATTTATCAACAAATATAGTTTCAGGAGCATTAGATATATTTGAAACTATATTTGTTGATAAATTGAAATAAACGGTTACCCGGGGAAACATAAAGATTGGATTTACCTATGCACAAAATCATCCCGTCATTTGCATCACAACAAAAGTCCGTCACGCAGGGGCTGCGTAAACTAAGCAGATTTCCCACGTGAAGTTATACAATAGAGAAATCTCCATAGGAGAGCCGAACAGTTACGGCAAAGGGCCGAACTAGCTTTTCGCGGGAAATTCAAAAATCCGTTATCGGCCCAAATTTCATAAAAAAGCAAATATCTCGGTTAATATTCAAGATAGGGAATAAATGTATATAACACTGTTTATAGTAAACTTAATTTGCAATAAGATTGATTCTGTACAATTTTTGATCCGACGTATAGTAACGGAGATATTTCGAATTTTCGAAAATCCTCCCCTCTAAACCCCCCCCCCTCCCACTGGTCCGATTTCAGCCGTTAACGAACTTGATCTTTCTTTTTACATAAAACGACTAAATATTGAGTTTGGTAACGATCAAACAAAAATTGCGATCGCTAGAGCGGTAACAGACAAATATATAGATAGATAGATAGATATAGATATATATATATATATATATATACAGTTTTGAACGGATCTCATTTTCGTCATCTCCTGGGTAGGATCAATGGACATTTGAAGAAAAATTTCGAAAATCGCATCATGAGTACAACCTCAATAGCTGATTTCCCTTGAGGGAAATCTGCTAAAATGTTCAGGAACGTGGAATTATTTAGTTGCAATATACGCGTCATAAAAAATTCCTGTGTGTGCATTTAAGTTTAGAATCTCTTAAGGGAAATATGCGAAGAATTTCTCAATTCTACTGAGTTATTTTCAATGAATACATATAAAGTCTTTAGCGCCTGGTAGTCAGATATAATCACTTTCACATTCGTAAACGTAAATAACGTTCAAGCCCCATAATCATTATTCTAAATACAGTCTGTTCTTTTCATTTTTTCGATGAATCAATATTAATGAAGATATTGACGAATATGTTTTGAAGTCTAGATAACCCTCCCCCTCCTAGTTGAAAATTCAAATATTCATATAGCTTACGCTGTACCTTGTGATAGCCAACTTACAAATACAAAAAGTCCGTCACGCAGGGGCTGCTTAAACTAAGCAGATTTCGCTAGTGATGTTTAACAATAGATAAATCTACTTACTGGTAACACAATAGCACCGTCAACATCAAGTGATTAAATACAAACGATAATGAGAAACCTCCAGACGGGAAGCACCTGAAACGAAAACAAACAGGTGTGCCAACTTCTCACAGGAAAGAAAAACAATTACGGAAATATATCAAAATATAACGTATTAATTTTATTGAAAACTATTTACTACATACAGTACTGTAATTTATAATGGATCAGAATAATTTTTACCTCAATTAATCAAATTTTAGTAGTTCAAGAACTTAAGAAGGGGGGGGGGGGTCACGAAAACTTATTTGTATTTGTCCCTCGTATAATAAAGGTCTCTTGAAAACCATTTATGGTATTTAAGCTTCGAAGAATGTGGTTTATTACATAACAGAGTATTGTTTATGTAACATGAGAAGAAGTGGGGGTTTGCTGAAGGCTGAAAACTGCAAATATCTCGGTTACTATTAATGATAGAGAATAAATGTATAAAACAATATTTATAGTACATTTAATTTGCAATAAGATTGGTTCTATACAATTTTTTGATCCGACGTATGGTAACAGAGATATTCGAAAATCCTCCCCTTCCACTGGTCCGATTTCAGCCATTTACGAACTTGATCTGTCTTTTTACATAAAACGATTGAATATCGAGTTTGGCAACGATCAGACAAAAATTGCGACCGCTAGAGTATATATGTGTGTGTATGTATATATATATATATATATATATATATATATATATATATATATATATATATATATATAATTTGGAACGGACCTCATTTTCGTCATCTCTTGGGTAGGATCAATGGATATATGAATAAATTTTTCAAAAATCGTGTCGTGAGTACAACCTCAAAAGATGATTTCCCTCAAGGGAAACCTGCTAAAATCTATTGAAAAATTTCGAACTTTTATAAAACAACTAGACGGACAGACAGCCAAAAGTTTTAAATTTTGATGCCATAGTTCTTAGAAAGGTCTGAAATATGAAAACAAATTTATCCGCACGGAATTTAAGCAGGACCTTTGAGTTTTTATATAGGTATTCCATAGTTCATCCCTTTCCCCTTTTTTCGTTATTTTGTTTGTTGTTTCTTTTTTGAGCGCAACTAGTTTTGAGTCAATCGCCGGCATTGCGGAACTCAATTTAATATATAAATAAACAAAAAAAAATCACAATAGGCACTTCACATTCTTATTACCCAGCACAATAACTCACGATCACTGGCCAAATCACAGTAGAAATCACCGATTCTCCCTAAGAAAACTGCACTGAATTGATGTTCAATTATGAAAACTGAACAACTGCAGGCGAGAGACTTTGTAGGTCCGGCGACGGCTCTAAAAGCTTTGAGGTGCCAACTCATCCGCTGATCGCGACGGACATTGTGTAAACGGTTCTAGATCTCCTCCCTGGCACCAGTTTTTCCGGGGATTCCTTCGTTTTCTCTGTGCTTCTTAAATACGTATTTTTCAAAACAATGTACATGAAAGAAAGAGGATGTCAACCATAAATATTAAATCCAGTCCAAACTAACTTAGCTGGAGACTCAATAATCCATAAGACAGAAAAACTCTTTGCTTCAAGCCAAAATTTCAAGTTCAAGTCGTGTTCCTACATTGTAGGGACATTTGGCAATTAATGACCTAAAGTAGGATACTCATACAAAGCGTAAAACCCTGTATTTTATTGATCATAGAATGGAATACACCGTTAGTAAATCATTTGATTATTTTTTATATGAAAGAAATTTTTTTTAAGATTTAATGTAAATTGTAATTTGAATTCTGTCATAATTAAGAATTGCAACTTTATCACAATAAGATATCCCACAGAAACCCGAAAATGATTGCTTATTTTAAAATGACTTATTTTCTCATGGGTTACGCAAAAGTACTCTTCTTTAAGTCAGAAATATAAACTGTATCTATATATTCAAATGAAACTCTAAGGTTCCTCTGATTTTCTATTTAAATTTGGCCTAAATCAATATTTCACGTTTCACTCCACTGTAAGGACAATAGTTCAAATTTGAAAATCTCATCTGTTTAATTACTCGTTTGCTAATCTAAATGGGTAGGAAAAATTCTAAGGAAATTTATGTTTGAGTCAATACCCAAAAGAACAAGAGAGGTTAAATGTGAATTCAAATTTTCAGTTAGGAGGAGGGAAGGGTACAAGAGTTATTTTATAATTTATTACCCCCAGGAATAGGGGTATACTTCCATGTCAAAGAATTTCATCAATAACTTTTTAATACTGATTTTATCCCGAAAATCTAAAGAACTAATTGTGTTTAGAATACACTTTACAATCCTAAAAGTTGTTTTAAACTTATTAACTTCACAATTTTGATTCCCAATTTCTGGTCACTAAATAGAATTTATTAGTGTTCTGAGAAAATGCCTAATTTAACACCCTGATAAAATCTAGTACACTTATATTCATGTCCCATGAAAGTGCCTCAATGAACTGAAAATTTCTTTGGTAAATGTAATTAAGGGAATGAATATTGTTAACAGTGATCTGATAGAAATAGCAGGTAAGGAAAGGGATTTGGTATCTAAGAATTAAATGTTAATTAGTATACAAAAATGAAAAAATAAACTTTATTTAATGGCTGTAAACACTACAGAATAGTATAAAATATCTAATTATCATATAAACTCTAATAAAATAACACCATTAAAAAACTTTTCAAGATCAAACCTCTTCTTAGATCAATTAGAAAGCAAAACTCTAATGGCAAAAATTTGTAACAGACAAATAAATGTAAATAAAAATTCAGGAATTCATTAAATCAGAGGGCATTAAAAATAGTGAAAAAAATATCCTCACTTTAATGAACGGCCTGAACCAGAGAAAGCAGAAAATTCCACATTTGATTTGTTAGTCGATGGTTTATTAAAATTGCGTGTAAAACAAAGAGTTCCAAGTTTCCAGTCAAAGTCTGGTATTCCTAATGGCTTGCCATTATAATCAGTAGACTGTTGTTCACTATTAATATTTTTCCCATCCAGACGATAACCAGTGCCACTGAAAGATAGAGATTCAACCATAGTAGGCAAAGAACTGCTTTCAGCATCTTCAATTTTTTTCTCTGGATGAACATAGCCAACGGGTTCCTCAAATTCAACTTCTAAATCACAATTAATAATACAGACAGCATCACCAGGCTGGGTAGAAACTACTTTTAATATGTATGTTTGTCTATTGTAGTGCAAAGGGATAAGATCACCGCAAGTTAAACAAGAAAAATCTCTCAATCGGCTCTCAAGAACAGCTTTATGGTTTTCAATATCAAGGAAATTGACTGACTGAGGCTTGAACTTTGCATAAGAGCCAACTGGAAGATAAACAGACTCAACAAATACTCTGTCTCCAGACATCACTCCAATCTGATCCAAAACCCAAGAAGGTGCCACAACTGAACCCTCTTCAGCACTAAATTCAATAACTCCACAATGGGTCATAATCTGAAACAAATATATTTTAATGAATAGGCTATGACTCAACATTTTTTTTTATTTGAATGATATATTATTTTCTGATACAAATCTTAGATATTAAATTTTACTAAAATATTATGGTGGGACACTAATAAAATGACATCAATTATAATTTGCATCAAAGATATTAACATTATTCTGTTACAGCATGCTTAATTGAATCTCAAAATATATCATAGATGATAATGTAATTTCAAAATAACTGTAAAAGTCCAAAACCACAAAGAATTCATATCAGCACGGAATCCAGTACAATTAATATTAGCAAGGAAGCCACTACCACTCTTGCACAGAGAATATTTATTTATTAGGGCATTAATAGTAAACCAATTTTCAGAGATAAAAATGAAGATAATGTAAAAGAAAGAGAGAAATGTGCATATAAACAGTAAGGGAAAAAGGAAGTAGAATGAATTAAAAAACTTAAATTAATATTTGAATTGTATTTACTTTAATCAATTAGAAACTCTATAGAGAATTCTGTTCAGTTTTTAGTAATTTATTTTAGTATTCTTTTGGAATAATTGATTTTTTCACTTCCTACATATTAATTTAATTCAGCATACCTGGTTATACATCATACTTTTTGAGTCAAACTCTGTTTTGTAGCTTAAGTTTATAAATCACAATTTACTATTCAATGCAATTTTTTCTGTGCTCATGATGAGATGTCAGACATTAGGATATAAACTCTTCTTTGGTAGAGCAACAAAATAATCATAAAATTATTTGAGTTTTTTATTGAACTTATGCATTATAATTGGTCCAGTAAATTTCACATGACCATTATTTCACTAAGCAATATTAATGTGAAAGAGTATTTTCAAAAGCTAATACTACAGACAGAAGTGACATTTTTAAAATCAGGCATAAAAGAAAATACAATATTTTCTTAAGCAATGAAAATAAAATATGATCCCGAACAAACTAAGAAATGAGGAAAATGGTAGAATTGAAGATTTTTCTAGTCAATTACTCCCTTGGTGGAGTCCCAACTTCATTATCATAACTGTTGGTTAGATGACCGTTTTGTGAATTTGTACCTTTGCATTCCTGGTGAGACTCTTAAGCACCAGAGATTTCTACAAAATACAGAAGTATCTGGTCCCTACAACCATTTTCCCACTTGAATATGCCACAACAAGGAAATGTGAGCAATGTCCTTCATGTTCAATATCAATGAAAACAATGACTACAAATGTACAGAGGTTAAGTCAAATTGTTATTGTTTTTATTTATAATTGCTATTGTCTTCTTTATATTTAACTCCACTGTTCCATGTTTTGCGTGAATATTTTTATGTACATATATGTTTATAGGATATAGATATGTTGCCAAAGGCACTGAAGACAAAGTAATTTATTTGAAAACGTTTGCCGCTTTAATAATATTCTGATATATACACTACTGAGATTTACCTATTTTCTTACATAAATGTACCTACGTAAGGTATTTCCCACATACAACATATTATATGGATTGGTAATCAGAGATGAAAAGCATGGGTGGATTGAAGAAATTATATAAAAAATGAGATTAATTTAAATTTTAACCTCTGTTATTCGGTGGCTAAGGCGAAACAACATAGGTGTCTCACTGGAATAATCAGACATTTCTAGAAGTACAGATGGTGGAAGCACAACTTTACCACCTTCTTCGATGTTGAAATGCTCTAAGCCAACAGCTGCGCTAGAGAATATATGAAGCTCACCAAAGTAGTACATCTTGACCTAATAAAAACAAAAAAGTAATATATTTATCCAATTTTTAATTGTTAAATCGGCCGAAAATTCAAAAGACAAAATCAATGTTATTTTTAACTGAAATAGAAGGTGATGACTTATAATAAATTATTATTAATTACAAACTGTCTTCTGATGCTTTGAATTCAATTGAAATATTTCATAAAGGCTTTGGCAAGAAACACAACGAAGTCAGAATAGTTCTTTCCCTCTCAGTCCAACACATTTTTCACCAAATCTAAATAGTTTTATAGATCTAGAATCTCAAGCGTTTTTCAAACCTTACCTTACTCCACTGGTTTCCTCGATTTTGTTGTCCCCCTCCCTTCCCCTAGCCTTCTTTGATCCAGCAACAGTTTTAATTATATAGTCCTCTTTACTGGTCTCCTTCTATAACTAGAATTGTACTTTTTTTTTATGCGCACTGGTAAAAAATAATTGTTATGTAAAGTTGATTAAGCCTGGTGTTTTTATGTAATTCCTACCATTTCAATTATTTTTATGGATTGCTGTTTTGACTTACTAATTTCAACATTCTATATGGATTCCAGATTACCATGAAAAAAGGGACAGAAAGACTTACAGACATGCAATGGTCTACTTTTAATCTTCTACTTGAAACTATCCAACAATTATAGCATTAAGAAAAGTGGATTTTACTCTCCAGGAGTTCCTACGTAAGGGAACATACAACTGGGCGTATCCTTTATATACAACATATTCAACATTTATAAGTTTATATTTTTGTTAGAGGAATAAAATGTTATGTAAAAAGAAAAATACTGTTTTCTACAAGAGTGTTAGTTTGTACAATATCTGGATAAGAAGGCAATAAAAAATGTATTAACAAAAATCAATAGGAATTTACTTAGTGGTGCTAAATAAAATCCTTAGTTGTACTCTGGCTGAAATGGTAAACTCGATAACCTGACTTGATAAGCCTAAGTAGAATGTGGGAGAGTAGTAGATTTATGGTGAATATTCACTTTTTTTTAAACTAATAGTTTATTTTCCTAAAGTCAATCATCATGCCTAATGTAGTTTAATCAAGAAAGTAATCAGTGAAAGTATTTTCACTCAGTAGTAGTACTTTGTAAATTAAAATGCCTTATGCTAGCTTTAGTTCTATAAACTAACATAGATGTATATATTTATTAACAAAGTTTATGTAGTTAAAAATTTATATTTCCTACTACTTAAATACTTTATATTGGATTCGATACCAAAATTTATAATTAATTTTAATTCACTAACTTTAATTTAACATATTACAAATAAAAATGCCATATCTTCTAAGTCTATGGTTTTAAGAATAATGTGATTATCACAATCACTCTCTGACCCCATACTAAATTTAGTGCATGCATTATTGTGCAACAATTTTCTCCATAACAATCACTTCTTAAATAAATATACGTTGGAATAAAGATAAAATTTTATACAAACTATATATTTCTTATTCCTTTCAAGAGAATGTTTGTCCACAGTCTTACGTGCAAGGAAAGGTTTAGCACATGAACAACATTTATTTTTTCTATTTTATCATTATTTATTTTAAAATTACTAAATCACAAAATGGAGCTTCTAAGCATTTAAATTTGAAAAGAAGAAAAATCCAACATTAATAAAGCTTGTAAATAAATTAGACTGGAATATAATGGTAGAATAATGCAATATAAATATTCATCTGTGATTAGATACATACTTATATTTTTCCTTTAATGAATGATAGTAAATAAGAGAACCATAGCTTGACTTTAAAACAATGAATGCTCATTTGGGTGTCCCTAAATTACTTTTATTCATTGTTGGCAACTGTCCAACACAGAATGATCAAAACAAAGAAAATTTTCTAATGAATAGTGGTTAACAAAAACAGAAATGGACGCTTTCATTAGTAATTACTTCCTTATCATTAGGAGATAAACAATATCTTAGGTTAAGCAATGACTTTCCCAAATAAATACACTACTCTACATTTTTGATAAAAAAGTTTTTTAAAATAAAAGAACAAAAAATAAAACTCACGTATAAGTAATCCAATGAGATAAATTAAAACAAAAATAAACCAGCACTTTCAATGACTACGAAACTTCAATGATTCTTTATTAAGTGAGCAATCAACCAATTCAAAGAAAGGCCAGGATAACTAAATGACAGGAGTGACAGCGCTCTATCTTAGTTATCAAGTTCAAAAGATGGCGCCTTATTTTAAAATCGATCTCAATTATTACTCTTGTGATGTACTACCAATCAAACAAATTTGCGTAAATATAACTTATATTCATTTTTGAAAAATAGTTTTTATATCTCATACATATACTTGGAAAACGCCCGAAAATTAATTTCTTAGTATGTCTAAAATCAATAACGCTAATCGATCTCAAATTCGGACAAACGATATTTAAAAATCGATTCTCTAGATAACCTTAACAAGATTTCCCCTCATAGCATTCAGTTTTAAATTACTGAAATATGTACCTAAATTCTGCTTTTTTGGTGTGTCTTCAAGGCAGCCTAAAGTATTTTATTAAACGAAAAGGGGGTAGCCTGATTTATCATTGGGGCTTTATGCGAGTGATACAACTTCTGTATAAGTTTTATTGATTTGCATAAGACTAACCAAGTAAATTGTTAAAAGTATACAAAAAATGTGGTTTACTGAACACTCAAACAGTATTTAGGAAATGTGGGCTCATATTAAAAATAAAAATTGTAAGATAGAAAAATGGAAGAAGTTAAGAAGGAACTGTTTTTGTTGAAAAAAGTTGCTATTGGGTAAAGGTCTGCTTCCGGTAGTGTATTTTTGGGTATAAGACATGATAAGACAGACATGAATTGAAATGTAATTTACACGAGTTGTGCTGGAATATTTATATCGGTTGAGCCTTTTCAAACAGTATGCAACTTAGCTGGCCTGATATAAGGTCAGTGGAGGTGGGAAGAAATCAAAAATTCGGAATAGAAAATTATCTGTAGGACAGTAGACATTTTTAGGCCAGAACACAAATGTCCATTTGTTCTTACAGAATCCAATGGTAATGTTTTTGGAAGGAATGAAAACAAGAACATGTTGTCGTGAATTTATTTAAGCAAAGCAAGGTACGTATAAGATACTCTCCCTGACTACTGTCCGTTTCCATCTTCAGGTTGAGACAATTGTGGAAGTCCCTGTATTGAAGGTAAGTGATAACTCAACATAACCTAACGTAATGTAACCTACTTTAGTTTGGTCGCGCTCCGCGCCATATCTCCTTTTGTTTACTTGGTTGTTAGGCAGCTCCTGGAAATGTAGTTTTATTTGTAGATTGACAACAATATTTTCTGAAAAATGGATAGTTTGGACATAGATCAGGAGTTAGCTAAACGATTGTTTGCAGAAGGTGCATTTTTGATATTTTTGGATGTTCCTGTAGGGACAGAATTTGGTATTGATCTGAAATCATGGAATACTGGGGAAAAATTCAAGGGTGTCAAAATGATTCCTCCAGGTGTGCACATTGTCCATTACAGGTAAATATGTTTATTGTAAATAATCAAACTTTTTTCACTGTATATTGCCTTCAAAGGTAAATGTGGCTAAGTCCATTTCTCTTAATTTTATAGGAAATGCTCCAAATGATTTGCACTACTTCCTCCGTAGGTTATTGGGGATTGATTTAATTGATATTGTATTTACATGGTGACCTTAATTTTTCTGTGTATAATCAATTTTCAATGTGAAGGGTTTTTGTCATTTCAAAACAATTCATTTTATGTTGAAAATGGTTTTGACCACTTTTTACTTATAGCTGTTATATCAATCTCTACTATATTTAATACATATGGAGAAATTTCCTTTTTTTTTTTTTTTTTATTTCCGCTCCTCTTAGTTGACTGTTACCACTCTAGCATTCACAATTTTTGTTTGATTGTGACCAGACTTGATGTATAAGCTTTTCAAGCAAAATCAAAATGAAGTTAATGGCTCTATTTGAACCTGTGGGAGGGGGAGAATTAAATCAATTTTTAATATCTTCGTTATTATACTTGTATCAAAAAATTGTATAGAATCAATCTTATTGTAAATTTCATTTCCTACTTTTTTTTTTTTTTTTTATCTGAGACCCAGCTTCACAGTTTAGATGGTAGTAAGGTAGTGTGACCTACCGGGGGTGAGAAGTGATAGTTTCTACTGAACTATAGTTCCATTATAAGGGTGAGGGAATTGTGATTGGGTGTAATGGAACACTGGGGATGGGTTACCCGGTAGCTGGTGATACCGGCTGGGTTGCAGGAGTACGCACTGTCTTGCAGACAGCAGTGAAAGTGAGAGTGATACGACTTCAAGTGACGATAGTTTTACAGACAAGAACTATTTACCCTCATGTTCTAGTTCAACTTCTAACCTAGAAGTGCTTACATGTTTAGAGTGCTTATTGGAAATAACAGCTGACAATGTGATAAAAAATGTACATTAGTTTTAGACGACATCGGACGTCGGGGACCACTCCTGGCTTTGCTGGTGCTAGTTTTTGGATTGGAGGACTGAAGGCTCTTCTAATTCATTCATTTAGTTCACTTGAATTGTCAAGAGATAGCGTTACCTTCGAAAACTACATCGGTCCCCGGGGTCCGATACAGGTTTTAACATTAGGAGAGGCATCGGACGCCGGGGACCCGTGCAGTAAGTGGTGGAGTATATCACATATAGACTGCAGCAGCGAACGTGTTAAATACATTTTTTCCTTATCTTGAATATTAAGTATATTTAGTGAGTTATATATACTTTTATTTTTTTCTGCTTCAGTAAACCCTACTTATAATTGTCTGACTTTTACTACAAGTAACCGAGCATATCTATAATCATATTTACATATTCTTCTTACTATGTGATATATAGAGAGTAGATAGCGAAATGAAATGATCAGTGTTCCATGTCAGAAAGAGGGGAATCTGCTGAGTTTACACATCCCCTGCATGACTCTTATAATAAAAGAAATAGGAGCAATTTGTGTGAAACAAGTAGAATATTTTTGATTTCTTAAACCTTACTTCATTACATCTTAATTTGTGATCTTTCTGACCTTCTAATTAAGTCAAAAATATTATTCTACCTTAACTGTTATTATAATACATATGATTCAATTTATTTATGGTGTATTGGGATTAAATTGTTTCAGTGCCGTAAGTAAACATGGTGATATTGCTCCAAAAGTTTCATTTCTGCATAATTTTAAAAAGCATGAGATTCTTGTTAAGAAGTGGGATATTGATACTGAAGATGTTTGTGACCAAAGTGAGTATCCCAATGAAATTTGAATCTTTTGTTTTCCTGTTAAAATATTATTGATTGGCATTATTTATGCAAAATATAAATCATACTAATAAATGTTTCCATATTCTAAATGTTATTTTTCTAATAACGAAGAATGATAATATAATCAACGTACAGAGTATTTAAAAAATCTATAAAGCCCACGTTTTAACAGATATTTATGGTGAAGTTTATGCACTCATGTTCTTCAAGAAAGTTTTCAACAACAGCCAGGTTGTACTAAAATATCTGTGAAAGCAAAAATAGTATGTATATACATTTAAACTGATGTTATATTTTTACATGTAAAACATCAGTTTAAATATATATATGCTATTTTTGATTTCACAAATCTTTTAGTTCTTATAAAACTATATTAGCTGGCTTTTGTTGAAATTTTATATACATATACGCATATATATATATATATATAAAACAAAAAGATTTGATTCCGATTATGCTACCCAACATTTTGCTGGAACCAGTTAATTTTTAACCCTGATATGTTGATGATCAACCTGTAATATTCACTTCTGCTGCAATATTCTTTTTCAAATTAAATAACACTGGTCAACAAAGATTTTGTCCTAGAGACATTGCTTAATGATCTTAAAAGTATTTTTCGTGCTGATTCCGAATCTGTGCTTAGATTCTTACTATAATATATAGTTTCCTTAGGACAGTTGAATGTATGTTTTTGCTATAACAAAAGTAGTAATTTATTTCATTTATGTATCCTGATAGCATTAGCAGGTGAAAATAAAACTTTCCTGTCAAACCATGTTTAATCTTGCACTATTCTACTGTTCTGTTCAAAGCAATGCTAAAGCAAGTACTGGCTTAGCTTTCATCATGCCTGGACTGTGCATGAACCACTCTGATGACTTTTGCTACTTGTAAGGTGAAATTAATTTCAAGGCTCAAGAGCGAAACATTACTCCCTTTTTAAGACTGTGTTATAAACTTTGTTTTAACTGTCCGTTGGGCGACCAGGATAAGAATGGGCGCCTCATATGACTTGTAGCACCTGTGTAAGGTCTCTCACTGAATGGACTGAGGGAAAACATCATATGAATTCTGTCGTCCCCATGATTTGACGGGAACCTAAGGATCATTTTTCATACTATTATATTTGTGTAAGAAAAATTAAAGAAATTATACCGATGTCAAAACAAACAGTAAAATTTTCAATCTACCTGAAACCAGCGATACGATCGGTCTCGGAACCACCAGAAAATGTTAATCATAATTAAGATTCAGAAAGTAACCAAGAAAGTGAGAATGAAGGATTTGGAAACTCAAAGGACCCAAATTTCGGATTGAGTAAATCTGATGGACCTCATTTTATAAGGCAAGAAGATTTTAATGGCCTTTTTCACAATTTAAATTTTTCTAAAAAACTGAGTGAAATCTAA
This sequence comes from Riptortus pedestris, assembly GCA_019009955.1. Lineage (NCBI taxonomy): Eukaryota > Metazoa > Arthropoda > Insecta > Hemiptera > Alydidae > Riptortus > Riptortus pedestris. Next base: position 140,389,355 of record CM032229.1, read on the forward strand.
GGATCTAAGGGTTGGAAATTGATGAACCAAATAGGACATTTTCTATGTATTGATCTTGTCCTGACGAATTTAAATTATTTTTTTTCCCAAGAGGACAGCTTTATTTATTGCAACGATGTTCTCTCTGTAATGGATACACTTTAATTTTGAATACAACACAGATGATTGGTGTTTGTTCTTTGATTCCTCCAAAGTAGGTTTAAAAGCTGTTCTATTACATAATGGATATGAATTTCCCTCATTAGCTCATGGAACTGATATGAAAGAATCTTATGAGAATATGAAGTTAATTTTATATATCAAGGACTGAAAAGAAAATTGATTTGTAGTACACTCTGCAAAAATAGTATTTCATTAAACTTTTTTTTTTTTTTTTCAGCTTTAAGTGGAGAGGAAATCCAACGGTTCAGAGCAAATCTTATGAATCTAGACCAATTTTTGGGAACCTATCCCTTAGATCTATGGGCTCAATGGAAAAAACTGTCGAATCATATAACAGGTAATATAAACGAGCTGCAAAACTTACCGGCATCCAACCATAAGTTCTTGGTTAGATAAAAAATTGTTATAATTTTTTTTTTTAAATGTTCCAAATCCTTTTAGTTTTTAACTTAGTTCCCAAAACGGTTTGGACTCAATTGTCGTTTAGTATTTCCATTCTCATAATGACTCTTATGGAAGATTCCGATTTTTATACTAGTGACAAAAAAGGATGCATTGTGGTTATTAGTATATTCTATTGTTTTGGTCCTTCCCTCTGTTTGCCACAGTCTTCATAATTTTGAAGAATTCAAATATATTCTTAAAACTAGTGTGCATCTTTGTCTTTGGTAGTAAAATTGGGTCTTTGGGTATAGGCATGTAATGTTGATTCCCATAAATTGGCTTAACCATTACTCCACCCCCCCCCTTCCTATGTTGGGATTGATTCTATTGTTATAAAGATCTTGTTGAGAGGTTTTTTTTTTTTTTTCTTTTTTATCATATACAAGTATGTGATTGTTATATTTCAAATTTCATTTCACTTGAGACATGAACAGCCAAAGCATTTCTACCACAAGGATACAGTTTAAAAAAGTCCGCCACGCAGGGGCTGCGTAAACTAAGCAGATTTCCCATGTGAAGTTTTACAATAGAGAAATCTCCATACTGGTAACACAACACCACCGTGATTAAATACAAATGGTAATGAGAAATCTTTCAACTGAAACGGCTTCTGAATTGTAAGAATAATTTATATTTTAATAACTCAAATTTTAGTTGTCCAAGAACTAAAGAAAGACTTTATTCATTTCTGGAAATTGGAGTGCAAGATCATAAAAATTGTATTAATGGCTATGCCCAACATATTGAAATAATTGCACTAAAATTAGTACAAACTCTCCAAGACCTTATTGTACTGCTTATTTTATTGCTCTGGTAATGTTAGATGTAAATTCTTGTATTAACAAGTTAATGCAGTCTTCAATTTATTTACTTGCATTGTCCAATGCAGACCGAGTCTGTGTGAGGAGGGCATTGTAAAGTCATGCGGAACAATAATGGACTTTTTTAAAAACGTTTTTTCAAATAAAACTTGGTTGTCACATCCTGATTACCCTTCATTGCAAAAAGTAGCCATTAATTTATAAATAAACAATAAATAAGCCTATGAAGACCCTGTGTTTTTCTTGTTTATATTAAGTAATATGTTTTCCATAAGTTATCATATATGTTTGTTTCTCAGAGGACTTGATTAAACGAGTCACTCCTGAATGTGGACTAATCAGATCAGCAGTAGAACTTGTTAGTGGTGGCCCAAAAAAAGCTGGTAGAAAGACGAGGGGTAGAACCTCTGAAGAAAAAGAAGAAGACCTCTTGCCCAATCTTGTTCCTAAGTAAATATATGACTTTTATGCATTCATATTATGTGAGAAAATACTGCTTGTCATGATTGAATATTAGAGAATATTTGAGCTTTTAAATAGTGTAATGACAGGCTGCTATGAGTTTTAGTTGTATTGCTATTTTGTCAAGAATTTACAAAGTCGTATGCTTTTTCTAACATATGGCTAATGGCAAAGATGTCATTTCAAATCAAATATCTTAGGTGAAAACCTCTTTGTTACGCTCCCAGTGTCCTTTCTCTCGCCCCTTCAACCTCTGACAAATGGCCACGGGCCATTTCTTAAAAGTTTTGGAGCGGAGTGTGATACCCCTGATATTTTCATATTTTAATTTATTACCATTTTCCATAAACACATCGCTTTTCTCCATTATGCAGGATTTTTTTTTTTTTTCCAAATATCCAACATCACCTGGTGGTCCAGTAGACATTGATTTTAAGAGGTGTTTATTTAATTAATCTCTTCTCAATTCAGAGGCACAGGTTCCTGGAGATCATTATTAGGATGGCTAATCAGTGCTTATATTTAATATTTCTTTGAAGTATTGGCCCCATCTTCCCCCGATTGGATTGCTTACCTAATAAGTATTCTGCTGTAACTACAAGCACATCTAAAAATAGTAATTTACATTAATTTTCTATTTCCATTGTTAAGAGTATGCACCAGTAAATGCTGTTAATATGTTGGAGGAACTTCGCAGGTGTGTATATCCTAAAAGTGGTCAAAGTAACAATCTAACGAAGAGGGATTATCAGAAAACCCTTTTCAAAATGTCCTAATAATTTCAACTGAGAAAGTGGCTATGAACTTAACAAACTGTGGAAACCTGTTAATTCTATTAAGATCAGTTATTAATTCTGGAGAATCAGAAGTGACAATAGAATTACTTATCCAAATGATGTACCTCACTCATGCTAATGGATATAATGATCATATCCTCCGGAACTGGACAAGACAAGAATAAAACCATTGGATAGTACAGCTGACCCTTCCTTTTCAGTATAGATACACTGAGGAAGCTAGCAGCATGGCTTGTGATTCGCTTGTTGAAAATCTCATAATACGATCAATATCTCAAGACAACAATAATCATTATTAACCACTGTTTTGATTTCAATTACCTTCTATTAGAAAAGGAAAAAGAACATAAACAAATGAACAAAAATAAAAAAGAGTAATACAATACTTTCAATATTTTAAGTTTTCTATTAGTTGGCCTATAAATGTCATCATATAACTACTACAAAAATGTTAACATAGATATAAACGGAATTCAACTGTGTCAGATCTGATCTTTTGGTAGCAGTGTTTTGGAGCACTACTCCACCATAATGAGGATAGAGAGCTACAATGTTAAAACATATTTTGTATGTGTGTGTGTGTATGTGTACATGTGTGATGTCAACTTTTCCCTTTATACGCTAATAAAATAGGTGTCATGTCAGTACTAATGTTTAAATTAATTTTCTTGAATGAAATTAATATTTTCTCTCAAATATTATTTATTCTTAAATAAGTTATTATGCTCAATACATATTTGCATGATAGTAGTTTTATATGTTAATGCTAGAAATAAATCTGCTAAATATTAATGTTACTTTCATTATTTATAGAAGTGGAAGTTGCCTTCGGTTAACTCCTCTACCGGATGCATACCCAGAAGGGTCAACACCCGAAGAAATAACGAAACATTCTATGGATGGCACATATGTTTTGGACATGCTTACTTCTGAGCTGGAAAAGTATTACAATTAGTTTAATTAAATAGTTCTTTAAATAGAATAATTAATAGTAGGCTTCACTTTTACTGGACCTCATCATTTTGGTTGCTGATCTGTTTAGCTTAAGTAAGCACTTAATCCTCACTCAAAAAGAGTGTTGCCTACAGATACCCCATCCTATTAACAGAGCATAATTGATTGGAACAACTTAAAAATTAACCTCATCACAATTATTACATCAGTAACTTGAATAATGGTTGGTACTTAGTGAATTGGTTTACCATAAAATTGCTAACAATTCTAGTTATCTTGTGTTTTTTTTTTAATAATCTTTTTTTTTCTTTTTCAGCGAGACTGAGATTTTGGGAGAATTGCAAATTTGTTTCATTTGTTTCTTGATTGGACAGTCTCTTGAAGCCTTAGATTCTTGGCGTTCATTATTTAAGGTCCTTTGTAATGTGAGGATTGGCTTGACAAGGAAGCGTTCTTTATATTCAGAATTTCTTAAGGTTATATACTCTTTATTATATACTTGCACATAATGAATAGTATTTATTTAAAATGGGAATTAGAGCCAATTTATAATCTATATATATATATATATATATATATATATATATATATATATATATATATATATAAAATTGTAACCTCTGTCTGTACATTGATTTTTTTCGTGAAATTTCACGATAACTTTTTGTTTCACATGTCATAGACACCATAACTGCATTTTGTTTCTTTCGTGTATGTTTGTTTGTTTGTTACCTTTTCACACATAAACGGCTGAACCAAATTTTATGAAACTTGGTATGTATATTACTACTAGCCCAACTTAGACTTTAGGCTTTATTAATATTCTCTAAGACAAACAGGAGTGGGGGTTATAAGGGAGGCCTGAAATTAAAAATAGCGATATTTCGTTTCCTATTGCTTTTTCAGCAAATATGCCCACAACAAACGTTGTTTATTTTGTTATTTAGAGAAACTTTTTTTATATACACTATCGTCGTATACCGAAGTATAAAGGCGTTATACGCTAAAAATTATAGCGGGAGTCAACAATTTTATTTGGCACAAAAGACTCAACCGAACTAAATAAAACACTCAGTATGTGTATTAGCACTAACGCCTTCCTTTTTATAAGCCATACTATTTCTAGGGACGGGCAGGAGTGGGTGTTATGAGGGAGGCTTGAAATTAAAAATAGTGATTTCCTATTGGGGTTTCAGCAAATATGTACATAACAAAAGTTGTTTATTTTGTTATTTAGAGAAATTTGCTCAACACTTCTTTTCAATATGAACTACCAGGTACCTCAAATGAAAAAAACTGATTCAAATGTATGTCAATATTTTCTCATTAATAATTCAAATATATGCATAATGCACAGGAAACGGGAAATATAACAATATGCAGGACAGTGAAGTCTTACATAAAAAAATAATTTTATTATTAACAAATCCACAGAAACGACGGGTGTTAACCCTAAACACTGGGACGGGTAAATGTCAAAACATTGTGCAAAGTAAGCCCTTGCACAAAAATATACCATCACCATTCAGCCTCAAATGAATTCCCGAGCGAAGCCGGGTATCTGAGCTAGTAAATTCTAAGAGTATTATTAACCCCTAAATGCTTGAATAGGATTTGAGCTTTGCAGGACCTCATTTTGAGTTCTCCTGTCTATGTCTGTCCTTCTTCAGCCATCTTCGCAGTGTGTTGGTTTGATAACATACATACCTTCTTCCTAACACACCATTCTATAGCCAATATATTTCCTCCAAGGCTGTGCTGAATGTCCGTACTCCCCTTTTTTAGTTTTTATTCCATCTCTTGATCTACCATTCCACAAGCATTGGTGGCTTTTGCACAAACCATGTGGCCACTCTACCTCCATAATCTGGTCCACTATGTTGGTAAAGGGTCTCCATATCCTCCTGCTTAGTAACAGCCAGAATTTCTTGCTCGTGCAGGGGTAAATTCTGGTGCCACAGTAATCAAACACTGATATTAAATTTTCATTTGAAAACAATTTACAATCTCAGTAGAATTGTATTTTTTTTTTTTCTTTCAGGTACTTGAGACTCAGCTTACATTTATCCCAGAAGATTTTTTGGTTGACATAGTTTCTTCGAATAATGTTATTTACACAAGCCTCCGGGAACTTTTCAGGTCTCTTGAAGAAGGATCAGGAGTTGAACCTAGGTATGTTAGTGTTCAGTTATTATGTATTGTTAGTGCTATCATGTATAATTTTAACATTCCTGAGATTTTATAACTTAAGAAATTTTTTTTTTCCTTCATAATTTGTTATTTATTTATTAACGTCCACATTGTGCTACTGCGGGTAATTGGGACGGGTTATCTACAGGATACCCAACCTTTCCTAGCCAGGGTGGGACCAAGGACAATATTTAATGTGTTTGTCATTAAATAAATTCCTATTATCCAGGTGGGAATGGAACTCGCCACTCTAGGTTTACCATATGAGATTAAAACTAACGTCTTAACTCACATGTCTAACCTGAATCTCATTTTTTTCTTTCATAATTTGGGTATTTAAATTACTCAGAAATAGTTAAGAATAATTGTAAGCTTTCATTTTGACAATTATTTCTCGGAAGGATAATAAGGTCAATTCTCTACTCTTAATACTTCATTTATTAATTGCAGAGAACTTTCGGGACGAACCGTCCCATCTTCAGTGCTGTGCCAGTAGTTGACACCAGCTGTAGCTTGCTGGCTTCATCACTCGGGATTTGGGCTGGCTGGTAGAGGTCCATCTTCAACAGAAGGATAATAAGGTCAAAACACCTCCACTCTTTATACTTGATTATTAAGAGGACGTCCTCTTGCTGGACCTTGAAGATGGGACGGTACTCTGCATTTAATAAATGAGTGGAGGTGTTTTAACCTTATTATCCTTCCGTTGATGAAGGACCTCCATCAGCCAGCTCAAATCCCGAGTGATGAAACCTGTCAAGCTATAGCTGGTGTCAACGACTGGCACAACACATCACAGTACTGAAGATGGGACGGTTCGCCCCGAAAGTACTCTGCTTTTAATAAATGAAGTATCAAGAGTGGAGGTGTTATGACCTTATTATCCTCCCATTGATGATGGACCTCCACCAGCCAGCCCAAATCCCGAATTGTTTCTCAAATTTAAAATAATTTGAAACAACAAAATAAATAACTTTTGACTTTATAACCTTTTCCAATTCTTCTACACCAAACTTAGCTCTAATTTTTCCAGAGGGAAGGCATGTTTTTAATAGCAGAAAATCAAATTTTTAAGTGATTTTTTAAATCTGAAGCATTCTGAAGGCATAAATCTCCAAAAATAGTAATATTCCACACATGAAGACTAACATTTCTGTTAGTGTATATATACTAGGATTGTCTTGAAGAATATTTCTTATTTTTTGACATGATCTCTAGACCAGAATTTTACTGAATAGTTTTTTCCTTTATTGTTTTAATTGATAAGCGGGGCTCAGGTTAGCCAAGCGAGTTAAAGCGTTGACCTTTATCTCACATGGTAAACCTAGAGTGGCGAGTTCGATTCTTGCCTGGGCAAAGGAAATTATTTAGTGACGAAATTCATTAAATAACGTCCTAAAATCCCACCCTGGCTAGAAAAGGGTGGTAACCTGTAGATAACCCGTCCCAATTAGCCTCAGTTGCAAAAAGTGGACGTTAATAAATAATAATAATAATTAATTGATAAGCATTAAATTTATTCATTAATAACATATAAATATTTTGTATAATTTATGATTTTTAAATTGTATTTTCAAAGGCTGAAATGTGAAGCAGAGCGCCTAAAAGAAAGATTGACTGAGAAATTCTGCTGGGATTTTGAAGATCTAGAAGAGGAGATTGGGGAAGATGCCCCTGTCATTGTTGATTTGTCTAATATGTAATATAAATGTAAATAGTGATTAATCGAATAAGTTAGGAAATTCATTTGTTAATAAAAGAAATGAAGTTTTAAATTTTATAGACTCTTTGTATATACTAATGAATTTGCCAAAGTAACAGTAATTTGTTTTTTATTTATTCATTAGTCTGGACACTTTCCCCCTATATAATCGGAACCGGTTTGTACTTGAAGGATTATAGTTCAATTATTGGTCTGTCTTATTAGGATAACTATAAAAGGATAGGCCTGGCTATTTTTACATAAAGAGGCTATCAAAAAATAACTTCTCCAGGCTTGATGTATCCCATCATCTATGCTTGAAGCAGCCACCTTATTAAATATACACCTTTGCAATTATTCTAATGTGAGATAAGGGGAATTTTTTTCAGAAGTTGCCTTTATCTTAGGTTTCATTTATTGAGAATCATACATGCCAGTCCATGTTAATTCATAATTACTCAGGAAATCATATTTTGAATCAAATGTAACATACGTTATAACATGCTAGCTGAACTATGTAACATATGTCAAAGATTCTTTTCAATGCCATATAATAATATTTCCTTCTCTTAGCAGGGCTTTACCAGAATGACTGAAGTAATGTGAGATTTTTTGCTCAAATTTCTATTTATGTTGAAAAGATAAAATTATAGAAGATACAACGGCCTTCTTTGGCTCATGGGAACTAAATGACTTGTGCAGGCCTTTAAGTGACAGCAAAAGAGAATCATTTTCTGTATCCAATATACCTGGAAGGGAAAATATTTGTTGAACTTAAATTTTAAAGAATAGAATTATGCTTGAAATGATCTGAAGAAAAACATGTATTGAAAAGCGTATTTTCAATGGAATGAGACAGTGGTCACTAACAGTTTTACTGTACTAGAGCTGACGGATTCAAACTCTGGGATTTAGATATTAAATTTTATTCAGATGTGCAGAAGTTAGACTTCTCTCCATTCCTCACTCAGTGTCATGTGCTGGTCAGACATTGAGTAGTTATTTGAATAAAGAAGTTTCTAATGCTCCCACAATACAGGAAATGCAATATTCTGACCACTTGTCCTCCCACCAAAGCTCTGTGGCGGGACTCAACCTTTTTTGGGGCTTTTAAGTTAAACGATTTTTGATTTCCTAAAATTTAATAGGCACAACATTACTTCTAGACATTGAAGAAAATTAAAAAGGTGATTTATGAAAGTTAAGTACTGAATTAGGTACTTCCTAGGAATTCAATCAGAAGTGGTGAAAGGTGGGATTAGTTATTTATCAGATAGGAAGCTGAGCTATAACTGGTGGGTATAGTGAGTGTTGGGAAAAATTATCCGATAGAAACTGTGGGCAATGTATGGTGAATAGTGGGAGGATTTATAAAGAATAGTGAATCAATTGAGAGTTCCAACTGGTGGTAGTGGTCACGATGATGAGTGATAGTAGATCTTGTATTTATCTGAAAGAGAGTTGTGGTGAGTAATGATTGGGGAGCAGAGGGAGGAGTGGCAAGATATGTGAGGTCCAAAAGGGCTATTAAAGTTGAGCGTTGATCTGAAGGCATTTGGTCATCCAATATAGAGTGGTAGGGATTTTGATCCCGCTAAGATAAGTGGAGTCCTCATCTAATTAGAGAGCAGTGGGAATAGAGATCTAAAACAGTAGAGAGTGGTAAGTATTGGGAAAAGCTATACAATACTTGGTCATGGTGAGTGGAGGCGTAAGGAATAATTATTGTAGTGGTCTGATTGAGATCTGTGAACAGTTGAAGTAGTTGTCTGATCATTGAGAGGAGGCAATAGGCAGTTCTGAGGGGATAGTTGGTTATTCGACAGCGAACTGTGTTTGGTGAGAATATTTAACAAAAACATAGCCTGATAATAGAGCAGTTGACTTGTGAAAGATATGAGTTCTGGTCTGAAAGATGACTTAGGTTATTGGCAGAACTGGAACCATACCAGACTCAACTGGTGAGCAACTCTGAGTACTATCATAATTTAATGTAAAGTCTGTTTTACTGGTCCTTTTTCCTTTACAGTATGTCCACCCTTGAGGAGTGACAAGTAAGATTTCATTCCAGATGCTTTATCACCATATGCCAAACCTCTGCATGTCCTTCGTACAAAATGAGCTGCTTCATTATATACCAACAGATTTTTGTTGTACTAGTAGCACCACAATTACTGAGGACAAGAGCAGCAGATTCCATGTGTTGCTCTGTTCTGTAATGTCTCTCCTTTAATCCTAGAAAAGTCTCAAATTGTTTGGCAGTTGTCATCTGCCCTGGAATAAACTCAACTGTTGACAGTGGAGCCTTTCACATTCGTTCATGTCCTTGAAGTTATTCACAAACAGTTCATTCACACACTGCACTTCCATACATATTTTGTCTTAAGGAGGTCCAACCTTATGCTTCAAACTGAAACAATTCTCTTATCTTAACTCCAAAACAGTCCCTAAAATGCAGACTCTAGGAAGGTAGTATTCTTCCTACAAGGAATGTAGGCCTTACTCGGAGGATGCTACAAGAATTAAGTCATTTGCATAGGCTAAAATCCGCACCTTCATGTTGCTCAAAGGGCATTCTACTCAAGTTTTAAATTAAGTCTATAACTATTTCGCCTTCCTGAAAGAGGAAGGACTCCCTGACTTCCCGACCTGGGAAATGGTTTTAATACCACCCTCATGCACACATCACCCAGTGCATTCCTAATCCAATAATCTACAGAATCCTAAAGACCTTTCCCTTTGCAACAGCCAGAATTATATAACTACCCTTGAATCAAATACCTCACTGCATTCAGAACTGGGAGCCTAAGTCCCCATGCATCCCAGAGCTAGAGTATACATTGGAGGCAAGACCGTCAAGGAACCCATTCTATTCCAGAACAGGTCGAACACCAGACATCAGTTGAATGACAAACTCTTGGACAAATGTCGAAATATCAAGCTGGTAAACACCTAGAGACAGTCTGAACTACCTGATTTAGGGAATAGATTGCGCGTGCATGCAGCAATCTCCCCTCCTGTCAAAATGAATGTAATACTTCGGGCAGCACTCCAGAAATTCCCCTTTATTTTGTTATAGTGGTACAAAAAGTCCTCCACACAGGAGGTGCGAAATTAAGCAGATTTCCCACTTGAAATTTTACAATAGATAAATCTACATTCTTTTAACTCTTGACACCACCGTAAATATTAAGAAACAAATACAAATGAGAAATATTTCAGTCAATTTACATTTTAATAACCCCCACAACAGAAATGTTCTCAATTGTAAACAAAAGGGTCAGTTAACCTGACAGAGCTGAATAGATAGATAGAAATATTCTTGCAGGGAAGAGAAACAATTACTGATATATACCTATCTAAATCTCTATAAAATTGTAACCTCTGTCTGTACATTGATTTTTTTCGCGAAATTTCACGATAATTTTTCGTTTCACATGTCATAGACACCAGAACTGCATTTTGTTTCTTTCGTGTATGTTTGTTTATCTTTTCATGCATAAACGGCTGAACCGAATTTTATGAAACTTGATATGTTACTACTAGCCCAACTTAGACTTTAGGCTATACATACAAATATTAGCAGATTTCCCTTAAGGGAAATCAGCTATTGAGCCTGTACTCATGACGCGATTTTCGAAATTTTTCTTCAAATGTCCATCGATCCTATCCAGGAGATGAAGAAAATGAGGTCCATTCAAAACTGTATATATATATCTATATATATATAAAATTGTAACCTCTGTCTGTACATTGATTTTTTTCGCGAAATTTCACGATAACTTTTCGTTTCACATGTCATAGACACCATAACTGCATTTTGTTTCTTTGGTGTCTGTTTGTTTGTTTGTTACCTTTTCACGCATAAACGGCTGAACCGAATTTTATGAAACTTGGTATGTATATTACTACTAGCCCAACTTAGACTTTAGGCTATATTAATATTCTCTAAGACAAACAGGAGTGGGGGTTATAAGGGAGGCCTGAAATTAAAAATAGCGATATTTCGTTTCCTATTGCTTTTTCAGCAAATATGCTCATAACAAAAGTTGTTTAATTTGTAATTTAGAGTAACTTTTGTTATATGCACTTTTGCCGTATACGGAAGTATAAATGCGTTATACGCTAAAAACTATAGCGGGAGTCCACAATTTTATTTGGCACAAGAGACTCAACCGAACTAAACCAAAATCGATATGTGAATTAGTACTAACGCCTTCCTTATAATAAGCCATACTAACATTTCTAGGGACGGGCAGGAGTGGGGGTTATAAGGGAGGCCTGAAATTAAAAATAGCGATATTTCGTTTCCTATTACTTTTTCAGCAAATATGCTCATAACAAAAGTTGTTTAATTTGTAATTTAGAGTAACTTTTGCTTATGCACTTTGGCCGTATACGGAAGTATAAATGCGTTATACGCTAAAAACTATAGCGGGAGTCCACAATTTTATTTGGCACAAAAGACTCAACCGAACTAAACCAAACTCGGTATGTGAATTAGTACTAACGCCTTCCTTATAATAAGCCATACTAACATTTCTAGGGACGGGCAGAAGTGGGGGTTATAAGGGAGGCCTTAAATTAAAAATAGCGATATTTCGTTTCCTATTGCTTTTTCAGCAAATATGCACATAACAAAAGTTGTTTAGTTTGTAATTTAGAGTAACTTTTGTTATATGCACTTTTGCCATATACGGAAGTATAAAGGCGTTATACGCTAAAAATTATAGCTGGAGTCAACAATTTTATTTGGCACAAAAGACTCAACCGAACTAAATAAAACACTCAGTATGTGTATTAGCACTAACGCCTTCCTTATAATAAGCCATACTAACATTTCTAGGGATGGGCAGGAGTGGGGGTTGTAAAGGAGGCCTGAAAATAATAATAGTGATATTTCATCATCATTGGCAAAAAAGCCAATAAGCTTGAAAAATTGTATTTACTTCTATTGTAAATTATTATTTGTTAATATTTTAGATAATAAAATTCTTTTAACCTTTAACCTCTCTATTGTAAAACTTCACATGGGAAATCTGCTTAGTTTACGCAGCCCCTGCGTGACGGACTTTTATTAAGTGTGTGTGTGTGTGTGTGGTTAAGGGATGTTTCCGGATTAGTTGGGCCGTTTCGCCTCTTGTGTGAGCTTCTAACCGTTCTTGGCGTTTAACCATTATATTTGTAAGATATATGTATGCAAATACGTTCTGTAAGACACGATTGAAAACTGTATATTCATATTGGTACATAGTAAAATATATCATATATTAACAGAGCTGAGTTAATAAATGCTAGAAATAACTGGTTGCACCTCCCCAGCGTTCATCTTTTTAAATTATTTATTTTTGATAATTAAACAAATTCACATTCCTGAGAATAACACTACATTGCTAAAAGTATAAACATCAATTAGCATGTAAACATGGATTAATATAAGGTCGGCAGGGAAGCGGCAGAACAGATAGGGCACAGGAAGTAACCCCCACCCCACACCTCCCTAGGCTCAGAGGTGCCAAATCATGCAGGATATCAATCCTGTAATACATTAAATTACATTAACAAATCAGATTACATTATCTTCACAATACTAAAACTGTTTGTTCAAATATTTTTCAAGTTTTAATTAAATAAAGAATTAAATACACATATGTAGGGAAAACCGGTGTTTCTTATGAATTAATGTTTGGGATAAGAGAAGGGTGGGGGGGGGGGTAGTATCCTTTACTTGGTGCAATTTGCTGACGTTTAAAAATAACATAGATTCGAATTATTAAGGATAAAATTTCAACATGAATTTCAATTAATATATCCAGGTGAGGTACCTGGTAGTTCATATTAGAATGAATTGTTCAGCATATTAATATTTTTACGCACATTATTATTTCGTACCTTATTTTACAAAAACAATATATAAATAAAACAAATGTTACTCTAAATAAAAAAGTAAACAGCTTTTGTTTATGTTCACAGATGCCGAAAAACAAATAGAAAATGAAATATTGCAAATTTTTATTTCAGGCCTCCCTTATAACCTTTATAACATTATTTATAATTGCAAATTAAATGTACTATAAATAATGTTATATACATTAATTCACTATCTTGAATATTAACCGAGATATTTGCATTTTTCAGTTTTCAGCAAACTGCCACTTCTACTCATGTTTCATACACAATACTCCGCTACATGATAAATCACATTATTCGAAGTTTAAATACCAAGAATTGTATTCAAGGGATCTTTATTATACGAGATACATGCAAATATGTCCTGGCGACCCCCCCCCCCGTCTTAATGTTTTGGACTACAAAAATTTAATTGATTGAGATAACAATTATTCTGACTCATTATTAATTAGAGTACTAGATATAGTGAATAGTTCTTAATAAAATTAATATGTTATATTCTAATATATTTCAGTAATTGTTGTTCTTTCCGGTGTGAGGCGGCCAGAACCGTTTCTTTACATTTCTAACCTCATGCTTCCTGTCGGCAGGTTATTTCCATTTTTATTTATTCACGGTGTTGTTGTGTTACCAGTATGTAGATTTATCTATTACTAAACTTCACGAGGGAAATCTGCTTAGTTTACGCAGCCCCAGCGTGACTGACTTTTTCTCTGAGACGAACAGGAGTGGGGGAGGCCTGAAATTTAAAATAGCGATATTTTGTTTCTTATTGGTTTTTCGGCAAATATGCACATAACAAAAGTCATTTATTTTATTATTTAGAGTAACTTTTGTTATATACACTTTCGTCGTATACCAAAGTATAATGAGTTATACGCCAAACATAATAGCGGGTGTCAAAAATTTTATTTGGCACAAAAGAATCAACCGAACTAAATTAAACTCCGTACGTGTATTAGGACTAATATCTTCATTATAACAATCCACACCAACATTTCTAGGGACGGGCAGGAGTGGGGATTGTAAGGGAGGCCTGAAATTAAAAATAGCGATTTTTCGTTTCCTATTGGTTTTTCGGAAAATGTGCATATAACAAAGTTGTTTATTTCGTTATTTAGAGTAACTTTTGTTATATTCACTTTTGTTTTATAACAAAGTATAAACGAGATATACACCAAAAACTATAGGGGGAGCCAACTATTTTATTGGGCACTAACAGTTGAACCGAATTTAACAAAACTCGGTATGTGAATTAGCATTAACTCTTCCATGATTATAAGCTATATTAAAATTTATAGGTTCAAACAGGAGTGGGGGTTATAAGGGAGGCCTGAAATAAAAATTTGCAATATTTCATTTTCTATTTGTTTTTCGGCATCTGTGAACATAAACAAAAGCTGTTTACTTTTTTATTTAGAGTAACATTTGTTTTATTTATATATTGTTTTTGTAAAATAAGGTACGAAATAATAATGTGCGTAAAAATATTAATATGCTGAACAATTCATTCTAATATGAACTACCAGGTACCTCACCTGGATATATTAATTGAAATTGATGTTGAAATTTTATCCTTAATAATTCGAATCTATGTTATTTTTAAACGTCAGCAAATTGCACCAAGTAAAGGATACTACCCCCCCCCCACCCTTCTCTTATCCCAAACATTAATTCATAAGAAACACCGGTTTTCCCTACATATGTGTATTTAATTCTTCATTTAATTAAAACTTGAAAAATATTTGAACAAACAGTTTTAGTATTGTGAAGATAATGTAATCTGATTTGTTAATGTAATTTAATGTATTACAGGATTGATATCCTGCATGATTTGGCACCTCTGAGCCTAGGGAGGTGTGGGGTGGGGGTTACTTCCTGTGCCCTATCTGTTCTGCCGCTTCCCTGCCGACCTTATATTAATCCATGTTTACATGCTAATTGATGTTTATACTTTTAGCAATGTAGTGTTATTCTCAGGAATGTGAATTTGTTTAATTATCAAAAATAAATAATTTAAAAAGATGAACGCTGGGGAGGTGCAACCAGTTATTTCTAGCATTTATTAACTCAGCTCTGTTAATATATGATATATTTTACTATGTACCAATATGAATATACAGTTTTCAATCGAGACTTACAGAACGTATTTGCATACATATATCTTACAAATATAATGGTTAAACGCCAAGAACGGTTAGAAGCTCACACAAGAGGCGAAACGGCCCAACTAATCCGGAAACATCCCTTATCCACACACACACACACACACACACACACACTTAATAAAAGTCCGTCACGCAGGGGCTGCGTAAACTAAGCAGATTTCCCATGTGAAGTTTTACAATAGAGAGGTTAAAGGTTAAAAGAATTTTATTATCTAAAATATTAACAAATAATAATTTACAATAGAAGTAAATACAATTTTTCAAGCTTATTGGCTTTTTTAAATATTCTACATTACGTATATCTATTTTTATTCTAATATCTAAATGTATAATAAGGGAAGAAAATACAAAAAAAAAAAAAAATACCCAAATACAGAAATAAATAAAAATTCTCAATTACAGAACGGTTAAAAGTAATACAGAAGAACTATAAAGATACACAGCAGATTATAAATTTGTACAGAAAAAATAAAAGCTATTCAGAGAAATTAAAATGTTTTGTGCTTAAGTCTCTTATATTTGTAATTCTTGTAATTTAAACTACTATAACTATAGTTAACTATATCAGCAATGTGCTGATACTTACTATTTTGACATGCATCGAAAAAGTGTTCTGCTAACTTAGTTATGTACTCATTTATAGTGGGAATGTCAAGAATTTCATGCATGTGCATGACAGGAGTCCATCCTGGGAATGAACCAATAAATCTTAAACATTTATTTTGAGCCACTTGTAATTTACGCTTATTAGTTTCGCATGTCATTGACCAAATAGGACAGGCATAAAATAAAACAGGCCTTATATATAAGTAGTAAACAAGTTTTTTGTTAGTTATACTTAACCCTGAATTTCTGTTTAGTACAGAAAATAAGGATTGTAGTATTCCAATAGCTTTATTACACTGAGTATTGATGTGGTTAGTGTTGGTAAGTTTAGAGTCTAATAAGACTCCAAGATATTTCACATTCTTTGACCAAGGGATGGGATTGCCTAGCATTTTAACTTCAGGGTACACTCGAGGTCTCCTCCTAGTAAAAAGAATAACCTCTGTTTTTAGAGAATTCAATCTTATTTTCCACTTATTACAATACTTAATACATTGTGTCAATGCTATGGTGAGATGGTTGGCAAAAGTGTCAACTCGGAAACTTGAAATTATAAATGCTTTATCGTCAGCAAACAGGGCTTTCAGGCATTTAGTTTTAAGATAGTTTACCTACATCATTAAAAAATATTATGAATAGTATTGGACCAAGTACTGATCCTTGTGGGACACCTGCAAGAATTTGTAGAAGGTTAGATCTTGAGCCACCAGTAGTAACATAAAAAGATCTGTTATTAAGATAACTATTGATTAAGATAATCAAATATATTGGAAAGTTATATTGAATCATTTTATATATCAGGCCATTATGCCATACACAATCAAAGGCTTTTTCAACATCTACCAGAGCCATGCCTGTATGTTTATTCAAATTGAAATTATGGAGGATCAAGTCAGTTATCCTGGCCAATTGGGTTGTTGTTGAATGCTGATTTCGAAAGCCATATTGGTTGTTGGAGATCAGATTGTTTTCTTCCAAGAAATATATTATATTAGATTTGATTACCTTTTCAACTACCTTGCTGAGGCAATTTAGCAATGAAATATATCGATAGCTACCTGGGAGGGTGGGATTTTTCCCTGGCTTGGGAAGAACAATAACCCTTGCCGTTTTCCATTCGTCTGGAAAATGGGCATACATTAAGATATGATTAATGATTTTAGTTAAGTGGATTATAGCTTTACGAGACAGATTCTTTAAGAGTAGGTTGTGTATACCTTCACTGCCAGGCGACTTATTGCTTTTAAGTTGCGAAATGATTTTTGCAACCTTCTTAGGTGTTGTTAATGTTGCATCAATGTGTTTTTTAAAGGGCTGCTTAAGAAATACCTTGTTACTCCGTATTACTTTCCATGTAAAAGGTGGAACACCTAGGTCAGAGTTAAGTGTGAATGTGCGATATAGATTCTCAGCCAAAAGTTGAGCTTTGTCACTGTCAGAGCAAGCAAGAGCATGAAGGGGTGCATCATTAGGGGTGAACCTAGTATCTTTCAATAATGGAGGAATACTGTTTGATTTAGGTTTGATTTTCTTTATCAACTGATAGAGAGAGCCATTATTGCTAGAGAGGTTGGAAAGCTTTTTGCTCCATTTCGCATTTTTATGAACTTTTAAAATGTAAGAAATTAATTTCACAAGAAAGCTAAGAGGTTTTCTGAGCCAGATTTTATAATGGCGTTGGTAAGCCTTTCTAATTTTATTTTTTACCTTAATAATCCAAATTATAAAGGGAGGTATGTCCATTATTGTATTGGTGACCCGTGACCGAGGAACAGAAAAGTGAGCTGACTCAAGAAGAACGTTTTGAAATTCAGAGACAAGCTGGTCAATGTCTTGTGAGATGTTAAGTGGTGGATTAATATTGAGTTTTGAATCTATTAGAGAGCGGATTTTTTTCCAGTTGGCTTCTTTATAGTTGAATATAGGTTCGCTCTCAATAATTTTAATCGCTTCATTAATATAAAAAAATACTGGATTATGGTCAGAAGACAATTCTGACATGGAATGTGCAGTTATCTGAAAATTAATATTCTTGGCTACAGCAATGTCCAGTACACTTGGTCTAGGTGGCTTCGTGTTTAAATTTGTATTAGACTTCCCAGGATAATAAGTAGGTTCATCAGGAGATATAATGAGAAAGTTGTAGTTTATTGACATGTCTAATAATGTTAATCCATTCCTATTATTGCTAAAGCAGTTCCAAGACATGTGCTTTGAATTTAAGTCGCCTAGAATCAAAACATGCCTTTTAATATTAAACAGGGCTCTGAAATCAGTTTTGTAAATCTGATGAGGCCTGGATGGGGATAAATAGGCAGAAATAATAAGAATTTCGAAATTAGCTATATTAATGACTGCCCCTACAGCTCTGAGGTATTTAAGTTTTGGTAATTTAACATGATAATGAGTGACACTATTACCAACCAATAAAGCAACTCCACTGCCTTCATCGGCTCTGTAAACTTTATAGCCTGGAGCTTTGAGTTTATGTTTACTCTTTAAGAGAGTTTCACTTAATGCTAAAACATCTATTCTATGTTTTCTTACAAAGATAGAAAGTTGATCCATTTTATTAAGCACAGACCTACAATTCCAGGAACCTAATTTACAGTAAACATCATTGTGATTCATAAGAAAGTGAATAGAAATTCTGCTATAACACCAACTTTTGCCATTGCATTAGGGGCATTTTTAAAGTCCTCTATTAAACCTCTTATATTCTGTAAGAGATTACCTAAGTTAATTGAGGAACAAATATTTTTAAAGTCATTAAGTAGGCTAGTGAAAGAAACATTAGATTTATCTTTTGTACCTCGAGTTCTTGCCCACGCAGAAGGTTGAGAGGTCGATGCAGCGTTAGAGAGGGGCGGGAAGTCTTCGTCGTTCCGTCTGAAGTCACCTCGACGAGTAGATGAGTTTGTGGCTGGCTTTGCAGACTTCATCCTCAACTTCTCGTTGAAAACAGGACATCCTCGATGGTTGGCAGTGTGCTTTCCACTGCAGTTGACACATTTTGGGCTAGCTTCAGTGGAAATAGTGCATTCTTTTGTGAGGTGTTCGCCTGCACACTTTACACATTTAGGCTTCCTGTAGCAATGTTTAGCTAAGTGAAAAAATGATTGGCATTTAAAACATTGAATCACACTATTACTATTTTTATATTGATTCCAAGAAACTACGCAATGACACACGTACTTTGTCTTCTTAATGGCTTGCATGGATGTAGTATTTTTAAAGGTGACTACGTACAGAGGGTATGGAATGTACGAGTTCTCGCCCGTTTTCTTCTTCATTTGTACTACCTTCAAAACTTCAAGATTTTGACTTTTCAGGTCATTGATAATTTCTTCAGTGGAAATATTTGGAGGTAAATTTCTGAGCACAACAGTTTTATTAGCTTCATCCTTAAACGTGTAAGTGTGGCATTCCAGACAAGCCTTTTTAACTTCATCAAGAATTACGTTGTAGTCATCCTTACAACCAGGAAAAAACAAAAGTCTATTTCCACGAAATTTTATACGAAATTCTTTTTTACACTGTTTACGGAGGTTTGCTAGAATTACAGAATGGTTTTCAATATAACTGTAAACAACGATGGGTGGGATATTTTCTTTGTTCTTTGACGGTGAAGCATTCGTTGAATTAGCTTCAGAATGGACATCAAATATGTCTTCATCCATATCTTCTTGATCTGATAGCAATTCATATTTGTTTGATGTTGAGATAGAAAAATTACTGCCATCATCACTGTTTTTCTAACGTTTCTTATTCGCGGCCTCCGTCTCGCCGTATAGCGAGAACTGGCCCGGCGAAATGCCGTTTAACGACATTTCACCCGTGTGAAGTAGAATCGAGATTTGTTAAAAAGACACAGCTTATTTTCGAGAGTTACATTCAGTATTAGGCGAGACAGATAGACACGAGCTGGGAAGAGATAAGAGAGCACTCACAAATCCCGTCCGCACTGTACCACTCCTAATACGCGACTGACACAATAGAGAAATCTGCCAAATAACAACAGTAGTTGTAATGAATCTCTAAACGTATTCACGAGGGATGATTACGACCACATACACAATACAAATATCTCGGCTAATATTGAAGATAGAGAATAAATGTATAGAACAATATTTATAGTACATTTAATTTGCAATAAGATTGGTTCTATACAATTTTTTGATCCGACGTATGGTAACGGAGATATTTCGAATTTTCAAAAAACCTCCCCTCTAACCCCCCCCCCCCCTCCCACTAGTCCGATTTCAGCCGTTAACGAACTTGATCTTTCTTTTTACATAAAACGACTAATTATCGAGTTTGGTAACGATTAAATTTAATCGGATCGATTGACATTTGAAGAAAAATTTCGAAAATCGCGTCATGAGTACGACCCCCACTCCCGTTTGGACCTAAAAATTTTAATATAGCTTTAATCTTTGAAGAATTAATACTAATTCACATACCGTTAAGTTCGGTTCAGTCGTTAGTGCCAAACAAAATTGTGCGGCTCCTACTTTAGTTTTTAGTGTATATCTTGTTTATACTTTGCTATACGACAAAAGTAAATATAACAAAAGTTACTTTAAATAAAAAAAAATAAACTACTTTTGTCATGAGCATATTTGCAGAAAAAACAATAGAAAACGAAGGTTGGCCGTGCGAGTTAGGGCGTTGGTCCTAATATTGCGTGGTAGACCTTGAGTGGTGGGTTCGATTCCCGCCCTGGGCAGTAGAAATTTATTTGGTGACAGACTCATTAAATAAACTCCTTGAGCCCATCCTGGCTTGAAAAGGGTGGTAACCTGTAGATGGCCCATCCCAATTAGCCTAGTAGTACAAAGTGGACGTAAATAATAATAAACAACAAAATGCAGTGGTGTTTATGACATGAGAAACTAAAAAGTATCCTGAAATTTCGGAAAAAAAATCAATGTACAGACCGAGGTTACAATTTTATATATATGTATGTATGTATATATATATATATATATATATATATATATATATATATATATATATATATAGATATACAGTTTTAAACGTATCTCATTTTCGTCATCTCCTAGGTAGGATCGATAGACATTTGAAGAAAAATTTCGAAAATCGCTCCATGAGTACGACCTCAATTGCTGATTTCTCTGAAGGGAAATCTGCTAAAAGTTTCGCCATTACAATTCTTCCTTTTCCTTGTAGGGGGGATTACTACGGGCTGTGGTTAGACCGCAAGGCAGACCTATAGAGAGAACTAAGGGCTGAGAAGAAAGGAGCGAGGGCCGAGGGCTGACGTGACGAAAGGCCCTTAGGAAATACTATTGTGGAAAGATCCTGTGTATAATAAGACATCTGGTGGGAACAGCTGTGGTCTGTAGAAGGGGGGTACCTCCCATTCAGCTTATAGGGAGGGGGCGGCCCACCTTTGAAGCGGCTCTGGCTAAAGTCGGCTATTCGTGGCCCAAGAATCTTGGGCCAAGATAGGTTCTTTTCCGACCGATGCAAGTCATGAAAATCCCTACACGCAGCGGCTGTGTAAACTAAGCAGATTTTTCACGTGTTGGTATGACATTCTATTGATTTTTTCTCCTCATATATTTTCTATTTCTTAAGGAAAATCCGAAAAGGGATATATATAAAAGACAGGTCTTGTGTAAACAATATTTGATATTTAAGGTTGAATAAATTGATTCACGATATAACAGCATATAGTTAATGTGAGATAAGTAGGAGGGAGTGGGAGCTTGCTGAAGGCTGAAAACTAAATATCTCGGCTAATATAAATGCGGGGCTCAGGTTAGCCATGTGAGTTAAAGCGTCGACTTAAATCTCACATGGTAAACTTAGAGTGGCGAGTTCGATTCCCGACTGGGCAGAGGAATTTATTTAGTGACGGAATTCATTAAATAAAATCCTTAGTCGCACCCTGGCTAGAAAAGAGTGGTAACCTGTAGATAACCCGTCCCAGTTAGCCTTAGTTGCAAAAAGTGGACGTTAATAAATAATTTAAAAATGTAATAATAATATAAATGTTACAGACAATATATACATAATAATATTTTCGTTGGGAGGATTTCGGCTATCTGCTCCAGCGGTTGGAATGTTTGTTGGTTTGCAAATTTTCGATGGAAATGCGTCCATCTTCGTCAGGCAATAAATATGATTGGAATAGCTACTTCAATTAATCATATGTTTTGGAGTTTTAATTTAGTATGGCTTTCCACTTTTCTCAAAGTATGACACCGTCCACGCCGTTTATAGTATTTGTCCTCTTGCTTATTTCTAGAGCTTCCAGGACTAATCTTTTACCGAGGTGGTCCTCTCTGTGAAACCTTTGTCCCGTCAAATTTAATTTGGTGAGGACAAATACTTACGTGTTTAGTAATGGCGGATTTATTTGTTCTTTTATGTTTTAGATCAGCCATATGTTGGTTGACTCTTGTTGCAGTCTTCTTACCTGTCTGTCCAACATAAACCTTACCGCAATCACACGGTATCATATATACTCCACTATCTTGCAAAAACTGGGTGTCTTTTGGGCTCTTTTAATATTCGTTGAATATTTTATGTGGCCTGAATACTGCTCGTAAATTATATTTATGAAGTATTCTTGCCAGTCTTTCTGAAGTCCACGCTATATTAGGAAGTGTTACGTTGCTCAATAGTTTATCTTGAGTATTTTCAATGTTTTGTTGAATCTTGGTATCAAGTTTCTTCTTAGTATTTCTTAATACTCTTGTTACTTCCATTCTTTTGTAGCCGTTGTAGTGGAGTTCTTCTTTCAACTTTACTATTTCATTGTTTAAATGCTTTTCATTGCTGCATAATGAAATAGCTCTGTTTACTAACGTATAGATGATAACATGTTTATGGGCTGGGTAGTGGTGGGATGAGTCATTCAGATATCTACCTGTAGCTGTTGGTTTTCTGTACACAGTGTGGCTGAATCTATTATTGCCTTCTTTAATTATTAAAAGATCAAGAAACGGTAATTTCCCTTCATTTTCTAATTCTATGGTGAATTTGATCTGTGGGTGTTGCTTGTTCATGAAGTTAAAAAAATACATTAGTTTTTCTTTGCCGTGTTGCCAAATTATGAAACAGTCGTCTACGTTTCTAAGCCATAATTTGGGTTTCAATGTCCATTTTTATAAGGCTGACGATTCGAGATCTTCCGATTCGAGATTGGCCACTATTAACGATAGGGGGGTTCCCATAGCGAGTCCTTGTTTTTGTTTGTATGTATTATTGTCATATTGAAACTAACATAAAGTTAATACTATTTCAAATAATCTTAGCATCTAATTATTTAACCAATCTTTCTTTTTTACTAGGCCGATGGAGATAATAATATTATTTATCGATAAATAATAATATTTATTGATAGTTTAATTTCAATAAGATTGGTTATAAACAATTTTTTGAACCGACTTAAAATGCAGATATTTGAATTTTCCGAAATTCCCCTATATAACCTGGTCGAAAACAACAACATAATTATATATATATATATATATATATATATATATATATATATATATATATATATATACACACACACATATATTTGATCGTTACCAAACTCGATATTTAAACGTTTTATATAAAAAGACAGATCAAGTTCGTTAATGGCTGAACCAGTGGGAGGGGGCGTTTAGAGAGGGGATTTTCGAAAATTCGAAATATCTCCGTTACCATACGTTGGATCAAAACATTGTATAGGACCAATCTTATTGCAAATTAAATTTACTATAAATATTGTTCTATACATTTATTCTCTATCTTGAATATTAACCGAGATATTTGCACTTTTATTAAATGTGGGCGGATAACGGACGAGTGAGTTTCCCGCCAAAAGCTAGTTCGGCCGTTTCCGTAATTGTTCGGCTCTCGTATGGGGATTTCTCTATCATGTGGGAAATCTGCCTAGTTTAAGCAGCCCCTGCGTGAACTTTGTTTTTTCATTTTGAATCGAAGATTTTTTTACTCACATGCTGTGGTTCTCTCCATCCACCTCCTTCCAAAGTCTCGATTCTTTTAGCCTAACAATCGATGCATTCATTATAAATCGATTCGTGTTGGGAACGATGGATCGATTTATGAGTTCATCGATGCATGGCTATTGCGGTCTGTAAAGAGGGATACCTCCCATTGAGCCTGGAGTGGAGGGGGCCAGCCCACCTTTGAGACGGCTCTGACGTCACAGACCACCAACTACACCAATAGTCACCTTCTCAATTCTTTGTCCACACACTCACTTTCTTGGAATGTTATTGAGGCATAAGCTATACTCTCTTCACCTGTCGAACAGAACGCTCTGATGTTTTATTTATAAATGGAGTATATCTCTATTACAAGGTACATATTTTACCTTATGATGCATTCTCTCTATTTTTTATTTAATTTTGTTGTTGCATTTTATTGGGAATTAGTAACTTATAAATTGTTAGTCCGGTAATATTCACTTAGTTAAGTTTGAAAGGCTGTAAACTCTTCAAAATGAGCAGTTTTTACTTAAGCCTAAGTTTTAATTAGTAAAACTAAGTTTTAGTTAAATGCTACAAACATTTACTTAGCATTTTTAAATATAAACTAACTACCTAATTGTTGACTTGTCAATTGTATTATTGGGTTTAATTTTTTTGTAAATTTAAAGTTAACTTCTATATGAACAATTACTTTTTGTTTAAATTGAAGATCTTCTATTTTTGTTTATCAATTGTTTTATTGACTTACTGTTTATGTCAGAAATACTCTGATTCATTATAAGAAAAAAAAAGTATTTTTATCAATTTTGAGTTATATATAATCTCTAAAGATAATTTATTTTATTACTTTTTTGTCTGTGATCTAGAGACAATTATCTAAAGAAATAGTGATTCCTTGTTTTTCATTTCAGAATCAAAAACATTTTGTGCCACGGCTCCCTGTATTTATCAGAGCATTATCAGCATGATATTTATAGGATTCCATATTAAACTATTGATATGTTTGGGGGGAGAGATACATTTAACATATTTCAGTCAATAAGGTTTAAAAATTGTGGGAGAGTTTTAGGACTGTCATTATGCTTATGATAAAAGTAATGCCTTGATTTTTTTTTCTCCGACTAGACTTAACATACTGAAAATGAATGTTTCATTTGATAGTTTTACTTTGCTGTATTATTTTTCATCTGCATTGTAATGGATTATATTATGAAATGAAAAATATATCATAAATTGTTAATCAGGCTTCAGTAGCTAAAATGAAAATTTTATTATGTAATATAAAAATCACAATTGATGGTTTGTCTGTAGCCAAACACTCTAAATTGTATGTACCATTTATGCCTATTATACACTGAAAATATATATATATATATATATATATATATATATATATATAAATAAATATAAATTGTAACCTCATTGATTTTTTTTTTCCTCGAAATTTCACATGCCATAGGCACAATATCTGCAATTTTTTTCTTTGGTGTCTGCTTGTTTGTTTGCTACCTTTTCACGCCCCAAACTTCTGAACCGAATTTTATGAAACTTGGTATGTATATTACTATTAATCCAACTTAGACTATAGGCTATACTAATATTCTCAGAGACGAACAGGAGTGGGGTTATAAGGGAAGCCTGAAATGAAAAATCGCGATATTTTGCTTCCTATTAGGTTTTCGGCATACATGCTCCCAGTAAAAGTTGTTTATTTTGTTATTTAAAGTAACTTTTGTTATGTTCACTTTTAAAATATACCGAAGTATAAGTGAGTTATACGCTAAAAACTATCGCGGGAGTCAACAATTTTATTGGGCACAAAAGACTGAACGAAACTCTGTTGGTTAGTATTAATGTCTCTTTGATTATAAGGTATATTAACATTATTAGGAACGAATGGGAGTGGGGGTTGCAAAGGAGCCTGAAATGAAAAATCACAATATTTCGCTTCCAATTGGGTTATCGGCAAAGATGCATATAACAGAAGGTGTTTATTTTGTTATTTAGAGTATTTTTTGCTACATACACTTTTATTGAGCAACAAAGTATATGTTATATAATAATAAGCCCAGTTTTATAATAGTTACATTGTCAATATATTTTGTTTTATTATGTCAAGAATTAAAAACACATTGTAGCCTTAGCCTTTTGAACGCAGCTCTTTCCTTTGATGTATGCCTTAACGATTCTGAATCACTAATTTTTCTTTGGGAGAACTACTCCCATTTAATAGTTAAAGCTTTAGTTTCTAGAGTGAGAAGGATCTAATTTTGAATCACTGATGCTCTTATCTGATGATTGGTAAATTGGCTTCCTTATTTGGAATCTATCCATCCCTTACGGGTTCCTTGCTTATTTATTTATTTCCTACTTCGTCAGAGAAAGTTATATCTACCCATTATTAATTGGTTTATATCCCATTCAGCTCAATATTTTTATTTTCTTTGATGCACAAATATTAAAAATATTGATAAATGCTGTAAGTGTATTTTGTAAATACACATTTTGTTTTGGAATAACTGTAATTTGTAAAATAAACTTGTTTGTTAAAGATGTGACTGGGCAAGGATAGTTTCAATTATTAAATGAAATAAATTCTGTTGTTCATAAAATAGCTTCCTTGTTATTTTGGCTGTTTAAAATATCTTTCCATAAATTTAAACATATGTGTAAAATCAAATCTGTTTTTGACTGGGGACAAAAATGAGAAACACCATAAAATTTTGCACCCTAGCACAATTTACTATAGTCTCCTCCCTTTATGGTGTCTGTAGTAGATTTTCCTTAATTATCTTCATTTTAATGAAAAACCCGAATATCAATATTTCGGTTATTATGACTCAGAGGGAAAAAGTTTATAATAAACTCTATCTTCTTAGAAATGTAATATTCTACAATGTTGTTCTGCATGCTTTTCTCTATCTTGAATATTTATCAAGTTATTTGAATTTTATAGTTTTAGTCTTTTGTTGACCCCACATCTACTTGTTAAATTTTCACTTCCTGAGTATCAATAAATATCATGTTTGCAGCTTAAATTTCAAGTTCAGTTTACATCATCTTTTTATTATGAGATGAATAGAGGATAGAATGTGGGATGATGTCATCGGTGTGATACAGTAGTACGTCAGAAATCTGCTTAGTTTGCCCAGCACTTGCGTATTGGCTTTTAGGAATCGCCCTATTGATGATCTTGGCCTTGCTTAATTTCATCTCTATTTGGATAATGCTTGGTCAGTTATGTCTCTTCAAGATCTGGAGGGAATAGTCACCCTAAAAACACGTTGCTTAGTTCATTTATTTATTAGTAGTTAGCCCTTACATGACAGACTTTTTGTTAGAAGTACCTGAAACATGAATAAAAAAATTGATCCCCATTTAATTTAAATACAAAGTTTTACAAACCTTAGAGTTTTGCTTTGATACATTTATATATAATAATTTTCTCTTTGTTTTGATGAATTGTTTTACTAATCTTTGGCATGTATTTTTGTAGCAGGAATGGATGTTAGCTGGGAAGACCCCCGATGGTGGTCAGGAGCATTTGAGGAAGATACTACCCGAAGCCTTGAATTAGATGGAGAAGATGGTGCTTGGGCGAGGGGGTTCTTACCCCCACCCCCACGACCTAGTTTCCTCGAGATGGATATCCCTACAGATGGCCTCACTACCTGCGATCTCTGTACATGGGCATCAGATGTTCATGGAAATATGACATCTCGTATGTTATATTTTTGAATATTCTATCACCTCAAGTACCTTATTTTATGTTGAGAGCAGTAATAGGACCGCATCTCAAGAATGTTGAATGCTGATAAGAAAGCAATTCAAAGTTGAATCAGTGCTTTTGAAGCCAGTAATAAATAGCATAGTGCTGTTTCCATACTTTTCAGATATTTGTTTGATTCCCTTAGTATCATAAAGTGTTAGGAATGTTTGAATTATATAAAGACATCTGTTTCATTTTTACTTCCTTGAACAAAGTAAAAGTATCGACGTAGTATTGATATCGCAAAAATTTTTGGTTTTCAGATATCAACGGAATTATCCGTTTTGAACCTTCATGAATCCATTTTGCATGGTGTTTGTACGTATCACATATCTCAAAAATGGATGGTTTTACAAAGTTGAAATATCATATTTGGGGTTCTTGTAAGTTATAGTTGTGCTTTTCTCCTTTTAATCAAAGTCGAGTAAGGGGACAGGGTTAGAGGAAAATATCTTTGTCCATATTTGTGATACAAAAAAATTGAATTGAACCTTTTCTATTTGTCATAAAAAGATAAGAAGGAATTCATGTCAGATTTTTCTGAAATATTCAATTGTAGTAAGAGCATTATGGTCCCTGGTGGACACTATCATACTAAACAAATTACCTTATTATGTTGAACAGGCCAAATCCTAGACATTTAAATATCCATCTAATCCATCCATAATCTGAGGATTATATGTGTCATAGTAATTATAGTGCATAGCTCTGCTTACCCATATTACTTAGCGTTCATCTGACTTCACTTGGTAAACCTAGAGTGATGAACAGATGGAGTCGGATTCTGTCATAAACTCAAATCTATTCCCAGAAAAAGTAAGAGGCAAAGCTATAATAAATTATTATATAGAAAACACACTATTCTTAGTTTACCGTTTTAAAAAGTTGTTAATTTGGGTATTTTATTTCAGTTTATAGTATACAGTTTGTTCACGAACAGCTCATTTTTTTGTTTTGTATTATTTGTTTCTCTATCTTCTGCTTGACTATGTTCTTTTCTTCTTCAAATGCTGAACGGCTATTCTTGAGTTTTCTCATTCTTGTTGTGTTCCACAATTTGAAAGGTTCCTTGTCTACAGAAATTAGAAAGTGTACATTATTTGTTCATTAACCTAGTATATAGTTCCAGAAAAGTCCCCCAAGGTGGTGAGAAACAAATAAAGAATTATAAATCAAACAATATTAGTGGATGAGTGTTCTTGTTTGACTTTTTTGCTTTCTCATCATCATTGGCATTGGTATGGATATAAAATCACAATCTCACCACTTGAAAATTAAAATTCGTACTATGTTGGGTCATATTTTTGCCTTTGATTTGATCTCTGTTGATTATTGTACTAAAAAGACATATGGGGTCGACTGACACATGTTTCACCTGTGTGCCCAGTAAGTACATTCCCAGTATATATGGAATATGATGTGCGATGAAGACAATGTCATAATTTAAATTTTTTAATCGGTTTATTAACCAAATATTTTGTGTGTGTGTGTAAATATCTGCTGTTCAGCTAGAACAATTGTATTCATTTGTTGTGAAATATTAATTTTTCACAAATATCAACTTAGAGGTAAATAAAATAATGTTAGGATCAAAGTAAATAAGAATATATATTTTTCATTTTGACCCCACTGTAGTATTTACTGGTTTACCAATTTCATTGAAAATTTTTATAAAAATATAAATAAAAATAAGTCGTTTAAACTATGTATGAACATGAATTTCAGTTGTTTTACAGATTAGGAACAATATTGACATTGTTATCAGTATTATCAGATCCATTCATAACATCATATCCGTTTACTGATTATAACTCTACACATACCTCTGTACTCCATTTTCATCTTATTTTGTTATATTTTCATTTTGTTAATCACTGACCGTACATTATGTTAGTTCTTTTCTTCTGTTCTTTGTTTCTATTGGATAGAGTTATCCAATAGAGAACTAGAGTTCAGAAATAGAGAACTTTCTATAAATAAATAAATATAAATTCCCTGAATTAATTTAATTTTCTTTATATATTTTTTATTTTAATATTAACAATGAAAAAGAATGTGCTCCTTAAGTATTAAATGTGAAATATAGTTAAAGGATTTTTATTTTTTTATCTTTTCAGGAGGAAGTCTAGCATTTTTCCCATGGTCTATCACATTAATAATTGTATCAATCCTTTCTGCGCTGGTTGGAGCAGCTCTTATGGTATCATTCAGACATTGTTTTAAGTACGAAAGATGTTAATTTTTTTTTTCTACTTATTATGAGGTTTTAATAGTTTTTCATGTCTTTCTTTGCTTTTTTTTAGGCGAGTGAACAACGGTAGAAACCAATGTAAGTACAAATTTTTGTTATTTTGCAAAATGTATGTCAAATCTGTTAGTAAAGACTTTATTTACTAGGCTCAAGTTCACTTGGCAAGCTACTTGATTGTTAGAACTTTCTTCAAGTTTGTTAATAAAAGTCCATAATAACTCTCTCGATCATTCAGTTTGGCAATACTTTAAATTAAACTTTTTTTTTAATCCGGGTAAAGTGTATTGATTCTGGAACGAACACAGGCCTCCTGGCTCTATACACTATTATGTTAACCAACTATGTCGATTTGTTTTCGAATTTTACAGGAGATGCCAAAGAGTTTTACAGTTAATTATTATGGCTTAATGTTTAGGACTTCAATTGTTATTGATACTACTGATCAATATAGCTTCCCTGAGTAATGTTACATGAAAAATTTATGTTAATATTCAACAAAAAAAAAAAGATTTAATTAAAGAAAAAATGTAGATTTACCTCTATTTAAGCTAATTGCCTCACATTGATTTCTCTAGTGCAGAAAAGTTATTAATTATTGCTCTCTCGTTATTTATTCAGTACCTAAGAATTCTTTAAAACTAACAATGAAAATTCAGATATTTGTAATTATTAGTATCTGAAAAATATGAAAGAAAAATCTGATTAGAGAAAGGCTTCAGGGGACTCTTGCGTGGATAGCTTTGCCATCCCATTTATAGAGAAATACTGATCAAGGCTATGTGCACAAGCTGTAAATTTAATATAATAATGAATTGTATTTGTTGAATTTTAATTTACCCAAAGTATTTAAGCATTCACGATTATGGAATCAATCTTGTAAACTGGCAAACGAGACAAATCTAAAAATAAAGTTATCATGATTATTTTGTGGTTACTATTTCTTTTTTTTTTTTAATACGTTCTTCCATTTTACTCTTCTGGCTGTATAATTTTGCAGTATAAAATAGACTTGTAAGTTATTAAAGTTAGATCTTTTGGTGTTCATAGTAGGTTATACAGAGGAGGATAGGGAAGACCATGAACAAGAGGGAGACAAAAGGAGAGCAGATAAAAGGAGACAAGGTGAAGGTGGGGTTTGGTGCTGGCTCTCAAGGCGTTCAACGTTACAAACACCACCTGAGGTAAATTTATCTGTTTAGATTACTGATGATGTAAGCTTTCTTTAAATGTTTGTTTCTATGTTTCTGTCTCAGTAAATGCCTAATGTAAACAATATATATATATATATATATATATATATATATATATATATATTTATAAAATTGTAACCTCTGTCTGTAAATTTATTTTTTTCGCGAAATTTCACGATAACTTTTCGTTTCACATGTCATAGACACCATAACTGCATTTTGTTTCTTTGGTGTCTGTTTGTTACCTTTTCACGTATAAACGGCTGAACCGAATTTTATGGAACTTGGTATGTATATTACTACTAACCCAACTTGGGCTTTAGGCTATGTTAATATTCTCTGAGACGAACAGGAGTGGGGGTTATAAGGGAGACCGATTTTTTTTTTTTTCTTTTTTTTATAAGGGAGATTGATTTTTTGGCAAATATGCACATAACAAAAGTTGTTTATTTTGTTATTTAGAATAACTTTTGTTATATACACTTTTTTTGTATACCGAATTATAAACGAGATATACCCTAAAACCTATAGCGGAAGTGAATAATTTTATTTGGGACAAAAAACCCAACCGAAATAAATAAAACTCGGTATGTGTATTAGCACTAACGCCTTCATTATAATAAGCCATACCAACAATTCTAGGGACGGGCAGAGGTGGAGGTTGTAGGGGAGGCCTGAATTTAAAAATAGCAGTATTTCGTTTTCTATTCGTTTTTCGGCAAATATGAACATAACAAAAGTTGTTTATTTTGTTATTTGGAGTAACTTTTGTTATATTTATTTTTGTCTTTTAACAAAGTATAAATGAGATATACACTATAAACTAAAGCGGGAGTCAACTATTTTATTGGGCGCTAATGATTGAACCGAACTTAACAAAACTCGGTCCGTCAATTAGCATTAATTCTTCCATGATTATAAGCTTTATTAAATGTTTAGGTTAGAACGGGAGTGGGGGTTATAAGGGAGGCCTGAAATAAAAATTTGTGATATTTCATTGTCCATTTGTTTTTCGACAAACATGCACATAACAAAAGTTGTTTACTTTGTTATTTAGATTAAATTTTGCTTTATACATTTCTCCAGGAATAATGTGTGGAGCAAGTAATTTGCATAGAAATATTAATATGCTCAACAATTCATTCCATTTGAACTATCAGATACCTCACCTGGAAAAATTAATTCAAATCTATGTTAATATTTTGTCTTTAATAACTGAAATCTATGCATAATGCACAGGAGACGGGAAATATGACAATATGGTGGATAGTGAAGTCTTACATAAAAAATTAATTTTATTATTAACAAATGCCAACAACGGGTATAAACCCTAAACACTGGGATGGGTAAATGACAAAATAGTGTGCAAAATAATGCCTTGCCAAAAAAATGCCATCACCATTCATCCTCAAATCAATTCCCGGGCGAAGCCGGGTATCTGAGCTAGTATACTATATTTAAGTGTGATGTATGGCACTCACATTTAATTCAATCAATCTATCAAAATTCTTTAAAATTAAGAAGTGGTAGGGTTCAGTGGTGGAGCACAGGGCTACTATGTTAGAAGTTTCAATTCGATTCCCAGTATTGCACTATATATTTTATTTAGCTGCGCAATCAATAAGTTATGGGTTCCTGTGCTGCCTAAACACTTCCAAAGGCGAGTGTCAGGCATTGGTTTTTCATGGCCTGTTAAACCAAGGATTAGCACTTTTTAAAATATTGTTTTGTAAAAATAACATGAGTAATTAGTACGAGTCTACTTTAGGGTGGAAACTGTGAAATACAAATAAATCTTTTGGTATTTGAGCTACAACAAAATTTAAATTAAAACAAGTTGGAGTATAATGTATATAAAAGGGGAATATAATGTATTTGGTAAGATTAGTTTCAAATCATTGTTTTTCAATGTGATCCACAATAATGGAGATATTTTATATGTGTCCTCCAACTCTTAACCTCCACTCATCCTGGTTTCACTTTTACTATTGATATAATTTGCCTTTATTTTACTATGAAGTGTTTTAATATTAACTGGGATGTTCTCAGAAAATGTGTAGTCTTCCTTCATAAATAATTTATTTTGTAAAAGCTTAGGGCGCTTTTTATAGTTCTAGTTACCATCTTCATGACCATAAGCATGAATTTTTGTGATTAGCTCTATCACAGGGAAAGCTCCCTGTCTATTGTAGTTTCCCCTGGGTTATACCTAATTATTTGTGAAGGAAGTTGGAAAATTTTCTTGGAATATCGCTGTTCCCTTTCGATTTTTTGAAGACAATTAGATGAAAGTACTGAATTAGTTAATACAAATTAATAATTTGAATATGTAATGTAGATCTGAGCTTCAGGATTCATTCATAATTCATCGAAAACACTTTTTTTTTCTGGCCTGAAGTCCAACTATTTAAGAAGTGGCTTTTCCAGCAGATTTTTTTTTTTTAAATCTATTTCATTTGTTTTAAATTTAACAGTAGTGCTGTTGACCCCCATATGTTACTTGGAACATTTATTACTACAATTTCCTGTGCTGTCTAAACACAAAAATTAGAGGGAAACATTAGAAATCAGCCAAATATATGGTTGTGACCATGCATGGAGGCGTACGAACCTCAAAGATCAGAAATGTACAGACCAAACATCAAACAGTTAAAACTATAACTTGCTTCAGTTGTTCAATTACTCTCTATTTATTATCAGATTTGTATTTATATATTTAGTCTTAACAGACTATTATGTAAAACTAAACCTATTAATATTTCTTTTTGAATTAAAACCTTTTGATTTTTTACTGTTGTAGGTGACAGCTACCAATCACTACACAGATGAAGCTTATGCCGGTGTAGAAGCTTTATATGCTGAGCTAGATAAACCAGTCTACCAAAACACTGGTTATGTCCTAGATGCTGAGCCTTCCTCTCCACCAAGCTCAGCCTACTATTCAGACTTTTCCGAAAGGACTTATGAAACAGTTGGAAACACCTGGGAGATGTGCCAAGTTCCATTATCCCGCCAACGTCTTTCTGCCATATCTGAAGCCGCTGTCCACTCTGACTACGTGTAATATTAAAGAGATGATTTATATTTATCTCCACCTATCTCATTTTATTCTTTAAAAAATCACAAGTTAATTCTTTTATATATTTTCTAGCAAATTTGACTACATTTGTAAATATTTTTGTACAATTTTTTAAGAGAACCAAGTGAATAATTTTTAGGATTTTATACTAAGAAATAAGTGGCCTTTGACTTAGAAAGATTTAGATGTTCTAGTTTATTAGACTTAAATATGAGAAAAGACTTATTTTTGTGTGATTTAAAAGTCCATATTATTATATGGATTGGGTATATTAAAAAAAAAAAAACTAGTGAAAGTGATTGTAACTCCTCTGAGTTAAAAAAAAAAAAAAGTGCTTCTTAAACATGTGCCTAAGCAAAGTTAAAATTATGTTACTAATTATAGTTTTTCTTTGAAAGCCTAATGAATAATAAATATTGCAATATTTCTTTGTTATAGTATATATTACACATTTTTTACCAAGATTTTATATGTTTTAATTTTAATAAAAATATAAGTAAGGAAGATAGGTTTTATTGCTCTTTTATTTTCCTTCTACTAAAAATTAATTCTGTTCCAACATCCTAGCCACCCCTATGTATATTACATTGTTGTTACTTTCTTGTACAAAGCAAAGGAAATATTGTAATTGTGAAAATGTTTGGTTTTCAGATTTCAATGGAATTATCCACTCTACCCTCTCTGAACCCATTTGGCATTACGTCTTTAGATATTTTACAAACTCAATAATATTAAGTTTCTTATTATTCGTTTTTAGTACTTACTTCAAATAAGTTGTTCTTATGTGTAAAGGCTGTGCCTGGTGAGAGGGCCACAAGGAAATGGAACAGTTATTAATTTCCTTCTGCTTGAATGTCATCCCGGCACTCCCCCCCCCCTCCCCCAACGGCTGCATAAACTGACTAAATGCAGACATCAGTTATATACGTATACAATCATAACTACAATTTTGACAGTATCCTGGAAATGTGGTCACACATGAGTATACTAAAAGATTGATTTACATATTACAATATGCTACAGCCTTGTAAAACCTACCCCTGTCACCAACTTGGACCATTAAATGCGATCCTGTAGTCTTAGATAGAGATCAAATGTATTTAGCAACATTTATGGAACATTAAATTTGCAATGAGATTGATACAAGCTTTTGATCCGGCATATAATAACGGATATATTTTGAATTTTCAAAATTCCACCCTGAAACTCCTGATTTCAGCCATTAATGAACTTTATCTTTAGTTTTACATGAAACATTTAAATATGAAGTTTGGTAATGATCAAAGAAAAATTGTGACTGCTAGAGAATTAGCAGACAAATTTATTTATATCGAGTTTTGAATGGACCACATTTTTGTCATCTCCTGGGTAAGATTGATGGACATTCTAAGACATTTTATGAAAATCTTGTTATGAGTACAACTGCAATAGCTGATTTCTCTTAGGGGCAATACTTTCTTGAAAAATGTTGATAACAAAAATATAAACATTGTTAAGTATGTTATTAAGGTGAAATAAAATGTTAATGGAAAGAAGTATTAATAGAATTTAAAGCTCAATGCATTTCTTTTATTTAACATGTGGTGAAATTAACATGTGAATTCATTTATAACAGTATAAAACAAGACTGGCAATATTTATATTTGGCAATATAAAAAACAACTTTAATACATCATAGAGAACAATATGATTAACTGATTTCTTTTTTTATACATATGAGATTGCAGAAATTTATAAATAGTGGCCAAAGTTCATAATTACAGGACTGCAAGAACTTCTCAATTATTTACAGTTGTATTGAGAATATATTACATATACAATGTGTACATAAATAAAGCTTTAGTTACAACTTGTTGTTTTG
This sequence comes from Riptortus pedestris, assembly GCA_019009955.1. Lineage (NCBI taxonomy): Eukaryota > Metazoa > Arthropoda > Insecta > Hemiptera > Alydidae > Riptortus > Riptortus pedestris. The sequence goes on from CM032229.1 coordinate 140,425,700, forward strand.
ACTCAAAACACCATAGAATAATAGTTTATACAAATATATATAAGTTTGAAATTTCCATGTCCAGTGGAAATTACAATTTGGCAACGGCTAAAACAGCCTACCAGTTGGTAGCTTATCACACCTGAAGGAACAAGATATCTTAAATACAAATGGATATGCAAAAACTTCACATATCATACTTTTGTATCACCATTCCGGAAACTATAATGATGGAACATGAAAATGGTCACTTATAAACAGTGAAAAATGTTAAAATAAATTTAATTTTTTTGATTCATAAAACAAAATTTTAAATAATATAATGGCTTAAAATAATATGTCAATAAAATATTTTGCAGTTGCATAATTATTGATTCGGAATGATGATATGGTAATTAGAACCAATATACTATTAGTCGACATCAATGGTAGATCTATTTCTTCTTGTGTCACGGTAAATTTTGAGAGGCTTTTCTTTCCGAGGGGAGTATCCAGAAATATAGGATGATGTGGTGTTGCTGGTATTGTTGGTTTCTTGTATCGATGCCTCCTGCTCTTCTTTGGTAAGGCTTTTCATTTCTTCTCTATCATCCCTGAAAGCAATGCAACACCAGAAACTTAATTAGTTATCATTAGATGGACAATATGAATTGAATCAAAAGTGGTATTAAAACTGCTGAGTGCTAGGCTACAACATTCACCTAAGTAATTGGCACACAATTTAAGAGTAGAGAGGGGATGATTATATAATGAAGTGAACAAGGCAGCTCAGTTTTTTCTTAACAGTATGATTGGTTTTGATTTGAAATTTAATTCTATAACGAGACAAAAACAGAAATTTGAAGATTGTAGATTGTTTTTAAAACTGTGCTATTAAGTTCATCTCATCTGCCATGATGCGTGACATCGAAGATGAATGTAGTCAAGAAATGTTTATGTACAAGACTTTGGCTACTAAGTAAAGATCTAGGAAAGGAACTGTAATTATGTTTAGAGAATGCATGAAAAACTGAAGTTCTTTTCAGTTTATTTTTATTATTCAACAGAGTTCGAGCATTTTATTTCATAAATGTATCAAACTAATGACTTAATTGTAATAAGGGTTTTCATATCACCTGAAAAATATGACAGCGCCATCTTCCCTATCCCAATCCACTATTCCATACTTGCTGTCATGATCAGATTCCCAATGAAGATCACCAATACTCACTGCAGACAATTCGCCAGGAAATGCTGCCTTTCCTTTAGCGTATTTAACATTCTCAACAGGGATTCCACTAAGATCTGCCAACTATAACAAAAGAAAAATATACGGCTATATTTTTTAAAATATGTTTGGGGAAAAACTTTCACTAGTATTCTCTGAGCCTACATGCTCCAAAAAATTATAAATTTAATTTCTACAGTTCAAGATTTCAGTCCATGAAAATGAACAGCCACTTGGGGTACTTAAAATGAGAAGGGTTGAAATTTCCACTCATGCTTCTAAGGGCTTTTGAATGGAGATGAATAGATTGTGCGAAACATTTTCAATTACTTGAAAATTAGTAGTGGGAACAAAAGTATTTATTATAAGAGGTATATTGAAGACCTATCGAAATTCTTGATAAAATTCATTATCTCCAAGAGTGAAAAGGTGGAGGGGACAGTATAATGCTAAATTGGACCAACCAATAATTTATTCAAATTAGACTTTCTAAAAATGGATTGAAGTATATCTAATTTTGTTGATTACAATTTACCTTTTGGCTCATACTGCAGTTTTGAGCAGGATCCATAACAACTTCCTGAAAAGGCTCTAGAGCCATTGTCGAGGGATGCCACCTTCGGACAAAGAAAAGTGACTGGGAAGACTGAGTGACAGGGTCAGGGCCATCAAGCTCTTGTACATAGACCTCAATTCGTGCAGTACTCCTGGACATTTCGTCCCATACATCTGAGTCTAACAGCACGGCACCAGGGTTTTTCCATGACTGCTTCCTCAGTCGGCATCTGTAAAGTTCATTATTATTAAAAAAAATCTGTCAAGCTGGGACTGTATAAATTAAGCAGATTTCCCACATGTTGGCATGACAACTCTATTGATCTCTTCTCACCATGTATTTTCTATTTTTAAATAATAATTTGATGAATAGAAATTGAGAGGGGGTTAATGAAGGCTGAAAACAAAAGTATAGTATTGATCAAATAAACATTTTTGAATCAAGACCACAAAATATTAATTGATGATGTCAGCACTCTTTGTATTCTTTTTTAGGGGCTCAGGTTGGCCTGTTAAGGCATTTGTCTTAATCTCACATGGATGGACCTACAGTGGCGGGTTTGATTCTCGACCTGGGCAGTAGAAATTTATCTAGTGACGGACTCAGTAAGTAAACTCCTTAGGCCCACCCTGGCTAGAAAAGGGTGGTAACCTGTAGGTGACCCATCCCGATTAGCCATAGTAGCATAAAGTGGACGTAAATAATAATAAACAACTCTTTGTATTTGCATGTACCTCTTTCGGTAAAAGTTCAATGAAAACAATATTTGGAATTTAAGGTTTGAATAAAGTGTTTCATGATCTAACAGTTTATTGATGTATGACATGATTAAGAGCTGGGGTTTATTAAAGGCTAAAAATAAAAATGCAAATATCTTGGTTAATATTCAAGATGAGTATAAATGTAAATATAACAACATTTCATAACTACAAGTAAAAAATATGTAATTAAATTTAATAAATATATTATTTTAGTAAATACTTATAATGATAATTTGTTGAAAAGGAATGGCCCCTGGAGAGGTATGTATGTAGGCCATGAAACAGGACAATTTTGAATAATGTCTGTTGAGAAAAAACAGGAGTTTATATTGCTCCAGAATAAGAAGAACAACATTTATAGGAAAATAAATTTGAAATTTGGAAATGTTTTAAACAATAATGGTTCTATTTCGAATTTTCGAAATGCCTCCCTTCTAAACTCCATCTTTAACCCTAGAACGCTAACGATACGCCTACGAGACGTATATAAATAATTCTTTGCCGCGCCCCCACCCCAAGCCGCCACCAAAAAAGCCAAGCCTGATTAGTCATCTCTGAGTCGCTGAAAAGGGAGCACCGCAGCGCCTCGTTCAAGGTCAGTATATTCAAAAACTCTCTGACTTATACGCCTTTAAGACGTAGTGTAAGCAATGCACGTAAATATCCATACGTCTTTCAGTCGTAGTGTTAGTAATATCCAGTCTTCCTTCTGCGTCTCACAGGCGTAGTGTTAGTTATACTAGCAATTATGATGAAATTCTTATTGGGTTAATTAACATAATCTTATTTATTAATGAATGTTTGATTTTCAGATTTAAAAAATGGCCCAGAAATGGTTCTGGACGGACGAGGAAATCGTCAATGAACTTAACATGCCAATGGTTTCGGATGATGAAGGGGAAGCGGATGAAGTGGAGTACGATTCAGACAACGATCCAGACTATGTGGAAGAGACAAATGAAGACGACCCAGAAGAAGTAGAAGAAGCTATTCAATCCAGAAAAGGAAAAATTATCGCACGAGAAAGGGAAACAAGGAAAAGAAAAAGAGATGCTGATACATCAGAAGAACATGAATGCATAGAAAAAATTGATGGGGAAAAAGTAGTAGGCAAGAGAGGATGCTTTGAGTGGTCAACAATTCCTTTCAAAAATGTCAACAGAAAAGTCCCATTCAAAAATATCGTGCATGTCAGTCCCCGGACGAAAAATGATGGCAGAAATGCCCAGACACCAATTGAATGTTTTCACCTATTTTTCAACGACTTTGTTTTGAATGAGATTTTGTCCCACACCAATGAAGAGATTCAACAGCAAAGAAATAATTATACTCAATCTTCATTGAGAAATCTCAAAAACATGGAGCTCGATGAATTGAAGGCTGTAATTGGCCTAATAATTTTATCAGGAGCCATGAAAAATAATCATCTTTCAGCAAAAATTCTTTTTGACCCAGCGCAATGCGGCATCAAATATCGAGCTACAATGACTTTATTTAGATTCAACTTTATTATAAACTGCCTTAGATTCGACGATCGCCGTACTAGGGAGGAAAGAAGAAGACAATCAAAACTAGCCCCTATAAAGACAATTTGGGACGACTTTGTTCAAAGCTGCAAAACTAATTATGAACCTGGGCCTTACATGACCATTGACGAACAGCTTGTTGGGTTTAGAGGGAGATGCCCCTTTAGAATGTATCTCCCTAGCAAACCCAACAAATATGGTCTGAAGATAATTATGTTATGTGACCAATCATCAAAATATATGATAAATGCGTTGCCCTACTTGGGGAAAGGAACATTTCCCGCTAACATCCAGGCTGCTGAATACTGTGTGGAGCAATTAGTCCAATACTTCAAAGGATCCCACAGAAACATCACAACCGATAACTGGTTTACCAGCATCCCACTTGCCTTGAAACTACTAGATACACATAAATTAACAACAGTAGGAACAATAAGAAGCAATAAACCTGAATTACCTTCTGAAATGACTGATACAAGATACAAAAATAGAAAACCGGGTTCATCGATATTTGTTTTCCATTCTTACATGACTTTAGTCTCATACATGCCCAGAAAAAACAAAATTGTGTCAGTACTTTCAACGATGCATGACGACAACGCAATAAATAAATCGACTAAAAAACCCGAAATAATAATGTGCTACAATGCCACAAAAGGGGCTGTGGACACTTTTGACCAGCTTACCCAGAACATGAATACTGGACGAAAATCGAAAAGATGGCCTATGGCCTTTTTTTATAATATGTTGAATATTGCGACTTACAATGCTTATGTAATATACTTACATAACTTTTATAAAAATACAAAATCCAACGAACAGCCTTTATCACGATTCCAATTTATGATCAACTTAGTTGATAGCCTGATTATCCCTTGGATGAAAAGGAGGCTGGACACAAACATCAACAAAGACCTACGGGACATTATAATGAAATATTTGAAGAATGAAGAAGCCAGAAATAACTCCCCACAGCCAACTGTTAGTTCACAAAGTGATATAAAAAAAAGAAGATACTGCACATTTTGCCCGTCCTCTATACGAAGAATGAGCAAAATGTCTTGCTCAGACTGTGGTAATGCAATATGCAATGAACACCACAAAAAACTGTGTTGTTCATGTGAAAATAAGTGATTTCAAAATAAGTTCCTAAGAAACAGGTTGTGTTATAGTTCCTAATAATGCTAAAAGTTCCTAAAATAATTTTTAAAGGTTCCTATATTCATGTGATATGTACTTTTTTAAGTTCTTTTTTTACTTTTTGTATTTATTGCTATTTATCTTTCTAACTTTTTGACTCATTTTTTTAAGTTTTTTGAATAATTTTGTATTATATTGAATATATATTATCTACAATGTATATTTTCAGAAATATTTTTGTATAACATTTTTAATATAGCTGTTATTTGGAGTTTTTAAAATTATTAAATTGCATTAATTTTAAATTTAAACCATTAATAGAGTTCAACAAATAGTATGAGACATTTTGAATTATTTTAATTTGAATACCAGTGATGGAATCCCAGTTAAAAAATGAAATAATAGTATTATACGCCTAATAGGCGTAGTGTTAGTAATAGATTACGATAAATTGATGTTAGTACTCTAGGGTTAACTAACATTTAAATATTGAATTTCTTAATGATGAAACAAAAATTGTGACCGCAAGAGTGGTAACAGACAAATACACACACACACACACACACACACACACACACAAATTATTGATGGACCTCATTTTCATTGATGGACATTTTTTAACAATCACGTCATGAATACAACCTCAATAGATGATCTCCCTTAAGTCAAATCTGCTAAAATATGAGTAACAATAGCTTTTATCAATTGTTTTTTAAACATATTTCTTACTTATGAGATTACCTTTCATATGGAATTTTTAAGCTGGCTCTTTTTTCAACTTCTTTGATGATCTCTTTCTTTATGAGAGCAATTGAATCTCCATTACAAACAATCCAATCACAAACATATTTATCAGGCTGAAAAAGAATAAAAAATATATAATATAACGAAACATATATCAATATTTTTACCTGAAGGAATCAGAGTGGCAAATGCACACAATTATAAAAGGCAACAGATACCATTTCCCACATTTAAATTTAAACAGTATGAACATTATAGTAGTAGAACACAGATAAGGGTACATTAAAAGTTTTAAGAATTATGTAGACAAAGACATGTCTAACACATGATCCTGAAGGAGTTGATCATGGAATAGCTGTCCCATATGACAGTAGCATTCACAGTATTAATGAAGGTATAAATAAAGTAATAATAATAATAATAATTTAGTCACTAATATTCTGAAACTTTTTATTTGAACGCCTATAATTTTGTAGAATGTGCTAACACCCTGATGATTTAACTTATCAAACAACTTTACAGCAAGCGTCCCATTAAGAAAAAAAACTACTAATTTATTTCAATTTTCTTTAAAAAGCTTACTACTAGATTTAGATAGCTTTAGATACTGAATGTGTAGAATCATAGAGCTTGATGCTGGGCCAAATTGGATGAATCCACTTAAAGTATTCAGCCCCAAAAAAGGTGCCAAAGAATGAAGAAACTATATAGGGCATATTAATTTAATTCAAAAGAACCTAGTTGTTTTTATATTCATTGATCCTAGTCATACAATTATTTATTAGGTCTATAATTTTATTTAATAATAATTAAGTATATCTTGTATCTCGTGTAACCCTGTTCCATCTAAATTATTTAGTAGATACTCTGAAATATGTGATTTGGATATTCATGAAAGAAATTAAAACATTCTAATTTCTAATTAATTGCCAGATGCACAAATGCAACAAACATACTACTAAAAAAATGGCCAAGAGAAATTGTAAAGATATTATGGGATTACCTTTAAAAATGAACATTTCTTCTTATATTGAGAAAGGAGGAAGGAATCATTTCCCCCACACATGTCGTTTTGGGAGTGAGTACAGTCTCGGATTGTGGTCAGCGATTCAGGAATTGGGATGTATTCTATGTCAATGATATGCTCATATTGTATGCTTAGTAAAATTTATACTAAGCTTTCATACAATTTCGATTAACAGGCATTTTTAGTTAATTTAAAGAAATTAAATTAACATTATTATTAATTTAAAAGGAGTTAGATGGTGTAAGATACTCAAATTTCTAGGATTCAGACCTTGGGGTTAGGCAGTCACTGCAGTCTTGGAGATCAGCCAGGAGCATTTCTTAGGGAGAAATCATTTTTAAAAGATGTCTAAATGAACTAATTCCTGGTTGTGGACTAATCAATAGAGGATTTTTCAAAAAAAGTAATGGAGAATGGACATTTTAGAATTATATTTCTAGTAGCCTAGTATTAGTAATTCTAGTCGTATGTATAAAAAATTGACAAAGTAAATAAATGAATCAATGAAATATATCAGACATATATGGATATGATAATCACTTATTCCTCAGAAAGCCTTTGTAAAAATTATGAAAAATACTTCTCAAAAGCAGAATAATATATTTTTTTCTGTAATCGTTGAATAATGGTAACATTACTAAACTGAAATGAGTGAAGAAAGTGAAACATTTTGCAATAGAGTGAAGAAAGTAATCACTTTCTTCACAAGTGCCTTCTTAATTAGTAATAAGTATAAATTAAAAAATAATTTGAAGTTGGAAATTAAATGCTTTTAAATGTTTCTTAACATTGTAAGAATTTATTTTAACAAAATAAATTGAAATGTGAATGAATTATTGGTGGAAATAATCAATATATTTTAAAATTTAAATATAATAATAATTACCTTCCTTTTTTATAACCTGCACTTGTTTATAACTGCACTACTTCACAATCATCACTAGTTGTTTTATAACTATGCTTATAACCTTTCACAACAATGCTTATAACCTACCAACAACATACCATAATCTTCACATCCTAATTTTGTTCATATTCTGGTTAGATCTGATCATGTATTACACGATTACAGAAAAAATTTAATATTACACTCGTGATGAAAGTAGAATTTACAACTCTCGTGAAATTACCACACTCGCTTCGCTCGTGTGGGTAAACGTTTCACTCGAGTTGTAAAATGATCTACTTTTGTCACTTGTATAATAAATAACTATTTTTACACTATTGTTCTTCTTTTAAGTTGATAATGCAAATTAAAGGTACAAGCCCTTAGAAGCCAGTAACCAAATATCATCATAATATATCAAATAAAAGGTTAGTTCATAAATACCACCATACTTACAGCTGATGAATTAGATATGTCAAGGTGATTAACTCGAATCCTATGTTCGCCATCAATGAGAACTCTTTCGAGTTTTATATTTAATCTTTCATGATCCTTACATCCACGTAAAGAAGTTGTTATTTCTTGTCCTTCGGGGCCTCTAAGGAGTTTCATAAATTTATGAGAAACACCAATATACTTCTCTAATTTTTTCTTAAATGCACGAAGGTCTATACTTCGATCAACAACTACCCTTAGCACTGAAAAAATGGAAAATTAACATTAAATAAGCCTAAAATATGAAGTACACAAAAAGGAAACATATAGTACACACACATACATGCTGTGTATATAAATTAGTATATTATATTTGAATTTGTATAGTATATAAACTGTTTCCTACATTTAAGGGAATAGTTTTACTTCCTAAGTACAATAAATAAGTCTCTACTCCAAGACTAATAAACAAATAAAAACACTACCTAAAGGCAATGTGTAAATAGAGTTTCATTTTTTACATAACAAATTCATTAAATGATAACATTTATGTTCACCAGGATCAATTCCTCTACTGTCCAAGATCTCAGGAGAAATTTATGTTCATGGTTTAAATGGATTTTTTAAAGTCAACTTACAATAAAAAAATAACTAGATTAACCTACCGAAAACAAATAAAGTAAATCCATTGAATGGTTTAATATATCATCATTATAATTTCTCAATGAGGCATGTCTCAGTGCAGTGGCAATGTCTATACTTAGAAACAAACCTTCAAACTCTTGGATTGCACACTACACTTTGCATTTACTTATTAATATGTGCTACTACAGTTCATGTAAGATCCAGGCTTCCACCTTCGCAAGTCCTTCATCAGGTCAACCAACCCCTATGAGGCCTGCCTCTTCTCCGTGCTCCACATTGAGAACCATATGACATTTCATTATCAGAGCAGCCAGCGGAGTTGTTATCTCCTGAAGAGACACATAGCAAAAGCACAGATAATATCTAGCCCATCATACAAACCCATTAGTCTGGGTGTTGGTTCTGATCACATGTGTGTTTTATGACTTCAAAGATCTTCTATCAGAGACAAGAAATGGTCTTAATTTTTTTTTTTTATGTGTCTAAATTTCACTGCCATATATAACTATTTGTCTCATCACAGTCCTTTTGTAAATTTGCACCTTTGCCATGGAGGCTCTTAAAGCAGAGATATTTTTGCAGGATAAAGAAGTATCATGTTTTTGTAACATTTTGGCTTTTATATTTGATTGCATGCTATTGATCTTCATAAATAGTTTTCCCAAGTATCCTGAATGTGCACTACAACTAGAAAACATGCAGAAGGAGGAAAGTGTAAATATTACAATTAAGGTCTTCCATTATTAATAGTGTCTTCATGTTTTTGACCGATATTTTGCTAAAATTACTCCCAGCTTCCTTAGGAGTTTTTCTGAGACTGAGTTTTCCCTTCCAGGTATCTCTGGACATTTTTTTTGACAATATTCCTTCTTGATTTTGTCTTCCTCATTAGTTGTCTTCTGTGTAGAGGAATGATGGGTTTCCAAAGTTTCCTTAATCTTTAGCCATCTTCTCTGTTGATGTTATTTGTATATTTTATTATATCTACTTCTTGTGCAATTTCTTGCCAGTACTTTGACTTCATCTAAGTGCTTTAATTTTGCGAATGAAGGCCTTAATTATAATAAAGACAATAATCGTACAAGTCTATGAGTATATTTCAATTGTATATAGTTGTACAATATACCTTTAGATAGTATTTCTAGCCATTTCATTGGTATCTATTCAGTATCTGTGGGGAACTGAGTAACTATGTTAGTAAAGGGATCTTCAGGTTCTAAAGACAAGGCAGCAAGGAGCATCAAGTGACTATATGTCCAATGCTGTGCGACTAGTAATCCTTGACTTTTCATAGACTTTTGAGCAAACAATTTTTATTTTATAATTTCCTAATATTTTTTTTTTAAATATCCTAAAATTATCGAATTGGTCTTAAAGTGAAAATAAATGCCATGAACAACTCACTTTTTTGTCCTCCATCTGTAGTGTAGGGAGTTGCCAAAAAGTAATAATTCTGGCTCAAATCATCGTTCTCAAGATCCCACTTCTCAATTTCTCCATTTATCAGATTACCCTAAAATTAGAATAGAACAGACAATCAAAATAAGTTTTTGAAAATTATTTTATAAATTGAAGTAAAGTTTATTATTGGGTTATACAGTGAGAATTATAAAACAAAACACGTGCAATGTCATAAAAACATGAAAAGATTTTTAATATATTAGCATCACAAATTCAGGTGTATATTTTCAATAAAAATATCGGATGATCTCTGTATTGGGATACCCAAGTCTCCAGACACAAAAAAGTCCATCACACAGGGACTGCTTACTAAGCACATTTCCCAGGAGCTGGTACATGACAAACTGGTAATCTTAACTATCTATTCTCTATTTGCCCTGTAGTAAGAAATCTATGTAAACAGGAACTGAAATACAAACAGGATATAAGAGAATCAAATAAAGGGTTGGAACCGCCAGTATAGATGATACTGTGGTCATATCTGTCAGTGACGACGGCCTCCACCAACAGAATATAAGAGGTTAAATGGCTCAGATACTCAAAGTTAAAATCGGATGAACGGAAATGGGGGTTTAGTAGAATGAACACTAACAAATCCAGATATTTCGGTTAATATTTAAGATAGAATAAATAAATAGATACATTCAATTTATAACAAGATTGCTTATATACAATTTTTTGATACAATTCATAATAATTGAGATATTTCTAATGTTGGGCTTCTCGTCCCCTCCCATGGTTAGATTTCAAGCATTAGCAAATATAATATTTATTTTAGAATGAAATTGATAAATAACCAATGCTATTCAAATATCAGGAATGTAATTGATGAAAAGAAAATAATTTAGTCTAGAAAGTAAAACCCAAAACAATGACATCACAACCAACATATTAGAGTATATCTCACATATTAAAAGCACAATGAAAACAATGCTTGATATTTAAGCTTGGAATAGATTATTTATAAGCATATTGCTTTTTGTTAATATGAGGTGAGGAAGACTGGGCGTTTAATTGAAGATGGAATAATAAAAAATACCAACATCTTCAATAATATTTGAGATACACTAGGAATGCATGCAACAATATTCATTGGAAATTAAATTTGCATGAAGATTGGTACATACAATTTTTCAATCTATCTAATAAAAACAAAGATTTTATTAATTATAATGAAGTACAAAGGAAAATAAATTATTAAGGTCTATAACTTCCTTAATATGCTTATTTTTTAAATAATGTTTCATTCTAGAACATCTTCAGGTATTTCAAGGAGGAATAAATTGTTTTTGAATATCATTTTAATTATACAAACTTTTGAAAAGTATAGACGTAGATGAGAATGATATTTTAGTGTGTTTTGCTAACTAAAATACCCACCAACAATTATGAATTGATAAAAGTCACTTGTCGGCTGGACACAGGAGCCAGAAATTTGAAGTTGCAATATGTTACTGTAAATATGAAGTTGGAGGGACCTATAAACAATTGTCAAATTGGGTTTCGTCAGAGGTGGCAAGTCTGTTTATGAAATCTTAAAGATGTAAATAGAAACAGTCATGTTTTCAAGTTTCGAGATAGTGCTGCAGAAGCTGAAAAAAAAGAACCTCTGTTTTCAGAAAGTTATTTTTAGCATGGGATTCTTTAAATTTCATCATCAATATTTATATACTTTTCACAAATGTTTTTATAATGTTAATTACTTCTAATTATAAAATCAATTTGAGTTTACCTTTAGAGCAACATGGTTGTCTGATGATGAAAACTGTTGGTCAGAGTCACTTGGACTGGAAAGTTGGCACTCATTGGTAGGTTCCCCAATAATAGTTCTGTGGAAAAATAAATAAATACAAGAAAAACATTTTGATTCCTCAATTATTAAAACGATTAATGATTAATTTGCTACTAGTTTTTGATAAGTTACATATTGAAACAAACAATGAATAAAACAGGTTCTATGACATTTTTTTTTATATCAGCATATCTATTATTGACAAATAATTAGATTTGCAGATCCATTAATGTTATTAATCAGTTGTCCATAAAGCAGGAGGTTTCATACTAATTACACCTTTGATAATAGTGAAGCTTACAAAAAGGAGACAATTTCAAATGATATTGTGGGTTATATTTTAATTAAATACATTGTTTAAGTATCTACTTATATAAGAATGATATTGAGTAACAACATTACAATAGAAGATAATTAAAGTTAAACACTAGCTAATCTTTTAGACTGTCCAAAGCAAAAATTATTTATTAGTTTAGTCGAATGATCAAGTTCAATGGCACTAAAGAGGTAAAAGAAAAGTACTAAACTTAGTTTGAGATTAAGATGAATACTCCTTTCGTGTGCTGATTATATGGAAGAATAAAAATAAATAAACAGATGTATTGATAAATAAAACATTTTTAATGTGGACCTTAATTATTCAACACACTGAAACATCTGGAACTAAGATTAACCTACCTCCTACAAAGCAATGCGATTAAATATTTTGTCATTTAATTAGAATTTGAATTTACTCTTACTTTTATTTTGAATTTTACTATTACTTTTATATTTAATTACTCTTCAACTATTGGAACTAGGAGGGGCCCCATTAGGTCCATTAAATTGAGAAACAAGACAAGGTATGCTCTAAGAAACGATGCTGTCTGCTGATTATAACTAGTTATGCCTTCTTTGGGAACATCAACTTTTTTAGATATATAATTTGTGTGTAACTCTTTCTAGTAGTCATTTTTTTATCCTACATCAAGTTAATAAAATAATGACGTAAAAAAATAAAATAAAACAAGTAGAGGCATTAAAATGTCATGTGTCCACAGCAAAATTACTGACTGATTGGACTGTTCTGAGTAGCAGCCTGAAAAGATGAAGACAGAAAGGAGAAGTAAGAGCAACTTTCAGTGAACCCAACTTCCATCTGAGGTGTGTGGAAGTAAATGACAATTATTCCCTTAAGTTATTGTACCACAGAAAAAAAAACACTAATTACCATAACTATCCAGAGACAATAGAAAAAATAGCAATTGTTAGGACTATTTCTTCACCTGTCGCTGTCTGTCAAGCTACTGTCTTCACTCGTACTTTGGTCAGAAGTACCACCAGCTCCACTACTGTAACCCAACTCTTCTTCCTGAAGTCCATTGATTACAGGCAATCCATCTCCTGAATTACAGACAAATTTTCAGAGTTACTATTATAATCAAGTATATTATCTAAGAATCCTCCATTTTACCATTTTGGTGGAGTGCATAGGTGAAGTTAACAAAGAATTTTTTTTTTCAGTAACACACAATGTCAAAATTAAAGACAGTTAAAGGCTCATGTCTGCCGATCAAGAATACTTTATCTTAGATATATTAATAAATAGAATGCAAAATATTTTCCTTCATTTAGTACTTAATGGACTATAATTTTACAATATGATGAGAAATAGTTGTAATTTTACTGTAATATAAGTAACTTGTTTTTTCATGTTAAAAACTATGAGGAAATGAGTGTAAATTATGAGAGTAATTATGCTAATTAGTCCTTTGGGCATTATTCAATTCTTAAACATCAGAGCTAAGACTTAGTAAATAATTAAAACATGTTACTTTTCATAGATTTGAACACTTTAGATTTCATTTCATGGTCATACACAAATCCAATATAACTAGTCAATCTCAAAGAGGCTTATCTTAATAAGAAAGAAGAGCAGGGACACAAAAACTACTTGATTTCACAGTGAACAATCAATGTTTCTAATGAAATGAAATAAATACCTGTAGGAGTTGAGTCAGAGGGTTTCTCTTTTTCAGAAGCACACGAAATCAAGGGTGGAATCAACAGTAATTCTAGGGTTTCTGAAACAGAATAAAATATATCAAAAATTATTTTATTTGGAAATAAATGTCATGAAAGTTAGTCGAACTAGTCCAAAGTCTGATCTTGTATATATGGACTCAGCAAGACACGATGGAGAGTAGACTCTGCTGGAGTGGAAGACAATCCTTCAGTGGCCAATACATAAGAAGTGAAATAAATTGGATTGTAAAAATTGTATGGGTATAAATCTGTTACCGAACATGTTTAAAGTACTATTATTTGCCATCTATAATGTCTTACGGGTTAATGCCTTGGGCTGAATGTGTGACTAATAAATAGCAAATCCAGTTTGAAGCAAATATAGTCATCTTGTGAAATGATTTTGGAATAAGATATGAGCCTAACATGGATCTCCAAGACTGCAGGGCTTACATACCATAAGTTGAATCAAGTTTCATATCAATGAAGATATAAATGTATGTGTGAGCCATTGACAAAAGAAAATAACACATTAGTCAATATCAAAGAGAGATTACCAGCAGCTGTCATCTGTGTAAGTGGATAATTTTATGATTCAGAAATATTGAAAGAAGACAAAAACAAATCATTGTGTATAAAGCTATAAAAAAGTCCTTTGGGTGTTAAGAAATGGAAAATAATGAGGCATATTTTTAGCTCAGTAAGGAGATCTCTGAAAAACTAATATGAATGTACTATACTATGTAATGATGTACCGCGATATTACCTCTTAGTGTTTCATTTTCTTCAGGCGTCTTGTGGACGTGAAAATAGTCAAGATATAAAAATAATTTTAATAATCATTTGAAATTTTTCTTCTTCGTTGGCTTTCCACCAAATGATTAGTTTAGGTAATTATCCAAGGTTAGCTTGAAAATTTGTTTAATTTTTTACAACTATGTATGGAAATAATTGAAACTTTTAGATTACTTGGAAGAGCAACTATGGTCGTGGGGTCACAAATTTCATTATTGTTGACACAAGATTGAAAGATAATTGACTTCTGATCTAACATTATTCTTTCATTTTCATACGCCTTTAATTTGATCATTTTTAGCCACAGGAAGATAATTATATATAGTGGACTCTATTAATGAATATTCTGAAGAAATACTTCTAATAATAAAAAAAAAAAAATGTCAGATTCACTTTAAAGACAAAACATTTACTATGAATTTTTATTGATATAAAAATAAACAACTTATTACTGTGAAGACACTAATTTATTTTATTTTTTATGTTTCTATACCTTCAAATGACAGTATCTTTATAATAACAGCTTATTGATAATACAAAGAAATAGAATTAAGCGTTTATTAAGGCTGAAAATATATATATATATATATATATATATATATATATATATATATTCATATTCAGTTTTAACAGACCTCATTTTTCTCATCTCCTGGGTAGAATTGATGGACATCTTTAGACATTTTCCTAAAAATTACATCATGAGTAAAACCTCAATAGCCGATTTCCCTTTTTGACAATGGCAATGTAGTTTGATTGAGAAGAAATGAAGGTAAGACCATGAAGAATAAAACGCATTGGCCTTAGAAAATTGAATTATGGGGATCTAGACTTTATATATAGTATTTACTAAACAATGTTTTGTTCAATTATTTTCAATGTGCTCCCTGACACACAACCATAATATCCTTCCTATTTACTTTATAATTGTTTAAAAGTACTTAAAATATAATAAAAAAGCACAGCATCTTCAATTTTTTTTATTATTTCTCAATATTTCTTCAATGGTAAGGGGAGAGGTATAACAACGAAAGAAACAGGGATAATATTTGAGTTTATTTGTATATTGATTTTATCCCCATTCATTAATCTGATTCCTCAACAGCATTTAGTCCAAAACCAGTAATCCATCCTTACAAAAACAAAATTCATCGTTTTCCATTTCTTCAATAATTTGTCTAGAAGAGTGATACATTTGTTAGTTCAAAAAGATAAACAGTAACGATAGTCTTTCAAATCTTGATAGAAAACTGAGATAAAATGACGAAACCTTAAAGATTGTGTATATATGCAAGCAATATAAAAATATTATGTAGTCTCAGGTTTAATAAATAACATATGTATGAATATGGGCAAATAAAGTTGCCACTTATCCCCAAGGAATAAGTAAAATACGAATCAAGATCATAGAAAAAAAACCTTAATTCCAGAGAATGATTTATTTGGTTGTAACATTTTCAGAGCACTCTTAGATGAAGATGGACATGTAATCTGAAAGTGCTATGTTCAAATAAATTATTGTCTTGAATTAAGTTTTCTGCGGTGCTTCGCCTTCCAGCACTAGAAGTTGATTTAATGTAAATAGAATGTTATAAAAGAAAATATTTCTAGCAATAATAAAACTAAAGAATTTGGAAGCCATGGCACAAAACAGACATTTCAGTGTAAATTGGTACACAAAAACATTCATTGTTTAAATAACTGATCAACCACTGCTTAAATGAACTGATATAGAAGAGTAGCTAAGGGCATAACATAATTAGACAATTTTCCTTCCTATTGGTTGAAAAAAAGAAATAAAAATACTCCCAGTAAAAGAATATCTTAAAAATTATACTAAACATGTTTGAGCTGAGTGAAATTTAGTTTTACAATGCCTACCTAGAAAATTATTTCTAACTTTATACACATGATTATTATTATTAGGGGCTCAGTTAAAGAGCTGGCCTTACCCTAGACTGGCAAGTTCGAATCCTGCCTGGGTATTAGGAATTTATTTAGAGTCAACTTCATTAAATAAAATTCTTAGACCCGTGCTAGCTAGAAAAGGTTGGTAACCTGTAGTTAACCCATCCCAATTAACCATAGTAGCAAACAGTAGATGTTAATAAATAATTTATTAATGACATTTTATATATATATATATATATATATATATATATTAGTTCTCTAGATAATTAGAAAACCTCAAACTATTCATCTGTACTCAACTACACTTGCTTTGGTCGCTAGTGGTAGTCAAAAATAGTAGAAAACTTGGAATACTGCAGATTGGCTAGAAAGATTTCACATGGTACTCAGGGAGGGGACAGAGAGGCAGACCCAAGTAGCAGATTTATTATGGCTTGGAAATTTTAATTACTCTTCATTCGAGAAGCTTAGCCCAGAACTGGGATGAATAGGCTAAGACGCCCAAAGAGATCCAGATCCTATTCCCTATACAGTGTATAGTAAGTACTGGTTTGACAGGAAAAATGCATTTTTCTCAAAATATAATTGCCTATGTCATGATTTGTTCATGTTCAAAAAATTATTTTTCTATAGGAATGCCATCTTTAGTCTATAAGAGCTTCCAACATTCTAATAATTCTCCATTTAGAAAGATGTTATTCTGATTTTCATTTAATTTTACATTGCGAGTTAAAACTTAGATTAGAGCACATACTTCAAACAACTTCTGACCAATTATGCCAATCCCTGTTATTAAATTAACAAAGATTATAGATAGGAATGCAATTAAGGTATACCTCTACAAAAAATTTCCATTTGATATTAACTCTTCAACTTTATTTGACAGAATTTATTAAGATAACACTTTATTTATTTTGTATATTAAAGTATTCCACTGTACCACTACATCTGATGCATGGTACAATTAAGCGTTCCCAACAATTTAAAAACAAAAGAAGGAAAATAAATTGTAGAAAGTCTTTGAAACCCCTTCTGTAATAACATTAAAACTTTCCTATTAACAGCTAATGTAATCTATTACTGAATCACTAAAAATTACCTTATGTATATTACAATTCTCACAAAACCTTCTTTTCTTTGAATGCGTAGGAGCTATAAAATTACACCAAATATTAATACTACTATAAAATATATATCAATTAAATAATGGAGATACACAGTGTTATTTTAACTTAAAAGTAAGTTTTGGAAAAAATGTAAATGAAAGACCCGCCCATTTAAAGATGTGATGTTTTGCTAGAATATTGGTGATACCTTAATTAAGTGTTTGTGAGTCGCCAAATTAAACAGACTTTATTACTTTCAGTAAGCTTAAAGAATGATCTTATATATGCCACTATTGTACCACAGAAGCAAAACACAGAGCATCCAAATTAGGGTTATTATAGTTTCCTATTTATAATAATGAAATAATATAATAAAATAGGAGTAACGGTATCCAGCGATAAACTATGCCAGAGGTTCCAAGCTGAAACTCAGCAATTGTACTCTAAATTTGATTTAGCTGCCCAATCGCCTGTCTTTTGGATTTGAGGGACAACTACTACCATCAGGTAGTAGTACCAAATCAGCATATTGAGGAAATTGAGTAACTATTTCAATAAAGGAGTAGTGAACCTTTAGTGACCCCACAATATGGGTGAGAATGTGTCAAGCTGAACAATTTAACTCATACTAATGCTGTGTAGCAAACCTTGGCCCTTCACAAGCTGTTGAACCAACAATTTGTTTTTACATCCTTGCAAGAAGCAAAGAAAGGATTGTTAGCAACTGTCATTACCGGCAGATCGTTGAATACACTTAGTGTGTATGTATCTCACATAACTCAAAAACGACTAGACTCAGAATGTTGAAAGTTCAAATTTAGTTTTGTTAGAAGATCTAATTTTGCAAGCTGCCCTATGATTGAAATTGACTAAGGAGGCAGGGGGTACAAAAGAGGGCTCTGTATTCTTTTATTCTAAACTTAGGGAATGAAAAAAACCTCTTTAAATTAGTTTTTCTTTGTCACCATCTATTTTAAGTAAAAATCCGACGGGTAGAAGCGGGGAGAGCTGAAGGCTGACAAGAAAGTATGAATAATTCACTTAATATTTGAGTTATAAAAAAAATGTATAGGACAACAATTGCAGAGCAACAATGGTTGGTTCTATATCATTTTTTGATCCTACCCATAATATCAGAGATACATATATGATTTTTGAATTATCAGCCTCTATAAACCCTCCACCCTATTATTCCAGGTACGATTTAAGTCATTATTGAATAGTATCTACAGTGTTGAATGAAATGGTTAGATATAGAGTATGGTAGAGATCAAATAAACATTTTTGAGTGAAGAACATAAAATCTTAATAGATGATGCCATCACACAACATATTTGCATTTATCTCACATAGTAAAGATACGTTGAAAACAATACTTGGTATTTAAGTTTGGAATTAGATGATATTCATGATATATCAGCATATTGATGACTCAAAGTGGGGTATACTGAAGAAAGAACATTTTAAAAATGCAAATCACGGTTGACGTTTGAAATAGAGAAAAGGTATATAGAACAGTATTTACAGAAAATTAAATTTGCAAGAAGATTGAGTATATACATTTTTTTATTCTACTAATAGTAACTGAAAAATTCTTAATTTCCTATCCCCTCCCTCCACACCCAGCTACCTGACCCATTAAGAAACTTCATAACTTGAAATGGTTATACATTGAATTTAGCCATAAAATAAAAATTTCAATAAAACAAAAATTGCGACTGCTAGAGCTGTATCAGACAAGAATGTGTATATAGTTTGTTCAAAGTGATAAATATAATTTTGAATGACCTCAATTTCGTCATCTTCACATGGGTATTTGAAGAAAATTTTCGAAAATTGTGTCACAAGTACAACCTCAATAGTGATATCCCCTTAAGGAAAATTTGGTAGAACTTTTCATGAAACATTAAACCTTATTATATTTTAATTTTTTAACTCTCTTTAGACAAAACTAGGTTGCTATTAGCCTGCAAATATCTGCAATAAAATCCTCGTGCTAAAAATGAATATATACTCTCATATTCATACATTTCTCCTCAAAAAAGTTTTACCTAAGAAGAATAAAATATTCCACTAGTTATAGTTAACTATTATACAAAAGTTATAACAACAAAAAATTAAAGAATAAAAATAATAAAATAAACAAATATAACATTGCAAATACCTTTTTTAGTATCAGGTACATTTATTTGAAGAGTAATTACATTCTTAACTTCATCAAGAAGTTTATGGATCTCGGATGATGAAAATGTTTCTGATAGGTCCCCCTCAGGACCTTTATAACAAATGAATACCTAAAAAAAAACAACACATAATATGAAATCAATACTTTAAATACAAAAAAAAACAATCTTAATAAATAATTACTGTATACATTATCTAATTATACATAACATATCTAATTATACAGTACATTGTAATTTTATTTATTCTATATTATTTTGAATATTACATCTATTCACTACTTAAACACCGAATGCTTAGTTTTACTTCCTAGTACGATATGAAGGATGTATTGTAAACGT
The DNA here is from genome assembly GCA_019009955.1 of Riptortus pedestris. Taxonomy (NCBI): domain Eukaryota; kingdom Metazoa; phylum Arthropoda; class Insecta; order Hemiptera; family Alydidae; genus Riptortus; species Riptortus pedestris. The sequence goes on from CM032229.1 coordinate 140,446,200, forward strand.
GAATATTTTTGGTTTCCAGATTTGAACAGAATTATCTGTTATGACCTTCCCTGAACATAAGTCTGACTAGTTTCAGCATGACATATGTACATATATCGCATAAATGAAAAACATTTATCCTTAGAATGTTGAAATTTCATATTCACGATTGATATAAGGCCTAGAAGTGCATCTCCTATTTTGATCGAAATTGATTAAGGGGATGGAGTAGAGGAGGGGAAAAATAAAAAAAATTACAACTTTCTCCAAGCCTACTAGATACATTAATTTAGTATAGCACCATGAAAATATCTATAAATTATATTACTTCCAAATTAAATAATTTTAAATGAAGTGCAACCAAACAATTTAATTATTTAATTTAATAGGAGAATAAGGAAGTCATGTGGTGCCACATCAGCATCACATTATTTATTAACGTCCACTTTGTGCTGCTGAGGCTAATTGGGATGGACCATATACATGTTATCACCCTTTTCTAGCCAGGATGGGACTAAGGATTTTATTTAATGAATTTGTCAAGGAATAAATTCCTATTGGCCAAACGGGAATTGAACTCGCCTCTCTAGGTTTACCATGTGATATTAAAGACCCGCGTGTTATTCTGTTGTAATATAATAAATAGTTTCATATTACTATAACCCTGTAATTGCCAATTCTTAAATCTTGTCTATCCTTCTTATAGCCAATTTATCTCTAAATGCTAAAATAGCTCTTTATTTCTCTTTGGCATTGAAACCCAATTATCCCCCATTGATGAAGTTCAATTTTAATTATCAGCCTAGTTTTTATAAGCAGTTTATTTTAATTTTTTTTATTAGTTTTAGTACCTACAAGCTTTGCTTGGTAATTGCTCCTGTGAACACGTAAACCCAATTTTCATGGGAATAAAACAATGGTACAAGAGAATTACAAGGACATGCAGTGGTTTCCCATTGTCTTGTGCATCAGAAATTCAATAGTCATGATTGGTCAAAATTCAACTTAAGTCCAGAGTTGCCATACAGCCAACCCTCCGTAGCCCATAGTAGGCAAAAGCTGATTAATGATAAACATTAGCTGCATGAGCTTGTGATTACAACTTTAATCTACCCTCCAGTCTTGCCCCACTTACATGTTACATGGTGGCAGAATTTAGGGGTATTTTTTTTTACAATACTCATTAGAATTTTAGAAGTTAAGAAAGAAGATAAATCATTCTATAATTATTACAGTTCATTGAATTGCGTTTTTGATAGCCCAATTTTCTAACTTTAGTAAACTCTGCAGGAATATTTCCACTCTCACCAAGACATTGAAATCGTTATGTCTTCATCCTTCTTTTCTCCATAGCCTTAATTATATAAGAATAGCTCACGAAATGGGAGTCTAATTTCAATTTCAATTCTTGACTAATCAATAATTTCAATGAAATAAAATGATAAAATTCTATCTTTTTGGGCGTCTTCCTATCTTTGAAGCCTCAATCAATTGTAGGGATGGGAGATTCGCTCCTTTTATGAATGTAAAATATTTTTTCATCCGATGTTAACTACTTGTCCAAATTAAATAGATATTAAATATAGGTCTGCTCACACAAAAATTAAAAACTAAACTGACTCTAGAAGACAAAAGTAATCAAACATTGTGAGAAAGGGTAAAATGTAGGTATGGATTGGATTGTAAGTAGGGAGCCCCCTCTCAGCACTCTTCAAAGCCTCCTGGCATCTGAACATTATCTCTAAAGTCTCTTGCAAAATATTAGTAGGCAGTAAACTTATAATTAAGTATACATCCCTCCTAAGAGACAGAATCTTGGAATTACACAGTTAAGATGGAAAAGCACCGACGCCAGTATACTGCCATTATGCACCCAGGAGATGTCAAACTCGTGCCATTACATAGACACAGTGCAGTTAAAGGGTTAAAGTTGTGTATACACTACAAGAAATGACCAAATAAATTATGATTCTAAATAAAATGAGATATATACCTTATTAGTGCTATTAGTACAAAATCCTTGTCGATTAAGAGGAAAGTCATTTTTACTAATATACTCCAATGAATTAGCCTTTGCAAGAACAACATGAACATCATCAGTCTTAAGGGGGATGTATTCTTGCAAAAGCTTTTTTAAATCAGAAAGAGTCTGGCAAGGAGTAGTTCGGACGTCTTGAGGATCTTCAACGGTTTGTTTTTCACTGTCATATACATATACAGTCAATTTTATATCTGTAAGAAATATCAAAATTTATCAGCCAATAAATTAAATTAACAAACATAGACAAATAGAGATGATATGCCAAATTGAATTTCTAGTATTCTAACAAAAATTAAAATAAAACCCAGATACTAGAACTGTGAATGCAAAAAGCGAATATCTTACTGCCACACTTACTATTATACTTCAAGGAAGCAGAAAGCCAGCCCTAAGAAAATGTGTTGCGTAAAACAAGCACAAATGTGGTGGAATGACCATCCAGTGATCCCATCCATCCATCTATATTTTTCGGTAGAAAGGAGCCTATGTAAAAAGGAATGGGAGTGTAAGCTGGGAACATTAGATGTTCAGTGAATCAGTTCACACAGCCCCTCAATCAAGCTTTTAAAATAAGAATACGTTTAAAATAAAAATTTGTCAAATATTGAGCAATCGCTTTTGTAAAAATGTAGGGTGTCTCTTGTTCTTCTATGAAAAGAAATAATTTAGAAATAAATACATACTGGCTAAAAAAAAACAAAAACAAAACATAAAAAATATTCATTTATTATCATAATCACCTGAATAAAAAAGAAAGTTCCTGATTGCTGCTAGGTATGAGAAATAAGAAGACTGATTATTCTTGATGAGTATTCACATGCTTCTATCTACATGGGGTTGTGTAAAGAATATTATTTATTTTATTATTAGACAATAATGAAAGAACCCTAAAAGCACTATTGTTTAATTATATTATGGCTAGCTTTTGGACATAACATAGTTCATTCAAAATTGATTGAATGAACTATGTTATGTCCAAAAGCTAGCCATAATATAATTAAACAATAGTGCTTTTAGGGTTCTTTCATTATTGTCTAATAATAAAATAAATAATATTCTTTACACACCCCCATGTAGATAGAAGCATGTGAATACTCACCACTTGTTTTTAATATTAAACATCAGCACGTTTAAGTATATATTTTTACCATTGAAGTAATTAAATTTAGATAATATGACCTGTGACTTCATTTTAAGTAATAAAAGAGGCTATTCTGTTATTTTTCTTTATTTGAAATATTTTTATGAATTATATATCAATTAATGTTAGTCTTACTTAAAGAATTACGTAAATTGAAACATCTTATTCCTAGATAAAGTATCAAATATGTTCAACCATCTTTAACCCACTTCATCTCATTGAATTTTTTACTTTGAGTAAGTGAGTCTCTGAGCATCTCATGTCCAGCTTACATTGCAATTCCAATTTGTTTTTTTCTTACCAGGAATGAATTAGGGAATTGATGATATCAGATCACCAGTTTGACATTCCGCCATTTGGGTAATATGCTTAGTTTGTGCAGGCCCTGCATGATGGCCATTTTTATTTTAAAATCTCTGGGATGGTTAAAAGAAATTTATCGGTTAAATTAAAATAATAAAAATGACCAATAATTACATAAATAAACAACTAATAATATTAATGCTGTGTTACTTATTTACATCCACTTTACACTACTATGGATAAATGGGACAGGTTTTCTAACTGGAGTGGGGCTAAGGATTTTATTTAATGAGTTTGTCACAAAATAAATTCCTGTTCCCCAGGTGAGCGGGACTTGAACACTAGGTTATGTGAGATTATGACCAACACCTTAACTTATATGGCTAACCTGAGCCCCAATATTTATTTAATCTAATAATATTAGATTAAATAAATTCATTTAACCCAGGTGTTTCTAAGAATATACCCATTCTATTACAATGTGTTATATAAATAACAGAGCTCAGTTAAAACTGTATTTTGACATCTATACACAAAATAACAATGGGACAGTGAATGGAAGGGCAAAAATAATTGATAGAATATTACCTCCAAAATTGTAAGGTAAAAACTTTTTATCCTTCTCCCTGATTTCTAAAAGAAGTTCGTAGTTGCTTGAGAGTGATGAATTGTTAAATACATCACAAATTTGTTCCTTTCCTTTTCCATCTAAACTCTCTACCATTTCTTCCTGAGCTTTATTGTAGATTACAAGTCGGCATCTGTCTTCTGGTACAACATCCTCAAGTTTCAGATTCTAAAAATGAAGAGACGTTTTATTCATTGCAAGATTTATTAAGGGGTTTCAATTCATTTTTTCAAAGATTTCACCTTACTGCAACTTCCATAAAGGAAATTTGCTAATATAAAAATAATTACATCAAATTTAAAGTGCACTCTTCTACTTATTTTGAGTATACATAGTAAATATACTAAGATGTGAAATAAAATTATTTAATTTAAAGATAAAAAAGTATAAATAGCCTTACTTACACTGTAAGCTAATGATTTTACTTCATCAACAGTATTATCATTGTGAAAAAACATTTTAGAACTTCGGGGTTGACCCAACATTGGGTGATTTGCATGAACTTTTATTTTAACCATTTCTTCTTGCCTAGCTCTGAATGCTTTTTCTTTTTCTTCAGCTTCTTTTAACTCTTCTAGAAGTTTCTAAAACAAAACAAATTCCGAATCAACATAAATTATATGATGTTTATTATATTGAGTAAATGATTAAGAACAGCAAAGAATAATAGCCCTTGAAAGACAAGGGCCAGCCATTCAGGGTGTGGGTGGAATATATTGGCATGTGAATCTGAAGTCAATTCGAGAAATACTTAACCTTGACTTTCTATTTCTTGGTAAGTTAATGAAAAAGAAACCACCATTAAGAGAGATTGTTTATGAGCTGATGCCAGACGAAACCTACCTGACTAAAACTCTTCTTCATCTTCTTTGTATATAAATTGTCTATAAGCAATTGAATAATCTGTGGTTTAGCAGAAGTATATAGTTTCTTGCGCTGACAAACAGATATGGAGGGAATTCAAAGCCAAGGTTCGCGATTTATCCCAGTCGAAAGAAAAGTCTGGATCCAGACTGAAAGAGTGAAACTTACTAAACTTGCACATTTTTGTCATTGCCACATGAAATTTGCAGCATACTATTCTGTTGAACTCTGTGTCTGCTTCTGTCATGACGTGATAAGACTCATGAAGGAGCTAGATAATAAATACTCAGCAAAAGAATAGAGAGCAGTCTGAAAGCTGCGCTACTAAACAAATACAACTAGTTACCATCAATTCCTATTGCTCATGCTGTGGTAATGAAGGAAGCCTATGAAACAATGAGCACACTTGATGCTGATTAAGTACACTGAGCAGAACTAGAACATTTGCGGCAATTTGAAAATTTTAGCCCTTCTGCTAGGAATCCAGACTTGGTACACAAAGCACACATGCTTTCTTTGTCTGTGGGACAGTCTTGACAAGAATCATTTACATATCATAATAATATTTACCTACCTCCACTCTGGGTCTTATGAAACAGTTAGATGCAGTGATGGATCAAACTAATCATGGTTTTCAATTCCTGAAAGACACGTTTCAAAAGTTGAAAACTGACACAAAAGTTAAAAGCAGGAGTCTTCGAAGAAATACAAAGTTGATTCGAGATCCATTGTTCAGATTGCAGCTCACGGAATGACAACAAACAGCTTGGGATGGATTTGTGCACATCATTCAAAAAACAAGATAGATTTATTGCATTCGCATCTCACCTTCTTTCCACCCAATATGAGAGCTATGGGTGACGAACACGGTGAAAGATTCTAGCAGGAGATATCCACCATGGAAGGAATATATCAATGCAGCTTCAATCCCAATATAATGGGGTATTACTGTTAGTTTTTGCAGAGCAACTGGAACCCCTGAAGCTCTACACACTTTTAAACCAAGCCATTAGCAATATAAGAGTAACTATGGGTTGCTGGCATATTTAAGAGGTAAATAAACATTTATAATTCACTTTTAATTATAATATTTAGTGTTTTCATCCCAAAATATTATATGCACATTATGTTCCCAAACGTTTTTCACATTCGCAATTCAATGTACTTAATAGCACTGTCCTTGATAACCTTTGCACACACATAATTATTTTTCCTGGCATCCCAGAGAAAATCTGATTGCAGTTCTGTATTCAGCATATATGAATTACTAAAGGAACATATTTTCAACTCAGTAGTAGAGAAAAAAAAAAACATATTTTGTTAAGTGCAATTCAGCCGTCATACTCTCCTCTACAACCCCCCCCCCTAGATGATTTTGACCAAAGGAGGAGGTGTATAACTACATGTTTTAACAAATAAATTTTACCAGATGTTAAATATGAAATTTTAACATTCTAATGCTAGTCATTTTTGAGTTATAAGAGGTGCATATATATGTACAGACATCATGCCAAAATCAGTCAAAATGGATGAATCTGTTGAAATAAATATATAATAAAAGTTTTTGCAATTACAACCATTTACTTTGTAAAAGGAAATAAAAATGCTATTGCTTACAACATTTATTTATTGATGCAAAATACTTTCCGATGATACCAACTCATCATCAATGCTCCCTTCACTATGCCGCTATCTTGCAGTGTAAACATTTTTTAGCCTCACCTCCATCTCCTGGATATGTAAATTTAGATTTCCCTTTGTGTTTGCAGTTATGGAGGATAATAAATTATCATAAGGTGGCCCCAGAAGTCATTACGAGTTTAAGTGTTTTTGTAGCAGCTCAGGGTAAATAAAGCACAAATAATATTTTTTATTGAAAATTGCTCACAAAGCTCCCATTACACAAAACAAAAACTTGAAGTAATTGATTTTGCCCATACATTAAATAGTTCAAACTTAGTAGTAAATCTACCATCTGATATGATCATGGTTTCACCATCTCTAAAGTTCTAGTGGACAAAGACATTAGCCAAGCTTAATCATTAGTCTACTGGGGGAAACGGGGGGGGGGGGGTTCTAATGATTTTGGCTACTGGTAAATACTTGCTTTAATATAGAAATCCTAGGTTTCGTTGTAGTTAGTTAGGCTCAACACACAGAAGAAGAGGTGAAACCACTAGATGCTGAAATGACTCCCTTCTCTAGTGCCTACCCATGCCTCTTAGAATAAGGATATTTAATTTTATTCAAATACTTCTTCAAATTATCAACTTGCACTACTCAAAAAGAATATAAATAAAACTAACAATATTTAAATTGGCAAAAGGAAACCTATTTACCTTGATATGTGGTGGGAAATCTTCTTCAACCATCGAATAACAATTTAGGTCTTTATTAATTTGTCGGTACATCAACATATAAGCATTAGTACTGGAACTATAAGCACCACTGTAGTATCCCCTTGAGTTTCCACCCATACCTCCATAAGTTTTTTTAATATCTTCATGAGTTATCTAAAAAAAATAAAATAGTTTATGAAATAAAGGGAAGAGCCAAACCAGTTAACTTAAACGAAGCAAGTAACTAAGTCTCTAAATACTTTTTTTGTCTGAAAATTCTGTTTTTAAATATTTTGAAATTTAAAAACAAAAAATGAAAAAATTGTTCTCATAAGGTAACTCCCTATGTTTGTTTTGAAATGTTAATACTTAAAAAAAAAACTGAATATATAAGAGAGTAGAATTAGTCAGAAAATAATGAGAGTATAGGCAGTGACCAATTTGATTCCAAACAACAGAAAAAAAAAAAAATGAATACCATTTCCAATGATTATATTGTTAAATTGATTATGAAAATAAAGAATAAAATGACGTGTATACTAACACATACCCATGTATATTAAATATGATGCTCTATGAGCCTAAATTATTATTCGGGTTCGATTCTTTCCTAGGCAAAGGAAATTATTTAGTGACGGAATTCATTAAATAACGTTCTAAAATCCCACCCTGGCTAGAAAAGGGTGGTAACCTGTAGATAACCCGTCCCGATTAGCCTAAGTTACAAAAAGTGGACGATAATAAATAATAATAATAAATTATTATTTGATCGACACAACCCTCAATATTTAACTGATACATATAAAACTAAAGATAAAATTCATTAATGGGCAAAAGTGGACCAGGAGGAGTGTGGGATTGGAGAGGGAATAAAATACGAAAGCTGATATATCTCCGTTATTATTATTTATTAACAAAGTGATGCATTAAAGTTGTTATATAATTTTTTTATTAACTCGAATATTAATTGAGCTATTTGTGTTTTATTTTAACTTTCAATTAAGCTCCAGCTCCAATTGTGCAATTTTTACTTAAAGCCAATGTATAAGAAAGTCATGTCTAGCTTCTTATTAGAAATGAGGTCTATTCAAAACTATATCTTTTAACACTCTTGTGTTTGCAATTTTTGTTTAATCCTTACCAAAAACGACATTAAAATGTTTTATGGAAGACTATAAATCATATTAGTTAATGGCTGAAGTCAGGCAAGGAAGAGGAGGTTGGAATGTTTAGGATGAATTTGAAAATTCAAAATATCTCAGTTATTATTAATTAAATCGAAAAATTGTAAAGAACAAATCTTGTTAAACATATAATGTTCTAACCTGGCTATTCTATTTTTTTTTTCATAACTCTATTATTAAGAGAGATGTTTGAGTTTTTTGGTTTTAGACAACTGTAAACCCCCACTTCTACTCATCCGATGTTCAGGTTCAGGAAGTAGAATCACTATGTAACTCATATCCCACTTACACTTCAACTTCTCATTACGTAGGGTCCTTTTTAGGGGAAATATAGAGAATAGAAGGAGGATTGAATTACCTAGCTTTCAGCCCAGCACAGAGAAAATCTTAGTTATGCAGCCCCTGAGTGACAAATTTCTTTAATTAAAGTACTAACTGAATCTATATTGTGTATTTCTTTGAGAGGATGGGATACAAATAATAAATAGTACTACCAACTACCAGTTACATTAATTATTTACTTACAGAAGTAACTGACTGATCATTAAAACAGTACCACTCTCTTTTGGCAAAGTCTTTGATATAAGCATAGTAATGACCACCTGTTGCACTTCCAGAATGAATCATTATAGAATACAGCTCATACAAATATGGCCCAGTAGATAAATCATGGCGCCTATTTTTTTCATTTTCATGATTATTTCCAGAGTTACTACTTAAGTCAATTCCTTCATCTTCATCCTGGCGAAAGAAAAATAATAATATTTTAACAAAATTATAACATCCATAGGATGAAAGTTACTGATTGTTTAACCTTACTTAGCGTGCGCATACACACACACACACACACTTTTAAATATTTAAAATTAATTATTATATTTTGTATTATTAGAAGGGTGAAAACAAATTAAAATTTCTCCTTCTATATATTAGTGATACAAAAAAATGTATTTAGGACGATTTTTTGTTTAGCTAGTTTTAGTTAGGGAAGACCTTTAAATTATGTTACATTTTTTGATCCGATGCATTGGAACAGATATATTGGGTATCACTTTGATATGAAATAATTTTAAATGAAATGGAACTAAACATTTTTGTTTAATTGAATATGAATACACAGAAACTGTGTGGTGCTCACATCAGATTTTTTTGTACCAATATAATACAGAGTTTATGATTTTCTTGACCTTTTCTGCTCTCCCCACTTAGGAAGGCTCTAACCAATATTCCATAATGGCCAAAATACATTTATGCTGAAAGAATGGCCATATTAATCTATGTGCAATATGATTTCCTTGTATTAGAACTAGTTGATACAAACAAAGTTAAAAGTAAAAGCAGTTTTTCCGATATAACGTTTAATTATAAATAAAAATGTTATACCTACATTCTAAAAATAAATGAAGCAAACCATAAAACAGACTACTGAGAATTGGATAAAATATCTTCCTAAACCAGCTAAAAACTTACATTGAACCATAAGCTTCAGCTCAATCAGACTTCCAAGAACAATTAGAAAACCTTAGAAAAGCAAATTAGCAAGAATTAACAAAAGTTTAAGTTTAAATAATAACTCTATTATAATACATGAAAAATGTATTAGTAGTATTTGTCCAACAGTTTAGTAGGAAGGATCTACGTAAATGTTTGGGGACCTGAAGAGGTGCCAAGAAAGGCATGAACACGTAGGGCATAATGAAGAAATTCATAGGAAACTATTAGTTTTTACTCTTTTTAAACCATAGCTATATAGTTGATATATTGTACAATACTCATTAATAATAAAACGCTATCAAAGCAAAACCTCAAGCCAATATTTTTAACAAAAGAAAACCATAATTTCTTGGACAATCAAAACCTAAAACACACTTATATCAAAGTAAAAACATAACAGTAATTATGTGCAATATTAAACGGAGGCTGAATATTTACATAACATGTACCAAGTATGTGATGAAGCCAACAAAGTAATGTCAGATTTAAAATTATTTTAATTGCAAATTAAAGTTAGCCCTGACAATAACTAATGTTATATAAAACCTGCACTAGAACAGTATTAATTATGCCTGACCCATTTGGAGCTACATATTAAGCACCAACTTCAGATAGCTACGAAAAACTAAAAATACATGTTGGAGAATTGTACTTAACTTGCCCTATCAGAACATTACATGCATCAAAATTTCATCTACCCAGATAAAAAAAAAAAAAAAAAAAAAAAAAAAAAAAAAAAAAAACAATTAACAGACTATTAAATTCTTAACATATTGCAAGCACAATAAGAATCCACTCATAGAAAAAAAAGAGAAAAAAAAGTAATTATAACAAAAAAAATCACTTGCAGAAACAGATACAAACACACTAAACACAATTTACGCCTTTGGAGTCATGGACAATAGAAGCAGGCTGGATTAAGATACAAAGAGACGTATATACCTGTAAATAAACAACTTCTTATCTATAATTCTTATCCTGTTGAACGAGCGGGATATAAAATCGTTAAACATAAACAATATCTGGTACAGGTAGGATATATGAATACATTTTTTCATTTATTTTAAGCACAAATAAAAAATAAATAATAATATGATGGGTGTGATGTCCTGACACGTCATAGTGAAAGAGTTCACACCCGTTATTTGCAGTGTTATTGAAAAGGGATTTTCCTGGTTAACAGGTTAATTTACCAATGTGACCAGTGTCATGTTACAATTTCAAACAATCATGACTTTTGTAAAAATTATTAGTTAGAAAGTTCAAGCAGAATTTAACGATTATTATTATTGTGTTGTTCTTTAAATTGTGAAATGACAACCCACAGAAAACACACTTGCGTAGAAATAATCTTATTAAAATAGAGCTACCATATCCTGTATATAGGTTTATCTTATTTACAAAATACTGTTGTGGTAATTTTTTGAGGACTATTTACTTTTTTAATTTACATGAGTATAATAAATAAAATGGATAAATTAGAGGACCAAAACTAATAAAAATTATAGTACTTGAAGAACTTATGCATCTCCTACCATTTGACCATTCACGACGGCCAGGTGACAGGAAGCCCAATTGAAGATATAGTCTTCAAAACCACTCAAATCACCCAGCGATCCCTTTTGTGGGCCTCTTTTTCTCACCCTAGCTGGATCTACCATCCAATATTTTTCTGGATATTTTGTCAGACTTCATTCTCTCTAAATACCTCAAGCATTTGCTTTTTAAACTCTTGCCATGATTGCAAATGAAATACAAGTTTGGGATTTCTGTGGATCCACAGACAATGGGTGCTTTATATAAGGACACATTTGCTCTGTGCCACTTCAGTGCTCAGTAGTACTGTTTAGCCCTGTGACAACGTTGACAGTTATCTGGAGGTTATAATTTTAAATTGTAGTAAGTTACTGTCCACCCATGCAAGTAGCATAGGCAACCATTGTTATCTCAATGTTCGGCCTTATAGCGGACCACTGTTATATCCCAACCTTTCAGGTATATACCCTGAACCTTTTTCAAACTGCATTTTCCTAAAATTGCCATATTACTGCCTAGTTGAACTGTAGTAATAATGAAAAATCATTTAATTAAAATATATAAGAGCACAGAGCATTTAATTTTGCCAAAATGCTGCAAAACCTGAAGTCAGTGAGCCTGTTTTGATTAAAGAATAATATAATTATTACGCATTTCAGTTGCTAAAGTTAAAGAATAAACTAATGTATTAGTTTATATAAAAGGACTAGTTAAAACTAAAAGGAAAGGTATGTAAAGGATTAGGGACCCTGTGGGAGAGAGTTGGTGGCACTAGGCCATCTGAAAGGTTAATAGCAGCGATATCAGGTTCACTATCCAAGACAATTCGTTCTTGCTTCTGATGTTCCCTCTATGCCCTTAGGATTCAACATATCTTTCTTAGGGCTCTTCTTTCCCAGTGCCAAAGTGGCCAACTGCTTTCTCATCAAGAGTCTACATTCACTACATGTTTGTTGGTTTAATAAGATGAACTGATTAGCAATCAAGATAGCTGAATAATATGCTTAGCTTCACATGTGTCATATCTATTCTATTTGCATCTAGTTGAAGTATGTGCTTTTCCAATCATGGTTATGACAGAGTAAGCAGATTACCTGTTTATATTTATTCTGTAGACTAGAAGAATTGAAGATCAAGTTAAAAGTTTATAATTACTGTTTGATGTCTTTAAATAAGCTATGTTAAAGAAATTGTTTTATATTACTTTCTGTAGCTACATATCTATATGTATACAGACATAGTTATGCAGCACATAGTGCCACAAATTGTCTATTGTTCACAAAAATTCTAGTTTAGCTATATACATTAATGCCCTCACATAATGGGTAAATTAATTTTTATTAGGAAGCAGCATAATGAAGAGAACACAATGCATGGTTTTCCAAAAAGAAATTTCTCAAAATAAAAAAGATGCCTACTTTCAAGTTTTTTAAAATTAGCTATTATGTAATTATACACATTTAATATCCCCTAAACACTATACAAGTACTTGTGGAAAATTTAAAGATTTATTATAAAGATAATATAATTCATTATAACTTTCAATAAAGAAATAATAATATGAAATGTCATAAAAAAAACAACAAATAAATAAAAATAAAAATAAACTTGTTTACCTGATCTATTTCAATGTTTTGAGATTCAGAGATGTGATTTGTCTCTTCATCCAGAACAGAATCTGCTTCTATAGACATGTCATCATGGTTGTTTATGTCTTGTCCTTCAACTTCATTAGTCATATTACTGTTCACAAAACTGTTTAAATCCAAAATCTCAGGAAAAACAAGCCTAAATACAAAGAAATTGAGTTAAAATAACTGAATAATAAACAACTCTTAACTCATTAAAATGAAAACAACAACTCATAAAAATTAGAAAATGAAACTCTGTTGGCTATTTAGTGACAGAAGCAGCAGTGTGACATTATTTTGGGAGAACATATTTAAGACCGATATGAAATGCCAATTGTCGAAAAAAAAGTAGAGATAATAAATAATTCACATCACTTGAAAGACTGATGAAACAAACAAGAAGCCAGTTATGCCGGGGTCTTAAACTTGTCATGCACAGGAATGTATCATTCTCTATTTCTCTCTGAAAGTAACCCAAGGCATTCCAAGACTTGAGATATTTAATGACGTACTAGGTTAAAGTGAAAATCGATGAGTTGTAATGAGGGTTTACTGCAGATTGCAAATGAAAAAAAAAAAAAATCAACGGAAATTAAGAATATTTCTGACTTGCAGGGATAGAACTATCACAGATGATGTCATCTGTACATTCCATCATATATTTTTCCCTTTTTATAACTGATAAATAAACAAGGCATGCTGGACATGACTCTCCTGAACTGGGAGAGAAGAACCATAAATTAAATTCGTCACACAGGGGCCACCTTAACTAAGCAGATTTCTCATATGTGTCACATATTTGCATTTATCTCAAGACATAAAAGTTCAATGGAAGCAATATTTAGTATTTAGGCTTCAAAATATAATAGTTTATTGTTAATATGACATGAGTAGGAGCGGGGGTTTACTGAAGGCTGAATACTAAAAAAATGCAAATTTCTCGGTGAATATTAAATATATTTTGAATGGACCTCACGTTGGTCATGTCCAAGGTAGTATCGATGGACATTTTGAGGAAAATTTTTAATATTGTGTCATGAATACAACATCAATAGCTGGTTTACCTTAATGGAAATTCGCTAAAAAGATTTTTAGAGACTTTAAGAAACAAGACAGGAGAATGAGAAGAAATACTGTAATAATAGATTTTCATGGTAAGCCTGACATTGTATAGTGCGTGTAAGACCTTGCTATTAAGGTGACAACATTGGAAGAATGGAGGACAGCAGGCTGCCAAAAAAAAAAAAAAAAAATGTAAGTAGTCACCAAGAACTGACAGAGATCAGGCCCTGGCAGAAATGGCCGGACGCATTGAGAAAGACTTGTGGACTATAAATGGAGGAACTTTATTGCTCATATAGTGGCAGATGCTCCAAGTTAAGAGTAAGTATGAACTTATATTTATAACAAGGAACAAAACCTAGTAGCAGACTTTTCAATAAAGATATCTCATTTCAAACAAGGAGTTCTCTGTTTCGAATATTTTGTAACAATTAATTTGGCCAATTTGTACTCTATACATCATGCAACACAGTGTGGTATACTTATCTAGCAACTGCAATTGTTTTCTGAATATCATATCTTATGGAGCTTTTTATTCACTTTTAAGAAGAGTTAGTTTATTACTAACTTTAAACTTGGTATGAAAAACGATTGATTTAATCAAAATAGGGAAGGAAAAAAAAAGTTTGATTTAAGCAACTAATAAAAATGATTAAAACAAAAATTTCCCTCTTTGGTTTCTCAACTCTAGGGCAAAAGTAAATACTTTTAAAACTTACTTGTCATTAAGTTTGATCCTGTGCAATGTGTTGTAGTCAAAATCAAATCGCTTAAGATGAAGAGTTAATAAGTAAGGAAATTTAGTGAATTTTAGGCCTTTGTGAGCATCACACTTTTTCCCACATTTGTCACATTTGTACTGATTGTTTCCTTCTAATGTTTCAGGTTGTACAAATGCTTTTAAAGCTTCTTCCTAAAAGTGTATTATTTAAATAATAAGATGTAGTATATAAAAATAAATATGACGGAAATCGAATGTGTCTTTAAATAAATTTATGCAACTCACCACACTGCCATAGGCAACTGTGCTACCAAAGGGCCGGACAGGCAACGGGATATCCAAAAAAGTGTCAACTCTAGATTTCTCAGTCCCACACTCAAGACACTTGACATAATCAGTCATTTTACCTACATCATGGAAATATAATTGAGTAAAAGACTTTCAAGTATATCAACAATTTAAAAAATTGCCTTAGAAGGCAAAAACCAAGAATATATATAAAAATTAACATTTCACAATATTTCAAAGATTACTTTTTTTCAGGAGGGATATTTTGGAGCTTGTACTCTTCATGTGAGCCAGTTTCAACTAGTGAAAATTCAAAAAATTGATGCCAAAACTATTATGACAGTCCATTACTGTTATCACAGTTTCGTTATAACTGCTTTTATTCGGATCCATCTTTAATGACAACAATGCCATAGCTGTAATGGTTAACCTTTTCTTTGCTTACTTTCAGTAGTTTAAAACATGAGCCTAAACTATGTGTATAAGAATTAAAGGAATAACAAAACAGTGGGTTGAAAAAGCCTTTCTTTTAGTATTTTACCAAAAGAAATTATTATATGTAACTGAAATATGTAATTTGGGTAGTATAAATGGCAAAAACAAACTGCAGTTTCATAATGTTCTGAATAAATAAAGTGCATTGTGGAACACATAGAAGCCCCATAAAATCATATTTTATAAGGCTTTGAATAAAAATCACTCATAAAGCTTTATAGGAATAAAGAAGCAATTGCCAGGCTGAAGAAATATTGTGGAAGTAAAACACACAATAATGTATTACAAAGCAAGTGTATGTATCACAAAGCAAACAATAATGTATTTGTGAGAATTTACATAGAGAAAACAAGATAAGAAGAAGATACATTTGATGCCAAATTAAATTTAGTGTGTAAATAAACCTAAATGGATGTAATATACTGTCTGAAAATGTTAATAGTTTAGTTATTTTGTATGCGAAAAAAAATTATTGAACAGGGCGGGACTCAAACCCAGGCCCCCTGACAATAGATAACCCTATTTCCCCATGGTGGCTAGATAATCTGCAAGTCCATAAAGAGGTTGGCTTATGAGATCTTATATAGGTGATATTTGAAACTACAGAGTAGTAAGAAGAAATATTTATTATCTCGTAAAAAGTGCAGGAAATATTCTAATCATGAAATTCTTTGGTTTTCAGATTTCAAAGGAATTATCCGTATGACACTCCCTGTATCTATTTTGATAAATTCTGGCATGATGTTTGCATGTATCTCGAATAACTAAAAAAACGGCTTGCCTTAGAATGTTGAAATTTCATGTTTAGGATTACAGTAACAGCTAGTTATGAACCTCCCTAATTTTTATTTCATATAAAAAAATCTGATGTGAATACCACATGACTTCCTTGTATTCCTATTAAATAAATTATACAAAATTATACGATCAATTTATTCTAAACTAGCCATGTTAGACTGAAATAGAAATGGTTTCCCATGTAATTATAAAGGTTCGATGCACAAAATCATGATGTCATATTCATCAATAACACAAATGCCCCCTGACATGTAACGTAAATGTGCAGTCATTCACTTTTTTTACCCAAAATATAAGCAGTTAGACAAATTTATGACTATAACTTCTGTTACCTGTAAATGAATTGATATTATAATGGTTTCCCATTATTTGAGCATGAAGTGTGGAATACCTAATGGGCGAATACTGAAAAATTTACTATCATTCTTGGTATCAAATAAATCTCATTTCCCATCATAATTAAAACATTGTATCCTTAGCATCTGGGGAAAAATATGTTAACATTTTGTTCAGGCATTCTGCTGTAATACCATAGATGCTGACTGAAGCTGGAAGCGCAATTCATTCTTTACATTTTTTCCGATAAAATTAATTTTAAAGAAGATATTGATAAACAATAGTTGTGACATTCAAGTAACCTCCTCCACCCCGATGGTAATAAAGTACCACATCACCCATTGTGAAAATGTTCATACCCCTGATACATATTGAAAACAATTCACAATTCTATCGAGACAACTCTCTTGAGTTGAAATATTATGAATGTTTCAGTTACCTTGGAATAACTTGACTCACAAATATAAAAAGTCATTGAAATCCTCTGAGCCTATTTTGAGTGATTGAGTAACAATTGAGTGGATAGACAAGTTTTTAGAATGGACTGGAACAAAAATTGAACCCACCTTAATTCAAATAGAAAAACATATTATATCTCTTTGAAAGTTTCATATGATACTTTTGTTTCAATGCATCCATTAAAAAAAGGATAAAGAAAAATAATTTACGGATAATATAAAAATATAATTTACAGATCTTTAATTTTGACTGCTTCTAACTCCCCCACTCTAATCAATTTCATTAAGGGTGGTGCACAACTACACAGTTTTATTTTAAATATAAAATTTCAAAATTCTAAGGTTTTGGAGTTATGGGAGACACATATGTATATACAGATATCACACCAAAGTTAGTCTAGACGGATTTGGAGGGTCAAAACAAATTATTCCTATGAAATTTGAAACCAGGAGTTCCAATACTATGGAAAAGAAAGTAAAAATATTACCGATTTTCTCCTGTAAGTAGCAAGAGCTTTGCAACTGAACTATCCCCCTAACATTAGTTACTTGACTGATTCAAAAACATAAAAAATAAGAAGAAAAAAATGTTGAAAATTAAAATCTGGAACTGGATCTGAATGTAAGTACTCTAGACATACAACACCTTGATAAAGCTGGTTGATGAGGTCGGCTTGTTCTGTGTCTTTGAACTCTTGTTCTAAAGCATCAAACATAACTCGACACAATTCTTGGATGTCATGTTGTTGCCAAACTTCTCCTGATTCCCAACCAAAACTTCTTGTAAGTTCAGTTGTTTCCACAGCAGTTTTACTTGATGTCTAAAGAGTAATTCAGAGTAGCATAAGTAAAACTTTTTACAAAATAGATTTAAAAATGAATACATTGTTTTTAATTTAAAACCTGTAAATTAAGGAAAAGTTTCTGAAGTTGGTAGGGAATACATTTTGTTGAACCTTGAGAGTCATCAAATTTCCATTTATACAAAGCATTTCTGAATTCTGGAGTCATGTAGAGTGCCTGAAGTAAGCTGTTTAAGTAACACGTCATGGCCTGATTTACCAAACCTACATATCCTGAAATAAAATTGAAAAAATTGTTTGAAAATAACCAAATCCCATATTATTATTAACAGCCTACTAAAATTATAATTAATTTACTTTTACCCTTAAAAATAATTATTTTTACCTATTTATCATTTAGGTATTTTATTGACCTTTTTTAAAAAAAACAATCATGAGCTGACTATGGTTTTTGTTTGTAAGTTATTACAAAAACTCCATGGGCTTTTAAGCAAAGACACTTATTTTCTTAATTTTTATTAAAATGTTTTGTCAGGAAATCATACATTTTCTGAAAATAAACCCCTTTTCAAATACAAAAATTATGAATGAACAATGCTTCCTCTGATATCATTGGATTGAGATTTCCATCATCAATGGTGTTTCTTTTACATTTAATTAACTACCTATCAAGTTATAGTACTAAGAAAAATATTCTCATCACTTAAAGTCAATGCACTTAAAACTTTGCACAATGAATTATGATCATAAAATTTGGTTTTCAACTCATTTTGAGTACTTTTTGATCTTCAAGTCCAAAGGGCGAGAGGCCATGAAAGTATATATATATATATATAGGGGATTAGGTAGCCACCTACAATCAAGTCATAATGAGCATGCAGTCCAAGCAAATAGGTTCTCCAAAGTCTGGTCTGTATTTTAAAAACTTCTTTTTAAAGTTAAGTAAAATTTTAGTAACTTAGATATAGTTGGCATAAGTTGTCCCCATGGTTTTATCATTAAGAATTGGTGTCTTTCTTGGGTTTAAATATATAATACTGTTTAATTATTTTATTTTGAATAAATTTAAATTTCTTTAATTTTGATCAGCGTCAATTGCTGGTGAAACTCCCTTCCCTAATTTCTTTGTTAACACTTTTACCGAAACAGCGGTCTGAGAGGCCGGTAGAGATTTTCATATTTCATGTATTGGTGGACCTGCTAATATTAATGGGCTCTCCACCTCATTAGCTGTGAGTCTTTCCTTCATCTACACTCAGGAAGTGCTGTGGGTTTGTGGTTTGTCAACACCATTCGACCTTGATTAGTTATTGCTTGTTTTGCTCCGGTCTCGTGGACCTCTTGTTTCGGTTAACAGCCTATGTATTGTTGGTCTACGATACCGGGTAATTAGGTTTACATATGTTGTATATCTTTCATTACAGCTTTTAACACTGTTTGTTCGAATTCTTTTCGTGTGTTTTACATAGCATATAATTTGCTATGGAGCCTTCTACGAGCCATGGACCAATAAAACGCTCATCGTTACGATCTATATATTGTACGGATGACAGTGATTTCAATGAAAAGATTAAAAATAACAATAATAGGTTAAATGTGATACAAGTTACTCAAACAATAAATAAAAATAATGAATTTGTTGATGGGAATTACTATTAACCCTTCCAGGCCTGTGCGACCCGATGATTCGGTTTACGTCACGGGATTCAAGTTTTGGTAAGAATGTTAAGTGTTTGGTTATGGCAATCATTATTTTTCAGTGTCCAATTGAGTATTTCATCAACCAGATTGGTACATATAAGGATTTTATTTGACGAGTCTACAAACAAAATTTTAATTTTACAAAAAAAAATATATATTAGCATAGTTTCATAAGACCTTACACAATACTAAGTTTAGCACGTTAATCAAATATTTTAATTTAATATATCAACAAAAATTAAATAACAGTGTCAATGAAATGATAGTCAGGCATACAGACGGATAGATACATCAAGTGCCCAGGCCTACTAAAAAACAAATACTCTAAATTAATCATAATAAGAAAAAAGATATACCAGTCTCATGTCTAATAATAGGTGCAGAGAATGTATATTCTGCAGCTGGAGATGCTGTAGGTGGTCTCAAAAATGGACTTGATTTGTATGTTGAAATCTGTTCAGGCGGTGGAGGAGGAGGAGAAGAAATGACTGGTTCCTCAGAGTTTATTGGCAGCTTTGTTTTAAGATTTTTAGTTTGGCCTCCAATTCCTTCAAGGAGAAACGAATTCCTCGCTCCCGGCTCGGTCGAAAGCCCCGCTGACTCTAACGATCCTGGAGTCTTTTCCGTGAGTGTCTACAAATGAGAAAAAAAAAAAAACCTGTTATTTGTAAGAAACAAACATAAGAATTTTACTTTTAGATACTCAATGTGTTATTATACAGTTATATCATTAAAGAAACTGACTATGTAATATAAATTAAAGTAAACATTGGGAAAGAGAATGCAGTATAAAAATGATAGTTAACCTCATCTCAATCTTAACTATCAATTTGAACTATTTATATATTACTTCAGATCAATAAGTTAAGTAAATAAATGTGGCTCTGTCATTTAATGTTTGAACTCTCAAGAATGCTGTCTGAAATATTTCCATTATTACATACTTTACCAGGATTATGGTTTAATATTACTAAATTAATCCTAAAACAAAGCTTTTGAGGTACACATAATACACTCTCTCAACAGTATGCATTTTTTAAAAAAATACACTTATTATAATTTAAAAGAAGAATTTGAGTAATGCATTTGGTTTTGCAGGTAATCTGGTTAGTAAAGAGTAGATGTCCATTTAAATAATCCTTTCAGGTTTAATAGTCCAGGTGATAAGGCAAGGAATTTCTGACCTGATGCTGTTTTACCAGCGAACTCTTCTCAACTGTAAGTTAGGTCTTGTCCATTTTAACATATTTATTTTTTTGTAAATATGCGTTCTTGTCATTTAAAATGTAATTTATTAATTTTGGAACAGAAGTTAATCAGAACGGATTATCTGCAGGTTATTAACCTTTTCTAGCTCGGATGGGACTAAGGTTTATCAAGTGGGTTTGTTACTAAATAAATTCCTTTTTGTAAGCCCAAGAACTTCACTAACATGATAACCTGAGCCATAATTTTTCTATTCTAATTTAGGATAATGGTTCTTCTTAATGAAGATGAACTCGAGCTGATAACTTGGCAAGAGAAGACCACTCACTTTTAGACATTAGTAATTGTGAAAATATGACTTATTTAACTTAACTAGCCTATGGTGAAAGGTCAACAAAAAGAAAAAAAAATCAGACAACACGTGATAAACTTTGATTATAAGGACAATAAAACATCCCTAGTCGACCACACAATTAAATACAGCTATAAATTTAACTTGGAAAATGTAAGTATAAAAGAAAAAGAAAGAAATTTAAGCAAGAGGAGGATAAAAGAGAATACGCACATTTTAAAAAATAGAAAAACGGTGATCAATAAGACATCAGAAATAAAACATGTGAATTATATATTTTTTAATTAGAAACTTTAAAGTGATAGTTAATGAATTCTAAATTTCTCATTTACGATTTAGACTACAATTCATTAGAGAAAATCAATATATTTTTATTTTGTAATGTATTGATATAAATCAGCTCACTTGACCTGCCATATTTTGTAAGCCATACTCCGACTGGTATGGCAAGTGGAAGGTCGTAGAGAAAGATGTAGCTGTTAGTT
Source organism: Riptortus pedestris (assembly GCA_019009955.1). NCBI lineage: Eukaryota > Metazoa > Arthropoda > Insecta > Hemiptera > Alydidae > Riptortus > Riptortus pedestris. The sequence continues at coordinate 140,468,045 of CM032229.1, forward strand.
TAGTTCCTTTGTGTAGTAGAATTTCTCCTGATGGGGCATCATATGGACGTGAAACTAGTTCAGAAATAAAAATGATTTGAATAATCATTTGAAGTTTTGGTTTTTTTTTTTTTTTGGCTGACTTTCTACTATAAACTAGTTAAGACATTAGTAATGAATGAAGTAGCTAAGTCAACTCTTTATGACCCACTCCTTGGTTTCCAGAAGACAGGATGGGAGTGGGAGACCAATCAAAGGCCATAACACAAACTAACGATTGATTTATCATGCTGTTAGTACAGTGAGATCTCCACTTAACCCCACATAGGGTTTGGGGCAGGTTTCAAATAACACGAAATACCCATATTAGCTTAGAAACATTGGTGGAGAATGGTGGACAAGGACATGGAGCAAGTACTCCAAATCCTGGAAAGAACTTGTAAAAAAATAAGTTTAATATGAGTTAGCTCAAATGAGGATCTATTTTACCCACAGACGAGTTTTACTATGGAACAATTCAGACGTTGAAACAGAGTTTATAAACAACCACAGGAGCAATTGTCTTATCTACTCTTTGCGAGACATAGGCTTTCCAAACAAGCAATGATTTAGATAAGAAACAATTTTCACACTTGTACTGAACTGTACTGAAATTAATGTTAACATAAAATAATAAAATTAGAGTTAATATCCCCCCCAAAAAAAAAAATTACAACACCCAAACACATGAATAAGAGTTTCTTTATTCCTAGCTATTCTCAATGGATCCCAATTCTTCCATAGGGGCATCTTTATATTTGATGGATATATTTTTTTTATTAATTTATTTACATTTTGGTAACTGAGGTTAATTGGGAGGAATAATTATTAACAGGTTCCCCAATCTGACAAGAATGCCAGTGTGTATTAGATGAGTTCATCATAAAGCAAAATGTCTTAAAACTCATATGGAATTCGAACCCTCGGCTCAAAAGTTTCAAGAAAATCAAAGCCTTAGCCATTAAGTTCTAGTAAACACCGAAAAGTTGCTTTGGATCAACCATGCTTTATCAAAAGATCTGTCAATCTTGAGTCTTTAGAGTGTGAATTTACTCAAGATGTACAGTTTACTGTAGTAAAAGGCATTTCTCCTTTTTTTCTAGGGGGGGGGGCAGGTGGGATTTTAAAACTAACTTATAATAAAAAATATAAAAAGTTAATAGTCATTAAAAATATACGATGTGTATGAGTTACGCATAAGAATGAAATATTGCCTAAAATATTTAAAGTTTAGAATATTTTCCTCCCCCAAAAAATGGAATAAAATTGGTATAATTGTTTTTTAATATTTTATTTACTACCAAATTATTTTTCATTTTAATTTTTTATTATTAAGCAACCATTACTAAGTTAGCAAACTAAGAATGCAAAAACGTGGTGGAATTCACACTCAGTTGAAAAACTTTCATTCTAAATTTTGAAAACTGAACAAAATAAAGCAACCGATATACTTAGGAGATTTTCCTTAAGGGAAATCAGCTATTGAGGTTGTACTCATTACACGATTTTTGAAAAATTTCATTAAATGTCTAAAGAGATGATGAAAATGAGGTCGATCAAAATTATATATATATATATATATATATATATATATATATATATATATATATATATATATATATATATGTCTGTTAACCCTCTAGTGGTCGTAATTTTTGTTAGATCGATACCAAACTCGATATTTATTTGTTTTATGCAAAAAGATCAAGTTCATTTATGGTTAAAATCGGACAAGTGGTATCTCTGATACTATACGTCAGATTGAAAACTTGTGTCGAAACAATCTTATTGTAAATTAAATGTACTATAATTATTGTTATATGAATTTATTCTCTATCTTGAATATTAACCGAGATAATTGCATTTTTCATATTCGGCTGTTGTCGGTTCTGCTCATGCGATTCCTCTGATAAGTTTGGCCATTTCCATTAATGTTCAATTCTCGTGAAATTGGTGTGGAGACTGGTGAAAGCTTCTTCTTTGTGAGATATATGCAAATACATTCTGTTGATCCCTCCCCCCCTTATGGACTACTAAAATTTGAGTGATTGAGATAAAAATTATTCTGCTTCATTATAAATTACAATATTATATATTATAAATAGGTTTCAATAAAATTAATGTTCTATTCAGATATATTTCAGAAACTGCTCTCATTCCGATGAAGAATATTTCTATCTATCTGTTAAGCTCTGAGTGATTGGCAGACCTGTTTGATTACAATTCAGAGCTTTCCGTATAGAGGTTATTCAAATTGACTGAAATATTTCTCATTACTGATTGTATTTATTCACTTAATATTCACAGTGGTATTGTGTTACCAGTATGTAGATTTATCTATTGCAAAACTTCACGAAGGAAATCTGCTTAGTTTATGTAGCCCCTGTGTGGCGTACTTTTTATATGAGGGGTTGAGATTTTCTAAAGATTAACTTTCATTCAAGAGGGAAGAGGAAATACCAACTTTCATATGTACATAAAACAAATCTCAGCTTTTTTTAATATTTAAAAATTCAAAATATGATATTCTAAAAAGTGCTCAGTGAGGAGTTTCCAGTGATTACAAATGTTAGTTACCGAGAAATGTTTCCAAACCGCCCCCCCTCCTTCCAGGAAGGGCATGGGAATCCTTTTTTTTTTTTCAGAAGTAACTATTAAATGGGTGGGGGGATCAATCAACAAATGCATGGTGAATTTTGTGAATTGGACTTGCTTGTTAGAAAGGCATAAGAGTTTTATAGATAGACAGGGCCAATGAGACCATAAAGCTCTTTGTCAGAGGGTTTATCGTGTAAGGGGCTGCTAGTAGTAGTTTTCATCGATATTAAAAAAAAATAATTTAGATTTAAGTGATAAAGAACTAAAGAATGAGGACAGTATTAATCATACTGTTTCTCTTCTTGGATCATATATCCTTACCATATTTGACTACTTGAAGGCCAGTTGTAAAATTGATTTATATAGTATTATCTCACAAAATAAAGACTATTCCTACTTCTAGCTAGATTGTTATTTAAATGTGTAGGCTATTTCATATATTCATGTAAAAATCAACAATTAGAATGATTACTACTGTTCACATAACCTAAGATTTAGCATTGTTTAAATTTTACCTGAACTTTGCTTCTATGTTATTACAAGGTCAATTAACATCTAACTTAAAATATAGTACATTGATAAATAAAAATATTTATATATTTACAGAAGTGATTCATTTGTTTTTCCTTTGATGAATTTGTATAGGATGATAACCAGTATCGTAAGAAGTGCCTTTCAAAATTTAATTAATACTTCTAAACGATCATTTGAGAAGATTTAATTGGCATGTTGAATTTCTGTTTCTTATAGTTTACAAAATAAGATGTTAATAATCTCTTAAGCAATGGTACTACTCGAGGTGAACAATGAAATTTTGTGAAAAACAATTATTTTTATAGTTCAGTAGCAAAATGGAATGAGTTCGTAGATTCTTGAATGCAAAAAGAATAATAAAAATAAATAAATACTAAATGGAATTTTATTAAAAGAAAACAAAAAGAATTAAAAAGAGGAGTATTAGATGGTTAAATGTTTTGGAATAAGAGTTAGGAATGAAATACTAAGAGAGTAGGAAAAACATCAAAGGCTTCTTCTACAAATGACTATTGATCTTTAATTTACTCAAATATAAATAATCTAAGAAACATTACATTAGCATAATATATATAACTTCGATACTTACCATGGCTTGATTGAGACAAGAAGTCAGCTGAAATGAGTTAGGTTCATAATTCATTTTCTCAGCTACTTGAGTAATTAAGTCATAGACCAATGTTGAAGCTGGTAAGGTGACTTCAAATTTTTCAAAATTTTTTGAGCTGTCACGCACAATACATTCACAGCGTGATTCTTGCGCCACGCAAACCATGCCCTAAAAAAACAATAATTATCAAGTGTAATGATATAAGAAGATTCTTATGATTAATTTACTAGGCTAAAGGGTGAAATACCTGAAAGCACATGTTGAAAGTCAACACCTTAAAAGCCAATAAACAACAAAAGTATGTTAACAAACATTTTTAAAAATAACTAAGCCAATCAATAAATATCATTAAAATGATTTAATGACAAATAAATCTATACACTTCAAATTTTCAAAAGGACAGGACTAATACTTTTTTGAAACAGTAAATATTCCAATTAGGTGAAGCTTAATATAGAACAGTATATATAAAGATGCAATTCATGATGATGTTTATATTGTGACAATTATATGGACTGAAAAATAAAATTGCTCAAGAATATACACAAAATGTATATGTACCTATGGTAAACTGATAACTTATGTTTTGAACAGAATTCACCTAACATGTGCAACCTACTGCACAGTGACAAGAAAATAATAATGCTTGGATATCTGCCAAAACTGATAGATATTAGGAAAAGTCACAAAAACCAATTAAAAATCTATATAATCTTTAAGTCACCTTATTCTCACCAACAAAATTGAAACAGGAAACTGAAGAACATTGGAAAATTGCCAAAATCTAAGTTTATTTTGAGAAGAGACTAGCTCTATTAATAGGGCCAAAACATAAAAGAAAATTACTGTATAAAAAATATACATAAATAATGTGACAAAGTTGTTAGTAATATTTATAAATAAGAGGCAGCTTCCAGAAAATACTTACGAAAGATAAATTGAAGCATAAGAATCCAACCTTTTCAGATAGGATAAAACGAAGAGGCAAATAAACAATTTGAATTAAAGAAATACAAATAAAAAGTATGTCCCCTAAAATAATTTACTTCGTCATAACAGGTGGAAAACTTTATGTAAATTAACGTAACTAAAACAAAATGATCTTAAAGGAAAACAATGAACAAAATCACGCCGCATTTGTACGGGACATGAATGACATCATGACATGAAAATGAAGTATTAGTTATCCTGACAAGCAAGAAATTACGGACTTCAAATATAGTTCAAACATATTTATCACACAGTGATAAACTTTCGTGTGGGTAACAAGTAGCAGTGATGATCATGTTTCTAGATGCACAAAGAATAACTAAGGTCAAAAGCAAGATACCATTTTCTATAATGCCCTTAATTTTAAAAAGTACACGGTTATTTTAAGACAAAACTGTCAAAACACTGCAATGAGCTTATACTGCACTTATAATATATGAAATCGACTCAGAATATCTAATCTTCAGATGTCAACTTTTCAACCTAATATTCTTTCAGTAGCTTCCATAGATGTTCGAAAGGATACTCTAACTTCTATGCTTCTAAGGTTGACGTCATTGTTCCTCTCAATTATTTCATTATTTAAAAAAGGCCTTTTAAATATAATTTCGAGCTTGGATAACAAAATTTACTAAAACACAATGTTGGTGGAAGTTAAATTCATTGATTAGCAAGTATTCTAGATTTATTGTATAATTAGAACAGCTTTTCTATTTTCTTTTCTTTACTACGATAAATTTACTCGAACATAACTTTTACGTTTTATGAGGGGAAAATCTAGAAAGTAAAACTGGAAAAATATAACTAGAATGATAAAGTTTTATTTCTGAGGGACGAATTTGAAATAATTAGATTGAAAAATGATATGAAGATGGAACCCAAGAAATAGTGATGTACAGAAATACATTCCTGTCAGTATTGAAGTGAAATTTGGAGTGGAACGGGATAAAAAACATGCTTCTGAGTAGGATAAGTTTTCTTGAAAAATTCAGGAGAGTTTCACTGGCTTGTGAATTTCTAATTTCTGAGGAAGTGGGGGAGCCTTGGAGAGCGGGTCAAAATGAAATGCCTTCTTTTTATTCGTAAGTACATATTAAACTCCAAATTCTATCATTGTGCGTGGGAGGATTTTATTGCTTATGTGTTTGCTGAGCTCTTTATGAACTATATGGAATATATGTTAGGTAAATATTTTATCGTTTGTTTTGGTCGAGCGAAACTGAAGGTTTTCCCCCCTTCCCGACTTTCGTCGTTAGTAACTCAAATGACTTTCGTTCTTAGTAACTCAAATTGAGCATGAAACTCCCGTGATATACATACGAGTGTGTATAAGGGAGATATAGGTTATTTTGTAAACAGTCACCTATATTTTATTTAAATCTCAATTATTTTAAATTCAATGATAACACTTAGATAAATATTCCATTTTAGCAGATTTCCCTTAGGGGAAATCAGCTATTGAGGTTGTACTCATGACGGAATTTTCGACATTTTTCTTCAAATGTCCATCGATCCTACTTTTCATTTTTCAATTCTCCCGTTCTAGTTTTGTAGTTAGTGTGTTCCTTTTCTGTTTTTAGTTTTCCATTTTTTGTTTGATCGTTACCAAACTCGATATTTAGTCGTTTTATGTAAAAAGAAAGATCAAGTTCGTTAATGGCTGAAATCGGACCAGTGGGAGGGGGGGGGGAGTTTAGAGGGGAGGATTTTCTAAAATTTGAAATATTTCCGTTACTATACGTCGGATCGAAAAATTGTATAGAATCAATCTTATTGCAAATTAAATTTACTATAAATATTGTTATATACATTTATTCTCTATCTTGCATATTAACCGACATATTTGCAATTTTATGAAATCGGGGCGGATAACGGATGAGAGTGTTTCCCGCCAAAAGCTAAGTCGTCCGTTTTTTTAACTCTTCGGCTCTCGTGAAATTTCTCTATTGTAAAACTACACGTGGGAAATCTGCTTAGTTTACGCAGCCCCTACGTGACGGACTTGTACTTTGTTTTCCATTTCCGTTTTCTATTTCTGTTTTGTGTTTCATTTTCGTTTTTCATGTTCAATTTCTATTTTGTAGCTTTGTTTTCGTTTAACTTAATTTTGTTTGGTTTTTTAATTTTATGCACCTTTTTTTCTGAGCATCATCGCCACAGCTGCGAAGCTCCAATAAATAAATAATAATAATATAAATTATAATGGAATTTTTATTTTTGAAGTTTTATTATTTTACAATATAACAACCTGTCCAATAAAATCTCATGTCCACCTTAAATTTCTATTCCTGTTTAAATAGAATTATAATGGGAGAAATAGATGATGGGATGAGTTCAGCGCATCATTCCAGGTCTTGGGAAATTTGCTAAGTTTACTCAGCTCCTTCTTGACGGTTTCATTAGTGCTACTACGCCTGTAAGGCTCACCACCTTCTTCTACTACTTAGTATATGGGAATTCCTTTTTCTAAGGAAAGCTTATTCTTTCCTTAATGTTAAAGTGGGAGCATTTTTTTCTGATTTTTTCAGTGCTCATATCCAGCGAATTTTGGCAAACTATGATTTGTATGCGTTGTAGTTTGTGGGGCCAGCATTAAATGTACTGAGATTACAAAGAAAACAGGCCTGAAGTACTCTACCATGTTCATAAAAAATTATAGTTAAAATGGTCAGGACACCTTTTTGTCACTCGCCAATCACAGTTGGCCATATTATGTGCCTGAGTGGGCTCCATACGATAGTGCAATCATGTAGAGGCAAGCATGCCAAGAGATGGAGTAACTTTTCAAAGATGGCGGAGAAGAGCACGAGATAAGAACTTATGGTGCAAAACATGAAAGGAAATCGTGAACCCCGCTTCCTGGTAAGCTTGCTCTTGTCTGTCAAGTCTTCAATATTACTTGAAACGTTTAAATATCGAGTTTGGTAGCGAACAAGTACAAATTGCAACCACAAGAAGATGTGCACAACACACACATATATTTTAGGGTGTTCCAAATTTTATGAAGAAAAAAAGTTCTTAAATTCTAAGGTCTTAACCTCTAATATTGCACCTATTGATGGCATACATACCTGATATCCTGTCAATTGATCATTGTTCACACTTGCCGACTTGAAGCTAAATGTGTTGAGACAGGATATTAATACAAGAAGTACTTCATTAACTTTGGAAAAGCACTTGATTAAAATAATAAAGTGGATATCATTTTGGTATTTTGGAAAATGAATAAATATTGCTTATTTGTAGTCTATATCAATAATTTTCTTATAAAACTGTCAGGGGCTGTGTATACTAAGCAGATTTCCCACGGGCTGATATAACACACTTGTAATCACATATCACAACTTATTCCCTATTTCTATAGAAAAAAAAAAAACAGCCATAACGAATTTCATCTTTCTTTTTTTATGAAACGGTTAAATATCGAATTTGGCAACGATCAAACAAAAATGTTGCCGCTAGAGCGGTAACATACAAATGTATATTTGAACGGACCTCATTTCGTAATCTAGGACATTTGTGGAAATTTTTCAAAAATCGCGCCATGAGTATAAATTCAATAGCTGATTTCCTTTAAGAGAAATATGTTAATTATTTATGCAGTCGAGAAAAGATTTGCGGATCTATCCACTACAGATCGATATTCAATCGGACCAAAATAATGACACACATACAAAAATGTATTGAGGTATATTCAAAATAAAATAAATGTTACAAATATAAACTTTAATTTATTTTCAAAATATAATATTTTAATTGGTAGGATATAATTAGTAGTGAACATAATTAAACAAACTTTCGTTTTAACGAACATTTAAGTATGTAACAGTCAGGGCAGGTAAAGCTATCGGTATTACTGCACACATCGCAAAACACTCTTTTTGCTCCTCTTTCACAGTCAGTAAGCCATGAAAATCTACAACGAGTTTTACTCCTCTTTCCGCTGGATCATTCACTGTTGTTAATTTATCTATATCTATATACTAGCTCAGATACCCGGCTTCGCCCGGGAATTCATTTGAGGCTGAATGGTGATGGTATTTTCTAGCAGGCTTTACATTGCACAATATTTTGACATTTACCCGTCCCAGTGTTTAGGATTGATACCCGTCGTTGCCGTGGATTTACTAAGGGAAGCCAGAAATTAAAAAAGCGACATTTCGTTTCCTATTGGTTTTCGGCAAATATGAGCATAACAAAAGTTGTTTATTTTGTTATTTAGAGTAACTTTTGTTATATACACTTTTTTCGTATACCGAATTATAAACGAGATATACACTATAAACTAAAACGGGAGTCAACTATTTCATTGGGTGCTAACGATTAAACCGAACTTAAAAACTCGGTATGTCAATTAGCATTAATTCTTCCATGATTATAAGCTATATTAAAATGTTTAGGTTAGAACAGGAGTGGGGGTTGTAAGGGAGGCCTGAGTTTAAAAATAGCGGTATTTCGTTTTCTATTCGTTTTTCGGCAAATATGAACATAACAAAAGTTGTTTATTTTGTTATTTAGAGTAACTTTTGTGATATTCATTTTTGTCTTTTAACAAAGTATAAACGAGATATACACTATAAACTAATGCGGGAGTCAACTATTTCATTGGGCGCTAACGATTAAACCGAACTTAAAAAAACTCGGTATGTCAATTAGCATTAATTCTTCCATGATTATAAGCTAAAATGTTTTGGTTAGAACGGGAGTGGGGGTTATAAGGGAGGCCTGAAATAAAAATTCGCGATATTTCATTGTCTATTTGTTTTTCGACAAACATGCACATAACAAAAGTTGGAGGACAGTGAAGACTTACATACAAAATTAATTTTATTATTAACAAATGCCAACAACGGGTATTAACCCTAAACACTGGGACAGGTAAATGTCAAAATATTGTGCAAAGTAAAGCCTTGCCAAAAAAATACCATCACCATTCAGCCTCAAATCAATTCCCGGGCGAATCCGGGTATCTGAGCTAGTTCACAATATTTTTGAAACTTAAAAATGAGTGATTTGAGTACCACGATGATGAACAATTATTCGAAAATTCTGTAACAATCTCAAAACGGGAGAAAAAGTTATTACTCGTCTTTGATATGAAATAATCTATTGTTGTACATAAAAAAAATCATTTAAATTAAAATATAGATTTCGGTAAATATATTGAAAATAAAATAAAAATAATAAATTACTTACTGAAGAATTTGTCAGTGATTGCATCTAAGTGGTTGGGTGTATTTTCTATCTACTCCAAACTCCACCTCATTATGGACCATTTTTGTTTTTGTTGCAATGCCAACTGCGTCATCAAAAAATATAAAATGACTACTTCTTCCTTTAGGTACCACAATTGATTGATCATTTTTTTTAGTGCTGGTCTTGAGTTATCTTCATCTAGACGTTCACAATTTTTAATTGGTTTAAGAAAATTGAAATCCTTGTTTGGAGGTTTTACTGCTGAATCGCTAGGGTCTTATGTAATCCTTCACTATGAATAGACAAATATTTTGAAGAGAACTGCGACCATCTGCCGTTAAATCAAACTCTGTCCTTATAAGATACATCTTTAGAGAATATATTGTTCGATCCATCCATCCAGCATGATGCATTGCACCTGACGGTTGTATTTTTATATTATTTTCCGTCTTTTCACTAAGGAAAAGTATAGCTAATTCTATTAGCTCTAACGCGTCACCTCGTTTTGTTTTATTTTCCCAGTATGATTAACGTTGCATAGCTGAATCAAGTTCATCGATAGTGAACGAACAACTAACACATTTTCGGCCGTTCTGAAATGTCCAGTACCGATTCTTCCGAATCTTCCAATGCTCTACTAAAAAAAATCCGCAGAAAATCTCTTTCCAACTTCTATCAACACTGCAGCAAAGTAATCTGTCTGGTACATATGATTTGCACTTTGTCCTCTAACCGTCAGTCATTGATAGATTCCCAAATCCCCAGTGCCTGATCCTTCCCAGAAGACCTCATTAGCTTTGGTATCCCGATGAGTTGTTCCTCTAACATTTGGTGCAAAAATCATCATGAGGGCTCGTCAGTTAACTTTTTCACACCTTCCTAAATGTGAGTAATAGGTGTCAAAAAGTGTTGGTTTTTAAAAATGTATACCTAGTTCATTTGAATGGATATTGTAACTGTTTGAATTTCCCTGTATTGTGAATTCCATGAAAAATCAGAGAGAAACAAATTAATACTGATATATATTATCTGTCGTTTGATAGGAACGTTGATTAAAGTGGATCTAAAAGTGTCTGGATCGAGATGTTGGAAATTTGTACTTTTTAATTTACGTAGCCCCCAAAAACGGTACATTATTTATGATTCAACTATATTTTCAAGGTTCGGGATTAATTTAGAAACAAAGAAAATACATTGCAGGTACCTTCAATAGAATTCACTTCCACCTGCCAGAATACCAACTTAGAAGAAAGTTAATATACTTAGTTCAGAAAAAAAATTGTTTGCTTTTTGGATTTTTTGCACCATGATGGGGGAATCGGGACCAATGCGCGACGCTTCCTTATAGGGGAGGTCATTGTCTGAACCAAAAGATAAGTCAGAAGATGTCATCTTCAATTGAGGTGGAAGACATTATGATTTTCTGCTTCACCGATTCGTCCTTCGCAATGCTCCTAAAACCAGAGAGCAATAATGAATATTCTCTATAATGCACCTGCACATAGATCAGGGTCTTTCAAAAAGAATGAACTGACTTCAAAGCTTTATTGTGCTTTACACCAGCATCGCAGCAGAACACGTTGTGATGCGATGCTGGAAATGGAACATGATGATGACATAAAACTTCAACACCGATTAAATGCCGGCCTTTATTGCAATCTTGTATCACTGTCTGTAAATAAGATATAGCTTAATGAAATTGGTTCATTCTTTTTGAAAGACCCGTAAAAGCTGTTGTTGAATTACATAATTTAGCAAACAACTATGCGGATATACCTGCATTTAATATCACACGTAGGCACAGGGCCAGAATTTGTATATACACACCCCCTAATTCTTTTTATTAACACTCTACATGTTTCACGCTCTTCATTTCAACGCCTCATCAGGAGTACACTAATCTATCTATATATATATATAAAATTGTAACCTCTGTCTGTACATTGATTTTTTTCGCGAAATTTCACGATAACTTTTCGTTTCACATGTCATAGACACCATAACTGCATTTTGTTTCTTTGGTGTCTGTTTGTTTGTTTGTTTGTTTGTTTGTTTGTTTATTTGTTTGTTTGTTTGTTACCTTTTCACGCATAAACGGCTGAACCGAATTTTATGAAACTTGGTATGTATATTACAACTAACCCAACTTAGACTTTAGGCTATATTAATATCCTCTGAGACAAACAGGAGTGGGGGTTATAAGGGAGGCCTGAAATTAAAAATAGCAATATTTCGTTTCCTATTGCTTTTTCAGCACATATGCCCATAACAAAAGTTGTTTATTTTGTAATTTAGAGTAACTTTTGTTATATGCACTTTTGCCGTATACGGAAGTATAAATGAGTTATACGCTAAAAACTATAGCGGAAGTCAACAATTTTACTTGGCACAAAAGACTCAACCGAACTAAACCAAACTCGGTATGTGAATTAGTATTAACGATTTCCTTATAATAAGCTATACTAACATTTCTAGGGACGGGAAGGAGTGGGGGTTATAAGGGAGGCCTGAAATTAAAAATAGCGATATTTCGTTTCCTATTGCTTTTTCAGCAAATATGCACATAACAAAAGTTGTTTATTTTGTTATTTAGAGTAACTTTTGTTATATGCACTTTTGCCGTATACGGGAGTATAAATGAGTTATACGCTAAAAACTATAGCGGGAGTCAACAATTTATTAGGCACAAAAGACTCAACCAAACTACACCAAACTCGGTATGTGAATTAGTACTAACGCCTTCCTTATAATAAGCCATACTAACATTTCTAGGGACGGGCAGGAGTGGGGGTTGTAAGGAAGGCCTGGACTAAAAAATAGCGATATTTCGTTTCCTATTGCCTTTTCAGCAAATATGCACATAACAAAAGTTGTTTATTTCGTTATTTAGAGTAACTTTTGTTATATTCACTTTTGTCGTATAGAGAAGTATAAACGTGATATACACTAAAATCTAAAACGGGAGTCAACAATTTTGTTGGGCACTAACGATTGAACCGAACTTAGCAAAACTCGGTATGTCAATTAGCATTAAATCTTCCATGATTATAAGCTATATTTAAAATTTTAGGTCCAAACGGGAGTGGGGATTATAAAAGAGGCTGAAAAGCGAGAAGTCTAATGCGGGAGCGGAAGATGACGGCAGCCTTACCAGTTAATTGAGTTTACTTATTTCCCGTCTGGCATTGCTGGAAGTGATTTCCAGTGAGATTCACTATTACAAATATAATCTTACATATAAAACTTTGCCTGAACTATTTGAGCTCGGGTAGGCCTTTGAAAGAAAATATGTTCATTATGGATGATATTTAATTGTAATAAATGCTACCCATGATTATGGTTTGAATTATTGAAAAACGGTGAGTCATAAAGTGTAGAAGGATTAATTAGGAACACATTTTCATTTATCCTTCAAAACTAAAATTTCTGTTCTATTAATCCCCAAAAGTTACCCTTCAGGGTTGGCTATTTTGGAAAATCATTACGTCATGGAGAGAAGTGTAATTGTACACATTGAAGTCTTACTATCAAAATACCATCATTAGTCAGTCAATAATAATTTCCCGGGCATCGCCGGGTATCTGAGCTAGTATATATATAAAATTGTAACCTCTGTCTGTACATTGATTTTTTTCACGAAATTTCACGATAACTTTTCGTTTCACATGTCATAGACACCATATCTGCATTTTGTTTCTTTCGTGTATGTTTGTTTGTTTGTTTGTTTGTTTGTTTGTTTGTTACCTTTTCACGCATAAACGGCTGAACCGAATTTTATGAAACTTGGTATGTATATTACTACTGACACAACTTAGACTTTAGGCTATATTAATTTTCTCTGAGACGAACAGGAGTGGGGGTTATAAGGGAAGCCTAAAATTAAAAATAGCGATATTTCGTTTCCTATTGGTTTTTCGGCAAATATGCACATAACAAAAGTTGTTCATTTTGTTATTTAGAGTAACTTTTGTTATATACACTTTCGTCGTATACCGAGTTATAAACGAGATATACGCTAAAACCTATAGAGGAAGTGAACTATTTTATATGGCACAAAAGAATCAACCAAACTAAATAAAACTCGGTATGTGTATTAACACTAACGCTTTCATTATAACAAGCCATGCCAACATTTCTAGGGACGGGCAGTAGTGGGGGTTGTAAGGGAGGCCTGAAATTAAAAATAGCGGTATTTCGATTTCTATTCGTTTTTCGGCAAATATGAACATAACAAGAGTTGTTTATTTTTTATTTAGAGTAACTTTTGTTATATAAACTTTTTTCGTATACCGAATTATAAACGAGATATACGCTAAAACGTATAGCGGAAGTGAACAATTTTAATTTGGGACAAAAGACCCAACCGATCTAAATAAAACTAGGTATGTGTATTAGCACTAATGTATTCATTATAATAAGCCATACCAACATTTCTAGGGACGGGCAGTAGTGGGGGTTGTAAGGGAGGCCTGAAATTAAAAATAGCGATATTTCGTTTCCTATTGCTTTTTCAGCAAATATGCACATAACAAAAGTTGTTTATTTTGTAATTTAGAGTAACTTTTGTTATATACACTTTTTTCGTATACCGAATTATAAACGAGATATACGCTAAAACCTGTAGCGGAAGTGAACAATTTTATTTGGGACATAAGACCCAACCGAAATAAATAAAACTCGGTATATGTATTAGCACTAATGCTTTCATTATAACAAGCCATACCAACATTACTAGGGACGGGCAGGAGTGGGGGTTATAAGGGATGCCAGAAATTAAAAATAGCGATATTTCGTTTCCTATTGGTTTTTCGGCAAATATGAACATAACAAAAGTTGTTTACTTTGTTATTTAGAGTGACTTTTGTTATATAAACTTTTTTCGTATACTGAATTATAAACGAGATATACGCTAAAACCTATAACGGAAGTGAACAATTTTATTTGGGACAAAAGACCCAACCGAAATATATAAAACTCAGTATGTGTATTAGCACTAACGCCTTCCTTATAATAAGCCATACCAACATTACTAGGGACGGGCAGGAGTGGGGGTTATAAGGGATGCCAGAAATTAAAAATAGCGATATTTCGTTTCCTATTGGTTTTTCGGCAAATATGAACATAACAAAAGTTGTTTACTTTGTTATTTAGAGTGACTTTTGTTATATAAACTTTTTTCGTATACTGAATTATAAACGAGATATACGCTAAAACCTATAACGGAAGTGAACAATTTTATTTGGGACAAAAGACCCAACCGAAATATATAAAACTCAGTATGTGTATTAGCACTAACGCCTTCCTTATAATAAGCCATACTAACATTTCTAGGGACGGGCAGGAGTGGGGGTTATAAGGGAGACCTGAAATTAAAAGTAGTGATATTTCGTTTCCTATTGGGGTTTCGGCAAATATGCAAATAACAAAAGTGGTTTATTTTGTTATTTAGAGAAATTTGCTCAACAATTCTTTTCAATATGAACTACCAGGTACAGCACCTGGAAAAATTAATTTTAATGTATGTTAATATTTTGTCCTTAATAATTCAAATCTATGCACAATGCACAGGAAACGGGAAATATGGCAATATGGAGGACAGTGAAGTCTTACATAAAAAATTTATTTTATTATTAACAAATCAATAGAAACGACGGGTATTAACCCGTATAACACTGGGACGGGTAAATGTCAAAATATTGTGCAAAGTCAAGCCTTGCCAAAAAAATATCATCACCATTCAGCCTCAAATGAATTCCCGGGCGAAGCCGGGTATCTAAGCTAGTTACATCTAAAACTAAAGTCAGCCCATGTGCTGAATAATTCGGGAGAATTGTCTATCTATAAATTCTGACCCTGTTCCTACGTGTGGTATTAGATTAGTGCTGTTGGGTTATTGACCCGCGTATATATGTATGAATATATATATATATATATATATATATATATATATATTTAAGAGGCCTCACATTCGTCATCACCTTGGTAGGATCGATGGACATTTGAAAACATTTTTCAAAACTCGCGTCATGAGTACAATCTCAATAGCTAATTTCCCAGAAGAGAAACATTAATTATACATTATTCTGGAATAGCCATCTGTTCCCACTGGTCCTACTTTCCGTAGAGATAAGGTTGAAATAATTCTATGTTTGGTTTCCTTATTTGGTGATAGAAACCGTTTGGCAAGGTTTGTTCTGATTGAGTACCGTGGTGAATATCTAATCTACCGTTTATAAAAGTTATTTTCAACCTTTTCTGGATAATTTAAGTAAAAACTTAGTATAATTAAGGCCTCGACAGTCAACGCAGTCTTGGAAAATAAATTGACACCTTTCTAGAAAACTAAGATGGATTGTCTATCAGTTATTCTATATTTATTACCATAGATAAGGACAGACAGACTTTCCGCCCTATAATGTATGTAAGCAGTTTTATATTCAGATACTATAAGATAGATAGCGATTATCTTGATCAGATGTATTATTCATACTAAGTCCCAGAGATTATACGGCCATGAGAGATAAATTTAAGTCACTAAATGTGCAAGTATGATCTCAAATCGTCCATATCCTGTGAGCTGGTCTTATTGCTAATCGTTTAGTGCAAGGGTTCAACATCAAAATTTCGGAATTTGTTTATCACTATTATTTTTTTTAGCAACCAAGGGCCTGGCAAGGGAAAATGTCACAATGAAACTATGCATGACACAGTTGCTTAGTAAGAAGTTTTTTTTGTTGATGGTACAATTGATTTTGTGTTTTTCTACACTTCTTTTTCAGCGCTTCCTAAATTATCGATTTTCCAATAGAAAGGGAAATATTTTACAAAAGTCTTTGAAACAGAATAAAACTATTAAAGAATTTGTTTAATTTTTTTTTTACTGTTTTTACCTAAGTAGATATCCCGCGCGCTGGAATGACAAGCTGATGATGTCACCTCAAATTCGATTTTCACCTGTAATAAGAATCGTATGTAAAAAACCACAAAATGAAATTTAAATTGTGCCTGAGTTTACTAAGTGATAGAGTTACTTAAACTGGAAATCTCATTGTTAACTGAAGGTTTAAAACAAATAAAATACTAATAACTCTCAAAATATTCGACTTATGGCAAAAATGTATGGAAAAACAATTATTAATTTTTTTACATAATTGGTTGTACAAACGTTTTTGAACCCACTCATAATAACGGAAATATTTTCCGTAGAACGATAAATTCTCTTTGATAGCGACTCACAAACACTCCCACATATTTATGAAAATGCACAGTTACGACGTTAGAAATTGATCAAAGTATCGACTGAAGGGCTGAATAAACAAAGGTTTGGTTGATTATTAGTCATTTTATTTTATTATGAGCAGAAAGTATTTTGTTTCATTGTCCTTGGGAGTAGGCGTTAAATGACCAACGGTGGCTGCAACTCGTTAACGACTCCTGATGTCTTTGCATAAGTATACTAGTAAAATTTAGTATAATACAGTGAGTCAAGGAAGTGTTAATTATCTCTCTAATTTCACACACACACACACACACACACACACACACACACACACACACACACACACACACTCACAAAATCCTTATTTATTTGATGAAGGTGGTACGTAGTAGAACATCGGGCCAGAATCAATCCCAAATCCCTCTCGGCAGTGTAAACATAGGCATCATTAAGAAATGATTACCTCTCTGACTGACCTTAACAACCTGTATTGAATTCGTTTGCTCTCTGATTGGACGTAGATGTTCATTGTGCCACAACTGAAGAGAACCAAACCCTATCCTTTTTTATTAGCATCACCAAAAAAAAAAAATAAAATAATAATAATAAAAAAAAAATAAGATCATAATGAAGTGAGTCAAGAAATGCTTAACGATCTCTATAACGTTCACCGACCTTAACAACTAGTATTGTATCCGTTTTCATTTAGCGACGGGGGAATAAACAATTCTATCCTGTTCGTACTGAGGTGTACGTAAACTTCAGATTCTCAATGGAGCAAGACAAGAAATGTTTGCGTGACTCATTTTTAACAACACACATGTCCATTTTTTTTTTGAGATTCGTCGTAGAGGTATATTTGTAAAACATCGGGAGAGGACACAAAAGTCAAAGCTTTAATCTGATAATATTATCAGAAAGGTAATAATGTTGGCGAGCAGTGTGTTGGTCCCGCCAGTATATATAATACTATTGTCAAATCTGAGGGTTATGGCGTCATTACTGGTTCGAGTACATGTGGTAAGTCTTAGTTGTGATTACACTATTTTCTACAAACCAGTAGAAGTTGGGTGGCTTCAAGGAAGCTCCTGAATCTACATCATACAATGGTCAGGAATTGGTTGGTTACCATCAGCCGGGCTATGTTTGTTTACCTCTTGGCGTTGTGGTGTTTACACGTCCACAGAAGCAAACCCGTGCGAAGGGACTGCGTACACAAAGCAGATTTCAGACCATCGGTATGGCACACTATTGATATTTATTGAAAAATATTTATAATACATTTTCTTTTCAATAAGTCTGGTTAGGATACAATGTTCTGATCCGACGTATAATAACGGAGATATTTTGAACTTTCGAAATACCTTCCACTAAACTCCCCCCTCCTCCTACTCGTCCGATTTCAGCCGTTAACGAATTTTATCTTTATTTTTCCACGAACGCATTTATATCTCGTTTGCTAATGATAAAACAAAAATTGCGAACGCTAGAGAATTAATACACACACACACACACACACACACACACACACACACACACATATATATATATATATATATATATATATATATATATATATATATTTAATTTTGAACGGACCTCATTTTTAGCAGATACCCCTTAAGAGAAATCAGTTACTGAGGTCGTACTCGTAACGCGATTTTCAGAATTTTTCTTCAAATTTCCATCGATCCTACCTCGGAGATGACGAAAATGAGGTGGTTTTTTTCTTAGTTTATGGTCTTTTGTGAACTCTCAGTCCTACTCATCATATTAATAATATGCTTTTATGTTATGAAGCACTTTATTTGAAGCCTACATACCAAATATTGTTCGCATTGGACTTTTACGTTCTATGAAAAATGAAAATATCAGCTAAGTTAACCTGCTTGATGGACTTAGTTCTTCATCTCCTAGATAGGATCGATGGACATATGAGGAAATTTTTCGAATGAGTACAACCTTGTGGAGGGGCGATGCGAGACGTAAAGAAGTGAAGGCCAGATTAACTAAATCAAATATATTAACAATAATAATAAATAATGATAAAGTTATTAACAAAAAAGGTCCATCCACGGCCACACTTCAGACTCCCGATTTCACAGTCAATAATTACTCACTGTAACCTAAAACGTGGTTCACTACGCGAATGCCGATAGGAGACTCACTAAGCCTAACCTCACTAAGTTATAGGGACTTCTCTATAGCAACGTATAGCAGCGAGATACTCGCGAACATATGGAAATTATGACTAGCTGTCAAGGTTATTCATTCGCGAGTACCTCGCCGCTACATCACCTCCCCTCAATGACTGCGTCGAGGAAGCGAACAGGAGGCTTAACCAAACGCCCTCGCTGGGTCACCTGGAATGGTGGAGGCTGGTCATCTTCCTTGGCGGAGTCATTGGAAGGTCTAGCTGGCGGTGGTGTTGCTGCTGAGGGTAGAGGCTGGCTGGAACTGGAATCCTCTTCCTGGAGCAGGAAAGCTGGTTTCAGCCTGTCAATCGTCACGGTCCTGGGTCCTGAAGGCAACTGGATGTCATAGGTTCTGGAGCACCTCTTTAAAACCTTGTAAGGCCCAGTATAAGGCGGGGTGAGTGGGCGCTGCACTGTATCATCCCTCAGGAAAACATGAGAGGATGTCTGTAGGTCGTTGTGGACAAACGGTTTTGCAGTGGATTGGCGATGAAGTGCTGGTCTCAGTAGCTCCAACTGCTCTCGAAGTCGCTGGACAAACTCTTCGGTGCTGGCTCGCTGCTTAGTTGTATCCAACAGTTCTCCAGGCAGTCGCAGGGGTTGTCCATAAACCATCTCTGCGGCGCTGGTGATGCTGTCATCGCGGACTGCTGCACGTAGTCCCAGGAGTACCATGGGTAGAAGAGATGTCCAATTGTTGCTGTTGAGTTGGGCTGTGAGAGCTGTTTTCAGCGTGCGATGCCACCTCTCGACACATCCATTAGCTTGCGGGTGGTATGCAGTTGTCCTACATCGCTGGAATCCCAACGTCTTGGAGAGCTGGTGGAACAAGTCGGACTCAAACTGTCGCCCTTGATCTCTAGTGATACGCGCAGGAACACCGAAACGTGCTATCCAGGACGAACAGAGTGCAGATGCGCAGGTAGCTGCTGAGATGTCCTCAATTGGTTGTGCTTCTGGCCATCTGCTGAACCTGTCTATCATCGTAAGGAAGTACCGCGTACCAGCTGAGCTGGGCAGTGGGCCAATGATGTCCAAGTGAAGATGGTCAAATCTGCCTGAAGGTGGGAAAGTACAAGGTGGTGCGATTGTGTGACGGTGCACCTTCGCTTTCTGGCAAGCAATGCAGGCTCTTGACCACTTGGTAATGTCCACATTCTGGTTCGGCCAGAAATACCGCTTCGCGATGAGTCTGCGTGATCCGCGGGTACCTGGGTGGCTGAGATTGTGAATTAATTTAAATATGGCGAAACGCATACTTTCGGGCACGTACGGACGGACGGAGGTCGTGGATGTTTCGCAGAGTAGGCTACGGGAGATATGGGGGAACTGCATCCACTTGAGCTGGAGACGAGGGTTCTTCAGCAAGTCAGGTATTGTGTCGTCACCGCTCTGTGCTTCCGATAGGGCTTCCATCCCATCAGGGCTGCTGATTTCCGCCACTCTTGAAAACGCGTCAGCCACGTCATTCTCCGCTCCTGCAACATACTGGACATCAGTGGTAAATTGGCTAATAAAACTTACCCACCGAATCCGCATGGGGGTGGAGGTCTCCGGCTTCTGCTGAAATGCGTAAAGAAGTGGTTTGTGGTCAGTCCAAATGGTAAAATGTCGACCTTCCACTTGTGAGCGAAAGTGTCGCACGGCTTGATGAATGGCCAGCAACTCGCGGTCATAAGTTGAATAGTCCCGCTGTGTCCGAGTCAATGTCCTTGAGAAAAATCCTAGAGGTCGCCAGTTTCCATTTACCTTCTGCTGCAGAGCTGCTCCTATAGATGTGCCGGAAGCATCACATACGAGAACTAGCTCCGCTCCTGGAATCGGGTGAGCTATGAGAGCTGCGTTCCTGAGGGCTTCCTTGCAATCTTCAAATGCCTTGATGGAATCCTCGGTCCAAGAGATGGGAGATTTGTCATTTTTCTTGGCTCCCGTCAAGAAAGTATTCAAGGGTGCTTGAATGGCAGCTGCGTGGGGAATGCAACGTCGATAAAAGTTTATCATCCCCAGGAATCGTCGCAGGTCCTTGACAGTAGTAGGGCGAGGATAATTGGTAATGGCTTCGACTTTCTCCGGAAGTGCAGTGATGCCTTGAGGAGTGACCTTGTGGCCCAAAAACTCTATCTCCGTCGCTGCGAATGCACATTTGGAGAGGTTAATCGTCAGACCATGTTCCTGGAGGCGTCGAAAAACTTCGTCTAGATGTCTCTTGTGCTCTTCCTCGTCGGCTGATCCGATGCAGATGTCGTCAACGAAGGGAAAGGCGAAGTCGAGACCACGGAGAACGGAATCTAGAAATCTCTGGAAGGTCTGAGCCGCATTTCGTAGGCCGAAACACATCCTTACGTACTCGTAGAGACCAAATGGGGTGATAACAGCCGTCTTCTGTATGTCTTCCTCCGCTATAGGGATTTGGAAATAGGCCTTCCTGAGATCTAATTTGCTGAAGATCCGCTTCCCATGGAGGTTGACATTGAAATCAGCAATGTTTGGTACAGCATAACGATCGGGTATTGTTTTGGCATTCAGCTGCCTATAATCGCCGCAAGGTCGGATTTCGCCGTTCTTTTTAGGAACGATATGTAGCGCACTTGACCAAGGGCTACTTGACGGACGGATAATGCCTTCCTCCATCATCTGTTCGAATTCGCGTTTCGCGGCCGCGTACCTTTCCGGAGGTAACCTTCGCGATTTCGCGGTGACTGGCGCGCCTCTGGTCTCTATGTGATGGACGACGGGATGAGTCGGCTTCTTAGTAAAAGTGATCGGTGACGTGAGGCTAGGGTACTTCTGGAGAAGTTCGGTGTACCATTGGCCTTCCGGGACAGAATATATTGCCGGTGCTGGAACGTTAGCCGGTTTCCCTTTTGTCGTCAACCCTGTGATCCTGTCGACCAGTTGGCAGCCAGCTAGGTCCACCATCAGCTCGAAATGGTAGAGCAAGTCCGCTCCAATTATGGGTTGCCCTACCTCCGCGAGGATGAATCGCCACACTATTTTCCGCCGCAAGCCTAAGTCCAATTGGATAAGTTTTTCACCATAGGTTGGGATGAGGGTGCCGTTCGCCGCATATAAAGAGACTTCGCTGGGCTTAGTTTTCGGTGTTCTTGTCACAGGGTAAACTGAAACAGCAGCTCCTGTGTCCACCAAATATCGGATGCGGGTTTGCCGATCATAAATGAAAAGGCGGTGATGGGAGTTATTAGCGACGGGTTCCGCCTCAGCCGTCGCTAAATTTAGTTTTCCTGCTTAGTGGGAACTGGAAATTGCTTCCATGAGCATGGTGGTCGGCACTTATC
Organism: Riptortus pedestris; assembly: GCA_019009955.1. Classification (NCBI taxonomy): domain Eukaryota; kingdom Metazoa; phylum Arthropoda; class Insecta; order Hemiptera; family Alydidae; genus Riptortus; species Riptortus pedestris. Next base: position 140,490,701 of record CM032229.1, read on the forward strand.
TGCTTTATCGCGAAATCGTTCATGGTAAAAGCATAACTGCCTATCTCTACTTTTACTCCGTCGGCGTAGTGGTGGGGATAGTGGCGTGTCGGGTTGTCTGGTTTCCAGGGCTTCGATTCGCTCGGTGAGCTTCTCCAGGATTTCCAGTAGCCGATCTTCTCGTTGAGAGAAGCGGGAACGCTTCAATGCCGCCACTTCACAGACTCCAGGATTGCTAAACTCTGCAATGCGGTCGGCTATGTTACTGAGCTTTGCTAAATCTTGCTGCTCAGTAGCGGCAAGTGCTATCTGCATGGCGTTGGGCAATCCCTTCAGCCAAATTGATTTAAGCAGCTCGTCCGTTACCACGGTACCTCCGAGTTGCTGGAGTTCGCGCAAGAAGTGAGATGGTCGGCGGTCTCCTAGGCGTTGATCTTCGAGGAGTTTTCTAATCCGGACATTCTCGGACTCCCCGAAGCTATTCATGATCCTTGTCTTGAGGGTCCCATATGGATTTTCATCAGGGGGGTTACGGACGAGGTCAATAACATCACGTATAACCTCCCTATCCAGTTGTGAAACCACAAGGCGAAATTTTTTTAAAGAGTTACGTACATTGTATAACTCGAAAACAGTCTCGCTTTGAAGAAAAAATATCTCTGGGTCAGCTTTAAAAAAATTTGGCATCTGAAACTTAATAGTGGCCATAGAAGTTGCTTCAGGCTGGGGATTGTGAGCAGGAGTCCGGATCTCATCACCTTCCAATGTGAGTAAGTCAAATAAATCACTGGAGTGCATATTTAAAATGGCGTACTCACGTGTATAGTAGAAAATCACGTCGGGCTTCACCAATGTGGAGGGGCGATGCGAGACGTAAAGAAGTGAAGGCCAGATTAACTAAATCAAATATAGTAACAATAATAATAAATAATGATAAAGTTATTAACAAAAAAGGTCCATCCACGGCCACACTTCAGACTCCCGATTTCACAGTCAATAATTACTCACTGTAACCTAAAACGTGGTTCACTACGCGAATGCCGATAGGAGACTCACTAAGCCTAACCTCCCTAAGTTATAGGGACTTCTCTATAGCAACGTATAGCAGCGAGATACTCGCGAACATATGGAAATTATGACTAGCTGTCAAGGTTATTCATTCGCGAGTACCTCGCCGCTACAACCTCAATAGGTGATTTCCCTTAATGGAAATCTGCTAAAAGACAGCTCACCATTCTTTTCTAAACTTACAATGTATACAGAGTGAATTTTCTTTGCTCTTTTCTTCAACATGGTTCACATACAATTAAAATGTATACCTGTAAACAGGGAAACGTTTATCATCGGCAATCATAATCATAAGGCAATTATAAAACTGAGTTTCTTACTTTTTCTATTATAGTAAATGAGGTAAGCTTCCTAGTTCATAATACATACACCCGATCTTTAATCTAATAAATGTACAGAGAAACATAATAGAACTACTTCCGTCAATTATCTACATAATAACATGTAAATAAAATACCTTGATGCTATAATATATTCTGTTCTTCTACATAATGTATGATAGTTTTATAAGCATTCGTTTGTTATTAATGAGACTGCTGTACTGTTGAAAAGCTTGCTTTTGAGCATGAAGACCCCAACTTTTTGGCATTTTATATTAAACATAGGTCAATTGAGTGTGTATGCACTTAAGCTGAATAGTAGTTTCATTCCAAAAACGTAGGTCTTATAAATAGTATGCTTAGGAGGCTTGCCCTGTGCGAGATATTTTCCTCTCATAATTTACTCCCAAACAAAGAAAGCAGTTGGTTTTCATCAGTTTAGACGTGAGTCAAACCTCCATATATCATTAATTCCAAAAATTACTGCACATTTCACAACTTTTTAGCAGATTTCCCTCAAGGGAAATCCTCGCCTCTAAACCCCCCCCCCTCCCACTGGTCCGATTTCAGCCGTTAACGAACTTGATCTTTCTTTTTACATAAAACGACTAAATATCGAGTTTGGTACCGATCAAACAAAAATTGCGACCGTTAGAGCGGCAACAGACAAATATATATATATATATATATAAAATTGTAACCTCTGTCTGCACATTGATCTTTTTCTCGAAATTCCACGATAACTTTTCGTTTCACATGTCATAGACACCATAACTGCATTTTGTTTCTTTGGTGTCTGTTAGTTTGTTTATTTGTTTGTTTGTTTGCTACCTTTTCACGCATAAACGGCTGAACCGAATTTTATGAAACTTGGTATGTATATTACTATTAACCCAACTTAGACTTTAGGCTATGTTAATATTCTCTGAGATGAACAGGAGTGAGGGTTATAAGAGAGGCCTGAAATAGGCTATGTTAATATTCTCTGAGATGAACAGGAGTGAGGATTATAAGGGAGGCCTGAAATTAAAAATAGTGATATTTCGTTTCCTATTGGTTTTTCGGCAAATATGAACATAACAAAAGTTGTTAATTTTGTTATTTAGAGTAACTTTTGTTATATACACGTTTTTCGTATACCGAATTATAAACGAGATATACTCTAAAACCTATGGCGGAAGTGAACAATTTTATTTGGCACAACAGACTCAACCGAACTTAATAAAACTCGGCATGTGAATTAGCACTAACTCTTCCATGATAATAATCCGTACCAACATTTCGATAGACGAGCAGGAGTGGGGGTTGTAAGGGAGGACTGAAATTAAAAATGCCGATATTTCGTTTCCTTTTGGTTTTTGGCAAAAAAAAAAAAAAAAAAAAAAAACACTTGATAAAAGTTGGTTATTTTGTTATTTGAAGTAACTTTTGTTATATTCTCTTTCGTCGTATAACAAAGTATAAACCAGATATTGACTAAAAACTAAAGCGGGAGCCAACAGTTTTGTTGAGCACTAACGATTGAACCGAACTTAACAAAACTCGGTATGTGAATTAGTAATAATTCTTCCATGATTATAAGCTACATTACATTTTTTAGGTCCAACGGGGAGTCGGGGTTATGAGGGAGGCCTGAAATGAAAAATTGCGATATTCCGTTCACCACTGGTTTTTCAACAGATGAGTATAACGAAAGTTGTTTGGTGTGTTATTTAAAGTAACTTTTATTATACACACTTTTGTCGTATAACAAAGTATAAACGAGATTTACGCTAAAACTATAGCGGTAGTAACCAATCGTATTAGTACAAATTAATGTCTATTTTATATAGGCGTAATAATGTTATGTTTTTTAGACTTATATGGCAGTTCTATGTATAATTCGGGATAGTGAAGTTATTATAACTTCTCTGCTTGGTAACCCTCAAGCGGAAATAGAAGTTGCATGGAGGCTTATACAGTTAACTGCGTTAACTTATTACCTGTTGAATGTTGGCACTATTGGAATTTCTTTCTACTTACATTTGACTATTTCTGAACTATGTGTGCTCGGAGTGGGTTTGACAGAAAATATGTGCATTATAGATACTATTTAATTATAATAAATGCCATGTGATTATGATTTGAATTATTCACGATGTATCAAACAGTAGAGTGGGATTGATTGGGAACTCAGTTTCATTTACTCTTTTTAATTAAAACTTCTATAAGTCCTTTCAGTTACCTGTCCATTATGGAAAAATAATATGCCCAGACAGTAAGTATAATTGTACACATTGAAGCCTTGCTATAAAAATACCCTCAATGGTATAAAAAGCCTTTAATGATTTCCCGAGCGAAGCCGGGTACCTTAGCTAGTATATATATATATATATATATATATATATATATATATATATATATATATATATATATATATATATTTACAGTTTTGAACGGACTTCATTTTCGTCATCTACTAGGTAGGATCGATGGACATTTGAAGAAAAATTTCGAAAATTCCGTCATGAGTCCAACCTCAATAGCTGATTTCCCTTAGGGGAAATCTACTAAAACATGGAAAAGGAAAAAACCTCATCCTGCCATAGCTATATCTGGCAAATATCAATTGTAAATTTATTACCTTGGTTTGAAAGAAGTAGAAACTTATTCAATATACAGAAATTATTCCTGTCAAGTGTTTAAGATATACATGATCTATTTTCATGCTCTTTTATTTATCTATTATCTAATGCCCGTGACCCACTTTTTTGAAAGTACGCTTGACTTTTTTAAGTCGTGATGTTAATTATACTTTCACATTTTTACGTCTTCGAAAAAGACCTTGTAATCTCAGTGTTTTGCCTATCACTATGGCACTTCATTTGGAGGCACATGGAGGTCTTTATTCTTATTTGATGGGACCTTAAAACTGTTTAATGATTTCCCATAAGGGATCATCTGTTAGCGGCCTCGTGTCAGGATTTTCGAGACTTTTAGCAGATTTCCCTTGGGGAAAATCAGCTATTGAGGTCGTACTCATGACGTGATATTCAAAAATGTTCTTCAAATGTCCATCGATCGGTAGACGGAGCAAATGAGGTCCGTTCAAAATTTTATAAAATATATTTATATATATATATATATATATATATATATATGTTTATTTAATATATTAAAGTCCACTTTTTGCAACTGTGGCTAATTGGGACGGGTTATCTACAGGTTACCACCCTCTTCTAGCCAAGGTAGGTTTACTATAAATAATTAAATTTACTATAAATATTGTTATATACGTTTATTCTCTATCTTGAATATTAACCGAGATATTTGCATTTTTCAGTTTTCAGCAAACCGCCACTTCTACTCATTTTACGTAAACAATACTCTGCTACATAATAAATCACATTATTGGAAGTTTAAATACCAAAAATTGTATTCAAGAGATCTTTTTTTTATACGAGATACATGCAAATATTTCCTGGCGACCCCCCCCCCCATCTTAAAGTTTTAGACTACTAAAATTTTATTGATTAAGATAACAATTATTCTGACTTATTATTAATTACAGTACTAGATAGAGTTAATAGTTCTCAATAATATTAATGTGTTATATTCTGATATATTTCAGTAATTGTTTTTCTTTCCGGTGTGAGGCGGCTGACCAGGTTGTTTACATTTCTAACCTAACGCTTCCTGTCGGCAGGTTATTGAAATTGGATGAAACATTTCTTATTTCCGTTTGTATTTATTCACGGTGTTTTTGTGTTACCAGTATGTATATTTATCTATTACTGAACTTCACGAGGGAAATCTGCTTAGTTTACGCAGCCCCTGCGTGACGTACTTTTTTTTTATGTGTGCGCGGATAATGGAAGACGAGATAGGCTAACTTCGGGTCTAGTCGGAGTTTCCGCCAAAAGCTCGTTCGGCCGAATCCGTAACTGTTTGGCTTTCGTGATATTTTTCTATTGTAAAACTTCACGTGGGAAATCTGCTTAGTTTGGGAAGCCCCTGCGTGACGGACGTTTTCTTCAAATGTAGATCGTCCCTACTTTGGAGATGACAGACACGCCTGTTCCGAGCTGTTCCGAAAAGTAAGTCGATTTTCCACGTGCATGAAAGACACGCTGATAATTTAATTTTACTATCTATATTCAATTTCCCCCTCAATAAGGAACACACGAAAACAGGAATCGAAATTTAGGCATCTTGCCCAAAGAAGTATAAACACTGAGGTATACAAATGCATCAGTCACTTGATCTTACACTCTAAGCAATACCAGATTTACATAAATCAGTCAGCCAGGTGTAAGTCATGGCCGTCTCATTTAAAGGCCACTACACAGTCTAGTGAAAATGCAGATTAATTATTCATGACTGAAGTAATTTTTATTACATATAATCCTTTACAAATAGCAGGCAATTCGCAATTCTATTACAAATCCAGCAGTTTATATTGCAGTAATATTTATTTTCCAGTATATAAGCTTTCCATATAAAACAAATTGATATTAAACCCCCCATTTAGGACTTCCCATTCTAATGAACAACATCATGAATAATACTATAATTAAATTTTAGAGACGCAATTCATTGAATAAAAATCCTTAGTCCCACCCTGGCTAGAAAAGGGCGGTAACCTGTAGTTGACCCGTCCCAATCAGCATTAGTTGCAAAAAATGGACGTTAAAAAATAATTGAATTTTTATAATTAAATTCATAAACCAGCCGCTATGGGAACGACTAGAAACATTTATTAACATCTTCTTTATGCTATATCGGTTAATAAGGGAACAGCGATAATATCGGTATTAATTTCAAACTACTGAATACAAGGTTGGTAGGTCATAAATTGACAAAAACTAGAGCAGCATTAATTATTGAGACTACAAGTGCACATATTCTAAAATACAAATACAGATTTGACGCTAGATGTTCCAATAATCAAGCTGAAAAATATGCTTTTTAAAAGATACTAAATATATTATAAAATCATCTCTAGGTAAACCGAGAGTGGAGATTTCGATTCTCGCACGGGCAATAGGAATTTATTTAGTGACCAACTCATTAAATAGAATCCTTAGTCCCACCCTGGCTAGAAAAGGGTGTTGATATGTAGATAACCCCAATCTCAATGAGCCACAGTAGCAAAAAGTAGACGTTAATAAATAAAAATAATAATAAAATCATCATGTAACCTACACAAAATTACGATCATGCACACAGACAACACGACTCCCATTTACTCAATACGTAACCCTAATATATACAAAATACTCACAGAAAGCATTAGACAAACTAGTCATTTAAATATACACATACACATAGACTAGATAAAAGTCCATTCAAAAAATATTGGAAACGAACAAGCTGACATGCTTGCAAAGAATGAAACTTAAGGTGCAATACTAATCTCAAAATCTCACTCGTACCACTTTCATACATTAAAAATGACTTACCTACCGACACAATGCATAAATGGAACAGAGAATGGACGACATGTAACAAATATAACTCACAACTACTACAACAGAATTGAGTCACCATCACAAATATACACAATTTGTAACGGAACATGGACAAACAGGACTTTATTTAACAAGATTTAAAACTCAAGACAAAATAAACTTGCAACACACAGACAACGAAAACGTTTTTACACGTACTATATTACTGCCCAAAATTTAATCACAATAGATAAACATAATAATGAACATAATTTTGAATAAGGTCATTTGCCAAAACAACCCCATATATTATTCAATGAATATGAATAATAGGATATATTTTGCCTCGAACAAATTAAGAATTTATGAAGAATTAAGAATTTAATTTTTCTTTTAATTTCATTTATTAATTTTATTTTTAATTATCTCGCTTATTTCACAATTTTATTTTAGGATGGTAATTCATTAAATTGTAAATATTCTAAAAATTAAGTAATATGAATTCGTTCAGTGACGAACTAACTAATGCTAAATACATAGGTCGTTGCTCTAAATACACGCGTAAACGTAGAGTTGTAGACTCGAGTCCCTTGTTAGTAATATGAATTCGTTCAGTGACGAAATAACTAATGCTAAATACATAGGTTGCTGCTCTAAATACACACAGTAAACGTAGAGTTGTTGACTCGAGTCCCTTGTTGGTAATATGAATTCGTTCAGTGACGAAATAGCTAATGCTAAATACATAGGTTGCTGCTCTAAATACACGTGGTAAACGTAGAGTTGTTGACTCGAGTCCCTTGTTGGTAATATGAATTCGTTCAGTGACGAAATAACTAATGCTAAATACATAGGTTGCTGCTCTAAATACACGCGGTAAACGTAGAGTTGTTGACTCGAGTCCCTTGTTGGTAATATGAATTCGTTCAGTGACGAAAAAACTAATGTTAAATACATAGGTTGCTGCTCTAAATACACGTGGTAAACGTAGAGTTGTTGACTCGAGTCCCTTGTTGGTAATATGAATTCGTTCAGTGACGAAATAACTAATGCTAAATACATAGGTTGCTGCTCTAAATACACGCGGTAAACGTAGAGTTGTTGACTCGAGTCCCTTGTTGGTAATATGAATTCGTTCAGTGACGAAATAACTAATGCTAAATACATAGGTTGCTGCTCTAAATACACACAGTAAACGTAGAGTTGTTGACTCGAGTCCCTTGTTGGTTATATGAATTCGTTCAGTGACGAAATAACTAATGCTAAATACATAGGTTGCTGCTCTAAATACACACAGTAAACGTAGAGTTGTTGACTCGAGTCCCTTGTTGGTAATATGAATTCGTTCAGTGACGAAATAACTAATGCTAAATACATAGGTTGCTGCTCTAAATACACGCGGTAAACGTAGAGTTGTTGACTCGAGTCCCTTGTTGGTAATATGAATTCGTTCAGTGACGAAATAACTAATGCTAAATACATAGGTTGCTGCTCTAAATACACGCGGTAAACGTAGAGTTGTTGACTCGAGTCCCTTGTTGGTAATATGAATTCGTTCAGAGACGAACTAACAAATCCTAAATACGAGCGTCGATTAACCCTAGGTTTACCAAAGCCTAACCTGAGTCTCCACATTTAGGGTGATAAATAAAAGTATATACTTAATTTAGGGACCGAAAATACTTCTACTAGTCTTTTTAATACGTTTTGTGGAGAACCTTAAGTTATAGCGCCCCGTATTGTAATTGTTAACAGAAATATTGATGCTATTTTGGTTTACAACTATCCAGGTGATGAGTACTAACCAAATTATCAATAATTTGTAAATATGGGCTTAAATAAGGAGCATTCCGTCACGCAATTACTCCATCTTTCTTTTTATATGTAATGCTTAAAATTACCTTGTTCAAAATTTTATAGTTTACAATTTTTGTTTTAAACATTCAAATACCTTAAGGAGTATATTAACTATATACAGATTACTATAAATGTCCGATATGCGTGTTATAGATAAATTAATATCAAGTATAATTAAAGATATAGCCTCGTAATGGTTGAAATCGAGCCAAGGCGAGCCGTGGATTAGATAAGGAATAAAATACGAAGTGATGTATATTTCTGTCGTATCAAAACATCTTAAGTTCCAAAGCTATTAACAAAAAGTACACTTTTCCTTTCAGCAATATTATCACTAAACATCACTGTCCATCTTAAATTTCAAGTAGTATTTATTAAAAATCGATGGGTAGAAATGAGTGTTTATCAAGGGCAAAAACTAGAAGGTACGAATAACTCGTATAATATTTGATCTGAGAAAAAATGAATACAGCAATTTTAGGGCATCAATAGTTAATGTTTTCTTTACAACTTATAGTGATGGAGATAATTTGAATGTTCGCTTTCTTGGTCTATTTTCAGCCATTAACGACAACGAACTTTAGCGTTGAATGAAACATTTTTATATCGAATATGGTATAGATGAAATTAATATTTTCGAGATCTTCGCACTGAAAGAGCTGAATGGAAACAATATTCGTCATTTAAGCTTGGAATAAGACGTTTGAAGATGTATTGATTATTTGTTAATATGAAATGAGTAGGAGTGGGGGTTTACTGAAGGCTGCAAGTTGCAAATATCTCGGTAACTATTCCATGATCAATGTATATAAGAACATCAGAAGAACCACAAGAGAGGATTTCATTTGACCTTAGAAGCTGAAAATCGCGTTATGTGTAAATGGAGACACTTCTCCGTAAACAGCTGCGATTAACACGATAAAGAACACGACAACCTGCTACTACAAGAATAACACGGCAATGCTGCAACACTGGCGCCACGCAGTGGAGGCTTGTCGACAATGAAGTGTTCAACTATTAAATTGCTAGTTGCATAACAATTATAAATATTACGATAACCTGTGTATATTATTTTCTCAATTAAAAGTTGTGTAAGGGTAAATACATAGAAATAATATATTTTTCGACCGGGAAATCATCGACTGAACTTGTATTCATGTGTTTATTAAAAAATGTATATATATACTATCTCAGAGGTAACAAAAAAAGTCCGATCTAGATCGTCGATTGTATATCTAGATATACAAAACATACAAAAGGCTGTGACCCTGCTGTGTAAACAAAACAAGGAAGGTTACTATAACCCTAGTCCTAGTGCACTAACCATGTGTAATAGTTTGTAGGTATCTTTAGTCATGGTAAGTAACAATAAGAAAAAAAACCACCCTTTTACAATAATGTGTAATAACAATGTGCAATATTATAAAGTAGTACCTGTACTTTTACAGCCCTGAAGAAGAGAATATAAAGATTCTCGAAATATCGGCTTAAACTAAGATTTTTTTTCACAACATTGACCAAAACTCCAAAAAGAATAACAACACCATATATATATATATATATATATACACACACACACACCCACACACACACACACACACACACACACACACACACACACACTCATACACATATGAAGTATTAACGGACTACACCTGGTAATTGGACTCGTGAACAGGTGACCGAACAAGGGAATAAGAGGATCAAAAGGACATGCAGTGGTTTCCCATTGCCTTCTTCATCAGATCATCCTGCAATAAAGGCATCTCGAGGAAAATTCCATTCACACCAGTTAATGGATGAGTGGAGAAAATTCTATTCTAGTCCAGAGTTGTTAGATAGCCATCCCTCTGTAGACTGCATAAGCTGACTATTTTATTCTTACAGTAATCGCATTTCACAACTGGGGCGACTGAGCGACGTATCAGTTAACTTTTTTATCATAAGTTTATCATATTTACGCAAGTAGGCTCATTTCTGCAAATATTTTCAGTATTGTCCTACATAATACTTTTTTGAAAATTTTGTTATATTTTGTTATGTAAGTAGTGTAAAAAGCGGTCAATATACTAGCTACGGACATGTAGTTATTTAGTCAAAATGTATAGTAGGCATATGTGAGTCCTTAGATAGCAGTCAGTTAGTACATGTTTTATAGTAAGGCTACAGTTACTGTGTTGGCAGTAGAGTTCGTCTTCTCCAGTAAGCACTAACCTCGTTAAATCTACTTCTTCTCTTCTGATAAGCTGACTAATGATAGGCATTAGTCAGTATGAGTAAATAAACTACAACTTTAATCTACCCTCCAGTCTTGCCACACTGAAATGTTGCAAGCGAGAATTTCAAGGAGAGGATATATGTATATTCATTTTTGTCATCTCTATGATTACAACGTCAATAGCTGATTTTCTTTAAGGGAAATCTGCTTAAAAACAAAACTACCCGAACTTCCTTTATTTTGAACAAGAAAGTCGAAATCAGTTAAAGGCTTGTGGAGCCCAGTTCTGTCAAAATCAATTAATATTTACACATGTATGCATGAGCATCAAACCACGAAACTGTAGCCACCTGACTGGGTTTCTTAAGAGGTTAATTGGAAACACGATACAATGGGGATTGCAGGTGGTCTAATGCACATGAGCCCAGACGCAATGCACAGTTAGTTCATTAATTCCACCACTTTTCTTTTCTTTTTCTTTTTAAAAAAAAATTGATTTCCTCGAGCAATTCTCAAAATAAGTATAAAATAAGAATAAAAGTTCAATGACTACTCTGCTGGATGGGGGGCTTGGCCTGTGGGCGCGAAGGGGGTGTGGACACCTGCAAGGACGTCCACCTTCTTTATGATTGTCAATGACCAGCTCTTTCATTAGCACACTTTCTCTACCGGATCCTCTCGCGGCTCATGGCCAAGGCCTAATATGCCACGTCAAATTTCGCTCTCGTCCTAAAATTCTACCGCCCCGGACTATTAAAAGTTACTAACCTGTAGATAACCCGTCCCAATTAGCCGGAGTGGCGAAAAGCCCCTCGCGAAGGGGCTGCGTTAACTAAGCAGATTTCCCCACGTGCTTGCATTTATCTAGAAACGTAAAAGTTCAATGAGAATAATATTTGGTATTTAGCCTTCAAATAATTTGCTACATAATATAACATCTTGTTGTTAATATGACATGAGTAGTAGTGGGGGTTTACTGAAGGCCGAAAAAAAAAAAATGCAAATATCTCGATTAATAATCAAGATTATAAAACTACATATATAACGACATTTATAGAACATTACATTAGCAATAAGATCGATTTTATACTAATTTTCGATTAGGCGTATAATAACAGAGATATTTCGAATTTTAGAAATTCTCCCCTCTTTTTCCCACCCCCTCCCTCTGGTCCGATTTTGAGTACAACCTAAATAGCTGCACCTTTGGGGGTTTACAAAAGATTGACACCAAAAAATGCAAATAGATCGGTTAAGATTCCAATTATACGTACTGCTTGGATCAGACAATAGAAAATTAATTTGCAACAAGATTGGTTGTGTAATATTTTTTCGATCCAACCCTTAATATTGGAGTTATTTCAAATTTTCTAATTATAGGCCGATTTCAGCCGTTACTGTGCAGTCATTAATTTTGCATTAAACGGATAAATATCCAGTGCGATATTGATCAAGCAAGAATATTGAAGTCTCAAAAGTAAAATTTTAAACAATGACCTGGCACCGATACTATTTACATATATCTCACAAATAAAAAGTAAAATAGAAACAACAATATTTAGAATTCAAGCTTGAAATAAAACGTCTCATGATGTATCTGCATATTAGCCGATTTCCCCTAAGGGAAATCAGCTATTGAGGTCGTACTCATGACGCGATTTTCGAAAATTTTCTTCAAATGTCCATCGATCCTACCCAGGAGATGACGAAAATGAGGTCCGTTCAAAATTATATATATATATATATATATATATATATATATATATATATATATAGATATATATTTGTCTGTTAACGCTCTAGCGGTCGCAATTTTTGTTTGATCGTTACGAAACTCGATATTTAACCGTTTTATGTAAAAAGACAGATCAAGTTCGTTAATGGCTGAAATCGGACCAGAGGGAGGGGGGTTTTTTCGAAAATTCAAAATATCTCTGTTATTATGCATCGGATCGAAAAATTGTACAGAACCAACCTTATTGCAAATTAAAGTTACTATAAAGATTGTTATATACATTTATTCTCTATCTTGAATATTAACCGAGATATTTGCATTTTTATGAAGTCTGTGGTGGGGTATAGTTCGGATTATGTCGGCCATCTTCGTCATTTCTCGGCTCTGGCGGAAGCTTCTTCTAACCTGGCGTTTTTAACCTTACCTTACCTTCCTTACTTTGTGAGATTTATGCAAATACGTTTTGTTCATCCGCCCCCCCCCTTCTTTAGTTCTTGGACTACTAAAATTTGAGTTATTAAAATATAAATTATTCTTACAATTCAGAAGCCGTTTCAGTTGGGTATTTATTTTAATTAACTGAAAGATTTCTCATTATCTAATCACGGTGGTATTGTGTTACCAGTATGCAGATTTCTCTAGTGTAAAACTTCACAGGGGAAATCTGCTTAGTTTACGCAGCCCCTGCGTGACGGACTTTTTTTAATATAATGTGAGTAGGAAAGGGGGTTCACTATTGACAACTAATTAAAACTTAAAAATGATAATATCTCGGTTTATATTCCATTAACTGGTCAGAGTATTATGCGAAATTGATGAATATCGAATTTGGTATGGCTCAAAGGAAAATTCCGACTTCTAGATTAGGAGAAGAAGAATATATACATAATTTTCAACGGACCTAATTTCGTCATTTCCTTGGTAGGTCCCGTGGATATTCAAAGAAATTTTTCGGAAGATCGTGTCAATTTTAGAACCCAATACTTCATTTCCCGTAAAAATGTATAAAATAGATCTACAGAGGAGGGGGTGGGGCGCATTAACACAAATCGCAATTTACGACATTGTCCTTAAAATACCGAACAGGTGGTTTGTGTTGAAAGGAAATATATAATTCCACACATTAAGCATATTTTCTTTATGGGACATCAGCTATTGAGGTTGTACTCATGAAGCAATTTCCGACATCCTATCCCAAAGATGAAGAAAATGAGGTTCGTTCAAATACATGCACTTTTGGGTTTGTTACCAGTGTCCCAAATGGTCTAATAGGGGTTAGTGTACAGAACACAATATTCTGTTTTAAATGTTTTGAAAACCACTTCAATGTTGAAGAAATTGAAAAGACAGTAAGGTTTAATGACTGGATTCTTATTGCATAATACCTGGAGGATTTAGGCCAATTAAAAAAAATTTATACAAACGGTATTGAGGTTTTTGAAAGAAAGGAGCAAAAGTACAAAACTTAGGCAAACTTATACCAAAAATGTGCTATTCTGCCAAAGAGTTAAACAGCCAATACTATTCATATTATGGATATACAGTAGTAATCCATAAATATTTATACGAACAGTAAATTAATTCTAATGACACTCCATAACTCCGATATTATGAGTCAGATTGAATAATGTTATAAACGAACTTGTTTATTCTTTTCCATTACTTAATCGCTGAATGCAAATTAGGTACTGTGATAATAAATAAAAAGCCCCTCCCCCCCCCCGCCCCAAGCAGGAGCAGCGTAGTTAGAGGCTTTTCTGAGATTTCTAGAATTTAGAATAGTTTAGTTTCATCATTCAAATCATATTAATGTCTAGAATCCGACACCATTCCATAATAAAACATGCCTATCTTGACATTTTAGCAGATTTCCCTTAAGGGAAATCAGCTATTGAGGTTGTAATCATGCTCAAATGTCCATCGATCCTACCTAGTAGATGACGAAAATGAAGTCCGTTCAAAACTGTATATATCTATATATATGTATATATATATATATATATATATATATATATATATATATATATATATAGATCTATCTATCTATCTATCTATATATTTGTCTGTTATCTAGCGGTCGCAATTTTTGTTTGATCGGTACCAAGCTCGATATTTAGTCGTTTTATGTAAAAAGAAAGATCAAGTTCGTTAACGGCTGAAATCGGACCAGTGGGAGGGGGGGTTTAGAGGGGAGGATTTTTGAAAATCCAAAATATCTCCGTTACTATACGTCGGATCAAAAAATTGTACAGAATCAATCTTATTGCAAATTAAATTTACTATAAATATTGTCTATACATTTATTCTCTATCTTGAATATTAACCGAGATATTTGCATTTTTATGAAGTCTGTGGTCGGGTATAGTTCGGATTAGGTCGGCCATTTCCGCCAGTACTAGTCTCAGGTGGAAGCTCCTTCTAACCTTACCTGTCGTTTTTAACCTTACCTTACCTTCGTTACTTTGTGAGATTTATGTAAATACGTTCTGTTCATCGCCCCCCCCCCCCACGTTGTTTTGTTGTTGGTCTACGAAAATTTGAGTTATTAAAATATAAATTATTCTTACAATTCAGAAGCCGTTTCAGTTGGGAATTTATTTTAATTAACTGAAAGATTACTCATTACCGTTTGTATTTAATCACGGTGGTATTGTGTTACCAGTATGCAGATTTCTCTATTGTAAAACTTCACATGGGAAATCTGCTTAGTTTACGCAGCCCCTGCGTGACGGACTTTTTTTCTCTAGAGTTTTTGGCGGAGCAGAAACAAAAGAAAACTTTTAAGTACTGTTGAAAACAAAACTATATATAACAACAATATACCCAAATAATAGACTGATAACAACAAATTGCTAAAAAGTAATAGGATATGTTTTAATTACGTTAATGATAACCCCATAAAATAATAACCAAAGGAGAAGAAGAATAACCCCCCATTGATATTATAATTGATTCAACAACATGTATGCAAATATATAAAACATCATATGTATAAGTAAATGTGAGCAAACTTTGTACTTCGGCTTTAGCGAAGAATTGAAAGATTTTTGTGAAATTTTTACGTCTGAGCAACCTCAATAGTTGATTTTTCTTAAGAAAACCCGCTAAAATCTCAACATTACATAAAATATTTAAACGTGCCCCAATCATGGCTTCCCTGAGTTCTTTCATGTTTCCATGCTAACTTTTCTGTCGCTGTTATGAATATGGAATTGCGTTGAGAACCTCGTTTTAGCAGATTTCCCTTAAGGGAAATCAGCTATTGAGGTTGTACTCATGACGCGATTTTCGAAATTTTTCTTCAAATGTCCGATCGATCCTACCCAGGAGATGACGAAAATGAGGTCCGTTCAAAACTGTATATATATATGTATATATATATATATATATATATATATATATATATATATATACCTATCTATCTATCTATATATTTGTCTGTTACCGCTCTAGTGGTCGCAATTATTATTTAATCGTTACCAAACTCGATATTTAGTCGTTTTTTGTAAAATGAAATATCAAGTTCGTTAACGGCTGAAATCGGACCAGTGGAAGGGGGGGGGGTTAGAGGGAGGTTTTTTGAAAATTCGAAATATCTCCGTTACCATACGTTGGATCAAAAAATTGTATAGAACCAATCATATTGCAAATTAAATGTACTATAAATATTGTTCTATACATCTATTCTCTATCTTCAATATTAACCGACATATTTGCATTTTTATTAAATGTGGGCCGATAACGAACGTTTCGGCCAAAAGCTAGTTCGGCCCTAACTGTTAAGCTCTCGTATAGAGGTTTCTCTATTGTATAGCTTCACGTGGGATATCTGCTTAGTTTACGCAGCCCCTGCGTGACGGACTTTTTTAGTAATTGAAATGTCAATACTTTAAGACAATAACAAACTTTTTAATCCGATTATATTAGAAAAAAACTGAGGTATATGCGATTTTGTATTTAATCACCCTTACAACGCCCACTCATGGTTAGTAAACTGAATATATGCCACAAACCCTTACAGAATTTGAATTCAAAATATCTCCGTTACTACATATAAGTCGGATCGAAAAAGTGTATAGAATCAATCTTATTGAAAATTAAATACACTATAAATAATGTTATATACATTTATTCTCTATCTTGAATATTAACCGAAATATTTGCATTTTTCAGTTTTCAGCCTTTAGTAAACCCCCTCTTCTACTAGTGTTACATAAATAATGCTCTGTTATATAATAAAATATATTAATTGAAGCCTAAATACCAAAAATTGTTTTCATTGAACTTTTGCTTTGTGAGATATATGCAAGTGCGTTCTGTTGACCCCCTCCTCCTTCTTTTGTTTTTGGATTATTAAAATTTGAGTGATTGAGATAAAACTGATTATAATTCATTACAAATTACACTACTAGCTTTAGTAAATTGTTTTCAATAAAATTAATATGTTATATTCAAATATATTTCATTAATTGTTTGTCTTTCCGGTCTATCTATGCAGCGCTAAGAGGTAGGCTGGCCTGTTTGTTTACAATTCAGCCTTGTATTGTACATTTACTGAGCATTCATGGCTGTGTTACCTGTATGTATATTTATCTATATATATATAAAATTGTAACCTCTGTCTGTACATTGATTTTTTTCCCGAAATTTCACGATAACTTTTCGTTTCACATGTCATAGACACCATAACTGCATTTTGTTTCTTTGGTGTCTGTTTGTTTGTTACCTTTTCACGGATTAACGGCTGAACCGAATTTTTTGAAACTTCGTATGTATATTACTACTAACCCAACTTAGACTTTAGGCTATATTAATATTTTCTGAGACGAACAAGAGTGGGGGTTATAAGGAAGCCTGAAATTAAAAATAGCGATATTTCGTTTCCTATTGGATTTTCGGTAAATATGGCCAAAACAAAAGTTGTTTATTTTGTTATTTAGAGTAACTTTTGTTCTATACATTTTTTTCGTATACCGAATTATAAACGAGATATACGCTAAAACCTATAGCGGAAGTGAACAATTTTATTTGCAACAAAAGACCCTCCCGAAATAAATAAAACTCGGTATATGCATTAGCACTAACGCTTTCATTATAACAAGCCATACCAGGGGGGTGCCATTCGGCAGGTGCGCAGATCAAAAATTTTTGCGACTTTGGCGCACGACGTCACTGGGCTGAACAGAGCTTTGTTTACATTGTGAGCATCGTTGTGTTTTTAGTTAATTGTTTTATTTTCCATTGTTATAAGTGATTTTTTTTTTCAAAATGAGTGAGTGTGCTATGGCAACATGTTCCAACAACTCTAGGAGAACAGGCAAGTCTGTATCTTATCACCGGTTCCCGAAAAACGAAGAAATTAAGAAACAGTGGATAGTTCTGTGTAGACGAGGAGATTTGAAATTTAATCCTACTTTTGCTCGGGTTTGTTCAGAACATTTCAGTGATAGTGATTACCAAAGGAATTTACAAGCAGAATTGTTAGGCTATGTTCCTAATAGATTGATATTAAAAGAAGAAGCTGTGCCGCATCTTAATTTACCAGTATCGTCCGTAAGTAAACAAACACCTACTAGCTCTACTTCTGACTCAAAATATGAAACATCTAGAGACTGTAGGAGTAAAAAACGTGAAATAACTCAACGTGCCCTGCGTCACATTAATGAGATTTCTCCCAAAAAGCTGAAAAGTGATTTTTCATGTAATACAGAAGAAGTTGATTGTGATGGATGTATTCTCTTAAAGGAAAAAATTGCTGAATATGAATCCCAATTAAAGTCCTTGCTGATCCAAGTATAAAATTTAGAAAGTAATAACTTTAATTTAAAAAAGAGAGTTACTAAATTGCTAACAGTTATTTACCAGATAAAAATGCAAAAAGAAGAAAAAATGCAGTGGAAAAAGAAATGGAAAGGATTTGTTATCCAATATTATCCAAAGCTCAAATTCAGAACATACACTCAAAAAATATCAGCAGCAACTGTTTTGGGCAAGACAGACTTCATGCGAATGGGAGCTTTTAAAAAGGTAAGATTTAAAATACATATTAGAAACAGAATAATTTTCTTGTATTCTTTCCTATAGAGCACTATAGGAGTTTATTTCCCATGCTCCATCATTAATGATATTACATGTTTCCTTCGCAGTTATTTATTCTATGGGACAGTGCGGATTCAATGCAAACACTCAAAAAATATCAGCAGCAACTGTTTTGGACAAGACAGACTTCATGCGAATGGGAGCTTTTAAAAAGGTAAGATTTAAAATGTAAGAAACAGAATAATTTTCTTGTATTGTTTCCTATAGAGCACTATAGGAGATTATTTCCCATGCTCCATCATTAATGATATAACATGTTTCCTTCGCAGTTATTTATTCTATGGGGCAGTGCGGTTTCAATGTATACACTCAAAAAATATCAGCAGCAACTGTTTTGGACAAGACAGACTTCATGCGAATGGGAGCTTTTAAAAAGGTAAGATTTAAAATATTAGAAACAGAATAATTTTCTTGTATTGATTCCTATAGAGAACTATAGGAGATTGTTTCCCATGCTCCATCATTAATGATATTACATGTTTCCTTCGCAGTTAGTTATTCTATGGGACAGTGCGGTTTCAATGCATATGCTCCAACATCAGTGCCATTCTCTTCACAAGGATGCTACTGGAACCAAGGAATCCAGTGACTAAATATAAGCATCTCATTATTACAAGGAGGACTACATGCCAATGATAACCTTTAAAAATCTTGTACCTATATTGACTAGCTGATGTTTAAAATAATTTAGTCATTTCTATTCATTTTTAACTGGGTATCATTGTTTATTGCTTGGTTAATCTCAATTTAATTAACTTTTATTTGTTTGTATAATAGAAGTCATTACTGTTATGTTTTGAAGATTTCATCTTATTATAGTAAAGTTTTACTTTTTGTTGTGCTAATTACCTAGAAAAATTACGATTTTTAAATGTAACCCAACATATATAAATTTAATGAACTATTATGTATTTATTTTTAATGGAATCTAATTTGTACATGGTTTATTTGAAATAAAATATATTCAACTAAAGTAATTTGTATCATTTACAGACATATACCATTTTAACAATTTTTTATTCGCCAAATTAATCAGAAAACTGCTTATATTGATCGTATTTCGGCTTGTCCGCCAGGAATCTTTCAGCCCAGTGACGTAGAGGCTTGCTGCATTCTGATTGGCTACTCGCGAATGGCACTACCTTATCTTATACGTACCTTGGCCATACCAACATTTCTAGGGACGGGCAGGAGTGGGGGTTATAAGGGAAGCCAGAAATTAAAAATAGCAATATTTCGTGTCCTATTGGTTTTTCAGCAAATATGAACATAACAAAAGTTGTTTATTTTGTTATTTAGAGTAATTTTTGTTATATATACTTTTTTCGTATACCGAATTATAAACGAGATATACGCTAAAACCTATTGCGGGAGCAACAATTTTATTTGGCACAAAAAACTCAACCGAATTTGATAAAACTCGGTATGCGTATTAGGAATAATGCCTTCATTATAATAAGCCGTATCAACATATCTAGGGGGGGGGCTGGAGTGGGGGTTGTAAGGGAGGCCTGAAATTAAGAAGAGCGATATTTCGTTTCCCATAGATTTTTTCGGCAAATATACACATGACAAAAGTTGTTTACTTTGTTATTTAGAGTAACTTTTGTTATATATACTATCGCCGTATACCGAAGTATAAACGAGATATACACTAAAAACTAGAGCGGGGGCCAACAACTTTGTTGGGCACTAACTATTGAACCGAACTTAAAAAAAACTAGGAATGTGAATTACCATTAATTCTTTCATGACTATAAGATATATTACAATTTTTAGGTCCAAACGGGAGTGGGGGTTATGAGGGAGGCTTGAAATGAAAAAATGTGATATTCCGTTTCCAATTGGTTTTTCAACGATTTTCTATAAAAATACAATCATTAGTCAGTCAACGATGATTTCCCGGGCATTGCCAGGTATATTAGCTAGATCGTATATACAAAATGCGTACATTATAAATGATATTTCATTATAATACATGCTATCCATGATTATGATTTGAATTATTCACGGTGTGTCAAACAGTGGAGAGGGAATGATTAGAGACTTATTTTCATTTATTCTTCAAACCTAAATTTTTTTCCCCATAAGTTGCCCAAGGGAACCTTACGGGGAAAAGTGCGCCTAGACGGGAAGAGCAGTTCTACACATAGAAGCATTGCCTAAAACAAAATAAAATCTTTCCGCCTCAAATGATTTCCCGAGCGAAGCCGGGTACCTTGGCTAGTCTATTGTAAAACTTCACATGGGAAATCTCCTTAGTTTACGCAGCCCCTGCGTGACGGACTTTTTTAAACCAATGTGAATACTATTTCGAATAATTTTAACGATTAAGAACGAATAGAAGATTGCGTATTTGGAAAAACCATTTTCGAAGGGAAAAACATTCTCTTAAACATTTGTTAGGACTAGAGAAAGCGTGTTCCTAATAATAACCCTTTGATGAATGATGACATTTTTCCGTTGCATTTGATAAAGAAAGGACTACGGGCTATTTCAGAGGCAACTTAATTAGCAGATTTCCCCAGCTATTGAGGTCGCACTCATGACGCGATTTTCGAAAAATTGCCTCAACTGTCCATTGATCCTACCCAGTATATGACGAAAATGAGGTCCGTTCAAAACTGTATAATATATATATATTATATATATATATATATATATATATATATATATATATCTGTATAATATATATATATATATATATATATATATATATATATATATATATATATCTGCCAGTTAACGCTCTAAGGAGTCGCGTATTTCGTTTTATGATTACCAAACGGCTAAAATCAGACCAGGGCGAGGGGGGGGGGAAGTCGGATCGAAAAATTGTATATAATCAATCTTATTGCAAATTAAATGTTAAACGTTGTTATATACATGTTTCTTTAAATTGAATATTAACCGTGATATTTTCTTATTTTAGGTTTCGACAACAGTAAACCCCCAGTCCTACTCATGTTATATTAACAAAAAGCTGTTATATGATGCATTTTGCATCTTGTTAGTCTTCTTACTTTTTATTATTTACAGTGAGTTCATCACAAAATAAAATCCTATTGTCCAAGCGGAGATCAATGCCATGTTTCCAGGTTACCCATTATGGCTAACGCCTTAACTCACACGACTAACCTATGCGATTCCTGAAGTTATTGTTAGTATAATTAAAAGAAAAAAATGTACATACTTTATAAAAGCATTAATTTATTTATGAGTACAAATAAACGTTTTAGTATAACATCTGCCCATAATAAAAATCATGCAGTGAATACGAACTATCTATTTTCGGTGTTATAAATAATTGCGCGTGGTTCTTGGTCGAACGGAGTTTCATTGATTTAATGAAGTTTTATTGATGGTCTTTTGATGGAAAAGAATTGGCAGTGAAGGTCTTAAAGGCAGAAGATATTCTTTAAAATGGTTGCACATGTTATAGTTGACTTTTAAGGCTATTATCTCTTTTTGAAATAAGTGACCTCTTGAAATTAAAAAAAGAGGTACTGCTAATCTGAAATAGCCTTATGTAACAACGCATGACGTTATAAATCTAGACTTCCTTTAATTAAGAAGTTAGTGTCCAAAGAGTTAAGAATCAGTAGTGGAAATTCAAAGAATTGAATCTAATTGGGCTTTGTATAACTGTCACAACTGACGAGAACACGGAACTGTTCAATATTATGTATGAGTTGTATCTCTGTGAATTTGCATGGGACAGAGTACTATTTTAAAAAAAATAACCTTGCAATATACCAAATCACTCAATTATTACTAAAATGTATGACTTCTTCTATGTATGTTATTCAGGCTATTGGAGACAGGCTACGTATTAGTTACAACTTTTTTTGTTCCTTTTACAATGTAAAAGATGTATTTTAATTGTGAAAATTTTCGGTTTTCATATTTCATTGGAATTATCCGTTATGAACCCATTTCGAGTAGTTTTAACGTTACGTCTTTACGTATGCTTGTGCGTATCTCATAACTCAAAAAGTCCATCACGCAGGGGCTGCGTAAACTAAGCAGATTTCCAACACATTGGAATGACACACTACTGATTTCATCTCACCATATATTCTCTATTTACAAAAATAAAATACGATGAGTAGATCTATAAAATCGCAATTGATTACGTCATCACAGTAGCTATATGCATGCATCTCATCTAATAAAGGTCCGAAATAACACAATATTTGGTATTTATGCTTGTAATAAGCCGTTTCATGCTATATTCTCTTATTTTTAAAGTTCGATGACTAAAAGTGGGGCATTTCTGATGGTTATAAACTAAAAAGTACAAATATCTCGGTTAATAATCAAGTTAATGAAAAAAAAGTCCGTCACGCAGGGGCTGCGTAAACTAAGCAGATTTCCCACGTGAAGTTTTACAATAGAGAAATCTGCCTAATAACAGCTGTAGTAGTAAGAAACCTCTAAACCTATTCACGAGGGACTAATAGTTACAGAAACGGCCAACAGAGCTCTCGGCGGAAAGGCCGAACATAGCCGACCACACGCAGAATACAAATGCAAATATCTCGGTTAATATTCAAGATACAGAATAAATGTATAGAACAATATTTATAGTAAATTGAATTTGCAATAAGATTCATTCTATACAATTTTTCGATCCGATGCATAATATCGGAGATATTTTGAATTTTTGAAAATCCTCCCCTCTAAACCCCCCCTCCCACTGGTCCGATTTCAGCTTTTAACGAATTTGATCTTCCTTTTTACATAAAACAATTAAATTCCGAGTTTGGTAACGATCAAACAAAAATTGCGACCGCTAGAGCGGTAACAGACAAATATATATATATATATATATATATATATATATATATATATATATATATATATATATATACAGTTTTGAACGGACTTCATTTTCGTCATCTACTAGGTAGGATCGATGGACATTTGAAGAAAAATGTCGAAAATTCCGTCATGAGTACAACCTCAATAGCTGATTTCCCTTAAGGGAAATCTGCTAAAACGTAAATAACAACATTTGCAGAACATTAAATTTTTAATAAGTCTGGTTCTATGCACTTTTTCGATCAGACGTATATTAACGGAGATATTTCAAATTTCCAAAATTTCCCCCTCTAACCCACCTCCCTCCCATTAGTCCCATTGGGATTTCAGCCATTGAAGAACTTGATTTCTATTTTTACATAAACTTTTAAATATCGAGTTTGGTAACTTTCAAACAAACATTGCGTCCTTTGAGCGTTAACAAATTAGACAAATAAATAACGCGGTAGCTAAAATGTCTTAAAATGTCTATCGATTCTATCTAGGAGATGACGAAAATGAGGTCGGTTTAAAATGATATAAATTTAAATTTTTCCCGGCACACAATAACTGGGATATATTAAATTTTTGGTTTTCCTATTATTTAAACCTATCAAACTCATACTAGTCCCATGAAAACTATACGTTCTATTAAAGGATGAAATAAGACGCTCTGTCATATAATTTGCTTCTTGCTTATGTCAAATGGAAGTTAAATCTAAAAAAAAATCAAATATCTTGGTTAGTCCTAGACATAGGAAAGAAACGTATAGAAAAGCTATTGCAGGGAATTAAATTTGTAACTAAATTAATTATACAACATTTTTGATCCAACTCATAATGTGATATTATGAATATTTGTTTTTCCCCATCTTTTTGAAACACTTAAATATCGCGTTTGATAAAAGTAATCAATAATATGATAAAGGTAATAATCATTTCCTCTAGAGAAGAAAATCATCTAATGTAAAACTACTAGTCAAGTTTGACTGAAAACAAAGCATAAAACAAAAATCCAGGGGGACGGTGGGGATTAGAGGTGGGAATTTCGTAATTCTAGATATCTCTGTTATTATACTATTGAAAAAGAGTATCAAACCATTCTTATTGTAAATTTAGTGGTCTATAAATGTTATCAAATACATTTTTTCACTGTCTTGAAAGTTAACTGAGATATTTGTATATATTTTTTTAGCAGATTTCGTTAACCCCACTCAAGCATTATTAACAATGAGCTGTTATATAACAAACCACTTTCAAGCTCCTTTTTTTTTTTTTTTTTTTTTTTTTTTTGTGGTAAAAACTAAATATTGTTTTCATTGACCTTTTACTGTGTGAGATATAGGCAAATATTTCCTATGTGACGTCATGTCCTCCACACTCGATATTTAACCGTTTCATGGAAATCTAAAGAGTATATTGGGTAAGATTATAAAATGAAATCGGCCTTGGGGGAGAGGAGAGGAATAATTTAAAATTCGTGTCTCGACAACTAAGAGTAAGTATTTTGGATTAGTTACTTCATCACTAAATCCATGAGGGAATCGAATCTATAACTCTATGTTTACCAAGTGAATTTTGACCAATGATTCATCTATTGCATTGAATGTCATTAATACCCCTATTATCCCTGACATAAATATATCGTCTCGTCCCGATAACAGCTGGTTTATGGATTTAATTATAGCATTATTTAAAATGTTGTAAATAGCGAAGGAAGGTCATGAGGAGGCTATTTAATAGCAGTTTGTTTTATATGGAAAAGCTTAAGTATATACTGGAAAATAAATATTACTGCAATTTAAATTGTAGCCTTCCTAATAAAAATGCGAATGGCCTGCTGTTAATAAAGGACTATATGTAATAAGAATTACATCGAACAGTCATGAATAATTAATCAGAATTTTTCATTAGAGCAAGTAGTTGCCTACAAATGAGAGGCCATACCTTACACTTGGCTGAGTGATTTATGTAAATCTGGCATTGCTTAGAGTATGGATGAACCATTTTAATCAACGGGCCAATGTAAATTTTAAAATTTGTTGGTGGGACGCTCAGAAAAAAATATTAAATATACATATTTATTTTATAACAATATATTCAGTGGAAACAGTCGATAAAATGAATTCAATTTTAGAAACGGTAGGCCGGACGCATAAACACGTTTAAAGGGCCGCGTGCGGCCCACGAACCGCACGTTGCTCACCCCTGGCTTAGATTGGTGAAGTGCAGGCGAAGCTTATGTATTCCTCAGTGCTTATTCAAGGAATCCCATATCGATCTGCCAGCCACAAGATGATCCATCTGACAGCAAAAATTCAATGCCTTTTAGCCTTTTTTTAGCCTATTGAGATCGTATTCATGACGCAGTAGATGAGGAAAATGAGGTCCGTTTAAAACTGTATGTATGTATGTATGTATATATATATATATATATATATATATATATATATATATATATATAAAACATTCGGCAAGAATTATAAATTATCACTTATACAAATAAAGGCACGATGCAAAGCTGCACTCCTCTCCACATGGCCCTATCAAAATTTAATACAAATTTCCTGTTTTAAAAATGTTTTTTTTTAAAAAATAAAATAAAAAAAAAGATCTTTTTTTTAACATTACCCAATTGGGCAGATTAGGAGGTTGTCCCTGAGGGGAACCCTCCAGAAGGAGGGCAGCTTGTTTTGTTGTTATGTTATTGTTGTTGTATATATTTGACTGTTACCGCTCTAGCTGTCGAAATGTTTGTTTGATCGTTACCAAACTCGATATTTAGTCGTTTTATGCAAAAAGAAAGATCGTGTTCGTTAACGGCTGAAATCGAACCCGGGGGTGAGGGGGGGGGGTTAGGGCGGAGAAATTTGAAAATTCGAAATATCTCCGTTACTACAAGTCGGATCGAAAAAGTTTATAGAATAAATCTTATTGTAAATTAAATTTACAATGAACATTGTTATTACGTGTATTCTCTATCTTGAATATTAACCAAGATATTTGCATTTTTCAGTTTTCAGTCTTCAGCAAACCTCCACTTCTACTCGTGTTACATAAACAATACTCGGTTATATAATAAACCACATTATTCGAAGCTTAAATACCAAATATTGTTTTCCAGAGTTGTTTTTTTATATGAGATAGATACAAATATGTTCTTGTGACCCCCCCCCCTCCCGCCTTAATTTCTTGGACTACTAAAATTTGATTGGTTGAGATAACATTTATTCTGACTCATTACAAATTACAGCCTAGATATAATAAATAGTTATCAATAAAATTAATAAGTTATATTCTGATATATTTCGGTAATTGTTTTTCTTTCCGGTGTGAGGCTGGCTGTTTGTTTACATTTCAAACGCTTCCATTCGGGAGGGGAACGATTTCTTATTACAGTTTGTATTTAATCGCTTAATACTCACGGTGGTGTTGTGTTAGCAGTATGTAGATTTATCTATTACTTAACTTCACGAGGGAAATCTGCTTAGTTTACGCAGCCCCTGCGTGACTGACTTTTTTTTTTGATGGACGGGGATTAGAAAATCACTTGGAAAGAATAAAGCGTCCAATTCTTCACATGGTTTGTGAAAACTGGTGAAGAATTGGACTCTTCCAAGCACACAATATTCTTCACTTCCAATAATACTGCCGCGAGAACTAGAAAATCAATTGATTACAAAATTTTCCGTCACACAGGTGCAGTATAAATTGAGTAGATTTTCTATTTGCTGCAATGGCACGCTGATGACGCCATTCGACGTTCTATTGTATATTTCTCCCCTAATAAACTTGGATTTAAAATTCAATTTATGGAAACAGAAATTTATGCTGGACACATGTCTATTGATACAGTTGCTTTATGTGAAAAAAAAATGAGTAAAAACTAGATCTACGAAAACAAAATTCTAGTTAGAGAAAAGAAATATTATTAAAAATTGTAAAATATTAAATTTGCATCATGACTGTTTGTATACAACATTTTTCGATTAGACTAATATTAACGGAGATTTTTTGCCTTTTAGCAGATTTCCCTTAAGGGAAATCAGCTATTGAGGTCGTCCTCATGACGTGATTTTCGAAATTTCTCATCAAATGTCTATCGATCCTACCTAGGAGATGACGAAAATAAAGTCCGTTCAAAACTGTATATATATATATATATATATATATATATATATATATGTGTGTGTGTGTGTGTGTGTGTGTGTGTGTGTGTGTGTCTGTTACCGCTCTAGCGGTCGCAATTATTGTTTAATCGTTACCAAACTCGATATTGAGTCGTTTTATGTAAAAAGAAAGATCAAGTTAATGGTTGAAATCGGACCAGGGGGAGGGGGGTTTAGAGGGGGGAATTTCGAAAATTCGAAATATCTCCGTTACAATACGTCGGATCAAAACATTGTATAGGATTAATCTTATTGCAAATAAAATTAACTATAAATATTGTTATGTACATGTATTCTCTATCTTGAATATTAACCGAGATATAAATATCTCAATATAAATTTTTTTATTAAAATTTTTATTTTATATAAAATATTAAAAGTCCGTCACGCAGGGGCTGCGTAAACTAAGCAGATTTCCCACGTGAAGTTATACAGTAGATAGATCTGCCCAATAACAACTGTTGTAGTAAGGTATCTCAAACCTATTCAAGGGGGACGAGTAGTTATGGAAACGGCCGCGTCTCGGCGGAACGTCCCGAACATAGCGTTAAGCGCTTTCGAAGACTATTGTCTCCATCTTCAAAGCTACACATAAAAACAACAACGTCAATAAAATCTATATACATTATAACAAACTTATGCTAGTATCAACAAATAAAAACACAAAATAAATATCTAAATAATGTGGATATAAATAACCATAGGTCAAATCATAAAATAATTTACGGAGGGTGAGAGATTAGGGCATGGCTAAAAAAATATCTACTGACCTACTTGCATGCGCTCATAGGGAAAGACAGCAAGTGACTGGCTGGTGCGCGGGAGATAAGATTGAGGTCCAGTACCCCCACCATTGCAGACTTGTAGCAATCGGTCTTCTTGTTCAAACAGCGATTACCAATAGATTTCTTGTTCATCCCAATCTCCGACCTTCCAATGAACATAGTTTTTTACCCTTCTTTGTCTCGTGTAATACCAACACCTCATGAGCATCTTCGCTATGGCCTTCTTGTTCTTGATGGTAGAAAAATTCCAAATCCGAGCGATATCCATGTTCTCTACAAAGGGTTTTTTGTTTCTTCCTGTTTGACCAATGTAACACACTAGGCATGCAGCACACACTAATTTGTATATACCGGACTGTCTTTTATATCGACAGGATCTTTGGCTCTGCATAGCATATCGCCAAGATTAGGTCCGCTCTTATAGGCTACTCCCACTCCATTCCTACTTAGTATGTATCCCATTTTTCCAAAGTTTTCCTTAATACGGAATGGCACACCAATGAAGATTCTTAGCATTTTCGGAGAAATGACTGAAAGATTGTTTGGGTGCAAGTGTTGGTAGTAGAGAAGAAAGAAAGACGAGAAAATATAAAATTATTATAAATGGAAACATTATACTATTAAAATTGAAGGAGTTTTGTTACTTATGAATCATCATCCCTGAAGGCAATGATAGTACAGCTGAAGTCTATAGAAGTATTCCAATCGATACACAAGGCTTCCAAAGCAAAAGGAGTATTTTAACTAAGAAGCATTTAAACTATAGATACCAAAAAAATGTTTACTAAGTCTTCCCTATGGAGTGTAATGCTTTACGGGATTTACAGTTGGACTCTTCACAAAATTGAATAGATATAATAGATTTGAAGCAATGGAAATGGTGCAGAGAACTAAAAATGAAAATTAATATTGATGATAGATAATTAATGTATTAACAATACTATTTACAGTAAACTTCATTTGCAATACAATTGATTCTATATCATTTTTCGTGCCGACCTATAATAATGGAGGTATTTTAAAATTTCCAAATTCCCCCATTTAACCCCCCCCCCCCACCCCAATAGTCCGATTTCAGGCATTAACGAACTTGACTTTTATATTGCATGAAATGCTGAAAAGTTGATATTGGGTAACGAACAAACACAAATTGCGACCTCAACACAAAGTGCGTTAACAGAGAAGTAGATGCATATATATATATATATATATATATATATATATATATATATATATATATATAAAATATTGAACATTTTCGTCATCTGAGTATAATCTCAATACCTCATTTTCCTTGAGGTTAGACAATTTTATGTTTCCTAAGAAAGACCTTCTAGTACTCATAGTTCTTGATAATATTAAAAAAAATTGGTATGTTTTAATCCTTTTTAGCGGTATTGGGGAGGAATTCTGAGGGATCATATCTGTTGTAGAATACATTGATAAATTCATGGAAAATAAGTAGGAAGAAATATTTTATTTATAAGAAATTAAACACTATTATCACAATAATAAATTCGTATTAGTTCCTAATTTTCGTAAACGACAGTGATCAATAAATTAAAAAAAATTAATAAGTTCTGTTCATTATTTAAATGTTGACGACTATGTTCTGTTCATTAATTTCTTAACCCCCCAGAAGCGATGTGAGTGGGTTGTTAGTCAAGTTGAATCCTGGCAAGATGAAAGCCATGGCAGAGACTAGAGCACAGATGAAGATGGTTTGAGACTCCATTGCAGACTGATGGTTTAACCTGTTGTCTGGGCTTATTTTATACCCATAACCTTCACTGAAGTTCATGAAATATATTAGTGTCATTTTTTTTTTATTTCGGGTGAGATTAGCCTCAAATACTCCTAATTTTTGCGAGAACATGAAGGTCTTCTGAGTTATGTGCAGCGTTATCTGCCAATGGCGGAGGCCATATACAGATGTCTAGGCATCAAAGATCGTCACAAGCCAATGATTTAAATTTTAGTATTTCAAGTTTTTACTTAAGTTAATAAAAGTGAATGAATAATATTCAAAAATTAGTACTTCAAATGATAAAATTAGCGTCTAATCTCACTCTTTCAAAGTAATTAATTACTCTAATTATTATCTATTATTCAAATAGATTATTTACTTATTTATTTTTGGTATATGATAGTAAGCTAATATGATGACCTTTTTTCGAGCATGTTCATGAAATTTCAGCTTGACCTCTCTTGTCATTTTTTTTGACAAACAATCATCATAATGCATCAATAAATCAGCTAAATATATGTTTCGCCCATAACACAAATAATTAATTTTTTAGGGTCATAAATTACATACATATATTTATATTATTCAAAAACTCTTATAGTTTTCATTATCTGAGACAAAATAGCATTAAAAACGTATTCTACTAAAAGAAAACTCTCTCATTAACTGAAATTCTATTTGAATTCAGGGGAATAAATAGTTTTCACACACCAGGTGAGCCTCAGAACATTGGTTGTTACTTATAAATTAGGATTTCAATAATCATTTATATTATCGTATTTATTAAGTAAATTTTTCATTCGACGGATAACATACTAAATCGAAGAAAGTGACTATTACTTTGGTTTATTTTTAACATTGTTAATGTTATTATTAAGATATATGTTAATAACTGCATGATTGATCACATAGATTAAATGTACCATTAATGTGTTGCAAATAAATCAAAAACATGAGATGTTTTTAGCTCTAGGAGTCATTTAGCTGTACAGGAACAGCTTCCACTTTGAAGAAAAATTATATAAAAATATCAAAAAATAGGATATTTTTATTTATTTTCCATTCAAAGTGGGAGCTGTTCTTCTTCCTATAGCTAAGAACATCTCATGGTTTGGATTTATTTGTAACACATAAATTACTAACTAAAAAATGAAAATATCTCCGTTATTTTGCGTGGGATCAAAAAAAAAAAAAAGTCAGTTACGCAGGGGCTGCGTAAACTAAGCAGATTTCCCATATGCTAGTATAGCATACTTGAGACCTCTTTATCTACTTTTATGTAAAAAGTCCGTCACTAACGCTGCGTAAACTAAGCATATTTCTCTCGTGAAGTTTAGTAATAGATAAATCTACATACTTGTAACACAACACCACAGTGAGTAAATAGAAACGGAAATAAGAAATGTTTCATCCAATTTCAATAACCTGCCGGCAGAAAGTGTTAGAAATGTAAACAAACAGGTCTGCCCGCCTCACACCTAAAGAAAAACAATTACTAAAATATATCAGAATATAACATATTAATTTCATTGAGAACTATTTACTATGTCTAGTACTGTAATTAATAATGATTCAGAATAATTGTTATCTCAATCAATCAAATTTCAGTAGTCCAAAACCTTAATACGGGGGGGGGGGGAGGTCACCGGTACATATTTGCATGTATCTCGTATAATAAAGGTCTCTTGATTACAATTTTTGGTATTTAAACTTCGAATAATGTGATTTATTATGTAGCAGAGTATTGTTTATGTAACATGAGTAGAAGTGGCGGTTTGCTGAAGGCTAAAAACTGAAAAATGCAAATATCTCGGTTAATATTCAAGATAGTGAATAAAGGTATATAACCTTTATACACAATAGCTGATTTCTCAATAGCTGATTTCCCTGAAGGGAAATCTCCTAAAATGTGGGCGGATAACGGACAAGTGAGTTTCCCGCCAAAAGCTAGTTCGGCCGTTTCCGTAACTGCTTGGCTCTCGTGAAATTTCGCTATTGTAAAACTTCACGTGGGAAATCTGCTTAGTTTACGCAGCCCCTGCGTGACGGACTTTTTCATTTTACATCATTCTAAGCCTCACTTCTGCTGGCCCGTCTCATCCATAAATGAACACGATTTACTCTACTATAGCTTAATGTTCAATGAGCATTCCTAAACATCTCATGCGCAGCTAACATTTCGAATCCTGCTTACATATGTTTCTTATTGCTGGAGAAATAGACAATTGAGACCATCAGCATATTTCAGCGCCTGGGGAATCTGCTTAGTTTATGCTTTTTCGTCTCTAGGCAGAATCAATGGACGTTTAAAGAAATTTTTCGAAAATCGCCTCATGATTACAGCCTCAATAGCTGTTTTCCCCTAAGGAAAATCAGCTTCAAGAACATGAGATGAGAGCTTACGATAACTCATGAGAAGGAATGTGAAAATATATAGTTCCTTTAATAATCCAGTTACAGGAAAATATAGAGATAAGAATGCTTAGAGCAGCTGATAGTGGATAATTTATTTGTTATATGATTTAAACTGGTGAGGTATTTAAGTATTAATTAAACTGAATATTTATTAGTCATATTATAGCAAGTTAATTATGTATGGGTGTGGTCCGCCTATTGAGACAGAGCTTGACAACGAGCGAAGATGACTGATTACCTCATAGAGGCGGCTATAAGGAAAGTTGCTGACAATGTCTAATGCCATGCTATGCAGTCAAAGTGATCATGGAGTATGCATTCCACTGTCTTTTATAATCTATGTATATATATATATATATATATATATATATATATATATATATATATATATATATATATATGTGAAATTGTAACCTCTCCCTTTAAAATTTCACTATAATATTTCGTTTCACATGCTATAGACACGATATCCGCAATTTGTTGCTTTGTTGTCTGTTTGTTTTTTGTTACATTTTCTTGCAAAAACTCCTGAACCGAATTTTATGAAACTTGGTATGTATTTTACTACTAACCGATCTTAGACTATAGGCTATATTAATATTTTCTTAGACAAACAGGAGTGGCGGTTATAAGACAGGCCTGAAATTAAAAATAGCGATATTTCGTTTCCTAGTGGAGTTTCAGCAAACATTTATATAACAAATTTGTTTATTTTGTTATTTAAAGTACCCTTTGTTATATACACTTTTGTTTCGTACAACGAAGTATAAACAAGATATGCGCTAAAAACGATAGCGGGAGTCAACAATTTTATTGGGCACAAAAGACTAAACCAGCTTTAATGAAACTCCGTATGTGAGTTCGTATTAATACCTCATTGATTATAAGCTAAACAAATATTTTTAGGAACGAACAGGAGTGGGTGGTTATGAGGGAAGCCTAAAATGAAAAATCGTGATATTTCGCTTTCTATTGGGTATTCGGCAAACATACGTATGACAAAAGATGTTTATGTTGTTATATACACTTTTGTCGTATATCTATGTATAAACGAGATGTACCCTAAAAACTAAAGCGGGAATAAACAATTTTATTGGGCACTAATGACTCAAACGAACTAAACAAAACTCGGTATGTCAATTAGCATTTACTCTTCCATGATTATAAGCTTAATCAAAATTTCTAGGAATGACCAGGAGTGGGGGTAATAAGGGAAGCATTAAATGAAAAATCGTTGTACTTTGTTTCCTATTGGTTTTTCGGCATACATGCACAACTATTTAATTTGAGTAACTTTTGTTTTATTCACTTTTGTTGTACAACGTACACGAGTACACGAGATATACGCTAAAAACTAAGGCGGAAATAAACAATTTTAGTAGTAAATATTAAAGCGTTTTTATGTTGGGATATTATGACAAATGATGTTATGTTTTTAGACAAATCATAGTCCGGATGAAGAAGGTTATAAATGTCCGACCCCTCCCCTCCTCATTTGTTATTTATTTTAATTAGAAACTAACTTCGTTATTTATTTCCAATAAAAATGTAAGCTATAAGAGCATTTCGATTATTTAATTTGTTTATTGTATTATGTAACACAAAGTCATGCTGGATTTTAATATCGTGTGATAGCGGAGTTGAGCGGATTCAAGCACTTTAATTTTGGTAAATATTATCTTATTTCCTCCGATATGTTGACGTTATTGATATGACTAGGTACTATCTATAACTATAATAAAACGTTACTTGGTAATGACATTATATCAAAATACAATATGCGTTTAAATTAAATATGATTTGAGATACATAAATAACACTGTTTTCTCCATTAACTCAGACCACTTCTTAAAATATGTCTCTATGTTTTCAATATTTTTTGAGACTACAGGATAGTTATTGGTTGAGCAGTGGGGTTGTGAAACGCTGGAGCTGCGTAAACCAGATTCTCCATTAAAACGAATATGATCTTTAGTCTTGAGAGAAAGGTTAAATATCAAGGGCGATATTGATCGAATAAACATATTCGATCAAGAAGTAAATATTAATTGATGATGACAAACATAACATATCTGAATGTATCTCCCACAGTAAAATATCTGTTGTATACAGTATTTGGAATTTAAGATTGGAATAAGATGTTGTGTAATATATTGACTTATTATTAACGTGCAATAAGTTGAAGAAAACCCACATTTCAAATCGAAAATAGAAATTGATAATGATCAAGAAAACATTGGGACCCTTGTGACAATACATAAATATAATCTATCACTAACTTCTGCTTCTACTCATCTGATTTTTACTAAACTGTCAAAAAAACATCTGTTTTCTCAGGTAAATTTTTAACTACTGTTTATGAAGGATTCTTACTGAGTGAGAAATAGAGAATGGATGGTGACATGAGATCAAGAGTGTGGCATTTCTGCACGTGAGAGATCTGCTTAGTTTAGCACCTCCGCGACGGACGTTTTCTTGTTAGAATGTTTAGCTTCTTATCTTCGATGAATGGGGAAGAGGAAAATAAATACTATATTAGTAATTACCCCTTTGATTGCTAGGTTTGAGACCCTAGTGAATTTTTCTTATCACTTTGCTTTTATTGTCTTTATGGTTTTATAATCATACGTCTGAACATTGAGGTTTGAAGTAATCAGCTGTTTTTTTTATAAGTGCGTCCGTCATAGTTTTACTTCCTCTTCGTTCTCAATTTATCGGTTTCTGGAACCTAAAATCTTTCCTTATGAAACCATGAGACTTTTCAAAGGCATAATACCTGGGAACAAAACATGATAAAATTAACATTCTGCCCGTATTACAAAAATGTCCGCCAAGCAGAGCCTGAGTAAAGTAAGCAGATTTTATGCGCATGCGTCATTATTTGCATTTATCTCAAAACGTAAATGCCAATGAGAACAATGCTTGGTATTTAGGCTTCACATTAATAGCTTCAAATTCATCCAATTGTCACTTTGAGTAACAGTCACTGAACATTTCATGTCCAGCTTATATTTCAATTAATGTTTACAAGGGTTTCTTACTAAAGGGGAAATAGAGAATAGATGATGGGAAACGATTGTCAGTCCAACAAGTGGGTAATTTGCGCAGCCCCTACGTGAGAGATTTTTGTTTTTTTCATCAGAAAAGGAACAATAAAAATGAAATGACTCGACGTATCGATAGCAGAAATTTATTCAACGCAGTACAAAATAGTTTTATTGAAAATTTGATCTTGTTAACATCCTTTTTTTATTTAACTCAAATGCATTTATCAATGAGGCCTACTTCAATTTCTAATCAGTTTTATTTAGTCCTATGTGACAATTATTATGACGTCTGTTTTCATGAGAATGAGATCACTGAAACCAACATTTATAGAGCTTTTTGGAAGTCTTTTTACTTTCATTTTTAGCAGATTTCCCTTAAGGGAACTCAGTTATTGAGGTCGTACTCATGACGCAATTTTGGAAAATTGTCTGTTCCGCTCTAGCGGTCGTAATTCTTGTTTAATCGTTACTAAACTCGATATTTAAACGTTTTATGTAAAAAGAAAGATCGAGTTCGTTAACAACTGAAATAGGACCAGGGGAGGGGAAACCCCTCTAAACCCAGAGGGGGAGAATTTGGATAATTCGAAATATCTCCGTTACTATACGTCGGATCGAAAAAATGTATAGAACCTTATAGCAAATTAAATGTACTATAAATATTGTTAGTATATTTATTCCCTATCTTGAATATTAACCGAGATAATTTCATTTTTCAGTTTTCAGCATTTAGCAAACCCCCACTTCTACTCATGTTACATAAACAATACTCGGTTATGTAATAAACCACATCATTCGAAGCTTAAATACCAAATATTGTTTTAAAGAGACATTTATGATACGAGATACATGCAAATATATTCTTGACCCCCCCCCCTTCTTAAGTTTTTGGACTACTTAAATTTGATTGATTGAGATATAAGTTATGATTCATTATAAAGTACAGTACTAGATACCTATAGTAAATAGTTTACAATCAAATTAATACGTTATATTCAGTTATATTACAGTAATTGTTTTTCTTCCCGGTAAGAAGTTGACAGAACTGTTTGTTTACATTTCAGATGCTTTCCGTCGGGAAGTTTCTTATTAATGTTCGTATTTATTCACTTAATATTACTGGTATGTAGATTTATCTATTGTTAAACTTCAAGCAGGAAATCTGCTTAGTTTACGCAGCCCCTGCGTGACGGACTTTTTTCTTTGCATGTAAGCTTCAAAATGATAATAACCATTTGAATTAATGATTCTGCAATATGTAGGAATTATACTTGTGTTTCTTGTTTACACGACCTTCCTCAGATATGTTGTAAGAAGGATAAATCTTGAAGTGGCGCAATGGGACCACACCTATAAGTACAGATAACCTTGAATATGGGAGTCATTTCTCTAAGTAAGCTATTAATTTACCTGTAAATTGAGGTCTAACAAAGATATTCGAAACTTCAGTGATTTTTTTTTCTATGTCCTTGGCTAAAGGTTTATAAAATCTACCGAATGTATTGTCTGAAGGTTATTTGAACTATTGAGTAGGATATAAATTGAAGTCGTAAGTAATGCAAACGGTAGTACTGATATAGGGGAAATGGTAGTACCATGGTCATATAAAAAAACAGAGAAATGCTATGTATTATTTAATATTTATTTATTCATATCGCTTTATGGAATTTGGTAATGACCCAGTATAGTTAAGGTTTGAGCACTGTCGGCGTTTAAATTACGTTTGCTTCATTCATCAAGGTCACGAATTTACGAATACGTTGCAAATCATTGGCAGTCCAGCTTTCTCGACTCGTTCTTTCTTTTAAAATATTAATATTTTCAAGGTACTTATATAAAAACTATATATATATATATATATATATATATATATATATATATATATATATGTATATATATACTATACATTTGTGATGAAGAGGAACCTCTGCCATCTACTTCTGGAGGTCGACCAATTAAGTCATTTGAAGACTGCTGTGCTAAAACGAAGAAAACAAAAATAGGAGATATTATAGAAAGGCCTTTAAATGAAATATTGTTTGCTACTGAAGTCGCTGTAAGAAAGTAGCTCTTTGTTCATCTGATGTAGCTTCTCTATTTAAAAAACTTCGAATGAGTAAACTTAATGAAACCCGCCCATTTACTAACGAAGAAGCGTAAGCTATCTTCGTTGACTGTAAGCTGTCACAAAATTCATATAAGTTGCTTCGGAATCATGCATTAAACATTAATCATAAAATATATCCATCTTATTATCAATTAGGAAAAACAAAAAACGATTGTTATCCATCTGGACCTGGAGATATGGTAGTTACTGAGAACTACGTCACTTTCAATGTACAGTCCATAGTTGATTTGACTACTATGAGACTTGTTCTTGCCCACAGCAAAGTTTTTCAAAATTTCCCCTCTCAAACAACATTTGTTATGATATATAAATGGGGTTGTGATGGTAGCAGTGGTCATAGTAGGTACAAACAGAAATTTGAAGACCAGGATACCGATGATGAGTATTTATTTTCTTATTCATTTGTTCCTGTAAAAATGCACGAATTAGTTAGAGTAGAAAATTTAGTTTGGGGCAATCCTTTTCCTTCGTCCACAAGAAACAAGGCAGGCAGCTAAATTTTATGTTTTCCAAAGTAACCACCGATTTAACTATCACCGAAACAAATAAAATTAAACAACAAATAGAGTCGCTGCTATCTACTAAAGTAACTTTGGAAAATATAGATAGACATTTTTGCTGACCATGGTGGACGGAAAAGTTTGTAATGCTCTAACAGGGACCAAGTAAAGTCAGAGATGTTATATATGTGGAGCAACTCCTGAATTGATGAATGCTATTAATCCATTAGTATCTCATGATATCAAAGAAAATTATGATTTTGGAATTTCCCCATTGCATGCCTGGATTAGGTCACTCGAATGCTTCATTCATATAAGGTACAGACTTACTATAAAAAACATGGGCTATCGCAACCAATGAACACAAAGAAGAAATAAAAAATCGAAAAATGGAAATTCAAAAACAATTTAAAGATCAGATGGGATTAATAATTGATAGACCTAAACCCGAATTTGGTACAAGCAATGACGGAAATACGGCAAGACGATTTTTCAAAAATCACGAAAAAAGTGCCACTATAACCGGATTAGACGACGAACTTTTAAAAAGATTTTACATCATCTTGACTACTTTGTCATCTGGCTATGAGATTAATGTCGACAAATTCCAGACATACGTTCAAGATACAAGAACGTTATACCTAAGTACAACGTATTCATGGTATTACATACCCACGACTGTTCATTAAATTTTGACCCATAGCACCCAAATAATTAAAAAGTGCATTGTGCCTATCGGAATGCTATCGGAGGAGGCTCAGGTGCCTCGAAATAAAGATTTGAAGCGATTACGAGAGTGCCATACCCAGAAATGCTCTCGAATAGATACAAATATGGATTTAGCACAAAGACTGTTGGTGACTTCAGATCCTTTAATTAATTCTTTTAGGAAGGAGACCAGGTAAAAGCTTTAGAGCTTTTTTGGAAGTCTTTTTACTTTCGTTTTTAGCAGATTTCCCTTAAGGGAAATCATCTATTGAGGTCATGACGCAATTTTCGAAATTTGTCTTCAACTGTACATCGATTCTTCCTAGGAGGTGACGAAAATGAGGTCACCTCCTAGGTGTGTGTATATATATATATATATAATTGTTTTGTTGTTTTCGACCAGGTTTTATATATATATAGTGTTGTTGTTTTTTGGAGTTTTGGACAGTGTTGAAGAAAAAATCTTAGTTCATTCCAATGTTTCGAGAATATTTATTTTCTCTTCTTCAGGGCTAAAAAGTACAGGTACTACTTTATATATACATATACAGGTATATATATATATATATATATATATATATATATATATATATATATATATATATTGCACATTTTTATTAATTCTACTTACCGAGACTAAAGATACTTAAAAACTATTGTACATTATTGTAGCGTACCTCTGTTTACATTAGGAGTAGTAAGTATAACCTACTCAAGCCTGTTATATTCAGATTGGTCACTGGCTTATGTCTTTGTATCACTATTATTGTTTATTGTCTTTTGTTTATTGAACTATATTATAATTATTATACTGTAGCTATTAGGTTATGTTACAGCTATTTATATGCGTTATTATAATTATTGCTATATTATTTTTTATTAAAGCTATTTATATGTGGTAATAAAATTGATATATTAGTGTTATTCCACTATTTTATATTTGTTATTGCTATATGTTATCACTATTTTTATATTTATTTATATTATGTTAAAGCTATATTCAAGTTATATTAAAGTTACAATGTTATTGTTATTTTATTTTATTATGCTACAACTAATTATTGTTGTGTGTTGTTACAATTATTGCTATTCTACTATGTTACATTTGTTATTGCTGTATGTTATCACAATTGTTGTTGTATTTTGTTAAAGTATTTTCATGTTATATTAAAATTACAGTTATTATTATTTTATTATGCTACAACTAATTATTGCTTTGTGCTAATACAATTATTATCACATATATATATATATATATATATATATATATATATATATATATATATGTGTGTCTTTTTTTATATATCAAAGCTATTCATGCCATGTAGTAATAAAACTATTTTGTTTTGTTATTCTACTATGCTATAATTTTTTTTGCTATGTGTTACCACACTTGTTATATTTTTATTAAACTTATTCTCATGTTGTACCATTGATACTGTGTTATTGTTATTTTTGTTATTATACAGCTAGTATTACTGTGTGTTACTCAATTATTATTATATTTTATCAAAGCCACTTTCATGTTGTAATAAAACTATTCTGTTATTGTTATTCCACAATGTTACAATTATTGTTGCTATGTGTGCACACTAGCAAGTTCGTTAACAGTCAAAATCGGAAAAGTGGGAGGGGTGGGGGGTTTAAAGGAGGGGATTTTCGAAAATTCGAAATATCTCCGTTACTATAAGTCGGATCGAAAAAATGTATAGAATCATTCATATAGCAAATTAAATTTACTATAAATATTGTTATATACATTTATTCCCTATCTTGAATATTAACTGAGATATTTCTACTCATGTTACATAAACAATACTCAGTTATGTAATAAACCACAACTTTCGAAGAGTAAATGCCTAACATTGTTTTCTAGAGACCTTTATTATACGGGATGCATGCAAATATGTTCTGGAATCCCCCCCCCTTCCTTAAGTTTTTGGACTAATTAAATTTGATTGATTTAGATAAAAATTATTCTGATTCATTATAAATTATTGTACTTGATATAGTAAATAGTTTTCAATAAAATTAATACGTTATATTCAGTTGTATTACAGTAATTGTTTTTCTTCCCGGTAAGAAATTGGCAGAACTGTTTTTTTACATTTCAGATGCTTTCCGGCGGGAAGTTTCTTATTATCGTTCGTATTTATTCACTTAATATTCACGGTGGTGTTGTATTACTGATATGTAGATTTCCGATATAAATTAATATAAACTTCAAGCAGGAAATTTGCTTAGTTTACGCAGCCCCTGCGTGAGGGACTTTTGTATTTTGAGTCCCAAAATGACTGTGGCGAAAATCACTCAGGAATTATGACATTTTCCTTTTCTATTTGACCCTTCTTTTCTGGGCGAATGGTAGTGACAATCATTTAGTATACCAAAGGTACTTTACGCCCTTTATTGTGTTCAGTTATTGGCTATTTGTTGCAATACCACTTTTTAACGAGTCTCGTAGCCAGCAATATCCTTGAATAAGCTGACTGGGCTGTAAATTAAATATGTACGTTATATTTATATCTCAGACAGGGCTCTCATGTTAGCCATGAGAGTTAAAGCGTTGGCTTTAGTCGCTCATGGTAAACCTAGTGCCGAATAATATTTCCGCCTGAGGAATAGGAATTTATTTAGTGACGAACTGATTAAATAAAGCCCTCAGTCCTACCTTGGATAGAAAAGGGTGGTATCCTTTAGATAACGCATCCTAATTAGCTGTTATAGCAAAACGTGGAAGTTAATAAATAATAATAGCTCAGTCAGTTTAATATCAATTTAAGCATCATGACACTTCACACTATGGACCGTTCAGGAGCTCTGGATAGTCATGTGAGTTAAGCTGTGACTTCAAAAATTTAGAATCGTGGGTTCGCTTCTCAACTGGACAATAGGAATTTTCAACTCATCAAAATCAAATAAAATCCTTAGCCCCATCCTTGGGCGTAAAGGGGTGGTAACCTGTGGATAAACCAACCCGATTATCCGTAGTTGCATAAAGTGAACATGAATAAATAACTTAAGGCGAAAATAAAACTCGCTGCTCTAGACTTATCATAAGAGATTGAGGACAACTCCTGTACTCACGAGGCTAACCTGAGTCCCAATTTTTTCTTTAAACATTGGAAAACGTCCGTCACGCAGGAGCTGCGTAAACTAAGCAGATTTTCCACGTGAAGTTTAATAATAGATAAACCTACATACTGCTAACACAAGACCACCCAGAATATTAGGTGAATAAATACAAACAGTAATAAGAAATCTTCTCCCTTCCGGGCGGGAGCGTCTCAAATGTAAACTAGCAGGTCCGCAAACGGCTTTCAGTTATTGTTTTTCTTTCCGACACCGGACAGTGTAACACATTAATTTTATTTAATACTATGTACTATATCTAGTACTGTAATTTATAATGAATCAGAATAAATTTTATCTCAATCAATCAAATTTTATTAGTCCATGAATTTCAGACCGGGGGGGGGGGGGTAACAAGGTTAAATTTGCATGTATCTCGTAAAATAAATGTCTCTGGATAACAATATTTGGCATTTAAGCTTCGAATAATGTGGTTCATTATACAGCAGAGTATTGTTTACGCAACAATAGTAGAAGTGGGGGTTTATTGATGGCTGAAAACTGGAAAATGCAAACATCTCGGTTAATATT
This sequence comes from Riptortus pedestris, assembly GCA_019009955.1. Classification (NCBI taxonomy): domain Eukaryota; kingdom Metazoa; phylum Arthropoda; class Insecta; order Hemiptera; family Alydidae; genus Riptortus; species Riptortus pedestris. The sequence goes on from CM032229.1 coordinate 140,533,371, forward strand.
CAAAATAGGAAATAAATCTATTCTTTACACTTTTTTTTATCCGATTTATTCCAACCTCAATAGCTGATTTCCCTTAAGGGAAATCTGCTAAAAACTAACCTTTCCCCCCCCCCCCCTTTTATAAGAGAGGACAGTTCTTATAACTAGCTCGATTAATAGTTTAATTGATTCAAACAGCTGTGATTGAACAAAAAATATTTATTTAATAATTATCTAAATTCATTAGTTCCTACCAATAGCTTACCACTGTTGTTTCATATAATGATGATTTGAAAAGTATATTTGTTTCAGACACAATTAGATCTTGTTTACTGTCCAAGTCAAGCTCATCGCGATGCAGTGTGGTTATCTTCCTGCCTTTATTCCAGTCCCAGACGGACACACCATCACAGTCAAGAATAACTAGGAAATTACTCCACACTGGCTGGAACTGTTTCACATGTGACGGGACAGTGAAATCCTTGAGATAATTGTCCTGTAATCCTCGGACTATTATTTTGTCTTGAATGAAGAAGAATACCAAACCGTCGGAATTAATGAAGACGGGGGAGTCTTTTGAGACGATGAAAGAGGCGACTTCTACTGGCGAAGCAGGGACAGCGAAGTCCCAGACAGAAGTGGTCTCGGTTAATGAAAACCGCTCTGCATCTGCCGAGAATATCTTGACGCAAGTAAATCTGTCTGAAGGATAAATATCAGATATGGTGTCCTTGAGGCAAACGGGTGAACTCCAACTATCAGTCTCGAACTCATATCTTATTAAATAACATTCCCAAGAGATGCTATAACTCAAGAAAACTTTGTCACCCAGCATTTCACATGCACCAATAAAGAAACTTTGGCTGCTTCCCAAAATTTTGTGTAAGTTTATTTTTTTTGTTACGATTCCATCATATCTTAAATCGTAAAAAAGCAATGCACAAGGTGCCTCAGGATCAAGAACTAAAATAAGGTTCCCAGAGATTAAAATTCTTATTTGCTCCATTAAGCAGTTACACCGTTTAAAGGAGCCACACTTTTCGGTTGGCAGTTTCTCCAGCAAGATTTCTTTAAAACTATTGTTGACTTTCTTTAGACATACTAGGTGTCTTCTCTGTGAGTAAACTATAAACTCACAATATGTAGAAAAATTTTCTGCTTCGCAGTCACTAAAAGCTAATGAAACAGAGAAGAGCTCGTTCATATTTCCACAAAGCTCTATAATATTAAGAGATGAGTCTAAAACCCATAGTATGTAATGGCGGCTCAAATGAATCGGATCAAAAAATAAAGGGATTGTGACGTACGTTCCATGAGTCCAGTTCTTCTTTAGGTACCTGTACCGGTTGAAATGTTCCTTCCAGAGGCACGATGAGGCAAAGCATGCATCACAAGAATATTGTTTCATAGGGTTGTCGATAGACATGCTTGAAGAGTCGAGGTACCTCTTCTTTAAGATGCCTTCCATATCACATATCCGCTGCCAAATCCGATTTGAGTTGATCACATGGTACCACCTTTTGCACACCAAATTGCACTTAACTAAATCTTCAAGATTTAAATTAAGAAAGATTTGTTCCTGAACTTCTATTGGGAGATCGTAAAAAGTTGGCATTTTCGTTCCAACTTCTTCATACAAATTCTAAATGATATGTAACTTTTTTTATATAAATATTTATCTTTAGTAATTAAAACAATACTGTTAACACATGTAAAAAGTGATTTAATGTAGGATGTCATACATTTGTATTGGCTTTCAGGTTAGCCATATGTGTTAGTTGTGATACCTTAGTATATGCGTTGAAGTTAGCCATGTGTATTGAGGGGTTGGTTTACTGTGTGGTGGCGACCCTCTAATACTTCTTAGTCATTAGTGAATAGTGAGCAAATCATTCCAGTTGATGCTTATTTAGCAGATTTCTCTTAAGGGAAATCAGCTGTTGAAGTCGTACTCATGACGCAATTTTCGAAATTTTTCTTCGAATGTCCATCGATCCAACCTAGGAGATGAAGAAAATGAGGTCCGTTCAAAATATATTTGTCTGTTAACTCTCTAGCGGTCGTAATTTTTGTTCGTTCCTTAAAAAACTGGATATTTAATCGTTTTATGTAAAAAGGAAGATTAATTTCGTTAATGGCTGAAATCTAATAAATGGGGGGGGGGAGTTAGAGGGGGAGAATTTCGAAAAATAGCTCCGTTATTATAAGTCGTATAGAAAAATAGTATAGAACCAATTTTATTGAGAGTAAAGACTTTATACAACTACACGTGTAGGAAATAATATTTTCAATAAAATTATTTTTATACAATTTTTAGATACGACTCATAATAATGGGGACATTTTGAATTTTGAAATTCCCTCTCTAAATCCCCCTCCTGGACCAATTTCAACAATTAATAAGCTTACATGCATACACAGTTACAGTTATACATGAAACTCATATCGAGCTTGGCAGAGAGAGAATCACTTTATTGTACAAATTTTTATACAGTTTGAGGGGCTGCTCAATTACATTGAGATGCTGAAGCACACAGCAACTTAAGTCAATCCCTAGGACAACAGTAAAACAATACATATTGCATTTAGTCAGCTCAATAACTAAAATATTAACTAAAATAAACACAGTCAGGAACCTAAAAGGTGAATGTCACTAGATATAAAAAAAAAAAAATTGCGAGAGCTAGATCGTTCACAGGCAATTATGTCTATAATTTTGAACGGACCATTTTCATTTTCTTCTGGATAGGATCGATAGATGTTTGACGAAATTGGTCGAGACTTCGTCATTAGGTTGAACAACCTCGATAGCTGAATTCTCTTATGGAAAATCTGTGGCTCATAAATGGATTACAATGCGTCGTAAGATGTAAAAGTACAAGTTAAGTAATATCAGTTGGTTACCTTCAGGGAGGAACTCCTTGGTTGCAACTACCACTAGGGTTTGTGTCTTGATGATTAATTTCCGTAGGGTGAAGGCATCAATGAAGGGTAATGGATACTTACTCAATTTGCTCTCTGATGATACATTGTTATTCTCGAACTAAGTTTGTCGTTTCCACGAACTATGATACTAATGTTAAAAACTTTTCTAAGGTGACCTGCGTAATAATTCTTTATCCCTTTGAAGTGATTTTCGAAAAAAATTCTCAAATGTCCATCGATCGTACCTAGGAGAATGGGATAAATGAGATTCATTTTACATATACATATATCACGATCTAATGGCTACGCCTTGTAGTTGCTTCCACTGTGTTCTATCGGAAGCAGTTCATTTCATACTCACCGAAATCCATGAGGTGCTTTATGCCTTCATAATAGGATTATATATATATATATATATATATATATATATATATATACACACTCTCACACACACACACACACACATATACATATACACATATATATATATATATATATATATATATATATATATGTATATACACACACATATATATACATATATATATATATATACATATATATATATATATACACACACATATATATATATATATATATATATATATATATATATATAAATATATACATATATATGTGTATATATATATATACACACATATATATATACATATATATATATATATATATATATATATATATATACACACACACCTTATTCTGGACCCAATATTATTTATATATTCTTCAAATGTTATGGCAAGGGTCTCCAATAAAAAACATTTTTTCGGTGCAAACTTTAATGAAACTCCCCGACATGTTTCGTGGCTTTTTTGCCACCTCTTCAGGGGCAATCCCTTTTAAACGAAAAGAATATAAAAAATGATTCATAACGTTAATTTAACAGATCCCTTAATAATTCTATTGCTATGTACTGTATTAGTAGGTGCCTACATCTATGATATATTTATTAAATATAATTATAAATTGCTACTTACATTTCTGAAGTGCTCGTTTACCTTTTACATTGCGTTGCGACTGTCCTCACAAAGGAGGCATATGATACTGAGAGGTTCCCGAGGTAAGTTAAGTCAGCTGACTAAAAATCGATTATTTACAAGTCAATCTTGAACTCGATTATTTCGCGTCATAATTTAAAGTCGATTAATATAAGATAAAATGTTATAGAATATATGACTGACGTATTTGATTTTTTTTTTTTTTTTTTATTTTTTAATTTTTTTTTTACTGCCCTTTTTCTATTTTTCATTATGTGGTCCTCTTTTATTTTCCGTTTAGTTTTCTTTATCAATTATATGACTTTTTCAAAATTGAAGGTGTGTTTCCTGGAGATAGCATGATCCGTCAGCGCTGTTTAATTTTCATTATTGTCAATACTTACGTGTTGATTTAACCTTTTATTCAGCAGCTGCGAGGATTCACCTGCGATTTTCGAAAAAAATCCTCACATGTCCATCGATCCTACCTAGGAGATGGCATAAATGAGGTCCGTTTTACATATATTTCACGATCTAACGGCTACTACAAGACGTTGCATCCATTGTGTTTTATCGGTAGGAGCTCATTTCATACTCACCGAAATCTATGAGGTGCTTTATGTCTTCAAAATAGGATTATATATATATATTGTTACGTTTTATTACAAAACCAGTAATAAAACGTTGTTAATAAGAGTTCTTTTGGATTGCAAAATTAAACACACTCAAGTTTCACAGTTTATCACTGCACAATTTATTTCACAATTAGTCGTGGTTAATTATTACTACCCACAATATTACACTGATAATGTCACTGTCCTTCAGATTACACAGTCCAATAATTCACTCACGGTCACTGAAATTCACATAAAACGACGGCACTGCACTGTCCTTCACTTCGCGGCACTGCACTGTCTTAAACACGGCCCTAAACTGTTGCCTACAGTCACGGCACAACACTGTTCTTCTTATAAAAACACTTTACCGCACTGGAGCAATGATGTGACCATCAAGACACCTGACCATAAACTGAGACTGAGGTACTGGCAGGGTCTCTTATAAATCCCTGTAGAAGGGGCTAGCCAAGGAAAGGTCCAGAAGTTCCAGAAAGATAGGCACGGTGGGCCTTAATTAGATTCTGCCGGATCCACTAGATCGAGCTGTACAGGCTTAAATAGAGAAGCAGGATGGGACCGAGGCTCTTCCAAGAAGGTCTGGAAGGGACTAGTAAGGACGCGACCAATTAGCGGCACTTCTTTGAACTCCTCCGCACTCCTCAATCACGTAGTTCCTTCTCTGGTGTATTTAATTTTTGCAACAATATATATATATATATATATATATATATATATACATATATATTTGTCTATTACCACTCTACCTGTAGCAATTTTTCTTTAATCGTTACCAAATTCCATATATAAGCGTTTCACGTAAAACTAAAGATTTAATTGTTAACGGGTGATATCGTTTTTAGGGGTTTAGAGAAGGGGAAATCCAATAATTTAAATATCTCCGTTATTGGAAGGCTGATCGAAAAATTATATGTAACCAACCTTATTGGAATTTGAATTACCTACAAATGTTGTAATGTACATCTTTTCTCTATCATTAATATTAATCGAGATATTTGGATTTTATTCGGGTTTCAGCCTTTAGTCCTCCACTCCTACTACTGTCTTATTAACAGTAAGCCGCTATATCATGTATAGCTTTATTCTAAACCACTTTAATCTAAGCTAAAATACCAAATATTGTTTTCAAATGACCTCTTTATGCGAGATACACGCAAATTCGGTGTGTGATGACGTCATCAATCGAAATTTTACGTTCTTGCTTCAAAAATGTATACTTGATCTATACCATAATCGATATTTGCCTGTTTCAGTCAACAATATAGATCCTTGTTTTCGGCAGGAAATGGACCTGGAACATTGGGGGTTTAGAGTGGGGAGGGATTTGACAATTGAAAATCCCACCTTTATTATTAGTCGGATTGTAAAACGTAATGTAACCAAACTTGTTAAACTATTCATGGTTTTTGCAAGTATTGTTCTATGCATATTTTCGTAACTCAATTATTATGTTATTCCCACTTTGTTGGTTTCAACCTTCAGCTACCCCCACCCCTCTCTCACTGCTGCTTCTACTCAATGTTTTTGAAGCCGAATGAAATCGGCTATTGAGGTCGTACTCATGACGCGATTTTTGACATTTTTCTTCAAATGTCCATCGATCCTACTTAGTAAATGACGAAAATGAGGTCCGTTCAAAACTGTATATATATATCTATATATATATATATATATATATATATATATATATATATATATATATTAATATATATTTGTCTGTTAACGCTCTAGCGGTCGAAATTATGGTTTTATCGTTACCAAACTCGATATTTAGTCGTTTTATGTAAAAAGAAAGGTCAAGTTCGTTAACGGCTGAAATCGGACCAGTGGGGGGGGGTTGTAGAGGGGAGGATTTTCAAAAATTCGAAATATCTCCGTTATTATGCGTCGGATCGAAAAATTGTATAGAATCAATCTTATTGCAAATTAAATTTACTATAAATATTGTTCTATACAGTTATTCTGTATCTTGAATATTAACCGAGATATTTGCATTTGTATTCTGTGTGTCGTCGGCAGAAGTCGGCTATGTTCGGGAATTTTCGCCGAGAGCTCTGGCGGCCGTATCCATAACTATTAGTCCCTCTTGAATAGGTTTAGAGATACCTCACTACTACAGGTGTTATTGGGCAGATTTATCTACTAGAAAACGTCACGTGGGAAATCTGCTTAGTTTACGCAGCCCCTGCGTGACGGACTTTTTACAAGAAATAGGGAATAGGGTGAGATGAGATCACAGGTGTGTTATACTCTAGTACGTGGGAAATCTGTTTAGTTTACATAGGTCCTGCGTGACGGACTTTTTTTTGTGTGAAAAGGATCTACCTGGGTCCCCATCGATGTCCTACATGAGTTGTTGGTGGGCAAAGAATCCTGAGTTATTTCAATAGACAAGTATTAGTGAATAACATTCTATGAGGTGTATACGTATACCCTCTCAAACATTTTCCCCTTCTATTATCATATCCAGACTATCATCTTGAAAAACCTTCCCGATTCCTTTAACCACAACTCCATTTGTTAATGTGTCCTTCAGAAAGGTGTTCATTTTCCCCCGTATTCCCCAGATTTCATTACTACCGTTTTATTACCTTCACCTGATGTTAATATTTCATCGTTTTCCTTAAGATAAGATGGAGTCACTTTTTAATTAAATTACCCCACATTTCTGTATCTTTCTGTTATAAATAAGCATTCACTAATTTAATTTAATTAGCTCTAACACATTTTCATTATTCAGATTTTCTATGGGATAGGAGAGGGTTTTGTTGGATATTTTGAACTTATATCCAGAAAGTTGCCAATATAATTTTATCCAACACATTCTCAAGTCATTAAATAAAATTTAGCTAATATCTTACCTAATAACTTAATTGTTTTTTATTTAAGATAAAAACACTTGCTTTTTAGAGCTAAATAAAATAATTACTTAAAGGTAAAAAATTGGCCTGGCAACGAGTAACAAGTTCAAGTAACAAACTCTTGCATTAAAACAAATGTTGGTTGTTATATATTTCTGAGGCATGTAAAGTTGTTGCTAATATATTGGCTACGGTCAATAAGTACTTAAGTCATTTTTCAAGGTATGCCTAACTTTTATCTTTCATGATATTCAGTACTTAAGTGTTTAACCGTTAAGTCTTTGTTGCTTTCTCTACTAACTCGATCTGAGTATATAGAGCATATTACTATGATAAACTATAAAGCGGCATCTTAAAGGAAGTCATAAACTTTAACTACAAGAATAATAAACTGTTTAGAGACATTCAGCCATAAGTAGTTGAATCTTTATGTATGTTCTAAACTGTTAGGTTGGTCAGTTCAAGCCTATGTTGTAACACAAATGAAATCTGCCGACAACAAAGAAAGTATTGATTTTATAGATCCTGCGAACGATATATTTCTTCCGATTGGCTTACTTTCTATTCTTGTTCGCTTTACAAGCTCTCACAGTCAATTTCACATTATGAACAAAACGTGGGTGGGACAATGCCACATTACAACTAAAGCAAATAGATATTTTTTTTGGGGGGGGGGTTAATGAAACGGAAAACATCATCTACAGATGGCTTGCATTCAAATGGCAATTAAAACTGGCTTGACAGAAGCCAATGGCCTCGAAGAGCCGAACCATAGAAGCTAACTAACTAAAGAAACTAATTCTCAAAGGCTCCAGGCATTTACTAGATTGCTTGCCCAAGATGGAAAATATTAAAAGCCATTCATCCTGCTGTAATTTTATAGAGTATAATTTTTAAAAATAAAATTATCAAAAGATATGTTTTATGTGAAGAAAAATATTTCTTTTCCTAGAGATATTAGCGCTCCTGTCAGGGATGGGAACACGCAGTCACAAAATTATTGGCCATTTCAAAGAAGTTGAAAGAAAATCGCTTTATGAGTGGAAATTAATAGCTGGATTAAATAGTGTTTTAATGAGAGAGAAAGGTTTACTCCCAAATAAAAAATAATTAAATTAGTGATTAATGGTGTATTCCGTCCAAGGTTTCTATAAAATAGAATTGTAATATAAATATTTATTATAGAATTATATATTGTGAAGTGTACCCTCAAGGAAATCTGATAAACTTCCGTTGCCAAGATATGAAGATCCAAAATGTACTGGTAATCCTTTTTCGACAAGTAAATCTAGAGGTGTGAGCAATTTAATACGTCTTTTTGAAATGAAAACTAAAATATATTTTTTTTTTAGTTTTACATAAAACATTTAAAAATAAATCGAGTTTTGATATATATATATATATATATACACACAGTCACACATACACATATATATTTGTCTGTTAACGCTCTAGCGGTCGCAATTTTTGTTTGTTGATTGATTTTTTTTGTCGTTAACAGAAAAACACAAAATATATATATATATATATATATATATATATATATATATATATTGTTATTTATTAACGTCCACTTTTTACTACAAAGGCGAATTGGGACGTGTTATCTACAGGTTACCACCATTTTCTAGCCAGCCTAACGTGATTTTATTTAATATGTTTGTCACTAAGTAAATTCCTACTGCCCACATTCGAACTCGCCTATATATATATATATATATATATATATATATATATATATATATACATTGTTTTGGGTGAACCTCATATGGGTCATATGGGTAGGACCGACTGTCATTTGAAGAAATGTTTCGAACATCGTGTCATGAGTACGACCTGAATAGCTGACTTCTCATTAGGGAAATCTGTCAAAAATTTATTTCATTTTGCATTTTAATCTATTTTATATGATATACTGCCCGACATCTTAATTATGCCGACAGGGCTCCGTTGTATCTTAATTACCTATTGCTTTAAAAGCATTAGTTTTGAAAAAGAATTATTTTTCTGCTATAAACCCACTTTCCCTCAACATCACACACTTTTTGGGGGGCTTCATGAATGTAGTAAGATAAATCAAATCCGTTGAGAAGGAAATGCCACTAAGCAGATTTCCCAAGTGCTAGAGTGAAACGCTAGTGATCTCATCTCACCAATACTATTATTCCAAGCTGTTGTATTTAACGGAACTTTACAGTATGAGGGGCAAACACTAATCACCCCATTGGTAATTTACAATCCTATTTCCGTAGATTTATTACTACGAGAAAAATGAAGAATGGAATTGGAAATGTATTCACCAGTGTCATTTCCAAACATGGAATTTCTGGTCTGTTTACGGAGCCCAATGCCTGGAGGACTTTTCCCGTTTATGTTGTACTTCAAGTAAAAGATGTGTCTTCTGGAGAGCTGTTATTTGTCAGTAGTGGCGTGTGTAAACTAAATGAATCCCATGGCATTATCCCTTAATTATACCATGACAACGTGATTGATATCTTATTAATTGGCTATAATTTTTATTAATTACTATTATACCATAGAAAGGTGACAGCGCCCTAGCAGAGCAGTTGGTCTTTTTACAAGTTCGACTGCATTTCTCAAGGTCATTTAGAATTGAAATATTACTCAATGACATCATATTATAATTGTTATTATTACAATAAAGTAATGTTCGTTTTGGGTATATAAATTATTCTGATCCTCAGGGCAGTAAATATCTTTAGTTATTATCTGATAAGCAATTGGTTTGACGAAGTCTGTGTGTTATGACACAGCAGGGAACACTTGATGTTTAAGTTATAGTCACTGAAATTGTATCGCATTTTATCTTTGCCAAACCCAATATTTAACCTGAACTCTTGAAATTAGAGAGTAAATATAGTCGAAATGGAATAACAAAAGGGCTTAGAGAAGAGTTGTAATCTAGAATTGTATTCTCGTATATAACCGTTATTATGTTTTGGATTAAAAAATCTTGTTGGCGAGCAGTACCGTACAATTATATATACATTTTCTTCAACATTGTTAAAGTATCTTCAGGCTACACCTTGAACAGGTAACCCTGATTTCCACTGAAACGAACTAAGAAATGAAGACATTCAGAGGGAGTACAGGTGCAACCACTGTATATCCTTCGGCAACGGAATATTCTATTCACGTCCATAAAAGCACAAGTGGAGAAAATTCCACTTGAAGCCAGAGTTGTTAAAGAGCCATCACTCTGTAGTCCGTAGCTATAAGGTGACTAATGATAAGCGTTGGCCAGTATGAGTAAGCGAACTATAATATTAATGTAACCTCCACTCTTTTTAATGTAGCGTCACTTCTGCTGAAAGTAAGAATTTAGACAAGGGCAGGGAACTCAAATATTAACCGACCTATCAATGTTTCTTGATTCTTCTTGAATGCCTTCTGTAAACTCATGAGATTTTTACTGTAAGAAATTATATCCCTGATGCCCAGTTTTTATTTCAAATTTGGTTTTCATAGAGTACTTCAAAGGAGATAAATAGAGAATAGAATTCCATATAATGTCATTTGAATTCATTTCTCTGTTTACTCTGAAGAGAATCTCCTGCTTGCCTCACGTACTTCTCGATTTAACAGTGAAAGGGTTACTGATTAAGATCGTATTTACGTTTGTTCTCGGATGCTCTACAAGACAACTAAGGTCACGACTGTTCCCAGAGCAGCCAATAGGTAAGCAAAACATGTAGCTACCTACAGACGATGTCTGAATGCCGTGTATGGTGATGTCTTACAATGAGTGCGAGGCACTCTCATTATTTAGTCTCTAATTATGTCCGGGAGTCTCAGCTGTTTAAAATTTAAGTCCGGCAACACAAACGCTTGAGGTCTAATTAACTGGGGTGTAGTGAATGTTCTAGTCACGATCTAATAAGGCTAAGTAAAACAATGGCGAGACCAATAAAATCATTAGACCCAATCCAATACAAATTCATTATACGAACCAAAAACAAAAAGAATCCCTGGAAACAACACTAATTTTGTAAAATGATTTGGTGTGACAAATTATAAATTTCTAGTAGACGAAACACATAGATTTTCTTCAAAACAAACAAGTTAAAATAATTCATCTAATCCTACCTGCAAATTACAAGAATTTGCATTAGAAATAGTATTAATATATAAATGAGCGAAACTATCGTCTTTTGCATATTCTAGGACTAATAAAATACCAACAGGAAATGTGTGACAACAAAAACCTATATCTTTTTAACAAGGGAAAGGTCCAAAAAGACAACTACAAATTAATACTTTAAGGAAGATGGCACCAGAATGTATTATGTATGCTGACGGTAAAAAAAAAAAAAAAAAGTGTATTGCTAGTTATCAAAGGACAATATTATCTTGTTCTCAAAAAAAAGAAAAAAAAAGTCTCACATGAACATCTCAATCAAAAGGAACACATTTAAATAGTGAGATCATGAGAATATTATAACAATTGAATCCTAACACCCATCTCCAAAATCATAATAGTTCAGACTGAAAATATATCGATTTTTTAAAACAATAATATGAGGCATTATCCGTATACATTCTAAAAATACTGCATGAATTACAATCAAAAGCAAATTTCAGAATTATTCAACTTAAACAAAGGACGAAATTCATGTGTTGGTACAGAAATAATTCTAAGAAGAATATCTAATGTGCATGACACATTTGTTTGTTTGTTTCGTATGGATTTAGGGCGAAAAAGTACTAGATTATCATCGCCCTGTTGTTAAATTGTCAATATTGTAATTTTTGTAAATTTGTATTTTAATCATATCCTCATCCATATCGCCATTTTAACAATTCACATGACACATTTAATAATACATTTATGAAAATAAAAGAATTTCTGCGAGGAGTGGAAACTTTTTTTTTTAAATTCTAATTCAAATATTTATTTCTGTAAGTTCAATGTTTATAATCGTTGCAAATGCTGCACTCGGAAGACACACTCTACCTTTAGGTATGAGATTACAATAACAGAGAAATAATAATAATAAAAAAAATAGCCAACATGCGAAATAAACATGTAAGATTGATTGTTCTTCTTCAGCTCATTTTAAAACTTTTGCGAAACCTGAAATGTAATATGCTTGCATGTGCTGAAACAGATCCTGAAACTGACCGCTATCACATTGCCAATCTCACGGGATACGTTTTTCATTGATTTCCCATTAATTACTGGACCCACTTCACGAGTTATATTGCAACTCCAAAGAGGTTCGCAAGAGCAAATTTATATACGACCCCATAGAGTCTCGGTAAGGGAATATAAATGTCCATTGGAGTGAAGGTAGAAGGCGGATCTGTCGCCTTTGATTTACTGGGGCTGAGGCCTGAAGGACCCTTGGCGGGCTCGAGTGTCGAGTCGATACAGACTCCCAGCGGCAAAGGTGTCCAGATAAATAGCTCAATTTCTCAGTCGGTCGTGACTTGCTCGGGTGCCGGAGACTTCTGTCGGATCTAGTTCTCTCTAGCGCCTAGCTCTCTTCTAGTCTTAATGTAAGTTATGACTCTAATTTGCATCCAATAATCAGGGCTACATTATGAAAGTTCACGGCCGTAGATTTTCCGCCTCACTTAGAACTTGCATGGGAATGCTGAATGATTAACTTCAACGACTTTCATCCTGGATTGTATGAGCTCAATGGCTTAGCGTATTTAATTTTATCAAATCAAAGTTACCGTAAAGACACCAGTAACAATATTAAAACATAGGTAACACTTACAGAAAGGCTGTTTTTAAAATCCATAAAAAAAAACAGTTCTCAACACACCATAACATCAGATGTTCCTAAATGATAGGCGCGCTGCTGAATATGACATAGTAATGGAAAGAAGTGACCTACAGAAAATGTAGAAAGTTCCCTTCATCTCTTAATAATGACTTGGTTCTTGTTTCTCTCTTTTAAGATAAAAAACAACGATCGGTTAGTTAATAACATAATTGTGTCACTTTCTATTCATATTTGCAATGAATACACGAATTACTTCATGTATTTTTGACAGGGCTGGCGAGAGGAGGGGGCAATGGAATCTTCTGTCAATGACTCCTGTAAACATAGCCGAAAAGCTCTCACAGAGCAAAATATTCAGAAATATATGTTTAGAAGGAGAAAGTCTAGAAAATGAAATTTCTCTGAAATAAATACTCAATGTTGATTTCTTAACCAGGACCTATAATGTAGACGTAAATATAATGTAAACGTCTTCTATACTTAGTTTCCGCGTCATTGCGGAATAAAGGGTAATGAAGAAACTTTTTTCAGCCATGCCATTCGTACTACCAACGATAAGGAGCTCAGTAAGGACTGAGAGGATCACATTAGGATCAACAATTAAAATTCAATAATTAAAACAAATTCAAGCTTGCCTATGTGTAACTATTTATCTATACTCTGTGATCATAATTGGAAAGGTAAAGTAATTATTTTTTTTATGATCACTAATCAGTAATTATAATCTTTCATCAATGAGCATTCGCGTTTGTAGATCTAAATGATCAGATATTTGAAATATGGATTTTTTATTCTTTGTAGAGAAGAGAATTCCTGTCAATTTAGAGATTACTAACAGAGATAAGAAACTGGGTTAACTCAAATTAAACAAAATGGCTGGAAACATAATTAGGAGGAAGGATGAAATTGTAATCAAGACTTCGAATTGTAAGTCTACCATCCCTCAGAAGAAGTCCATTATTTTTGTCCTTTTGTGCTAATTCTGAAAAGAAGAAAGTAATTTAATTTCAATGTAAATGTAAAATTGTACATAATTTTATGTCATAAAAGTGAAGGCTAATCGCAGTCCTTTCGATGATAAATGCTTAGCAAGTCCTCAAATACAAGCTTGTATGTTTCTCTATAATTTTAATTTATATTGGTCGGCAATTTGCAAATCTTGACGCTACTCTCACAATTTTATTAGCACTTACCAGCTTTCGGGAGCTATTCTTTCATCTTCAGGGCACAGGTACCGACCCCACGACTCTAGTTTTACTAACTCAGATTAAGCCCAATGCCTCAACACACATGGGGTTCTTGAAAAATTCCAAAATGAAATTTATTTGTAAGGTTCCCCCAAATACAACATTAAATTGCTTTATTTAGATTATCTTGAGATCTGCTAATCTCTATTTATGGCAGAGGTCAATGAGACTTATACAACAGTCTTTATTCCATGTTTCATGTTTGGCGTACCTTTTCGACTAAAATATTTCAGAACGTGACCTAAAAGATTTTAGTCGAAACGACTGGGATAAAGGTGTCACCTTAAAGAAAGTAAAGAAAATGAAATTTCTCTGAGATAAATACTTATTGTTGACTTCTTAACCAGGATTTAGGGCCAATGGCAGCGATGGCACAAAACTAAGGGTGATGGCAAAAAACCAAGCGCAGCGATGGCACCTCAAACAAACTGACCGAGTTCGTGAATTTTTAGTGTACTCCTAAAGAGGTGTCAGAAGGATGCAAAACATGTTTACAGTGTACAGTTGGTTAAGCCTATAGTGACACCTAGCATGTCATAATCAAAAATATATAGGAAAGACTGAATGTAATATAGTCAATATCTTGAATAAGAGATTTGCTGTTAGTCGACCAAAGTATTAGATTAAGTCTTAAGTATCATATAAGGCAAGAAATTTTTTAATAAATCAACACATCGGCAGCTAATAAACATTGGAATGAATTTATTACAATAAGAAATTATAACGTAAAGGAGTGTTGAAAACCCACATTTCATATTAGCAGCTTTTCTTTTAAAATACTCTCCGAATAATGATCTATATATGTAGTACGATTTAAGGTTTTTTCCCCCAAAAATTAAAGTAAATGGCATGTTGTTAATTATACTAATGAATATTACACCAATTAATTGTGCCGTTCCAGTTAAGGTCCAAATTAAATGTGATCAAGGATAACTTATTTTATTAAGATTTGGTGTTATATAATTTCCTGAAATATAACCTTCAGATTTTGAATATTACCACAAGATTTTGAATATTTGCAGCTTTGTTGCGATAGTTAGCAGATTTTCCTTTAAAAATTAATATACAATAACAGTACCTATTTGTGATGGGATTTTTGTGATTCGTGTACCTATCGACTCTATCTACAATTTGTCAAAAATAAATTAAGTCAATTTTATTACTCATACACATATACATCTTTCTAACTGTTCGCCTCCACCCTTTTTTTAAGAGTTTTGAGAATGATGAAATGAAACTGGGTAGGTCTAAGTTATATAGAAGAAGGTTTTTTTGGTGGTGAAGCCAACTTTAGCAAGTTCTTTTCCAGTACTTTTTAATTTCTAATGGAAAGCATATTTTTTATGGATTCGTATATCAAATAAAATGTTAAAATGATTTTATATAAGTCGATATTTCTTCGATCTGACGCACCCTGAAGGAGTAAATTGCACAAAACCACTGCAATTTTTCAGACAATTTTTTAAAAAAAATTAAAATGTAGAAGTGTTTTATCAAAAAAAAAAAAAAACGATACATAATGAAGGTTCTTTCACTAGTTCATGAAAGTGAAGTTCGTTTAAATTTACTTTTGTCTGTATCTCATCGATCGTCCGAACTTTTTGTTTAACCATTGCCAAACACTACATGTAAGCGTTCCATTCAAAACTGAATTTCGTTAACATCTGAAATAGGGCGTAGCATCTCCATTAAGAACATGCGTTGAGAGAGTACTACAAGAGAAAAATTCGAAATTACTACAGTTATTTGAGCCGCATCGAAAAACATAGCAACTATTGTAGCAAGTTAAATATTTTAGAATTGTTGTTCTATAAATATTTACAAATATTAACCGAGATAGTAGTGCTTTGGCTGGATCCGTAAGACAAAAGGTATTTAGATATTGGAGACGAGAGATAGGTTTCATGAAATTACCTATATAAATAATAAATTAATGAATGTTTTTCGATGAAGTATTACCTGAAATATTTTTTATTTATTTATTTAAATGAGTTCCGCAACGCCGGCGATTTACTCATTATTTAAGTGTCCTTAAAAAAGCGAAATGCAAAAAAAAAAAACAACGAGAAACGGAAAAAGAGTGAACTATGGCATAAGGTGATTTTTGAAACGGGCTGTTTGGCATGCCAACAATTTCCTGAAATATACGTTTAATTATCGAAATCTCGGAGATCCGCAGAGAATATCGAGCGAATAACTCTAGTGCTCTGAATATGGAGCAGGTTTGCCCAAGAGTTCTCTCCTCCGGTAAAGGGCTTGGCGGTGTTTAGCTTTTGTAATATTACCTCCGATAAATAATTAAAACTAAGAGCTGTGCCATTAAGTTGAAAATATATCAGATATATAGAAATGCTTGACTTTTAGAACATTTATCTGAGAGAAAAGACGGGGGCTGAGAAATGTCGTATAGGGTGTTCAGTTGAAGGCTAATCTTACTTTCAATGAGCGAATTGACTTTCATGAACTTTACAAACTGGGTTCCTTCTTCGAAAGATCCTCTCTGTCAATCCTCCTCAAAGTTTACTGATTCTAACTGAAAACATAAATTGATTATTGCCCCTATATCAATTAATACATAGAACGTGAATAGTGCTTAACAGTAAAAATTCATTTCACAGCTTGCACACTTTTTCCAATATTCATGAATAATGTTCCCACGAAGAGGAAGTCCTAATTTCCATGAGAATACAATAGATTTCATTAAAAAAAAAAATCATCTTGGGGGGTTTAGATGTGGAGAATTTTGAAAATTCAAAATATCTCCGTTACTATACGTCGGATAAAAAAAGTGTATATAAACAATCTTATTGCAAATTATTGTACTATAAATATTGTTATATACATTTATTCCCTATCATGACAATTAACCGAGATATTTGCATTTTTCAGTTTGCAGCCTTCAGCAAACCCAACATCAACTCATGTTACATAAACAATACTCGGTTACATAATAAACCACACTATTCAAACTTAAACTTAACTTAAATACGAAATATTGTTTTCAAGAGACCTTTATTATACAAGATACATGCAAATATGTTCTGTTGATCCCCTCCCACCCCGTCCTAAGTTCTTGGACTCCTAAAATTTGATTGATTGAGATAAAAATTATTCTGATTCATTATAAATTACAATACTAGATATAGTAAATAGTTTTCAATGAAATTAATATGCTTTATTCAGATATATTTCAATGATTGTTTTTCGTTCCCGTGAAGAATATTTGTATCTATCTGTTGTAGCTGTGAGAGGTTGGCAGACCTGTTTGTTTACAATTCAGATGTTTTCCGCTGGGAGGTTATGACTGAAAGATTTCTCATTACCGTATATAATTATTCACATAATATTCAGGGTGGTGTTAAGTGTTACCAGTATGTATATTAATCTATTGTAAAACGTCACATGGGAAATTTTCTTAGTTTATGCAGTTCCTGCGTGGCGGACTTTTTTCTGTTACTAGTGCTATTGCTACTGTACCTCATTTTACTACTACTTACTACTTTTGGTACTAATACCGTTGTTGCTATTGCTACTGCTTTGCCTGTTACTACTGCTACAAATGATACTACTACTGCATTTGCTATTACTGCAACTGCTACTACTAGTACTGCTGTTGCTATTGCTACTCATTTTTTTTTCTACTACTGCTGGTGCTACAACTAATACTGATACTACACTTGCTTTTAATGCTGCTACTGCTAAATCTGCTAACGTTTTTTTTCAATTACCACTGCCATTGCTTTTCCCCCCACTGTTACGTTTCTGCTACCTCTGATCCTGTTTTTTCTGCTATTTCCCTTAAGGCTAATGTTTTTTCTATTGTTCTGAGTTGGTATTCTGGCAGGTGGAAGTGACTTCTAATGTAGGTAGGATGAAATAATGTAGGCTACGCTTCCACTATAATAATTTAATAACACGGCAAAGCGCTTTCGATGCTGTGCATTATCGTCAGTGCCCCGAGGTTTTCGATGTTGACCTGGACTAGTCCAGCTCCAAGAGCCGACAGGTCAACATCGAAAACCTTCGGGCACTGAAAATGATGCACAGCATCGAAAGTGCTCTGTCGTTTTAATAAATTATTATAGTGGAAGCGTAGCCTACATTATTTTATCCTACCTACATTTGTTCTATTGCTCTAGCGGTCGCAATTGTTGTTTGATCGGTACCAAACTCGATATTTAGTCGTTTTATGTAAAAAGAAAGATCAAGTTCGTTAATGGCTGAAATCGGACTAGAGGGAGGGGGGTTTAGAGGAGGGATTTTCGAAAATTCAAAATATCTCCGTTACGATGCATCGGATCGAAATATTGTACAGTTCCAATTTTATTGCAAATTAAATTTACTACAAATATTGTTATACACATTTATTCTCTATCTTGAATACTAACCGAGATATTTGCATTTTTATGAAGTCTGTGGTCGGATATAGTTCGGATTAGGCCGGCCATTTCCGTCAGGCTCGGCTCAGGTGGAAGCTTCTTCTAACCTTACCTGTCGTTTCTAACCTTACCTTACCTTCCTTACTTTGTAAAATTTTTGCAAATACGTTCTGTTCATCCGCCTCCCCCCTTCTTTAGTTCTTTGACTATTAAAATTTGAGTTATTAAAATATAAATTATTCTTACAATTCAGAAGCCGTTTCAGTTGGAAATTTAATTTAATTAACTGAATGATTTCTCATTACCGTTTGTACTTAATCACGGTGGTATTGTGTTACCAGTATGCAGATTTCTCTATTGCTAAACTTCACATAGGAAATCTGCTTAGTTTACGCAGCCTTTGCGTGACGGACTTTTTGCTGTTTAATCTTGAAAAACAGCTAATAAAATAGTTCTTTTATTGCAGTAGGCTCTATTTTATTGGAGAAAAGCAAATATTTCTTATAAGCAATCAGCAAACGAAGGACTTGGAGCTCATATATCCTATTGAAGTATAAATAGTCAACGAGAACAGCTGTTCAATACAACCTGGCTTTTAGCATATTTCCCTTATTTATATTACAGATACATATAATAGGCAAGTCATTTCAGGCCATAATTCCACCTTTTACAATATAACGTTTCCTTCGGACACCAGGAGGTTCCATTCTTTCCAAATGAATCAAAGAACTTCTCAATAGAATCTCGATTCCATTAATAAAGTATGCCTTCTGATCCGGAACTAAGCTTTTCATCGACGATAAGTAAATTCATTCTCCTTCCTCTCACAGTCAACATTTAATCTCTGATGCAGTTTCTCTGTATGAAGTAAAAAGAGAAAAAGCATTTGGTTAATTGAATAAAGGCCTTACTCCACATACCACTTTCCAGGATACAGCATACACTAGAGAAAAAGGAGATAGGGAACAACTACATTGATTTGAAATTCTTTTATTATTTTCAGTTCTTTTTTCTTCATTCAATATTATAGTATTAAGACATACTCTCCACTTACATACTTTCCTTCTAGCGGGACTGCTTCAACTAGGCTATCAGTTGTTCAGAAATCAATCGGTTTTCATAAGTCCCAAGTTAGGCGTATACCTTCTGCTCATTGTTGATGTATTGTGTAAAGTTTTTATTAATTAGTACGATTACCATAGGAAATACATCTGAACGAGGTTATCTCCAACTCTGTAGGCCAGAAAGATATCAGGTTGCTCCCTGAGAAGTGGCTGATCTATTCTGTACCGATCATGAACCCTGACTTTCAAAAGTACACTTGAGAGAAAATTATTTGTAAAATATGGCCTTCTCCAATAAACCTTGTGAAATTCATTATCTCTGTTTCTCGCAGAGTAAGAAGCCAATTTAAACAGGTATTAAAAGGAAGCAGGGCAAGAGATGTTCAGTGACTCAATTATTCAAAGAAAAAAGTCGATGAGTAGGAGTGGGGCTTTATTGTAAACAAAAAAATGCAAATGACTAGCTAAAAATTCAAGTTAAAATCATGCATAGAACAACGTAAATGTATAACTAGATTGGTTCTATAACATTTTTTGATACAACTAACAATAACTCAGACCTTTTGAATTTCGGAATTCTCTGCTCAACCTCCCCCGTCTTCCTGGTACGATTTGTGCCATTAACAATTATAATCTTTGGAGTTTCATAAAACGGTTAAATATCTAGTATGGTGTTGAACAAATTAATATTTTCGTGTAGACGTTACTCATATATTTGACTCATTTAATAAAACTCTATTGAAAACAATATTCAGTATTTAAGCTTAGAGTAATTTATGTCATGTTATTTTACCTTTTTGCCAACTTAAGATTACTGATCGCTAAAAACGAACAAAATTCAAATAATCACTTCTAATCCCAGATGCATAAAATATTTATAGAATAAAATTTCTAGAAAATTATCTTCACAATAAAATTAGTTCTTTAACTTTTGAGTACATTGTTATAAAATCGGGTCATGAGTACAAACTCATTAGCGGATTTCCCTTAAGTGAGATATGCTAAAAGGTCGACTATAATCAGTGAAGTTTTTCTTCGGGTTCTGCTCACTTCCCAACTACGTATTTTATGTTATAAAGTAGGATGATTAAGAAGTATAGGTAGTCCACATTTGGTCAACTCACCATCCCAAAATATAAAAATTAATTTTGAATTTTATTCCTTTCAAAATTTCTATTTAAGTCATTAGATGTTATTTCCCCAATTGTTCAAAAAATTAAACCCTAACAACAGAAGCCCCGTCAAATTTCAGTCGTATAATTTTTAAAGTATGAACGTTTGGTGGTTCAATGTATCAGTACATATTTTGTATTTCCACAAAAATATTTTTGAAGATGAGGTGGAGATATTTAGCTTTTGTTGTTTCATAGCCTTCATAAATGGGACAGCAATTCAATGTTTGAGTTTTTATTAGCTTGAATTTGTAATAAGCTTCTGAAATTTGGACTGCCAATGGCGGACAGTTCACTCTTGTTAATTCTTGTTTATTCATTCAAGTGCAGCCAGCCATTGACAGATTCCCTGTACAATGGGTACTTCTCTTCTCTCTCAATGACATTGGATTTCTCGCTAGAATAAACCTCTATGGCACTTTCCAGGAGGCACTAAATCGCTAATAACAGAACAATATTACCCGGGCTATTGTTCTAGAATTCTAAAGGAGTGGGGAATTCCTTGTTCAGAAGCTTCTATAGCAAGATTGCCATTTAACTTCCATATTCAACTAGAAATGGAAAATAGCGGCACTGGCAAGGCAATATTGCCAGCTATTTCACAGGATTTACCTTTAGGGAAATTAAACATGTCTCTCGGGATCGTACATAACCAATCTTGTTGTAACTTTAATTTTCTTTAAATGCTGTTTGACACACCTCTTCTCGATACAGAATATAACCGAGATTATTTAATTCTCAGCGTTCAGTAAACCCAACCTTTTGTTATCGAACTTCAACCATACCATAATTGAACATATCTTATTCCTAGATTAAGTACCAAATTTTATTTTCAACAGACATTTACTAGATTAGATACATTCAAATACGTTGTGTGATGACGTTACCAAGTAAGATTTTGTTCCTTGACTCGAAAATGTTTATTTGATCAATATTAAGTGAGGTATTCAGACTTTATTGTTTTCAATAACAGTAAACCACTACTGCTCATCGGACTTTTATTTTGAGATAAGGTGAGATGTGATCAGTAACGTGTCATATCAGCATGTGTGAAATTCACTTAGTTTACGCAGCTTGTGCGTGACGGACGTTTCGGATTTAGGTCGATTCGTAGTGTATGCATGTATATTTAATCTTCGTTAATAAACCAGACAAAATATTTTAACAAAGAAAAGAAATAGTTTTAATATCAACTCTATTCTCATTTTCGTTCATTTGATAATACGTCTGTTATCCGTTTTCGAATTTTTAATTGTCCTAGAGTGGCGAGTTCGATTCTTGCCTGGGCAAAGGAAATTATTTAGTGACGAAATTCATTAAATAACATCCTAAGTCTCACCCTGGCTAGAAAAGGGTGGTAACCTGTAGAAAACCCGTCCCAATTAGCCTGAGTTGCAAAAAGTGGACGTTAATAAATAATAAATAAAAAAATAAATTGTCTTCATAACTTTGCAATGAATCAATAACACAAACATTAAAGATGGGAAAAACAGTTCTTCCATTCTTCAGGCCTCTGGAGAAATTTAGTACATTTGGATCCGACTCCCCCCCCCCACCAATTTGGATTTTGAATTGGTTGTTGCGAAGAAAAGTCTGATCTAGTCATACGTGCTCAAAGGCATAACAAACTGGATAGTCCAATGAATCCACTATCATTGGTTAACTCGTATTTGCTTTGATGATCTACTGATCTTTCCTCTGTCTATGTGTGCAAGAAATTCCCACCACCAAATTCGTCCCAATATTGTTAGTTGATCGAGTATCTTTGGAAGACAGAGGGTTCCTTTTTAATTTTCATCTACAACCTTGCAAGGGGTGAACACACTGTTCAACGATAATATTTTCAAGCTTCCATTTGGCCAGGGATCCTGCCATTCAGAGTGCTGTTTTCGTGCAATGTAACGCAAATGTTGAGGATTTGCATGTTACTCGTTAAAGGGAAGATGAAATTGGTCTGTAAAGATAAATATTCTTAATAAATAATTGTTCCTGGCGCGAATTTGGAAGACTATGGGGATTTAACGTTTATCTCATTCAACGCCTCCAAGAGCCCGAGACGGACAGCTGGGACGAGCACACATATGTGGATAAAGACATAACATTTAGAATGGTCCGTGTGACCAAATGCTTCTATGCGCAGCGAAATGCGTTTCACTTTATGAGGAAAGGCAAAAAATGCTAAGAACATGAGACTAACACTCTTGGATGACAGAGAAACCATCACCTCAAGATGATATACCAGAGAAGAGCTCTCAGAAACATATGTTGAGCATTGTAACAGCTAACCTAAGATTAGCCTGGTAACAGCTGACCTAGGATGAGTGCCTTACTGATGGACCGCTAGAGAGTGCCTGATTCCATCTATGCTATTAGGCAGAGCTAATGACACTTGGGTCTAGAGGAGGCTCCTGACCAGCGCAATCTGGGCTTTTTTAGTAGCACAGATGATATCAGAGTCCTCAACACAGATCCAATATTTTGGCGTTACTTCTGACCTGCCCTCTTTGTTGTTCTATCACCGTTCCAAATATCATACCCAGGGCTCTTTTCTACTTGTTTTTGGCGAGTATCCACGTTTGAATTGGTATTATGACCATTTTTTTATATCATGACTTTGTTTTCCAGAAGAGACTCTTAAAGTGAAGTGCCTATTGAAGTACATAGAAGAATTTAGTCCCTTCGACCATCCTGGTATATTTATAGAAAGAAGCTTGAATGTGCTACGACTAGGCGTACTATCCCAACTGTACTATTATTATTACTATCTCACCCCCAACCATGTATGTTCAAACGTTCTAAGGTACTTAGTATTTTTTTTATACGAGCGGTGTTACCCATCCCTGGCTGGTTAAAATAGAAATGGTTTCCCGTGGTAACGAAAATATTGGATTAACCAGTGCACATCCTTTCAGTGCACAAAAGCATCCTTTTCAAGTCCTTTCACAAGTAATTTTCAACAATTATGCCAACTGAACAGCCATTCAGTTTTTTGCCATAATTCAATACATCAGTGAAATAGAAGTGGCAATTGGACAGATGCATGAAGTCAAATAAATTTAATTAGACATCAAAAAGTTACTTTCTCATCAAAACGATTCTATATTTCTCAGAACTGATGGAAAACAATGCATAAAATTTTATATATATATAATAGTTAAGCTACCGGAGTTTCTCGGCAAATCTTTACAGCATGAATAATGGTATTTATTTCACAATTCGTTGTTACTATGTTAGAATAAAGATTCTTTTTCTCAAAAGCGGTCCAAAGAGCAACTGAATCTATTTTATGTTTTTGATATTCATATTAAAAATGCTCTAAAGAAGATTGTATGCCTGAAGGAGAGACGCTGTACTCACAATTGTACATACACATGCTCTATTATGTGCAACATATTAACGGAGCAATGTACATAAATAGCAGATATAACTGGGTACACCTCTGCAGCACTTCATTACTGACTAAGAGCAGGTCTGTTAAACAATTTAAATAACTCATTTTTCTGTAGCGATGCGTGGTGTCTCATCCACTATATCAATGAGCTAGTTTGTAAAATGAGATTAACGAGAAGATTCTGAAGTATTTCTTTGATATCTTTATGCGCGCGTTACGAATACTTGTAAGCCTGTCTGGCCAAGGCACGATAAAATACAAATGTATACGTTAAAAATGTTATTATGCTGCCTTAACTGTCAGCTGGTCAGCCATTAACCACCGTAGTAGCATGACTCTTTTGAAAAATAATAACATGCCTAAATACAATTTACTACAACACAATGTATTAAATAAATTGTAGCAGGTATAACCAGGAACGACTACTGGAAAATTGAAGTAAATGAATCTAATGGTATTAGTTTTTATACTAGTGTTTATAATATGTAACCACAAGGCTACTTTTTCACGTCAAGCTTCAGAAATGAGAGGAGCATTATATAAAAAACGCTCCCCTCACCTGTCTGCAATGCACAACGAAGCAGTTCGACAGTTTTTCTTTTCATAATTTACCTGTTTTACATAGAATGTCAGGACCTTTTGTACAGTAATGGTCAATAAGAGTCGTTTCTGATTGGCCAATAATGTATGAATACCTGCTCTGAGAAAAATGTCTCAATAGAATACTATGCACTTACTTCACCATACGTTCTATTTGAGCTGTTCTATAAAATGTAAATAAATAAAAAAAAACACGTACCCATCTGATAACTAATCAGACATCCCACTTACTGGCAGGCGTCCCAGATGATGCTGACTCAGACTCAAAGTGAAATTTAAGTATACGCCTTGTTCAGTGTGATCCTTTTGTTTCTGGTACCACCAGGGTTTTCTTAAATTACACTGATAAACAAAAAAAAACTTCCGGTGGATATCTTGGTATCCAACACTTATTTTTAAGACCATTCAGACATGCTGATTAAAAATAAGCAAACCGTTTGTTTCTATCACCCACCGTTTTTGAGATATCGGACATTAACCATTTATATATGTTTAACATTGTACCAAGGCAAACAACTCGCAGACGAGTTACAGTAGAGCTCATTTTGTTGAGTGGAGTACTAATTAACATAAACTGTATAGCGTCATTTAGTTTAAGATATAATGCACAAATAAAATACATAGGTATAACATAAAATTCATTAATTTAAAGTTGGTTTGGTTTGAATTTCTTGGCTGGAGACTTCGTGCTGAAGCATCGAGTAGTAGTCAGGCAACATTGCTCCACTCCATCGACCCTGATCGTGCGACTCCATCACCGAAATGTCCTGATGGAAACGTTCGCCATGTTCATCACTGACAGAGCCTAGGTTCTCGGGAAATTTGTTACATGTCATATGAAAGGCCATGCTTAACAGAGTAAAATAACACCGCTCTTATCTTCCTAGCGCAATTAGAACAGGGTCAAGAGCGATTTATAGAAAGCCCGTACGGCGTTATTGAGAAAATTCTACGTTGCATTAAAACAAAAAACCTGACCTGATAGAGCAGAACAGTTTTCATACTGTAATCAGCATGAAAAACTGCATTACAAAAAGTAGACATCATGCCAGATATCAATGGCTTGTTTATCAGTGTTATTGGTTGACACACTTGACGGAGGTTAAAGATTATAGGTGACTACGGGTATGAATCTCATTGTTTTAGCAGATTTCCCTTAAGGGAAATCAGCTATTGAGGTCGTACTCATGACGCGATTTTCGAAAAATTTCTTCAAATGTCCATCGATCCTACCCAGGAGATGACGAAAATGAGGTCCGTTCAAAACTATATATATATATATATATATATATATATATATATATATATATATATATATATATTTGTCTGTTAACACTCTAGCGGTCGCTTTTTGTTTAATCGTCACCAAACTCGGTATTTAATCGTTTTATGTAAAAAGGAAGATCAAGTTCGTTAACGGCTGAAATCGGACCAGTGGGAGAGGGGGTTTAGAGGGGGGATTTTCAATAATTCGAAATATCTCCGTTATTATGCATCGGATCGAAAAATTGTATAGAACCAATCTTATTGCAAATTAAATTTACTATAAATATTGTTCTTTACATTTGTTCTGTATCTTGAATATTAACCGAGATATTTGCATTTGTAATCTGCGTGTGGTCACCAGTAGGCTATGTTCGGACTTTCCACCGAGAGCTCTGGTGGCCGTTTCCATAACTATTCGTCCTTCGCGAATAGGTTTAGAGGTTAGGTTAACTGTTTTTTGGGGCTAGAAAGTACTGGGTTATTACGCCCTAAATAATGTTTTAGGTTTAGAGGTTTCTTACTACTACAGTTGTTATTCGGGAGATTTCTCTATTGTAAAACTTCACGTGGGAAATCTGCTTAGTTTACGCAGCCCCTGCGTGACGGACTTTTAATCCAGTGGCAACCACAAAGCCATCAAAAAAATTACTCCATTTGTGACCTTACAAGATGTCCCTTGCAGATTCTATCTGGAATCTGATGAGCTTCTAAGGGCTAAAATTTCTGGAGACATTGGAGTTAGTAATGTCTCCAGAAATTTTACCCAGCACTGTTATACGACTACCAGAAGATATTGAAGGTGTGACTAATCTAATAGAGAAGAGGTGATCCATAGTTCATTATCATTCATCCATTCAGGTATTCTCGCAGTATTCCCTCTCCCACCCCCACCCTCTCTATTTATTTATTTATTTTGGAGCGTTCGCTGCGAGGTGATATTGTTCATCAAAAAACAAAAAAAATCAATGTATATAAACAAAATACAAAAATGAAAACACTAACAAGAAAAAATTAAACAATACAATTAGAAAAAAATAAACTAGTAACGCAAACAAATAACAAAACACAACTAAATAACAGAAAGCAACAAAATAACAAAACGCCACTAAATAACAGAACGTAAAAGCACACACACAGTAAAACATTTTAGCTGGAGTTAAAAAAATATTTAATTTAAGAAGGATTAAAAAGGATTTTAAATAAATTTGTAAGTATATGTTAATGTCATGTAAATGTTGGAGTATTATGGGAACGTGTGGGCTACCTTCAGTAAGTAAGTCAAGAGGGATCTTTAGATGGTCACGTCTAAGAAAATCTTTGACTCTATTTAGAAAATCTCCAATAAATTGCAACAGAAATGAACTTATAGGCAGGACATGCAAACTATTCACAGTAAAGTGGCAATGAAAACAATATTTGGTATTTAAGCCTTCGATAAAGTAGTTCATGATGTGGCAGCATAGTCTTAATATGATATAAGTAGGATATGAGGATGAAAACTAAAACATCCAAATATGTCTCGGTTAATATTCATGATAAAGAAAATGTATGTATTATAACATTGATAGGAAATTACATTTTCAATATGATAGGTACTATGCAATTTTTCGATCTTACATATAATAACAGGGATATTTCGAATTTTCGAACTTAATCTTTAGTTTTATATAAAACGCTTATTTATCGAGTTTGGTAACAATTTGACAAACATTGCAATCGTTATAGCGATAACAGACAATATATATATATATATATATATATATATATATATATATATATATATATATATATATATATAGATTTTGAACGGATCTCATTTTCGTTGTCCACTAGGTAGGACGGATGGACAGTCGAGGAAATGTTTCGAAAATCGTTCCTCAGAAGGTAATTTCCCTTAAGGAATCTGCTAAAACGACTGGCTATGTACATCATAACATCTCCTTTTGCACCCCCTCCCCTCCCCCTTCGATCAAATTCGACTAGGGGGAAGAAAGGTTTAAAAAGATATAAACAAATCTAAGTTCTTCGCATCTGTTAGAGATTAAAAAAAATATGTATTGCTTGTAAAAGATCTATGAATTATGTTCAATGACTTTTCATCCAAATGGAGATACCGTATACGACATTCAAATGAAGTCATTTTGAAGAAGTTTATCAAGAAATTTTGAATATTTAGTTTAACAGGAGTACATGAAGGTCATGTGGTGTCCCCATTTTTTTTGCTTAATTCTTTTGACATAATATGTAAATTACAGTTTTTATTTTGATTAATGAAAAATACTTTTGCTGTTGTGGGATAATATATTTAGTTTTACATTTCTCCCTCGTTAATAAAGTTGTCTATAAATAATGTTAACTCAATTAATCTAATGCCCCTGGATGTGAGAGCCTGGCTGTATTGGTGTCCATTACGTCATAGGAGCACACAGCACTGATAAGCTCAGTGTTGATAAGTGCTCAGTGCGTGCCGGTCCTCTACAGTGGGCTGTCGTTCTAGTCCTCAGAAAAAAAAGTACGTAGACATTTTTCTAATGTCCAGCTAATACATTTTTTAAAAACAATAAATCCAATTATTTGTTTCAAATAAACAGTTTAGTTTACCCAATTGAATGACCAATAATATTTCCTTCATTCAAATCAATCAAACATACAATCACATTACTTTATCTGCATAACCTAGATTAATACTATCGTTTTATTTTTCTTTATAACAACAAATTTTTTATATGCCTTAAATATATTTCATTTCCGCAGGAACTACTGAAGTGTTTCACAGCCCTTAAAGTTATACATTATTGTATTTTTTTTTTTTTTATTATTTGTACATTTATATATATTTCCTGTCATTGATGTAAGATTTTTTTACAACACTTTGATTTTTTTTTAACTAAAATTATTGCGATAAGATTCATTTATTTATTTTTCTCTTTGAAATTTGAGAAATTAGCTTTTATACACTCAAAAAAAAGATTTGATGAATCCTTTGGTTAATAAGTGCATTAAAAAATAAGGAGTAAACTAATTTATCAAATTCGTGCAACAAATCATTTGTTACGGCCTAATGAAGGATCTAGAAATTTTTTTTAATCTTAAATAAATGATAAAATTATATGATGATAATTATATTTGTCAATATAAAATTCTAAAATTTGTGTTTTATGAGTTCAAAGTATTTCTCATGAATTTTCATTTCCTTCCAGAATATTCAGACCTACCTCCTGACTCTTAGTTTAGACAGAATAAACCGCAATCCGAAATATTTTTTATGTTAAAATATCATGGAACGTAAATGAAAAATAATTCCTTTTTTAAAAAAATAAATTTCTAACAAGAAGATTTAATTTTTTTTAACAAATACACCTACTCGAAGTCTTTTATTAAATAAAAAAATCTCCCGATTTTAAATGGATTGATTGTTTAAATACAATTTATGTTGGTTATCTGCCGAAATCTTGTTATTATATTTTGTTTCTTCAAAAGTAGATCTGAAAAAAGCATTAATAATTGTCGGTTTTTCGGATAGAGTGTAAATCGTGTTTTTTTACGAGGTTGGTGTGATGTCTACACAAATTCCTTTTTTTTTTATGAATGCATCGGCCATTTACTGCCATTTTAATATTTTATATATTTCAAATCATTAAACGTTTTTTTCCCTTTGGCAAACCATAAATCAAGAGAGCACAAGTGAACTTCAATGTAAATTTTACTTTCTTCCAAAGATATTACAGAGAAAAGTAGAATCAAACGCGTCAGCAGTGATCTATACAATTTTTAGCATGAAAAATTAAAATGTATACAGTCTAATTACAATTATAACTATACCAATTTGATGTGACTAGCACATAACTTCCGCGTATTCCTATTAAATTTAAATAAACAAAATGTTTTGCTACACTTCATATAAAAATTATTTCATTTGAAAGTCTTACACGCTAGCTCAATTCCAATGCATCTGATCGAAAAATGTCAAAAACATTAATTATTGATCTTTCCATCATTAACAAAAACAGTGTTAAACAAATGTTTTGTATCTGTAATAGGTGCGGGGAAATTAGCATTTTTGTTTATTTTCGTACTCCTCTAACTTCCTAATCTTTAGTGATTCTGATCTAAAGAGGAAATGCCCAACTAGACGTTACTACAACCCTAAACATGAAGTTTCAATATTCTGAGGGTAGCCGGCTTTGAATTATGCGTGATAGGTGTTACATACTAACAGACGTCGCGCTGAAACAAGCCCCAAGATGGGTTCAGGGAGTGTCAAACGAAAAATTTCGAACGGAAATCTGAAAAACGAATTGCTTTGCAATTACAATACTTCCTTTACTTCGTACAGGGAAGCTTAAAAGGTCGTATTTTACTGCTCGTAAATTATATCGAATAAACAAACATAAACCAACAAAGGTACACTGAAAAAGATGAGATCATCCATCATAAATCTGTTCCTTCATAAATACAGGTTATTTTTTTTTTGTTCCATACTTCTTTCTCTCTTCTCAGCTGTGCCTATATTTGTAGTTCTTTATGCTTGTTTGAGCATTCCTATCTGTCTCAAACAAAAGGCCGTCACACAGGGGCAGCATTAACTAAGCAAATTTCCCCTGTGAGCAAAGTATTTGTATTTATGTCAAAAAGTAAAAGTTCAATTAGTACAATATTTGGTATTTAAACTACCAAATAATGTGCTTCATTATGTAACAGCATATTGTTTGTTAATATGACATGAGTACCCATGGTTACTCCCTTGGGTAACTCATGGGGGGGGGGGTTACTGATGGTCGAAAACAAAAAAAAAACCCAAATATCTCGGTTATTAATCAAGATTGTGAAAACACATATACGCATATGCAATAATATTGGGTATATGCAATTTTTCAATCCGACGTATACTAACGGAGATATTTCGAATTTTCAAAATTGCACCCACTAAATTTCCCCTCCCCTGGTCTGATTTCAGCCGTTAACGATCTTGATCTTTCTTTTTATATAACACGACTAATATCGAGTTTGGTAACTATCAAACAATAATTGCGATCACTAGAGCGGCTTTTTTTCTTTTTTTTCGATCCGACGTACAATAACGGAGATATTAAGAATTTTTTTTTTAAAAAAAACCCTCCCACTGGTTGGAATTTTAGTCATTTACGAACTAGATTTTGGTTTTACATAAAACATGTAAATGTCGATTTTGGTAACGATCAACAAAAATTGCAAATAGTGACCGCTAGATCGTTAACACACACACACACACACACACACACACACATATATATATATATATATATATATATATAAATATGTGTGTGTCCAGTTTTGAACGGACCACATATTCGTCATCTCCTCGGTAGGATGATGGGCAATAAGGTAGTTATTCCGAAACTCGCATCCTGAGTACGACATCTGATCCTTAAGGGAAATCTACTAAAATCGGAAGTAAATTATAAACATTAAATTCCCAGTAAAATTAAAATATAAATCCTTATCACACGAAAATAAAGCCTTTAAGGAATGAAATGGCGGCATACTATTCTACTATTCTTCTATAAAAAGAAACAATAAAATGTACAATTAAATAAATAAATATAACGCAGCAATCATGCTTCCTTTACAAAAAAAATCTGCCCATTTTTTGAGGTGCTGGATGGTGAAGGAATTATTATCTCAGGTAAGAAAAAACGCCTCTTTCCTTTACTGTTCTTTATTCGTTGCGACAGAGCGCTTTCAGAGCATACGCTCCATCATTGTGAAGAGGGCACTGATGATGGAGCGTATGCTCTGAAAGCGCTCTGTCGCAACGAATAAAGAACAGTGAAGGAAAGAGGCGTTTTTTCTTACCTGAGAAAAAAAATCTGGGTGCCACATGACGACTATCTTATACTGCTATTAAATTAAATAATCACAATGTTTTGATTAACTTCATTTGAAAGTAATACATAACAGTGTATCGTATAAAAAAATGACGTAGAACAAAATTATAGATGGAACTAAAATATATATAGAACTAAAATTTTGTATATTTAATAAACAAATTTCCATTTTAGTCTTTCTTTTCGCTTCACTCCAACCTCCCCCCCCCTCCACACCCTTAGTCAGTTTTGACTGAAAGATGAGGTATACAGCTAGACGGTACAATAATCCTAAATATAATATTTTTAGACTTACCAATATTGAACCAATATTGAACTAGTCAAAGTCAGGTTCGGGGAAGGTCAAAACTATTAGAAGAAACTCACATATTCATAGATTCTGTACTTCAAACTACTTTTAATGTTGTTAAACGATCTAACTAAATTAAAATTCACAAACATTATTCTCTTTCATACTTAGTAAATAAAAAAATACATTACAACTCATACATATTAAATGTTTCAAATCATTGGCAATAAATGATAAAAAAATATATCCAAAGAAAGATAATTAATGAGGAAATGGGATTAAACAAATAAATACACTGTCTCGACAGACTACGAATGTCCAGGGCTACAGCTACACGAAGTCTTCGGTTCTCATGAAGCTCCCTGCTGTGTTGTTTGTTTGGACGAAATCCGACAGGGTTAATAATGTCCGCCATGTTACTTTATTGAAATTACACGAAAAAGATACTGCCAGACACAGCAGGAGAAACAACATATATCCAAACAAATATTTGCATATCTTGAAAATATTTGAGGTAAAAGAATAAATCAGCTATGCAGTGGGTACACTTAAGGACTTTAGTATCTCCTTGCATATACATATATAATATTGTTAATGTTATATTTCATTATAATTTAATTTTTCCTGTTTTCATTTTGTTTGGTGCATTACGTTCAAATATTGCATCATTTATTACTGAATTCAATGGATAAACATAATATCCTATTTAAGAAAAAAAAATAAAGATCTTAAGGTCGTTAGATATCTTTATTATCTCATTTCCAATAGCAGACGTTTCGCCTTCTTGGACATTACCAATGCTAAAAACATACAGGCTAACTTTGAACTTTTTTTCCTCTCATCCATTAAGGCAATCTAAAACGTTTTTAGATTCTAAGAGTATCAAGCAACCTTCAAAATTATTCCTATTAGTACAACCTTAATTCTCCATAGGAGAATAAAAAAAAAACTTACTTAATAAACCCTAGCAATAAACTCAATGACAATTTGACAGCAATATATTATCTTTAACAAGGTATGTTCTATAACACTTCTAAGTACTATGCCATAATTAACTGTAATCATTTACTAATAAAATTATTTATTTATTTATCTTATGAGCTCCGTAACTAGGCGATGTCTCTCAGTATCATTTTATTTCAGTTCTGTAAATTAAAATTTTAAAATAAAAAAAGAATGTTTTAAAAATTATTAAAACGTACTATAAAATATAACTAAATAAAATTAAGCGCTAAAATAAAACAATGTGAAACTATAAATTTTGGGATACATCCTGGTATGAGGATGATGGAAATCAAAGGCACAAGTTTAAAAATTTATTATACACTATTGTTCACAAAAACACATACACGAATTATTAACATTATTTGAGGTATAAAACGTAGAGAAATGAGTGGGGTAGGTGTGGTTTAAAGTTTGTTGTAAATGTCTAATGTCTTCAAGTGATTTAAGAGTGTATATGTGTGTAGGCTACCTTCTGTTAATAGTTCGTACAAGTTGAGATGTTCACGTAGTCTGCAGTTAGTCAGGAGATGTTTAATGGTCAGTACTGTGTTACAGTGAGTGCATGTAGGTCGATCTTTTCGGTTTATGAGGTATGAATGTGTAAGTAGTGAATGCCCGATTTTAAGCCTAGTCAACACCACTTGATCTCGTCTGAAAAGATTTAACCTTTAGTTCTCATTTTTATTTATTTCTAATTTGTGAATATAATTTAGGATTGAGTTTATAAAATTAATAACAATCCTAAGTTATATTCACAAATTAGAAATAAATAAAAATTGAGAACTAAAGGTTAATTGGCATTTAAAATTGTACAGCCAAACAAGCAAATAACGTAAGAATAATAAATATATATCACCCCTAAACCATCTTTACCTTTGTTTACCAGATTTATGCAACACAGTTATAAAATGTATTTAAATTCCTTGTGACTGTTTTAAAATTAACTACGTTCTCTAGGTTTTTGGATTTGTATATGGTTTCCAGAATTTTACTTTTACCAGACTTAGGTTTTTTGAGTAATACTTTTAAATTGTCAAAACCAAAATTGTGTTCTGCAACATTACAGTGTAGTACCAAGGTAGTTTTATTCTTATTTTTAGCCTTGTTTTTTCATCAGTCTGGTGTTGATAAATTATTTTTTCTAAGTACTGTCTTGTCTCCCCAATGTACTTTGCAGTGCAATCTAGGCAACTGATTTCATAAACCACCTTTGACTCCTTTACTAATTCAATTTTCTCTTTTAAATTTGTAAATGTATCCTTTATTTTGTTCCTAATTTGATTATTAAATTTAATTTAAATTATTAACATAATATTCCTCAAAGCACATTTTTATGTGGTCTGACAACACTTGCAGATAGCTACATTTGATATATTTTTTATTCTCTCTCCCTTCTTTCTTATTTTGTTCCGTGTTCCTAGAATATTTCCTAGGCTTTAATTTGGAAAGGTTTTTAAACCAACTCTTCTGTATCATTTGTGTTCGATAAAAATTGTCTTTTAGGATGTTATAAATCTCTTGTTTTACTTTTGGTAATTAAGGTTTGTCAGTTAATCTAATAGACCTATAAAAAATTATAAATTACATTTCTTTATTGGGGAAAAGGGTGCTGTGATCTAAAATTCTAGATATATTATCCTTCCTCTTTGTACATTCTGTGGTAATGCTATTCATGTTGTCTCGCATTATGTTCATATCCAGAAATATTAATTTTCCTTCTGATTCATACTCAACTGTACTCAATAGTTTCCTATGGAAACTATTGAGTACAGTAAGGAAACTCTCAACATCCTCTCTATCAATAATACACCATATGTCGTCAACGTATTTCAGCAATACTTGAATTTACACCTGTGAGTCCATCAAAGCTTCCTTTATGAGATTATTTAAAACAAGCCCAGAGAAGCTCACCGACAATACACCTCCAATTGGTAACCCAAACAGTTGTCTATGTTACCGTTAGATTAAATACATCAGGTGCAATATCTATTTCTTTTTTATCCTGGATTCTATAAACCACAAAATAAAATTTGAAACTTTTTGAAAACTAGTTGGGTTTTCTTGCAACCACATTGAAAAAAAAAGAAAGAAATACTATGTTTCGGATCTACAGACAAGTTTGCTATACTTTAGGAAACTTGATTTGTAGGGATGATCTGGTATTCATGTTAACTGGGGTAGCGACCGTATGTCTGGTAAAAGAAATCTCTGGCTGGACCACACATAAGGACCAGGGATGGCCAGCTTGGTACAACAGCTAATTTGTATCTAGAATACACCCAGCAGTACTAAAACGGAACTTATCTTTGTATGTATTCTCTTAGAGGATTAAGAAGATATAGGTAGGGAAAAGGTAGGAAAACCAGGAAGGCATCATTTGGTAGTAATCTTGCAAAAAACCTTACAAAGCTGCAAACTTTTGATCTGCTTGAAAATACATTTGAAAAGTGGTAAGATAATTTGGCAGAGGCCCAGTTACAGGACTGCAAAGTCATTTTTCTAAGACGTCAAATGGAATTATTAATACTAATGGCACCTTTCACACCAAATTTACAAACAAGACGCAGCCTTTACAGTAGTTTTGAAGTGTTTACAATGTATTCTATTTGCATTGTTAAAGTGGACAGGACAAATAATGTTCCGCGTTTTCACCAAATTATATCACAATTCATTCATGCATTCATTATGCACAAGAGGATTAGTAAATCTATCGAAATATTCGCTCACTTAATGTGAATATATGATACAATAATTTCAAAATTGGAAAAAATGTTCATCTAACTGTATGTATAATATTTTGTCTAATATAGTATTTTTGGAATGTATTCTATAGGTAACGATTTAATTTTCTTAGAGAACAAATTGAATTAATTGTAACCCGATCTAGTCAAATACTAATTTAACTAAAAATATGACTGCCGCTCTGTCTAATTTTTAATTTTAGATAGATTTATAAGATTTATAATTAATCATTTGTATTTATAGACAGTCTTCTATTCAAATACGAAATCTTGTTTTTATGTGTTTTTTTTTGTAATATTGTAGTGGTCAGAAGGAACACTATAAATTATTTTGTAACCTTTTCCCAAAAAACTCAATAAAGGATATTTAAAAAAAAACGCACTACAAACCTGGGTTGATATTAGAATGAAGAGGAGCAATGGTGGTAATTAAGAAAATGTTTTTCCCACAGTAAATTATTAATTATAATTAGTTAATAATTAATAATCAAATAAATTAATTAATAATCTGTTGACTGAGTATTGCTTTCTAAAAATCAATAAAATACAGTATTCCATATACTTTAATGGACGTTTCAATGAATGATTTATTTGAGTGATTGATTGGCAGACCCCTATCAAAGATTGACTTCTATCAAAGTGAATTCATTGCAAAAAATGGGAATACAGCAAACAACTCTTGCAATCTATTCTGAAATATTAAATTGATTAAAATAGTGATATTATATATATATATATATATATATATATATATATATATATATATATATATATATATATATATTTTATATCAATATTTCGGCGACGAATCAATTTAATATTTCAGAAAAGATTGCAAGAGATGTATGCTGTATTCTCATAAACATAAGCTTCTACATAAAATTGTGGGTTTGCGAAGAGCAGAAACAAAAGAGAAGAAAAATTGCTGAGTTGCTGACTTTTACACAGGATTCGTATAGGTCACGTGTATGATCACAATTTTTCTAGTACGTATCTTGATATTTTAAAATGGACTCCTTTTGTATTCAATATGCCTACACATTATAAAAACCATTTACTTAATTATTACAGCCTACCTCAGTTTATCACTCACCTAAAACCAATCTTGTCAGGAAGCTCCACTCTAAATGAGTTTTCTGAACATTTTCAACTCTCCAAAGAGATTGAATAACAATTAAAAAGATTAATGACCAGCTTTCTTCGGTTCGGCTTCGATATCTGAAGAGACAATCATGCAGTCATGCATGAACAGTGATGAGTACAGTATAACTTTTGACGGGGCTGAAGATGGTGCCATCGCATCGAAAGCGTTTGCCAGCTGTACTCGATCATCAGCCAGTGACGACGGTCTCCACCGACAGGTATGACGACAGTATCATTTATACTGGCGGTTCTAACCCTTTATTTGAATTACTTAACTAATCATTGCCAATTAATCTTCTCGATCGGTCTTAGATTATTATAATTATTGTAGGTTTTGATTTTTTAAAGGTACCCTCCCATAGCGAAGACTCAGAAAGTAGTAGATGACAATACTTCAGGTGGGATAGCATTACAATAATATTCTAAGACATACCGTAACATTGAAAGTTAGATATAATAACGTATTTAAGTTTAGAAACTTGTGATTAGAGTTCGTCATTGATGTTACATTAGGAAAAATTAAACCAGTGGAAAAACATCAATTCAATTAATGAAAATTATATCTCCCGCTATTTAATGCATACATTCTCACCCCAACAACAGAGAAGGGTGTAAATCAAATTGAAAATAAGCACATTTATCACATAAGTATATAAATAACAAGGGCACAGGTTAGTGTTGGCTTTAATCTCACATGGTAAATCTAGAGTGGAGAGTTCGATTCCCGCATGAGTAATAGGAATTTATTTAGCGACGAACTCATTAAATAAAACCCTTAGTCCCACTCTGGCTAGAAAAGGGTGATAACCTATGGATAACCCACCCCAATTAGAGATAGTAGCAAAAAGTGGACGTTAATAAATAATAGTAAATAAATAAATGTCTTCTTTTGTTCTTACCAATCAATGAACCCAATTTTTTTTATCTCAAATGGATCGCGGTTAAAGTAACAGATGGTGTATCGTAAAGAAATGTATGTCCTTAAGTGAGCTTTTGAGACTCAGGTTAGCCATGTGAGTTAAAGCGTTGACCTTAATCTCACTTGGTAAACCTAGAGTGGCGAGTTCGATTCCCGCCTGGGCAGAGGAATTGATTTAATTACGGAATTAATTAAATAAAATCCTTAGTCCCACCCTGGATAGAAGAGGGTAGCAATCTGTAGATAACCCGTCCCAATTAGCCTTAGTTGCAAGAAGTGGACGTTAATAAATAATTTTTTTTTTTTTTTTAAGTGAGTGAGGTGCTAAAGAGAAAATGATCCTGAGTTTCAGATTCCATTGAGTTGCAGATGGAAAACCTTATAGCACTTTATTTTATAACATTTTCTTTCCAATAAAATTTCATGGCTTTATCACACAAGAGTCTCAATTGCGCTAAAAGCCTTATCAAGGTCAGATCGAAAAAGTGAAGACTTTTGTTTCTCTATTTCAAAATTGGTTTTATAAATCCACGTGCTGACATGACACTAGTATCATAAGGCATTTTGATCTGGCATTGAATGCACTCTCCCGTGTGAACCCATGTACTAAATACATTAAAAAAAATCGATTGTACTAAGGAAGACAATGATTATGGAAGCAGTGGCGAGGGAAGCAGCAGTAAGGAGGATGCATGTATTAACTAGTGAACAGATTTAATAACGGCAACAGGAAGCTCTTAGTTACTCTAACTAGTCAATTAATACGAATTAACTGTCATGTCTCCTAACGAATACTACGAGTTACTTAGCGGCCTGTTTAATATATACACGAAAAATAATAGGCCTCTGCTCGTTTTGTAATTAATCTCATGTTTTAAATATAATGTATAAAATGCCCCAAATAAGAGGTAACAATCTTTAAGTGTTATTTCCTATGCAGACCAACAGAAAAATCCCAATTTATGCCTCACCTCACTTAACGTAACAAAATAATATTAAATAATGATATAAATATAATTTTTGAATAATTTAATTTTAAGAAATCAATCTATTATCTATTATATCTATTATTATTATTTACGTCCACTTTATGCTACTATGGCTAATCGGGGTAGATTATCTACAGGTTACCACCCTTTTCTAGCCAGGATGGGACTAAGGAGTTTATTTAATGAGTCCGTCACTAAACAAAGAGTGAAGTACTTCCACTAGAAATCAATCTAGTGTCAAAAGACTATCAAGAAATATTAAAAGTATTCAAATATCATCACTGGCTTCATGGCAGGCCATTTGTCGTTCTTTAAATTTAAATACTTAAAGACACATACAAAGCTTTCTATTTTTGTTTTGTTTTCATAATAATTCGCATGCAGTATGTTTATGCTACACCTGGCAATTGATCCGGTGAACCAGATTTTAACGTGAACGAAGAAAGAAATACGAGCTCACAAAGACATACAGTGGTTTCCAGTAGCCTTCTGTATTAGACCATCCAGCAATAAAGGCAATTTCATTCACGCCAATAAAGGTGTAAGTGGAGAAACATTACAAGCATTAGCCAGTATGAGTACACAGAGTACAACATTAATCTACCCTCCAGTCTTACCCTACTAATATATCGGAACTGCGAATTTAGACAAGGAGGAGGGAAAATTCGCATAAATATATTTCCTTGATACATTGTATTGTGATTTATGAATTTTATTATTTACTAGCTAAGGTACCCGGCTTCGCCCGGGAAATCATTTGAGGCTGAATGATGATGGTATTTTTATTGGGCTTTACTTTGTACAATACTTTTACATTTTCCAGTCTCAATGCTTAGGATTTACACCCGAGTCTGGCGTGCTAGGGATTTGTTAATAATGAAAGTATTTTATGTACTTAATTCTACAAAATACACAATATTTTTATATTATCCGATACCAGTGGATGTATATATGTGTTATATATAAAATAATCATAGGTAATCGTATTAACCATATTATTAATAATCATTGAACAAATTCTGCATTCCGAACTATCTATGAATAAACGTTAATTTCCTCAAAGTGGTCCAAAGCACTACTTGGATGGCAGCTGTTATATACCACTATTAAAAATACTTTTTAGTATGTTTGGAAAGTGAATAAATTATAAAATTGTTGACTCCCACTATAGTTTTTAGCAAATAACTCATTTATACTTCGGTATACGACAAAAGTGTATGTAACAAAAGTTACTCTAAATAACAACTTTTGTTATGTGCATATTTGCCGAAAAACCACTAGGAAACGAAATATCGCTGTTTTTAATTTCAGGACTCCCTTTTAACCCCTCCTCCTGTTCGTCTCAGAGAATATTAGTATAGCCTAAAACCTAAGCTGGGTTAGTAGTAATATACATACCAAGTTTCATGAAATTCGGTTCAGCCGTTTACGATTCTATAAAGGACATACAGACATACATTCATTTTATATATATATATATATATATATATATATATATATATATATATAGATAGATAGATAAAGAATTTCTTTATATAACATACTGTATGCAGTACTTCAATTGAAATATATTTTAATAATAATTTAATATTTTTTTTTATTAATTTAGTATTTTTTAAAGCTGTAGTCCCCGTATAATTGGTCATTAATCAGTCGCAGAAAACCACTGCATGCATTTGTGATCCTCTTTCTTCAGTTGCTCGTTTGCTTGAAAATCAGTAAGTCTTGTTGACGTAAACAGCTCACCTAGCGTCGTACCCTGTCCACATCAACAATAAATTTAATATGTTCAGTATCGTTGAGAATGAAATTATTAAAAGCTAATGACTAATAAAAACAGGAAAATTTGTTTTTTTTTAGTTTAAAAGTAGTTGTAAATTTTAAAATTTATAAATATTGCGGGGGAAAATGTTTAATCGTTACCAATTTGAACTCTTGTAAATGCTAGTATTCTACTGGCTAAGTTTCAATGAAGACTAATTTAAATAATTTATTTGCAAGTCAAATTCACCAAATTAGAAAACCTTGACAATAGTTCGATGGGAAGCAAATTAATCGCATTTATTTACATATCTTAAAACCGGA
Organism: Riptortus pedestris; assembly: GCA_019009955.1. Taxonomy (NCBI): domain Eukaryota; kingdom Metazoa; phylum Arthropoda; class Insecta; order Hemiptera; family Alydidae; genus Riptortus; species Riptortus pedestris. The sequence continues at coordinate 140,574,681 of CM032229.1, forward strand.
CGTTTCAACTAAGTATATTTTAGATGAAATCCCTAAAGGGGAGATAGGAAATTATTTTTTTTTTTTTTAGGTTTTTCTAATGACATGATTTCTGGAACATTTCTTGAAATGTTCATCGGCCCTAAGTACTAAACAAAAAGAATGAGGTCCGTTCAAATTTGTATATTTTATATTGTTCATTAGGTATTACAGAATTATATGTATGGGCTTACTGACAGTGCGAAAATTATTAGGTTGATACTCAATACAAAAACCATAAGATTCTGGAAAACTGTAGATTATGTTTGTTAATGATCAATATTTTGGCTTATATTTTTATTTCTGTTATTATGCTTAGGATTGAAGAATCACATAGTGTCAAGAATTAAAGTACTACAATTTTTGTGCTATAAATTTTATTAAAATTATTTAGTTTTAGACATATCTATTAAAGATTATTTCACAACCCGTTTTTCTCGAAACATATCATGTGCCCGCTTCAGTTTCAAGTTTTGTTTACATAGTGTTGTCTAGTTTACATAGTCTTGTACGTCTTAATAAAGGAGAAATAGAGAATAGAACCTGCAATGGCGTCATCTGGTCATTTCAATTCTTGGGAAATGTGGTTAGTTAAGTACCCCTTAAGTGACGATAGTAATTTTGATGAAAGTGAGTTAGGCGAACTAATTTCATTAAAGCCACCCAAATTAACACAATGACTCTTCGCAGCACTGTTATGTTGGTATGAATGGAGCGAGGTGGTACTTGATTTGGGAGCTCGGTGGGTACAAATGTTTAAAAATTTAATTAGAAAGAACATTCACCATTATAAGTAATGTCTTGGGGAGGTAGGTTCCAAGCCGGAAATTAGGAATTTCCTGAGGAGAACTCCGGGTCACCCCCCCCCCCCCTCCGTCTTACGTTTCTTTTCAGCTAACTAGATTTGTGAACTGCCTAGTATCCTAATTGATATTGTTGCTTGGTTTCTGGTTTTCTAAGAACCAATAACCATGTGCTTATCCATGTGTTGCTGGTCTAATTAATGTTGTTTGAATTATGACCATCTCAAGCAATACCCACCCACATGCTGTGAGCCTAATTGATACTGTTGTTTAGTTTCTAAATATACCTGAAACAATATGCATTGGCGGTTAGCATAATTAATATTGTTGAAATGATGGATATTTGAACCAATATCCATGTGTTGATTGTCTAATTAATGTTGTTTGGTTTCTGGATATCTGAACCAATATCCACATGCTGTTAGCCTAATTGATATTATTGTTTGGTTTCTGGATATCTGAACCAATATCCATGTGCTGATAGCCTAATTAATATTGTTTGAATTATGGGTATCTGAATCAATATCCATGTGTTGATTGTCTAATTAATGTTGTTTGGTTTCTGGATATCTGAACCAATATCCATGTGCTGATAGCCTAATTAATATTGTTTGAATTATGGGTATCTGAATCAATATCCATGTGTTGATTGTCTAATTAATGTTGTTTGGTTTCTGGATATCTGAACCAATATGCACATGCTGTTAGCCTAATTGATATTGTTCTTTGGTTTCTGGATATCTGAACCAATATTCACATGCTGTTAGCCTAATTGATATTATTGTTTGGTTTCTGGATATCTGAACCAATATCCATGTGCTGTTAGCCTAATTAATATTGTTTGAATTATGGGTATCTGAATCAATATCCATGTGTTGATTGTCTAATTAATGTTGTTTGGTTTCTGGATATCTGAACCAATATCCATGTGCTGATAGCCTAATTAATATTGTTTGAATTATGGGTATCTGAATCAATATCCATGTGTTGATTGTCTAATTAATGTTGTTTGGTTTCTGGATATCTGAACCAATATCCACATGCTGTTAGCCTAATTGATATTATTGTTTGGTTTCTGGATATCTGAAACAATATTCACATGCTGTTAGCCTAATTGATATTATTGTTTGGTTTCTGGATATCTGAACCAATATCCACATGCTGTTAGCCTAATTGATATTATTGTTTGGTTTCTGGATATCTGAACCAATATCCATGTGCTGATAGCCTAATTAATATTGTTTGAATTATGGGTATCTGAATCAATATCCATGTGTTGATTGTCTAATTAATGTTGTTTGGTTTCTGGATATCTGAACCAATATCCACATGCTGTTAGCCTAATTGATATTATTGTTTGGTTTCTGGATATCTGAACCAATATCCATGTGCTGATAGCCTAATTAATATTGTTTGAATTATGGGTATCTGAATCAATATCCATGTGTTGATTGTCTAATTAATGTTGTTTGGTTTCTGGATATCTGAACCAATATCCACATGCTGTTAGCCTAATTGATATTGTTCTTTGGTTTCTGGATATCTGAACCAATATTCACATGCTGTTAGCCTAATTGATATTGTTTGTATTGTTTGGGTTCTGGATATCTGAACCAATATCCACATGCTGTTAGCCTAATTGATATTGTTGTTTGGTTTCTGGATATCTGAACCAATATCCATGTGCTGATGGCCTAATTAATATTGTTTGAATTATGGGTATCTGACCATGTAATGTTGTTTGGTTTCTGGATATCTGAACCAATATTCACATGCTGTTAGCCTAATTGATATTTTTGTTTGGTTTCTGGATATCTGAACCAATATGCACATGCTGTTAGCCTAATTGATATTGTTCTTTGGTTTCTGGATATCTGAACCAATATTCACATGCTGTTAGCCTAATTGATATTATTGTTTGGTTTCTGGATATCTGAACCAATATCCATGTGCTGTTATTGTTATTGTTTGGTTTCTGGATATCTGAACCAATATCCACATGCTGTTAGCCTAATTGATATTATTGTTTGGTTTCTGGATATCTGAACCAATATCCACATGCTGTTAGCCTAATTGATATTATTGTTTGGTTTCTGGATATCTGAACCAATATCCACATGCTGTTAGCCTAATTGATATTATTGTTTGGTTTCTGGATATCTGAACCAATATCCACATGCTGTTAGCCTAATTGATATTATTGTTTGGTTTCTGGATATCTGAACCAATATCCACATGCTGTTAGCCTAATTGATATTGTTGTTTGGTTTCTGAATATCTGAACCAATATCCATGTGCTGTTAGCCTAATTAATATTGTTTGAATGTTTGGTTTCTGGATATCTGAACCAATATCCACATGCTGTTAGCCTAATTGATATTATTGTTTGGTTTCTGGATATCTGAACCAATATCCATGTGCTGTTAGCCTAATTAATATTGTTTGAATTTTGGTTTCTGGATATCTGAACCAATATTCACATGCTGTTAGCCTAATTGATATTATTGTTTGGTTTATGGATATCTGAACCAATATCCATGTGCTGATAACCTAATTAATATAGTTTTAATTATGGGTATCTGAATCAATATCCATGTGTTGATTGTCTAATTAATGTTGTTTGGTTTCTAGATATCTGAACCAATATCCACATGCTGTTAGCCTAATTGAAATGGTGTTTGGTTTCTGGATATCTGAACCAATATCCACATGCTGTTAGCCTAATTGATATTGTTGTTTGGTTTCTGGATATCTGAACCAATATCCATGTGCTGTTAGCCTAATTGATATTGTTGTATGGTTTCTGGACATCTGAACCAATATTCACATGCTTTTAGCCTAATTGATATTATTGTTTGGTTTCTGGATATCTGAACCAATATCAATGTGCTGATAGCCTAATCAATATTGTTTGAATTATGGGTATCTGAATCAATATCCATGTGTTGATTGTCTAATTAATGTTGTTTGGTTTCTGGATATCTGAACCAATATCCATGTGCTGATAGCCTAATTGATATTGTTGTTTGGTTTCTGGATATTTCTGAAGCAATGTCTATGTGCTGCTGGCATAGCTAATATTGATTAAATTATGTATATCTGAACCAAAATCCATATTTTCTGTAGAAAACTATCATTTTCTATCTGAAGAGTATTACTAGATATAGTTAATTTAACTAATAATCCCCTAGTTACTATTCACTGCTTCAGTTTGTCAGCATGTCTTCAAAATGGGGAGGCGAGGGATAACAGAAGAATTCAAAATTCATAATGACGTCTTAGCTGAGCCTAGACGATGTATTCCTTGTTTTGTACAATTCCTCGAATCGTCTGACGGTTAAGTGGTGGCAGAAGATTAAAACCCCATAAAGTCCTTTCATATTAACTCTCACTCTTTAGTAAAAATGTACCCCTCCTTGGAAATAATAAAAAGTCCGTTACGTTGTGGTAATCAGACTCTCCATGTGCTGGAATTGACAAGCCCATGATCTCAAACTCTATTCTCTCTTTTTCAAGGAAAATAAATCACTGTAATCAGGGCTAAAACATGTAAGCTTGCACGAGATGCTCAGTGACACAGTTCCTTTAATTGAAAAACACATGAGCAGAAGTTTAGGATAAATGAAGACTGGAAATAACTCGGTTATAATTCTTCGATTTCCAGAAAAATGTTTAAGTTAAATTATTTATTAACGTCCACTTTTTGCGACTACGGCTAATAAGGGGCGGGTTATCTACAGGCTGCCGTCCTTTTCTAGGTAGGGTGGTACTAAGGATTTTATTTAATTAATTTCGTCAATAAATAAATTTCTTTACCCAGGCGGGAATCGAACTCACCACTTTAAGTTTACAATTTGAGATTAAGGTCGAGGCTTTCAGTCACATGTCTAACCTGAGCCCCCTCTCAAAAAAAAAATTGTAGGTAACAATTGTAGTACAACACTTTGTTACAAAAATTTAGTCACACACGATTTTTTTATCCACCGCATTATAACAGGTTTATACTTGGTTTTATATTTCACTCCTTCTTTACGTTCCCTCTCCTCGTGTTACGATTTCATTCATTAAGAGACCTAATATCCAGTCTTTCATAAAACCTTTAATTATCATTCATTATACTGATTACGGTGATGGTTCATGCTACCAATAGTTTTTATTATTATTATTTATTTACGCCCACTTTTTACAACTTAGGCTAATCGGGACGGGTTATCTACAGGTTACCACCCTTTTCAAGCCAAGGTGGGACTTTGGGTGTTATCTAATGAATTCCGTCACTAAATAATTTCCTCTACCCAGGCGAGAATCGAACTCGCCACTCTAGGTTTACCATGTGAGATTAAGGTCAACGCTTTAACTCACATGGCTAACCTGAGTCCCAAAAACTCATTTAAGGACATATTTTTCTTTACGATACACCATCTGTTACTTTAACCGCGATCCATTTGAGATTTAAAAAATTGGGTTAATTGATTGTCAAGAACAAAAGAAGGCATTTATTTATTTACTATTATTTATTAACGTCCACTTTTTGCTACTGTGGATAATTGGGGTGGGAGCCCCAATAGTTTTTAGAATAAATTTAGTTTTAGCATATGTTACAGCCCACAGTTTGTAAAGCTTTCACAAAAACAGCAATTATATCTCTCAAGTTTTTTACCTTTACAATTTACAATAAAAGAAGAGAAGAAATTTTTGAAGGATAGCCAGGCTACTTTTTGCACTGGATTTAGCATTTCCTGAAATTGTTCATTGTTCTTGACTTGTTGGCCTCTTTCAAGAAATGCCTTTTTTTTTGCATTCATGTGTTTTTTTATTGTATTTCAATGTCATTTATGCAGCATATTTTATAAAAAAATATACAAAAAACTTACACAAATGAATTGTCCAATCGAGATCGAAATATTTATATACGATTTACTGAAATCACATTTAGCAAATTTGCATTTTCTTCAAAGAATATAATATTCACAGTTTTTATATAATATGTCATCACATTGATGTTTTTTCTACAGTCTACTCAAGTTCTTAATCAAGTAATAAAGCAATGAGCGCCAAAACTTATTTCATTCAAATTTGGATGAGCGGTAGATTGATTATTCATAAAATTTAAATGTAGAATTAACATTTAAACTACTATGGTTTATAAAATTTATTACTTTATAATTTAACAAATGAAAATATAGGAGATACACGCCATGTCCGCTCTGAAATAGCTACCCTTATCAAAAAATATCACCCTGACTGGAATATATTTCAAGTGGTCAGTTGTTTGGCAGAAGACTGATCCCAGACGTGCCGATAACATAATAAGTTAGTAAGTTGCCTAATTCTCTACTGTATCTATATTTCGTCATTTTAGCAGATTTCCCTTAGGGGAAATCAGCTATTGAGGTCGTACTCATGATGCGAGTTTCGAAAAATTTCTCCAAATGTCCATCGATCCTACCCAGGAGATGACGAAAATGAGGTCCGTTCAAAATTATATATATATATATATATATATATATATATATATATATATATATATATATATATATATTTGTCTGTTAACGCTCTAGCGGTCGCAATTTTTGTTTGATCTTTACCAAACTCGGAATTTAATCGTTTTATGTAAAAAGGAAGATCAAGTTCGTTAATGGCTGAAATCGGACCAGTGGGAGGGGGGGTTTAGAGGGAGGGATTTTTGAAAATTCAAAATATCTCCGTTATTATGCGTCGGATCGAAAAATTGTATAGAATAAATCTTATTGCGAATTACATTTACTATAAATAATGTTCTATACATTTATTCTGTATCTTGAATATTAACCGAGATATTCGCATTTGTATTCTGCGTGTGGTCACCAGTAGGCTATGTTCGGACTTTCCGCCGAGAGCTGTGGCGGCCGTTTCTATAACTATTCGTCCCTCGTCATTAGGTTTAGAGGTTAGGTTAACTGTGTTTTGGGGCTAGAAACTACTGGGTTATTACGCTCTAAATAATGTTTTAGGTTTAGAGGTTTCTTACTACTACAGTTGTTATTAGGCAGATTTCTCTATTGTAAAACTTCTCGTGGGAAATCTGCTTAGTTTACGCAGCCCCTGCGTGACGGACTTTTTTATTTAGTTCTAAGTATTCTAGAAGCTCAAATAAGAAAAATAAAAACTGTACTTTTTGGTATGATGGCACTAGCCAGCTTCAAAAGCTGTACCAGTTAAGGAAAAACTTGAATTATTTGTTAATCCCCATTCTTGATTATTGAAATCATCCAAATATTTTTGGCTTCGAAATGTTCATAAAACATGGAGTCAAGCTCCATGTTCATCCTCAGTGTCTTCAAAATAGGGTTATCTCAATCCTCTCTCCCACAGGAAGTTGTGTTTTTATTTCTTAATGGCTTGGTCTTTGGGCTGGAGGGCGTGTTTCTTCTTGAGACTTGTCATATGGTTTGTTGAGGGCAGAGTAAATTTATTTTATGTATCATTAGCTTCATCAGAGATGCTTGTCTTTAACTGTTTGTAGTGTACTCACGCTTTGTTTTATATGAAGAGTTACGTAGGACTACCACAATAATTAGGAACTCAATGCAGTAAATCAAACATGCTAAGAACGAAGTTTAAAGTATTTTCAAAACTAAAGCACCTCTGGATTCTTTGTTAAATAAACGGTATAACTTTGAAACGATACAAGAAATATTTGAAGCACCTTGTCTTTTACTGAATTAGTTTATATCGAAAAGTGTCAAGACACCAGCTGAAACCCTTAAGTTGAAAATGATACCGTTTTCATTTTCCATTATAAGAATTGTACCATAAAAGCACGTGTAAGCAATATTAGCACACCACCTACATTATCTGCTGGAAAATCTGCTAATAGAAAATGACAGTATATCAAAATAGAAATTACGGACATTTTTCATCAAACTACGAGTGTCTAAGCGATGTAAGAGACGTATAACATTAATGTGTTTTTAAATTTATTTTATCAACGGTGCGTGCACTTAAAGCCTGCTAAAACCAGCCTTTATAGAGTAACTGATTTGGAATATAAATGAAGAACTGAAACACGTTATATAATCAAAACAATTGCCACTTTTATTTAATTGAAAGCGTTCTTTATTCGCGGTCTCTTATCGAATCCTTCTAAACCACATGCATGTACTTCAAGGCTGTCACGAGCCTAAAGACTCCAAGTTATTCAAGTTTACGAGTATTTTATATCTCTTTTATGTTCTATCAGCTGGTTCCTGCCCCAGAATACAGACGACCTACTTTTGTTTTATTAAGTGAATTGAATCCATGATTCTTAATACATTTCCTAAAGACTTCTAAACACATACATACTGAATGCCTTAAATTAACTTAGAAATACCACACGAATTACTGACCAAGGGTAGTCTATACATTAACATAATACTCCAAAACCTTAAGACTATACAGCTTTACTTTACAACAACATAGTATTTTATTTGTCTGTTTTTTATTTCCATTCCAATGCTAAATTTTATTTCCTTTTTATTTAAACATAATCGTTTTTTTAAAATATACTATTCGAACGCCTTTAGGTGGAATTATTAAACAATGCAATACTTTATCCAGTATGCACAAAGTATTTTATATGATTGATTTTTCCTTTTCGTGACATTTATTTCTTACGATTTTAAAATATTTGCTTTATCAACCAATTACACATTTAAGGTATTATTTATTATATTCTATTTGCTGTCCATTCCTATTTTTTGTTCCTACATTTTTGTTATGTATTTAATTACACTGCCCCCCCCCCCTCAAAGTTATTGTTCAATTTGTTTTCTTATATATTTTTTGTTATTGGTTTTGAGGTTTTAGCAGATTATCCTCAAGGGATATCTATCAGCAACTGAAGTCATCCTCATGACGCGATTTTCGAAAAATGTCCTCTAATGTCCATGGATCCTATCTAGTGGATGACGAGTATATATATATATATATATATATATATATATATATATATATATATATATAATTATCTGTTACCGCTCTAGTGGTCACAATTTTTATTTTATCGTTACAAAACTGGATATATAAGTCTTTCGCGTAAAACTAAAGGTCAAGTTCGGAAACGGCTGAAATGTGGTCAGTGGGAGGGAGGAATTTTGAAAATTCAAATATCTCCGTTATTATACGTCGGATCGAAAAATTGTATGAATCCATCTTGTTGCAAATGCAATTTACTATAAATGTTGATTTACACATTTTTTCACTATCTTGAATATTAACCGGGATACCTGGATTTTTTTAGTTTTCAGCCTTAAGTAAACCCCCATTCCCACGCATGTCGTATAAACAATAAGCTAATATATCATGAACCACTTTGTTAATAGCTTATATATCAAATATTGGATTCAAGAGACCATTATTATGTGAGAAATATTCAAAGCCGTTGTGTGATGACGTCATCAATTACGATTTTACGTTCTAATTTGGTAATGTTTTTTTAATCTGTCATACACTGTAAACACTGAAGATTGGTAATTGGAAATAAAATAGTTGGGGTTTAGAGGGGGGATTCGAAAGTTCAAAATATGTTAATTATTATGTGTCACAAAATGCTGAACCAATCTTGTTAAACTATTGATACTCTACAATTGCTGCAATCAATGCATTTTTTCGGAAATCAAATACTAATAGAGTTATTTCTTTTTCACCCCGTGGAAACGCCCACCCCACTCCGCCACGCCTACTCATCGGTTTTCCACATTGAAATAGAGAATATGTGGTGAGGTAAGGTATGATAAGTATGATAAACCGGGAAATGGGAAATATGCTTAGTTTACTCATATTTACATCCGTGCGTAACGGCCTTTTCCCCGTTACAAGCAGCCTGTTTAATCTTAAAATTTAAGCTGGAAATGATTTGTGGCTCAAGTGCTCGAAGTAAAATTCTCATTTTTTGGACAGAAGACTGAACACTGAAAAATGCTATTATCTCAGTTAATTTTACAGTTTATGAAAACAATTGTAGAATAACAATGCCAGACAACTAAATGTGTAATAAGATTTGTTATGTAATATTTTTCGTTCTAACTCATTTAGCTTAGAGGGTTTTGTTATTGTTCTCCTCTCTAATCTTCCATTACTTCTCCAAAAACAATACGTCGTAATTAAAGTTAAAATAAGACGTTTAATGGTGGCTGGCTTCTTGGTGTTGTGAAATGAGAAGAAGTAGGGATTTCTGAAGACTGAAAATTAAAAAATGCAATATGATATATATTTATATATATCACTCCAGTAGTCGAGTGTCATCTGAGAGAAAACTTGGAGAGACTTTTTGAACTGCTGAGTAGAGGATAGAACCTGGGTGCCCCCGCCTTAGCTACCTTCCCCTCATGTCTAGAGCCTTCCACCAGTACTGTTACAACCCTTTTCTGATTCTCCAGCACTGCGCATGACCTTGAGGCGTCTGTGAGATTCTGCGCGACTACCTTTGTAAGTAGTGCAGTGGCAGATTTACAGAGAGCTTAAAGGTATAAAAAATAGGGAAATAAATTCAAGCATCTTTGCTTATTGGAAGTAGTGCACCCTGGTTTCCTATGTCCCAAAAAATAAGTCTAAAATTAGAAATGTATTGGCTATATGAATTATGCATTTTGATGGAGAAATAAATGAGAGAAAGTAAAGAAAAAGCCTTCTATTATAACACATTATAATCAAACAAAAAGCAGGTGTGGAAATATTGGATAAAATGTGTGCACTTTATAATGTATCGAGAAATACCAGAAGGTGGCCTATGGTAGTATTTTTTCTCTTCTGAATATTGCGGGAACCAACTCCCAAGTAATTTATTTAGCAAATGGCCATATTTCATTTTATAAACCTGACTATATAATGTGCATGTATAAAATATGTATATATCAATTTTAAGTTGTGTAAGCCAAGATAATGTATGAAATTTTTTTTTTCGCATTATATAATCGTAAATCATGTATATTCTTCATTTAATGTATTAATTATAACTTTTATACAAATATTAGTACAGGTTTAATTAAAACTAACCTTCTTGCTTTAATAGTTAAGGAAATTTGGTAAGTCATCTGAGAGATGGCATGCGCCCACTCTTGTACTGACGAGGGGCGCGCCTACTGGAGTGATATATATATATATATATATATATATATATATATATATATATATATATATATATATATATATATAGAGAGAGAGAGAGAGAGAGAGAGAGAGAGAAAGAGAGAGAGAGAGGCTAGGTCAATCTTTTATTTTTGGTGTAATTTGTTAGACTATTCAAAAAAGACAATTCAAACGTTATAAATGTGTCTGTTAAATTAGATTCGGAGATCTAAATATGATAATAATAATGAAGCTTGAAAACTGGAAAGTCTCATGAGGGAGAATGATTTGTGCGCATTTAGGTGTAACGAGAGGCAGAAATAGTTGCAATGGAACAACTGGCTAGCCTTACCGAAGTAAGGTTTTTATCAAGTGAGTCATAATCCAATCCTTGGTAAAGAATAAATAGGTTTATATCTAGTACATACTTGAGTAGTTTAAGGATTAAGTAAAATATCATAGAAGAAATAAATACTTTGATATGTTATTTCAGTTAAACATATCGTTCATTTGTTTGATTTGGAGAATGTATCTATAAAAGCCCGTCACGCAGGGTCGCATGTATAGTAAGCAGATTTCCCACGAGCTGGTATGACACAAAACTAACCTGTTGTCTGTTTCTAAATAAAAATCCGATCAGTAGAAGTGGGAGTTTATACAAGGCTGAAAACCAGAAAAGTACGAATACCTCTCTTAATATACGAGCTACGAAAAAATATGCAGAGCAACAATTGTAGAGTGTCAATAGCTTAAAATGATTATTTCTTTTTGAATTTTCGAAAATCTCTACCCCACCCCCCTCCAATTACCTAGTTCAGATGCAGCAATAACTAATGTGATCTTTAGAGTCGAATAAAACAGTAAAATATCGAGTACGGTATAGATCAAAAAAATATTTTCGAGTGACGAAAGTAATATGTATATATATATATATATGTGTGTGTGTGTGTGTGTGTGTGTGTGTGTGTGTGTGTGTGTGTGTAAGTATGTATGTTCTATGTGAGGATAAAATATTTAAATTAGTCCATATAGAAATATTTTATCTCACTTAGCTCATAGAGTACTTGCATTGACAAGCAAGAGTTTAAGTCGGTATACATTAAAATATTTTTTCCACGATATTAAAAAAAATTAAAATTGGTAATTTTGAACTAGAAAAAACTACGTTTTCTTTTTTTTCACATTTCCTTTAAGGGAAATCAGCTATTGATATTGTACTGATGACTTGATTTTCAAAAAATGTCTTCAAATGTTCATTGATCCTAATAGGAGATGAAAACTATATGCATGCATTTGCCTTTTAACGCTCTAGCGGTTGCAATTATTGTATAATCATTACCAAACTTTATATTTAAACGTTTTATGTGATATTAAAGGTCAATTTCGTTATGGCTTAAATCTGTCCAGGGGAAATTTCGAATATTCAAAATGTCTCCATTATTATGCGTCGGATAAAAAAAATTGCATAGAACCAATCTTATTGCAATGTAATGTAAAGTACATGTTTTCTCTATATTGAATATTAACACACCTACTCTTGTCATAGAAACAATAAGCTATTAAATCATGAACCACTTCATTCCAAGGTTAAATACCAAATATGGCTTTCATTTAACCTTTATTAAGTGAGAAACATTAAAATACAAATACATTACGTGATGTCATCATCAATTTGATTTGTCGTTCTTTGATTGAAAATGTTTATTTGATCTATGCCGTACTCGATATTTAACCGTTTTAGTCAACACTAAAGATCATATTTGGTATTAGGGGAAATCGGACCTGAAATAGTAGGGTTTTAGAGGCTGGGAAAATTCAAAATATCACCACTACTATGAATCGGATCGTAAAATGTTATTGATCCAATCTTGTTAAACTATTGATTTTCTAAGAAAATTTCTTTTAAGCATTTTTTCGTAACTCAAGTTTTAAGCGAGTTATTCGTACTTCCTTGATTTTTGCTTTCTTCACCCCACCCTCCCTCTTGTACTTATCGTTTTTTACGTATAAGTAGGCAATATGTGGTGAAATGAGAACACAAGCGTGTTATACCGGGACAAGTGAAATCTGCTTTGTTTACGCCGTTCCTGCGTTGACGGTCTCCTTAATGTATCAAGGAGTTCATGGTATGGCTTATCGACAGCACTAAATTGCTGCATTATACCCGTATTCCGTCATTTTCGTTTATTTTAATTTCTGACTCGAATTAAAAGGGGAATTGATGGATTAACTAAATTTATGAGCGAGATTGGTTAATTCGCGAAACATTTCCATGCTCCTTGTAGTGAGGACGAGACTCATGGTTCCAGGACTGCCTCAAAACAGATGTTGGGCTACGTACATCGAGTATGCACTTATGTTTTAACATGTCTTATGGAGATAGTGGCTATTGATCTACAGGTTTACACGTAATCGGCATCTCATTTAAATGGTTTTGGAAGTATCCTGAGGTATTGTCGTTAGGACAATTAAAATCACCGACCTCCCATTAAGGAAATCTGCTAAAAGTGTACTTTCTTTTAGAATTATTCTGTTCTGAGATCATTTCAAGTAACTGAAATAATATTATTTTCTTTTTTTAATGAAGATACAAAATGAGTCTTCAGGATAAAGTAAAAAGGGGAAAAAAATAAAAAGTAGATAAGGCAACTTTATCTCCGGAGTATTAAACAATAAATATATCGTATATAGACTTATGACAAATTGTTGATGGATTTATTGCTGATAGAAATTCCAGTCCAACAGTATCCAGTTTGTGTCGTTTCAAGACCTTGACAAAATCTGTCTTAAAGTGCTTATCTAGAGACGGTTACCTTGATGACCATAAAAGTGGTTTACTACTTAATAGAGCACTTGCAGTCAGTAACTTTCTCCGCATGTTGACTTCACCTTACTAATGAATAATTAAATCTACGTAACTTGCAAGTGGCTTTACTTAGCAGAATTAAAAAAATGACGCTATTCGTGAGAAAAAATATTTAAAAAAACGAGAATGAAGTTGTGAAACCTTTTATGACGTTCATAATCTGGCCTTGTCTGGTTTGTATTAAAAATGACAAAAAGGTTTCTGGGAGAAAATGAAGTCCTTGTGTACTTCCATGAAACGGCTTTGGTCAAAAGGCAATATCCTTCTTTATAATAGTGAAAGATATTTCTCTTCACTGTTTTTCACTTTTGAGAATCATTGATTGATAAACAGGAAATGAGAAGTGTAAGAATAGTAAATAATAAATTCAATGATTTACCACAGCAAAAGCAATCCATTGTGGATTTATCGTTGTATACTTATGAATAACTCATAAGATGAAGCATATGAAATATTAATTTTAACGCCGGAGAAGAATAAATTTAATAGTTTTCTCCTTTGGAGTAAAAAAGTAAACTTAGCAAATTTCCCACGTAACGGGGATAAAAATATCGTGTCTGGTATTGATCAAATAATCGATTTCAGAAAGGAAAATTTTAAATGATGACGTCACCATGCAACGTTTTTGCATGCACCTCTCAAAGTAAAATTTCTTCGAAATGAATATTTGTTATTTAAGCTTCCAATAAAGTCGTTCATTATATGACAGCTTATTGTTAATATACCGTGAGAAGGGGAGGGGATAACTCAAGCCTGGAAACTGGTAGACCTAAATATCTCGTTTAATATTCATGATAGAGAAAATACGTATATAATAACATTTATAGACAATTAACTTAGCAATAAGATTGGTTCTATACAATTTTTAGATCCGACGTGCAATAACAAAGATATATGAAAGTTTCGAAATTCCCTCTCCTTTCCCCGATTCGATTTCAGCCGTTAACGAACTTTCTTTAGTTTTGCATAAAACGCTTATATATCGAGCTTGGTGACGATGACAAAATTTGCTACTGCTAGAACGGTAACAGTCAAATGTATATATATATATATATATATATATATATATATATAAAATATTTTATAAACGAACCTCATCTTCGTTATATCTGGGGAGGATCGATGGACTTTTGAGCACATGTTTCAAAATTCGCGTCATGAGACAACTTCCCTTAAGGCTGATTTCCCTTAGGGGAAATTTGCTAATAGTGAGTACAACATTAGTAGAAGATATTAAATTATATATGTTATATTTTTAACAGAATGAATTCTATCCTTAGTGGCTTCTCAGCAGTGCAATAAGATAATAAGTAGCTCACAAAATACCGATATTAAATACTAAATATAATGGATCATAAGAATAAATTCAAGAATCTGTATTACCTATAGGCTTCGTTAATGAATAATTCGGAAGTTGAAGCATCTTTATAAGAAATATATTACTTTAAAATAATAAATTAAATTATTTATGTCGTCTCATCATAGGAGCGTGTCATTATTGGTCAAACGGTTCCACTAACCAATTATATATAATCAATCACACCACTCCTTAAAATTTAACAAATATCCTAAATTGATTATATGTCCACTGCGTTGCATGTTCTCACTAGTTGTCCAAAATATGATTCGCCAAGAATCCAGTTAATGAGAGCGGTATATAATTATTCACCGGAACCTGCGGATATGGTCAGCACACAGGAAAACACAACTGCATTTCAAAGATTCATACAGGAATGGAAGAACACGTCACATTAAGTAAAAAAGTAATAAAGTGGCAATTGACAAGTAAGTAAAAAAAGTAAAGTGGCAATGACACTACTAGTGCCAGGAGCCACATTAAAAAAAAAAAAAAAAAAAAAAAAAAATTTTATGTCCACTGGGAAATCCTGTTTAATTCGTGAACTTACTATTGTGGTAATCATGGCCTCAAAATTCCCATCTACTTCAAGCGATGTTCATGAGGGCTGAAGCAGTGGTCAATCATGTTTAATACACTACATGGGATCCGAATTTGTATCTTCCGAAGGAAAGAACCAATATGCGGGAGTGCTGGACCGTGAAATAGAAATTAAACAAGGCGTGAAACAGAATCAAATTCCTGAAATTCGAATTCCGACGAGAAGCATTTCTACCTAAAACTCGTTACATACGAAACTCAGTTTGATGAAGGAGGATGTCACACAGATTATGTCAATAAACAATCTATTCCCTATTTCTCTCATAATAAAAGGATGTATGTAAATAGGATTTTAAATTTATGCTGGAATTAAGATAATTAGTGGCTCATTTGCTTAAGTGCTCCGTAGAAGTGGAGGTATACTGAATTTGTTAACCATATAGAAGAATTCCCACTAGCAGCCCAGCACAGAACAGGAACTGAGGCTTAATTATAGTATGAGTTAAACTAAGTACATAGAAGTCTCGATGGACTGGTAAAACTGGTCGTCCCGTTGATTTGGTAGAGTCGTGCTTCAAGTTATACCTTAGAACCAGTGGTGGGGAACAGTAGCGTGAAGCATAAGGCAAGAAAGTTCGTAAAGACCTAATGCTTCCACCTCTTGAAGAAAGATCCACACTTTTAATCTTACATCTAGGAGGATGGTATCTTCAAAAGAACAGTCACCCAGGAAAGTAGAAAAGCCCTCATGTTCTGGCAGAGAAGAGCTTGTTTATTATGATTTACGCCCACTTTATGCTTCTATGGCTAATCGGGACGGGTTATCTACGGGTTACCACCCCTTTATAGTCAGTGTTGGCCTAAGGAGTTTATTTAATGAGTCCGTCACTAAATAACTTAGAGGAGTTTGTGAGGCGTTAAAGATTAGCATAGAAGACCCAAATATTTGCCTGTCCAATGCATCCATTTCTGAGCGTCTCTGATATTCAGAAGTTAACTACGGCGTCTGGTCCACTTAGAATTAATTCCAAAAAAAAAAAACTGATGGAGGGAGGTGTGAGAAAAAGATGGCCAGAAAGAGGTTGCTGGATGATTTTAGACGGGATTTGGGGAGACCCGCAGTTGCGAAATGGTCTAAGATGTGGCAAAATCCATGGTCAGACAATAGCTGCAACGCCTGGTAGTATGTAATTAATTCATTGCATTGAATAAGTTCACATTTTGAAATGAAGAGGAAGGTTCCCATTTCGCCAATTGAATGTAATTTAATAAATTTGTGGTTATTGATTCTTGGACGTACGCAATGCAGATGTCAGGCGTTAAAAACAGAGTTCGTTTTCATATCAGAACTCAATAGTTGATTTCCCATAAGGGCCGATATATGGGGCAAATCCAGACCACTTAAACCTTCACTCTTCTTCAACAATTTGGATTGAAGAATAAAAGTAAAGAGTTTAAACTTTTTACTTTACAGGCCTTGTCTCCCTCAAACAGTTTTGGACTCGCACCAAACTTAAATCCTAGCTACGCCAGCCAGCCTTCCCAGATATTTTTCAAGAGCATTCATTATAAGTTTGACAGATGACTTCCCGTCAAAATGAGCTGGTAAAGAAAGAAGATTTTTTTTTGTCGATTTTAAGTTTCTAGCCTCTTCCCTTATTAATAAAGCGAAGAAAGGTATATAAATGGACTACTTCCATTGACAAACTATTACATATATATTCATTTATTCAAAGAACAGAAAGAAAAACATATTTAAAAGTACTGACACTCCGCTTAGCAGCGGGCAAGTCTCGAAAACATTGCCGTTCAAAAATTAATGCGATGCATCTCTTTTTACTAATGTAAGAAATATATTATTTACATCATGATTTGAAAAGTTACAAGGAGAATACCATAGTCGTCCCAGAGCTGGCAGATATACACTAGGCGATATTTTTCCTTTGAGACACTTTCTCGAAAAACGTATACATCCAATTGGGCTTCGAAGTTTTCATTAAAGTACAACAATCTTAAATTCCTTACACTGTGCGTGAACCCAAAAATAATAGATTATCTTATCATTTGGACCTTTCTTATATTTCTATCGTGAAACAATTCATTCATTCTTTGATCATCCAAATTTGTTATCATAATGCTTTTTGGGCTCCTTCGACCCACTTTGATCCAAGCTTGTCTCATTAGAAATCTCCACTTACTTTTTTTTATTGCCAATCCCGCCAAATTAAGAAGGTGATAGGAGCTATTCCGAATCATCAAACTGCAAAATGACTTTAGGCTTGCTTCCTCAGTCATTGTCAGATCATTCTGTAGGCAGTAGTTTACGTTTCGGATGTCAACCTTACTGGTTTGACGTCCCGGGTTGCACTGAGGGTTTAATTTCTAATTCCATTGCTTCTTGTTTTACTATCTACTTAAATGTCATCTCCATACTTTGCAAACGCTGCCATGAGTTTTTCCATTGATTCTCTGGAAATTGTAATGTAGTTAGGAAACATTTTTTGAAATTTATTTTCTTTGACTATTTCTTTCGTATTCTTTCCCTAGAAGAATAATGTCCTTGCTGCAATACTCATTTCCAAGGTGTGAACATAAAATCATACTGCCCCATTTAAATAACTCCCAAGACTTAAAGTATCGCAACTCACTAAAACATTAAATATATATTTATTTATTCATGGACACCACATCGAAGGTGATTTGCCCTTTCAAAAGTAACAACAAGAAACACTAGCAAATACCTTAACAACAAGTAACAATGACAAATACCTTAACAACAAGTAACAATAACAAATATCTTAACAAAAAGTAACAATAACAAATATCTTAACAACAAGTAACAATAACAAATATCTTAACAAAAAGTAACAATAACAAATATCTTAACAACAAGTAACAGTAACGAATACCTTAACAACATATGACAATAACAAAAATCTTAACAGCAAGTAACAATAACAAATATCTTACCAACAAGTAACAATAACAAATATCTTAACAACAAGTAACAATAACAAATATCTTAACAACAAGTAACAATAACAAATATCTTAACAACAAGTAACAATAACAAATACCAAAAAGCAATGACAAATAACAAAAGTGTAACGGCTAAGCATATTATAAGTGATCAAAAAAATAAAAATAAAATAAATAAAAGATAATAAATAAATAAATTGGCGATGAGCATAGTTGGTGGTTGATCAATAGGGAATGAATGGCTGAAAGTACTCTTGCCAATGATTGTCGTCATTTCCTCCTTCAGGGTAATGTGTACAAACGCATCTGATACAATTAATGGATATAATTTGAAATTTGGTTGCACACCACAGACTTAATTTGTATGTCATATATGTGACTTTTGTGTGGGTATGAGAATATGTTGTTAATGTATGGACCGTCAAAAGTTCGTGTAAGTCGTAGGGGAAGTCCTGATGTTGTCGTTTTCGGCATTCTGTCAGTATATTACGGAAGTCACTAAATCGAATTATTATATCACCAAAATGCTAGTTACCTAGTTCTTGAATTTTAATATATTGAACATTATTCTATGGAGGTTTCATTTAAATATAATTGCAAATACCTTTTGATCGGAGGTGAGCAAACTGCTATATTCACAAGTAGGAGAGAACAATAATGAAATTCTTGAGGGTTTAGTATAGAATTTCAATAATCCTTTTTTCGTACAATTAGAATAACCCATTGAACTGAACAATGTATTTTATATAATGTTATCACCACTACAAATACTACTCGGTTAGATTAACTAAAAATTATTGAATAACAACCACGCCTACTTGTGAGTATTGTAATTTGGGACCGTTAATACGCCCCCATAATAATTAAAAGAAAAAAGGAAAGAACTAAAAATGGAGATCTTATCTTTTTATACTTTAATTGAATCACCCCATAATCAAAATGAATGAGCATTAATTAATTTGAATAAAATATGATAATTGATAAAATACCATGTAATCAATGTTAACAATGCTGTTCGAATTTCCATCTGCCATATGCTGTAGTCTGTAGTTAGTTAAATTTATATTGCCAGTAAAAAGTAGATGAGCATACTTTATACTCATATATGCATTACACACATGTATTTATAGACATTATAAAAGAGTTTCATGAATTACAACTAGAGTTCAACGCACCGGTATTTCTTAATCTAAATTGAGAAGAATATATGGCATATTCCCAGATATGCTCCAAGAGCATTCATTATAAGTTAGACGGATGACTTCCCGTCAAAATGAGGCGGTAAAACAAATTAGAAGATTTTTTTTCTCACCAATTATAACTTTTTAGCCTCTTCTCTTATAAATCTCTGATTCATGTAAGCGTGTGCGACTTCGGATGTTTAAAATTATCGTTAATAAGGCTATGAAAGGTATAAAAATTGACAACATACATTCACGAACTATTACATATTCATTTATCCAAAACGGAATGAAAAACATATTTAAAAAGTATTCACACTCCCCTTACCAGAAGAAAAAGCAATCAATAAATACATAATAATGAATTTGAAACCTCGATATCATCAGCTGATTTCACAAAAATAATGTAATAAATAATCATAATACGAGGTACAAAAAATTATTTCGTTCAAGCTCTTAAACTCACCACCCGAATGAATTAAATTTTTGAAAACATACATAATCCAAGTTTAAAAATGAATTTAAAAGCTTATGTCTGAAGATGGGCATCAAAAATGTTTGAGTGCACAATAAAACTCAAACATCGAAAAAATAATTAATATTGAGGTATGTTCTTAATTCAAGCTGAAAGCGACATTCTCATCATTTATTAATCATGTCACTCATAGTGGCTAATAACTAAGAATATCAATTAGAAGTGCATCATGTAGATTACTTTATAGCTTAACAGTTTGTCAGCAAAATGCAATGTTAGAAAATGAATTATTCCAGATTTAAAATATTAGATATACATTTGAGAGCCTTACATGAGAATTAATTAACTCGCCAAATACTTTTCGTTTTTGTCAGAGGAAAGTAGAAAATATTGACGTATAGTATTCATTTTTTTAAAAATCATGTATAGTATATAAATACATTTCGTTTCCACGAAGCACTGACCTTTTTGGTTTCTAGTTTCAAAAGCCTACCACAGGATTAGGCTTACCAAATGAAGAGAAATATTAATTCCCTAGTAGTCATCGAAAGTCGTTGGTTTGTATCTTGCTGTTATAGAGAACTATTATATTATTATTATTATTATTATTTATTAACGTCCACTTTTTGCAACTTAGGCTAATCGGGACGGGTTATCTACAGGTTACCAACCTTTTCTAGCCAGGGTGGGATTTTAGGATGTTATTTAATGAATTTCGTCACTAAATAATTTCCTTTACCCAGGCAAGAATCGAACTCGCCACTTTAGGATTACCATGTGAGATAAAGGTCAACGCTTTAACTCGCATGGCTAACCTGAGCCCCTATTATATTATATTATTAGGAGAGTAAGATGCGTGAGATGTGTATAATGAAGATAACAGATCCTTTGTGAAGTATAATCAATTTGCTGGTCTATGTGTGATGTGCCTGTCAGACCTAGATTATGGGTGACATAATACTTTACGCTACTCACTGAAGATGTCTTGGTCATTTTTCACTATTCACTACTCCCTCAGTTTGTGGGTGGTGTGGAGAATAAATGTAATGTTATTTGACGCCATTTGGTTGATTTATTGCTTTTTACAGCTCTAGAACCCTTACCAAACTGGATATCGTTTATCAAAATGACTAGAGATGATGGTTTGAGCTAACAGTTGAGGATGTCTTGCCCATTCATCTAGGTTGTCACGTCTAGATCATTTGCGAAATTTTATGTCCAATTTTTTGGTTTATTATTTTTTACTGCTCTAGATACTTCAACTAATTGGATATTATTTATCAGAAGAGTTTCGTATGAGCCCAGTCTATCAGGGGGGATCTCTGCAGCAAGTACAGTTGTGTAAGAAGGGTCTAAGCCGCAGTGTAGAAGAGAAAAGACTGTACTGTAATAAAATAAATAAATCAGCAACAACATATTCATTTCATAAACCTAATCGATTTCCACCTGGGCATTAGGAATAAATTTAGTGACGAACTCACTAAATACAATTCTCACCCTGGCTAGGAATCTGTTGTAACCTGTAGATAGCCCGTCCCAATTAGTGATAGTAGCATAAAATGGACGTTAACAAATGGCATTTAACATTTAAATTATTAATAAATAGAACATGGTAAAACTAGAGTGGCGAGTTCGATTTTCGCCTGGGTAAAGGAAATTATTTAGTGACGAAATTCATTAAATAACATCCCCAATCCCACCCTAGCTAGGAAAGGGTGGTAACCAGTAGATAACCCGTCCCAATTAGCCTTCGTTGCAAAAAGTGGACGTTAATAAATATTAAAGAACAAACATGATTCAACGTTAACTTAATATTAAAATATAAAAGATTAAAATTATGTCTAATTAGTGAGTACTTACCTCTGAATAATTGAGCTACATGAAATAAGTAAAAGGAAAAGGTATTGTTAAAAATGTACATATGAGCTTTTTAATTTGACAAAATGAAGCACAAATGTTTTAAAACATATAGTGGAATATTTCAAAGACCATAACGTGTAACTAGGTTATATGCTCCAATCCTCAATGCCCTCACCGTATCCGGTTTTGAGGAAATGCAAGTACTAAGGCTCAAACCATTGAGGAAAACGAGTCACAAAAAGAACTTCAGGGCAGGAACGAGAAAAGCCATTACGGTCCGACTGAAAGAAGAATATAGATCAGGATTGTTTGGGTCGTTGCGACATTAACAGCGAGAACAGAAAATGTTTAACTTCACCTTGTATACCTCTAAAGAGCAAGGAGGTCTGTGAAGTAGACATAGATTCCTAAAGAGAAGAATTTATTTGATAGGAAGAAGGACGGAACACTTTATTTTCCAGTACAATTAACACAGAAACGTGCTCCAGAGCTACTATCCTTCTGTAGTCCAGTCTGATTTATTCAACGAGCTTAGTTTTTTAAGTACTTCCTGTGTGGAATTGTATAGCAAGTAGTCTTTTAACCAATCTTGTATAGCAGCTTAATCGTTATTGCCAATAAGACTAAAGGGTCTGCCTGTATAAGGTTTGAATTGTATTTGTAATTTAATTGTAAAATACGCTTGAGTGTGCGTCGTTTGAGTGAGTGTGTGTATAAGTGCGCGTGTACTCATACAGTGTGAATAAGACTTGTATGTGTGTGCATTATATGTTATATGGATGAAATGAATTTTTTTGGAGAAAACATAAAATATAAATATTATTATTATTATTTATTAACGTCTACTTTTTGCTCTAATTTGGACGGGTTATCTACGTTTTACCATACTCTTCTAACCATGGCGGGACTAAGGATTTTATTTAATGAGCTCGTCGCTGAATAAATTCCTATTGCCCAGGCGGGAATCGAGCTCGCCACTCTTGGTTTACCATGTGAGATCAAGGCCAACGTTTCAAATCACATGGCTAACCTGAGCCTGAAATAAATTCATAGATGTGGACTTGGCAATATTATCTACTTGATGAAAATAACCACCACCACAGTCTCATTCGTTTGTATAACGTTTCTACTCCTACATTATACATTCCCTCACATCTAGTGTAGTCCTGGAACCAAAATGTCTATCCCACAGGGGTTGAGAAAACTAAACAGATTTTCTACCAGCTAGTATAACACACTTTTCATCTTATTTCACCATATATTCTCTATTTATATGTAAATAACAGAGGAGAAAAAAGAGGGTGGGATAGTGAAGGTAGAAGTCGACCTTGAGTTAGGAAAAAATGCATAGGACAACAATTGTAGAGCATCAATAGTTTAACAAGATTGGTTCCATAACATTTTGCAATCCGACTCATAATAACGGAGATACTTCGAATTTTCGAAACCCTCCTTTAAACCGCCACTGTTCCAGGTCCCATTTCCGCCATTAACAATTATGATCTATTGTGCTGATTGAAGCGTTTAAATATCGAGTATGGTATAAATCTAATAAACATTTTTGAGCAGAGAACGAAAAGTCATAATTGATGAGGTAATCACATAATGAACTGGCATATATCTCACAAATAAATGTTCAATGAAAACCATACTTGGTATTTAACCTTGGAATGAAATGGTTCATAATATAACAGCTTATTGTTAATATGAAATGAGTAGGAGTGGGGGTTTACTCACGGCCGAAAACTAAAATATGAAAATATCTCGGTTAATATACAAGAAATAACATAGAGAAACATGTACTCAAGAACAACAAAATTGATTGAACATTGACTTTATATAATTTTTCGATCCGACACTTAATAACGGAGATATTTTGAGTTTTCGAAATTCCCTCCTCCCCCTGTCCGATATTGGCAGTATATTGAGTTTGGTTACGATTAAGCAAATATTGTGACCGCTAGAGCGTTAACAGACACACACACACACACACGCACACACACACACACATATATATATTGGACGGACCTCATTATCTTCATCTCCTGGGTAGGATCGATGAACATTTAAGGACGTGTTGCGAAAGTGGCGTCATAACAACCTCCATAGCTGATTTCCCCTAAGGGAAATCTGTTGATATTAAAACGCCTGTCTCGCAAAACACAGCAACTCAAAAAAGATGTTATACTCTTTAAATGTCATCATACAATGTGAAACATTTAGTGTTTTGAATAAAGAGGTTAAGCAGGAGAGAAGTGAATGTCCTTCAGTCTTGACTCACAACTTTAAATATAAGTAAATGACCCACCTGGTAGAATCCTTACGTTCCCCTCCCATATCTTTGTCATCTTATAGCTAGGATTCTCTACCGTTTCTTCCTAGTCATTGAATGAATATATTCGCCCCACACTGACCTCGGCTTGCTTCGTGGCCAATGTTCTAGAACCTTAGCTTCATCAGGGACCTGGGATCAAGCATATATTGCTAACGTTACCAAAATGTTTATTTGATCGATACTATACTTGTTATTTTATTTTAATGGCTGAAATCGGACCCAGAAGGGGGGGGGGCGGACAGTCGAAAGTTCAAAATATCTCCGTTATTATGAGTCGGATATCAACATTTTTTTAAAGTCAATCTTACTAAAGTATTGATGCTCTACAACTGTAGTTCTATAGGTAAATATTTCGAAATTCATATATTAAGCGAAATATTCGTACTTTCTTATTTTCATCTTTCTAAGTAAACTTCCACTTCTAATCATCTGATTTTTACTTAAAACTAGAGAATATACGATTAGAGGGGATCACGAGTGATTCAGCCAGCGCGTGGGAACAGCCCCTGCGTGACACACTTTTAGTGCATTTACCTTAATGGAAATGAGCTATTGAGGTTGTACTCGTGACCCGATTTTCGAAAAATTTCTTAAATGTCCAACGATCCTACCTAATAGATGACAAAAAATTCCAAATTATTGTATGTATGTATATGTATTTGTCTTTATATATACCGTAGTTGCTCTAGCGGCCGCAAGTTTTTTTTTATTGTCCCCAAACTCAAATGTAAGCGTTTTATGTAAAACTAAAGATTGAGTTCGTTAACGGCTGAAAATGGGCGGGGAGGGAGAGGGGGTGGTTAGAGGGAGGAAATTTTGTAAATTCGAATCTCCATTATTGTACTTCGGATCGAAAAATTGCACAGAGCCTATCAAAATGCAAATTTAATTGCTTACTAATCTTGTTATGTACGTATTTTCTCTATATGAGTACTAACCTAGATATTTTATAGTTTTCAGTCTGTAGAATACCCTCTCTCCTATACATGTCATATTAACAATAAGCTGTTATTTCATGAACGATTTTATTAGAAGTTTAGAAACTAAATATCGTTTTCTTTGAACTTTTCTTGTTTGAAGTACATCCAAATGCGTAGTGTGAAGACGTCTCCATTTAAGATTTTATGATCTTAACTCAAAAATATTTGTTTGTTCTACACCATAATCAATATTTAACAGTTTCATTCAACACTAAACGTTATATTAGTTAATGACTGAAATCGGACCTGGAATAATGGGTAAGATGGGGGGGGGTTAGAGATTGGGGAGTTCAAACATTTAAAATATCTCCGTTATAGAATGCTATAGAACCATTCTTGTTAAATTGACGTTGTGTAATCTGCTTAGTTTACGCAGCCTATACGTGACAGACTTTTTTATCTTGAGCTTTCTCAGTGCTTCTGCTACGAATTTTGAGTGATAAGTATTGAGAACATTCCAACTTGCAGCCCAAATGGAAACACTGGAGGAAAAATGCCCTCACCATTTGTCCACTGCTGCTTGCAATCTTGCAATGTAATTGGATACCATCTCTATCAAAGTTATAACGAATTAAGGCTGCAGATAGGAATACGCAAGACATGTTCTGAGTGTTACCGTCTTAAACACTTTGTATACCCCATCCATCACGGCTATCAAGAGAGAGATCTCAACCTGCCATCATGTTTCACGACTTTAAATGTTTTCATAATTAGACACGTATGAAAGCCATTGGGTTCTTTGTAATTCTACATTGTTGCAATAATAGGATAAAGTGATACTCGTTTCCTTCAGGTATATAATTGCTGCGCTCAAAAGACGTGCACGCATGAATGCGCGCGTACACAAACACGTATTTGGATTCTAAGTAAACATGAATTTCAGAATTTTTTAAATACCAATTTTTAGTTTTTTATAGAATATTTCTTATGTTTTATGTAAAACTTAAGATCAAATACATTAACGGCTGATATCGAACTAGGAGGAAATGGGTTTAAAGAAGGGGTGGGCAACCTTTTTAATCACCTTTTTTTTTTGGCGGACCGCACAGAAAAAATATTTACATGTATACATATTTTTTAAAACAATATATTCAATGAGAAAAAAAACTATAAAATAATTTCAATTTTAGAAATGCTTGGCTAGCTGTATAAACATGTTTTAGGGCCGCACGTTGCTCATCCCTGGTTTAGAGCATATGAGGGCAACCCCCGGCCCGCGGAAAGGTTTGATCCGACCCGCGTGACATTTTGAAAACCCCAATTAAACAAAAATATCATACTTCTTACTCCAAATGAGGAAGATGAAAGATTTGTGAGTTTGGCAGTACTAATAAATTCGAACGGTTCTTTTCATTGATGAAAGCAAATAACTCAAAACATCCTACAAGGCTGACTGACGATAATTTGGAAAATTCTTTTCGTTTTTCTATCAGTGGAATTAATCCAAACAGTTTCCCAAACTCAAGCTCATTGATTTCGGTGTCGCTATTTAACTTTCGTTGTTTGTAATAATTTCAAATTTTACGATTTAATTATAATGTTGTACCTACTTTTTTTTCATTTCATTTTGTTTATTTAATAAATTGTATTATAATTACATTGCCTTTATAATTTCATATCTGGTATCTATCGTTAAAAATTATGAACACTAATTTAAAATGTAGTAGTTCTAAAAGCGTCCCGCTATCGTATGTGCTCACTAAAATTTGGCCCGCAACATGTTAAAGGTTACCCATGCCTAGGTTACAGGATGTGGGGGGGGGGCACTTTATGCAATTGAGGCAAATTCATGCGTGTTATGTAGGTTACCAGCCTTTTCAATCCATATGGGAGTTATTTAATTTTCAAAAATGCTCAATCGATTTTTATTTATCTTGAAAATTAACCGAGTTATTTATATTAATTTGTTTTCAGCCTTTAGTAAATCTCTCCACATAAATTTTTACATCTGGTGCCCATCTTATTTCCAGATTATATATTTTTTTTCAGCTACTGGAGAAATAGAGGATATATGGTTATTCGGGGCTGAGGTTAACAGCCACGTGAGTTAAAGCGTTGACCTTAATCTCACATGGTACTAGAGTGGCGAGTTCGATTCCCTCCTTGGCAAAGGAAGTTATTTAGTGGCGGATTTCATTAAATAAAATCTTTAGTTCTTTAGGGTGGTAACCTTTAAATAACCCGTCCCATTTGTTGCAAAAATTGGACGTTAATAAATAATTTAATTTTAAATGATAATGCAATATCATCTTCGCTTAGTTCACGCAGCATCTCTGTGACGTTTATGGTTTTAGTTATAGTCCGACACAACAGTACGTAAAGGGTCAACATAATACATAAACCTAGCTATCATATCTCGGTCAACGTTCTTTACCATGATTCACATATAGTAGGGAGATCATTTTCCTCTCTTTGATCAATCACTAAAGGGACGGAGAGAAGTCCGTTAATCGCTGTATAATATTTAGTTCGCCACTCCCGGAATTCGAGACAAGGTCGACCAGTTCATGCTCCTTACGATGCTACCTGCGCTAATCCTTTCCCCTTTATTGGTCTTAACGACATATAATATACAGGTGGATAACAGCCGTTAAAATTAATATTCTGTTAAAAACTTTCTTTTCCAAGTTTGGACATCCTGTTTGCTCATATCAAGCGGCATGTTCCCTTCAATAATCTACTAAGGGAAATGTGCCCCCTTGGGTTAAATACCTCGCGTCTGCATGTTTTTTAAATCCATCATGTTAATTTAAAGATTAGGTAAATAAAAAAATCGAAGTATATTGTAGACCTGCAATATCATAATAACAAGATCTTAAGTTGACACCTAGGGAATCAGTGATAACAGTTTAATCAACTCGATGTACAAAAGTTCGTCAAGCAGGGGCTACGTAAACTAAGCAGATTTCCCGCGTGAAGTAGCTAAATCTACATACCGGTAACACAACACCACCGTGAAGATTAAGTGAATAAATACGAACGATAATAAGAAACCTCCCGACGGAAAGCATCTGAAATGTAAACAAACAGTTCTGCCAACTTCTTACTGGAAAGTAAAACTATTACTGTAATATATCTGAATATAACGTGATAATTTTATTGAAAACTATTTACTATATATAGTACTGTAATTTATAATGAATCAGAATATTTTATATCTCAATCAATCAAATTTAATTAGTCCAAAAACTTAAGAAGGGGGGGGGGGTCACCAGAACATATTTGCATATATCTCGTACAACTTTTATTGTGTATAGGATATGTTCTATTATGTACAGGCATGAATATGTTTACCGAAATACCGTGATATATTTCAGGAACCTAACAACCCCATCCTTAACATAGTATGCTTGGAGTTTGTCTAATTCGCAGGGTTAATATTCTTTAATTTACTTTCGTCTTGTGTTGATTTGAGTAATCTTCTTTATTCGATTTGAAGTCGGATGGTCAACCAGTTTACCTTCGGGGTCTCACCATATATACGACGGGGTCTCGTATATATATGTAAAATCGATTCTAAATTCTGAACTCGCTTTATCCGGACATCGATTTTAAATATTTGACCAGATCATCTGATAAGCAGAAATTGCGTCATCTTATTTTTCACCAGTCATAGAGTCTGGTGCAATGCGGTTATCCAGCCGTGATCGCTTCACAATTTTTAAAAAATCCGATTTCTTATTATACAATACCCTTATATGTAGGAAGTTCAAAATTATCATTTTAAAAATGTTACTGCCAATTAGCATTATGAATTGCTATATTCAAGCGTTTACGCCAGCGCCAATAACTCCTAAACTATTTGCTCTATCTGTATGGGACAAACAGCAAATTATTCAGAAAATAAAGAGCTGCATTTCGTGCTCTATACACTTTCACCCCGATTTCGGTTTTAGGGGTGAATTTAGAGTCTATGTTTTCAAATTTCTAATCCTTTTCTTCACTTTTTAAGCGTGACGTTTTTTGAGAAATTTAGAATATACAAGATACTATAACAAAAACTTTGTTTCATGTTACTCACATATATTTTCAACCGTAACGTTTTTCCACAAAGAAAGAAGGGTGTGAATTTAGACACCTGTACGTGCTTACAAAATATGACAAACGCTGGGTTCCTCCTCACAAAATATTAAAAAAGTTAACACGAATTGAACTGACTACAGGAGCTGAACGCTCCCACACTCCAAATTTTGTGCAGAAATATCTTGGCTTCACATGGAGCAACAACTTCAATTATTAACTGGTATTTAACAATGACTATTTTAATATTTGTTTCTATTTCAATACTTATTTAATACATTTTTATTGAATAAAATATGTTAATACTTTTTTTTGGCAAATCGGCTAAACTTCTGGTCTGATGTGATTCTATCTCACTACTGCTTAATTTTCACAAAATCTTAAATATGAGGATAATATTTGAATAACTTCATTTTTAATGTTTAAAATATCTTTTAGCTTACCATTTGCTGTAACTTTATGCTATTATAAACTGGAATACTGCGCAATTACAATTTATCTACGACCTCTGGAAAGCATTTTTTTTACCACTTTTACCTTCTAATATCTCAGCTTGTGGTCAAAACTAAAAAATGAAATTTGTTGTGCTTGTTAATGATATACTATCCCTGGCCAGAGTTTCAGATTTTTATATTTTGCGGAGGTATTGACCCCAAAAATGGCTATTTTTGAAAAATTTGAATTTTTAACATTTTTTTTCATTAAGTAGGATTCAAGCCACATTTTGGTGTACAAGTAGACATACTTCCTAACTATTTGTAAAAAAGAAAAATTTGTCTTGTATATTCTAATCCTTCTCAAGAAACACCCCCCTTAAAAATTGAATATGAAAGCATAGCCTCTTATTTCACCCCTAAAACCTAAATCGGGGTAGAAAGTGTTTAGAACATAAAATGCAGCCGTACACTAATAAGTGTATGGAAAATGTAGACCTTTATTTTCTGACTAACTTTGTTTTCATGCCATACGGATAGGATAAATAGTTTAGTTATTGGCGTAAACACTGGAATGTAGCAATTCGCCGAAAAAATATGGCCGCTATTCAAAAACTATTGGTAGTAAAAATTTTAAAATGATGATTTTCAACTTCCAACACATTAGAGCATTGTATAAAAAAGTCAGATTTTCAAATTGACATTTTCTGGATGACTTGAAATGGATAAATTGATTGACCCTACGGAGTTCCACGTTGTGGATTAAAAAACCGTCGCCCAGGATATCCAGAGTTAGATGTGGCTGGTGGTAATGGCGACTAAAGATTTCCAAGGTCTGTAAGCCCAACCGGATATAAATACTTAACATGTGGAATGCGTGTAGTTTAATTATAGTAACTGTATGACATTGAGAATAAAGGAAACTGCGTACATTCACAGAGAAAGCTTACATTATGAACACACATGTGTGTTGATTTATTCAATTTTAACTAGACAAATCTTTTAATAAATGCATATCACTACCTATTGTTCATTTCTCACTATTGCGAATCAATGCTATATTAACGTCCACTTTTTGCTACTACGGCTAATTGGGACGGGTTACAAACCTTTTCTAGCCAAGGTGGAACTAAGGATTTTATTTAACGAGACCGTCACTAAATAAATTCATATTGCCCAGGCGGGAATCGATCTCGCCGCTCTAGGTTTACTGCCATACGAGATGAGGGCCGACTCCTTAACTCACATGGCTAACCTGTGCCCCATCAGTGCAATAGAAACCGCAAACAAGAGGCGCAGATATTTGAACATTTTATTTGAAAGTCAATTTTCAGTGAACTCTGTGGAAAAAGAAATAAAATACTTAAGTGCCTCTTCAGAATGTTAGTTAGTTATTTTTTAAATTAGCTCACAACTCATTTGAAAAAAGTATAAAAGTTCTAATTAAACCGTAATCACTGAGATGCATGTGAATTGGTCCAAGGGTAATGAAGTAGTCTGAGCAGTGTAAAAGCAGGAACTAATTATGTGTATTATATTTGATTTATATATAAATATGATTTACCAAGCTAGATAAATGAAAAAGGCATTGAGTAGTTAGTAAGGGTAAATATAATTTAAAAGTAATGTATATGAATTCCTTTCACAAACATAATCTTTACATCATGTTTATCCGTTAGATGGACTTCCTTCGCTTTATTTCTTCGTCTTCCAATTTCCATTATTTTTTGTTTGCTAATTAGCTACGACTTAAATTCCACTCGACTTATTTTTTTTTCATTTAGAGCTTTTATTTCCGTACCGTAAAGACCTTCCCCTACCATTTTTAAAATTATGTGATAGAGTACCATGTTATTTATTAGATTTATTTATTTCTGTGTGTTAGACGTGTTACCTACCCATCGTTGGTGCGTTCAAATATAAATATTGTATGCAAAACATCATTCCGCCACATCCGCTTTTGACTGGTAAAAATAGAAATGGTTTCCCGTGTAAATATAAAGCTTGAATTAAATTATAGATTAATCATCCCGTTATTTTCAGTACATAACAAAAATGTCCTGTAACATCTAGAATAACTGTAGAGCCATTCTGTTTTTATAACCTTGAAATAAAATATGGCAAATGGAAGAATTAAATTCATATTGGTTTCCCGTCTCAATGTAAATATTTGATTAATTAAGCTGGGACTAAACCCTTTGTTTTCGTGACAGTGTTGTGATATTGTTTTACACGTGAGGCATAAAATGGCTACTCGACCAATATTGAAGACCGTATTATCGTTCATGAAGTCCAAAAATTTAGTTTCCCGTCACAAAATAACGATTACATTTGGCATCATATCATATCCAGTTTGAGATGAATTCGAAGTTATTAGCTGTTTATGTTACCCGTCGCAACGGGTTGAAATAAAAAAGTCCGTCACGCAGGGCCTGCGTAAACTAAGCAGATTTCCCACGTGAAGTTTTACAATAGAGAAATCTGCCTAATAACAACTGTAGTAGTAAGAAACCTCTAAACCTAAAACATTATTTAGGGCGTAATAACCCAGTAGTTTCTAGCCCCAAAAAACAGTTAACCTAACCTCTAAACCTATTCACGAGGGACGAATAGTTATGGAAACGGCCGCCAGAGCTCTCGGCGGAAAGTCCGAACAGCCTACTGGCGACCACACGCAGAATACAAATGCAAATATCTCGGTAAATATTCAAGATACAGAATAAATGTATAGAACAATATTTATAGTAAATTTAATTTGCAATAAGATTTATTCTATACAATTTTTCGATCCGACGCATAATAACGGAGATATTTTGATTTTTCAAAAATCCCCCCTCTAAACCCCCCCTCCCACTGGTCCGATTTCAGCCATTAACGAACTTGATCTTCCTTTTTACATAAAACGATTAAATTCCGAGTTTGGTAACGATCAAACAAAAATTGCGACTGCTAGAGCGACATATATATATATATATATATATATATATATATATATATATATATATATATATATATATATATATATATATAATTTTGAACGGATCTCATTTTCGTCATCTCCTGGGTAGGATCGATGGACATTTGAAGACATTTTTCGAAACTCGCATCATGAGTACGACCTCAATATCTGATTTCCCTTAAGGGAAATCTGCTAAAAGGTTTCCCGTGGAAATTTATTAAGGTTATTCTAAGTAAATACTCGTAATATGTTAATAAGTGTTTTGACAGAAGTGTGTGTGCTGAAGAACACCCTCAAAGAATTGAATTCATTTCAGGCATTTTCATAAAGCAAGTACAAAGTCTTGGGCACCTGCAAGTCGGAAGTTTTGAAACTTCAAAATTCATAAATGTAGATAACTTTTTAAGGCCTTGATAGTTATTCCAAACACAATGTCTTCTGTACAATTTATCAATAAAACGAATATTAACGAAAATATTCACAAATATGTAGGTACTTTGATACAACGGAAACTACCACCTCCTCCTAGTTGAAAATTCGGGTTCTCGCATAGTCTATGTTGATAATTGGCATGTGTTTGAGTGATTGAGTAACAAACCTCTGACTGACAGACAAACAAGATTTCCAATTTTGATGACATTGTTCTTAGAATCTTCTGAAAAGTGAAAGAAAAAAAAAAAAAAAAGAAAAAAAAAACTTATCCACGACGAATTTAAATAGAAAATCAGAGAAACCTTAGTTTTATTTATGTAGATTTATGATGTTGCAATATACATTTACAATGAATTTTTTTGATTTCGCTTTTGCTTATGCAAGCCGAGTTGTATGATCAGATTATGACAGTTATGTGACATGATTGATATGATAATTAATCTCATTCTTTAAATGAAATATTAAGCCAAATTGAAAATTAAAACATAACTAATATAAGTCAGCATTGTTTATAGTAATTTTAACAAATTGCCAGAAAGGAACCTGATCAGGAAGAAGTTAAATTCATTGTAGAAGTTTCCGGTTACCGCCAAAAAGTAGCAACAATTTAGAATTTGCCTTACAGAATTCCTAATTTGACGCTTGAAAAGTGCAAATGCCTTAATATTAATTTTAGGTTACCCCGCAAGCAAAAACCGTTTGCCCTTCGGTGAAACACAATTAATGTTGTCCTTTAGACAAATAATGGTGCTAGTAGCAGGAAACCCTGAGTTATGAAAAATATTTAAAATTATATCTCGTGGCATAATTGTTAGCTGTATCAGGTTTAACCTGTTTCAACTCGTGTATATGACTCCCCAGACGAAGGTTTTATTAATAAAATACTCGATCTATTATGAGAGAGTATGGAATTAGTTGTCACGAAAAAAGGTTAAACATTAATTAGTGCGGTTATTCGAATGTTATCAGAGTTAGTAAACTAAATTTAAAAGCGTATTTATTTCGCAGTAGTGAAGCTTCCTTTGAATTTATATTTGAAAGCAAAAATGAGGCTCTTTAGTTGAAGTAGTTTGGAACTGTAATCAACTTCACTTTTTTAGCTTGTTAATGAGTTGACTACTCAATTCGTGTTGTCTACTTTACAGTGGATTTCCTGTCCGCTTTCTGATTTAGCTGTCAGTTTGTTATTTTGCGTTAACAAATTTTCAAAGGTCCCCATACGTATGGTTTGGTGCGAGAGGCAGAGGGAAAGAGGTAAGAACATACTAGGGTATGGAAACCATTGACTCCACATATGTATACATTTTTTTTTAGCAGGTTTCCCTTAAGGAATCGGCTATTGAGGTCGTACACATGACGCGATTTTTGAAAAATTTCTTCAAATGTCCATTGATCCTACCCAAGAGATGACGAAAATGAGGCCCGTTCAAAATTATATATATATTCGCCTGTTAACACTCTAGCGGTCGCAATTTTTGTTTGATCGTTACCAAACTCGAAATTTAATCGTTTTATGTAAAAAGAAAGATCAAGTTCGTTAATGGCTGAAAGCTTACTAGTGGGAGGGGGTTTAAAGGGGGTGGATTTTCGATAATTCGATATATCTCCGTTCCTATACGTTGGATCGAAAAATGGTATAGAACCAATCATATTAAAAATTAAATGAACTATAAATATTGTTATATACATTTATTCCCTATCTTGAATATTAACTGAGATATTTGCATTTTTCTGTTTACAGCCCTCAGCAAACCCTCACTTCTACTCATGTTACGTAAACAATACACTGTTATATAACAATATATGTTATTCCAAACTTAAATACCAAATATGGTTTTCAAGAGATTTTTAATATATGTGATACATGCAAATATGTTCTAGTGACCCCCCCCCCTCCGCCTGTAGTTCTTGGACTACTAAAATTTGAATAATTGAGTTAAAAAGTATTCTGATTCTACATAAATTATTGTACTAGATATAGTAAATAGATTTCAATAAAATTAACATGTTATATTCTGATATATTTCAGTAATTATTTGTCTTTCCGGTGAGAGGTTGGCAGACCTGTTTGTTTACATTTCAGTCGCTTCCCATCGGGAAACTTAAAGTTTACTGAAAGATTTTTTATTACCTTTTGTATTTATTCACTTAATATTGACGGTGGTGTTGTGTTACCAGTATTTAAATATGTAAATATAGGTAAACTTCACGAGGGAAATCTGCTTAGTTTACGCAG
This sequence comes from Riptortus pedestris, assembly GCA_019009955.1. Lineage (NCBI taxonomy): Eukaryota > Metazoa > Arthropoda > Insecta > Hemiptera > Alydidae > Riptortus > Riptortus pedestris. Next base: position 140,610,245 of record CM032229.1, read on the forward strand.
CCCCTTCGTGACGGACTTTTTAACCTTCAGCTTACTGTCGGTAGAGGTAGAAGTAACCCTCCCTTTAACCCGCACGGGCACCGCCCCCCCCCCAAGGTAGAAACTCCGAAAGTTTGTTGTTTGAATATGACATAATGACTTCATGAGCAGATAACTTCATACTAAATAAAGCGATGAATTGATTTCACATGGCACCCAACATTAATGTTCGTACACTTCTGGAACCAGACAACAAGGAGTAACAAATATATGCAAAATTTGTTTTACAAGTGCAAAACAACCCTTGTAGTCCCTACATATGTATAACTACTTCGTTGCTCGTTCACATGAATGTATTAGCATCTCATATGAAGGTCCTTAGCCGCAAGTTTATTGGAAACGGACGGATTAACTCATACGTTGAAAAATATGGCTTTGCTTGGCTGCTTATCTCAGGCTCCATCAGCTATGATTTGTAGAGTTGTTTGGGACGATGACTAAAGCTCATTTTATTTTTGTAATAAAGCACAGCCTAATAACAATTTGTGTAGGTTAAATATCTTTCGGCCACAAATTGAACTGTAAGCGCATATTATTTGTTCACCAAACTATGTCTATAAAAATAAAATGATAGAAGTAGTGTCTTGTCAGGGTGATTCTAACTGTCAAGTTGATATTCTCTCGCTGTGTGGCAAACATGAAGGAATCGTTCTTGAATGTATTATAGATGGGCACTGAAGGTTGCTATCAAGAGCCGAGTAACAAATTCGACATTAGATCTAAGAATATAAATCTGTTATTTTCTGAGATTTATGCTTGAGGAGAAGTCATTGAGAAAACTGCTCATTTCTAGGCGTTGAGAAAAATGGTGTAATATCTGTTGCATTTCAAGTTTTTCAAGAGATCTATTTACCTTAGAAATTGTCATGTGTGACCAAATAAAGATTGACAAGCTGTTCTTACGACTCATCAAACGTGTAATTCTATAGGATTCCGAAGGTTTGTCTCGCATGTATTAATTGACATTTTTTTGGCATTTGAAGGAATCCTCATTAACACAAACACAAGTTCACAGCATCTCTTCCGAATAGCATTAGAAATAGAATCCCGTACAAGTATATATCAGAATTATCTTAATTATTTACTAAATATAAATGATGTAAGTAAAATCTATTAACAGGGAGTCTTGATCTTCCTTAATAGATTTATTCCTAATAGTGAATCCCTATACGTTCATATTTCTGGATAAACAACAACTCTCATATAAAGCATTAATTCCCATAAGGTTGTCTGGACTCTAGAAACGATAGTTCCTATTGTACAAATTCTTCTCATTATTTGAGTACAGTAAAAATGATTTAGACATGTGACTTAAGGCGTCAGTCTTAATGACCTTGGTAAACCCATGTGCCACGGGTTCAATACCAATCTGTAGAAAGGGAATTATTTATTGACAAACTTTCTGTATTAAATCCTCAGTCTCAGTGTGGCTAATAAACGGCGGTAACCTGTAGATACATCGTCCCGATTAGTGGTAGTGACACGAAGTGTGTGTTAACGAATAACAACGGAATCTTGCCATTTCTCCAATTATATATGAATAAGAACACCAGTCTTAAAACCTCCAGGGGAAGATGGAAATGAATATTATTATTTATTAACGTCCACGTTTTGCTACTATAGCTAATTGGGACGAGTTACTTCCCTTTTCTAGCTAGGGTGGGACTAAGAATTTATTTAATGAGTTCTTCACTAAATAAATTCCTATTTATCCAATCGGAAATAGAGCTCAACACTCTAGGTTTACCATGACAGACTTTCAATGTTAACTAATTTTGTTTATTTGTATAGGACACACTTTCACTTTGTAACAACTTCAAGGAAAAAACGAGTTCTGCCTTCCTTTAATTTACATACGTATGTTGATATGTTCTTTAGTTTACATATGCTGTGACCACTTCACGGTTTATTTTCAGAGCTTACATTAAAAACACAGCTTATTCTGACCAAAATATTCACCAGACGCAATAAGTAACTCTCAACACGCCGATAAAAACCTGTCCTATTTACCTCGATGGACTTATCAATTACTAAATAATGAGTAGTAGCAGCTGAGTTGTTGGCTGAGATAACTTTGAGATAATTCTGTCAGGCAATACAAATGTATGTTCCGGTGAGCTGGAGGCCCTGAAACCTATAATGGAAAAGTCACAGCAAAACATGTATATCATACACCCATTTATACAAACAAAATAAATATGCCCGAGTTACCCATGAGACAATTTATGCAAAATAAGAAATTCACCCAAATGTCAGTCTGGTAGGAGTTTTAGCACGTATCAATATACTTATCAAAACATCCAAGCCCACATTGAAATATTAATTATACACGAGTGGAAAAAATCTTGGTATACTACGTAAAACAAACTCAGGGAATTGAAACATTTCAGTCGGTACGAACATCAATAAGAAGACTGTCAAAAAAGAAGTCGCTCTATCTATGGTTATTCAGTATTGTCTCACACATATTCACTGATATTAAAAGTCACACTCATTTATGAACACTTTATGGATAAGTTAATAATAATATGCTAGCTTATTAACTGAATTTAACTCAGGAAATGAATGACGAACAGGGGGCTCAGATTAGCCAGCTAGTAAAAGAGTTGACTTTAATCTCACATGGCTAATCTAGAGTGGCGAGTTCGGTACCCGCCTGGGCAAAGGAATTTATTTAGTGACGGAATTCATTAAATAAAATCCTTAGTCCCACCCTGGCTAGAAAAGGGTGGTAACCTGTAGATAACCCGTCCCAATTAGCCTTAGTTGCAAAAAGTGGATGTTAATTAATAATTTAATTTGAATGACGAACATACTCAGGACCCGTATTCAGCAAATAAATGTCTACTCAAATTTTTAAAACACAGCTATAAATTCACTTCAACTTTTTAACAAGAAAAATTATGTGTCAACAAGAAACTGTTTAATATTATGTTGATTTAAACAGCTACCACGAAATACGTATTTTGTGCCATATCTTCCGGTTTTAGTCCCTTAAGAGAAAACAGCTATTGAGGTCGTACTCATGACGCGATTTTCGAAGATTTTCTTCAAATGTCCATTGATCCTACCTAGGAGATGACGAAAATGAGGTCCGTTCAAAATTATATTTATTTGTGTATATATATACGTCTGTTAACGCTCTTGCGATCGCAATTTTTGCTTGATCGTTACCAAACTCGATATTTAGTCGCTTTATGCAAAATAAAATATCAAGTTCGTTAATGGTTGGAATCTGATCAGAGGGATGGGGGGGTTAGGGGGGGGATTATCGAAAATTCTAAATAACTCCGTTATCCTATGTCAGATCAAATTTACTATAAATATTGGTAAATACATTTATTCTCTATCGTGAAATTTTCTTCAAATGTCCATCGATCCTACCCAGGAGATGACGAAAATGAGGTCCGTTCGAAATTATATATATATATATATATATATATATATATATATATATATATATATATATTTGTCTGTTAACGCTCTAGCGGTCGCAATTTTTGTTTGATCGTTACCAAACTCGGTATTTAATCGTTTTATGTAAAAAGAAGAATCAAGTTCGTTAATGGCTGAAATCGGACCAGTGGGAGGTGGGGTTTAGAGGGGGAATTTTTGAAAATTCGAAATATCTCCGTTGCTGTACGTCGGATCAAAAAATTTTATAGAACCTATCTTATTGAAATAAAATTTACTATAAATATGGATATGTACATTATTCTCTATCTTGAATATTAACCGAGGTATTTTTATTTTTATTAAGTGTGTGTGCGGCTATCGTCAAAAATCTCCGGAATAGTTCGGCCGTTTCCGTAACTGTTCGGCACTCGTGTAACCTAACCTTTCTTGTCTTCTAACCTTTTACTTTGTGAGATATATACAAATACCGTCTGTTGATGCCCCCCGCCCCCATATTCAAGATTGTGTTGTGTTACCGGTATGTAGACTTCTCTATTGTAAAACTTCACGTGGGAAATCTGCTTAGTTAACGCAGCCCCTGCGTGACGGACTTTTATTCTTTTCTGTTGTGGGTGTCCATTATTGGTTTTGTTTCATCGCTAAGCATATTTGGTTTTCTTCTGTGTTCAGCATAAGCACGGCTGATGGGGCCTGGGAAAGGAGTCCTTAATAAAAGAAATTAACATTTTTTTATTTAAGAACATACTTAAATAAATAAATAGTTCCGTGTTCTTTCAAGTAATGTTTGTTCAAAATGATAAATAGCGACTAAACCAAACTTTATCCAAAGAAGAAAACTATTGCGGGGCCATATTATATATATTTAAAATTTTGGGGATCATAGTCAGGTGAGTTAAAGTGTTGACCTTAATCTCGCTTGGTATAGGGCAATGAAATGTGTTTATTTCCATTAAATATTATCACAAAATAATAGGATATGTCATTTGTTATTCTATAAACAATTATCTAATATTATGCCAATTAAATTCTTTACAAATTATTGGAATTTCATTTATACATATATAATACATTTGTTAAAAAATTAGGTAAAATTCTAAGAATGCATAGTATAAAATTAATCAATTTAAATAGTAATGTACAATAAATTAGTTTATTTAACAACCTTAATACAACTCTAAATATGTAAAAAAATTTACAACTCTAAAACATACAATTAAAGAATAACAAGCTTTATAAATGATGAGATACTTGTGCCACCTTATAGAGAAAATGTGCCTGATCACAAATTATTTTAGACCGATATTTATGACAAATATATAGTAGTTTTATTTAATTATTGAACATTATTGAAAGTATTCATTTTGTGTATAAAAATATTCATCATTCATGAGGTTCTTTGGTTTTGTTTAAACAAAGAGCATTTTTTAATAGATTTGATACATTCCGGCAGAGCATTAAAGAGTTTTACTCCTGAAAATGATACGCTTTTCTCGAAATAATTATTTTTTGTGGTTGGCGGCTTCGAGAATATTCCTGTATCTTGTTTTAAAATTATGTGTTTTTGAAAAACACGGACATGTTTTGTTTCTGAAACAATATAGTTTGGTACATTTGGGTAGTTGGGTAGCCGGGGTAATGCCACCACCCTCCATATCTAGTAGAGTAGAAACTAGTATGAAGTCTTGACTAGGGCTGAAATCTAGTGGACAAAGCTTCAAACAGTACCTCGAGTTACGGTGGCAGTGGTGTAAGTCGTTATTGTTTACTTGTGCAATACATTGTTTTCTCTTATTTTTCAGCTTCATTTATGTTGATGAATGTACCTTTAGATACTACAATACACCCATTTATTTTGGTTAATCTTAAACTGCGTATTTTAAGCTACATTTGAATGTACAGCACTGATATCATTACTTTATTTTGTTGCCTCTAAATCTTGATTTCTGCCATTTTATTCGGCTGGAGTTATACCGCCACACTTCCCGGGGTAATCCCGATGGCATTACCCCGGACATAAATCACAAGTAAAGCGCTTGTGTTTTTGTGTATTTCAGATTTCTAGAACCCAAAAATGAATCACTGTGACGGCCAAGTGGTCCGAATTAGATCTGAAGGCAGCCAATTTTTGATGACATATCAGTGTAAATTGCTCTTCACTTAAAGATGCTCCGATCAAGTCTCAACTTCTGCATACACACCATATACCATAAACTTAACTAGCTCAGCAAAGAAACCATCCAAACGACTGGTAGCTTTGAGAATTCTTCAGAGGTGGAAGATGCTATTTATAACACTTGGTTTTCGAAGAATGTCTTCATATGTATATGGATCTTACCTAGGAGATGAAGAAAATGAGTAGAGTGCACATTTATATATATAAAACAAACAAAAACTGTGTGGCTGACCATACAGGTACCCTCTTCTTGAGGGTACCTGTATGGTCAGCCTCCTAATCTGCCAATATCTTGGTAATAATGTTTTGGTTTTTTTTATTTTTGTTTAAATTGTATATGAAAATTTGGAATAAATTGAATGGTGCAAATTAGGGAGGTATCTCAGGTGAGAGGGCAGCTTCATTTTTTATCTTTATTTCTTAAATAAATGATGATTGACGATTCTTATCAATGATTTTAGGATAAGTGTGGATAAGTCCTTCAGATCATCTTTTGTCAGCCCATGGTCTATTAATATCTTTACCAAGGCCCCTGGGAATGACTCACGCTTATGACTCTCTTAGATCCCGTCTACTGGCAGGCTAACAGCGAGAACTGGCCACAGACACTATATAAATGGGGTCCGACAGTCTACTGGAGACAACTCATTCCAGGTCCTCCTCGAATAACGGGGGTTCTACATCCAGCTGATCACTGGCTCCATAAAAACTCTGATCAGGAATCCCTCGAGTCTCGCAAGAGGGCGGCTAAGGATCTTAAAATTCCTATAATACCAACCGAAGAAAATATATATTTTTTTATATATACATACTCCTGTGATATAAGTTTGTTAGTTACCAAAGTCGATATTTAAGCGATTAATATAGAATTAAAGATAAATTTCTTTGATGACCGAAATCGGACCAGAAAGGCGTGTGTGGAAGGGTAAAATAATAAAAAGTCTGTCTCTCTGCATACACAAAACAGGTTTTCCACGATTTGGGATGACACACCTTACATACATATATATTGAGATATCGCAGATAAACCAGTGTCTTATTGTTATCTTTATATAATCTATCAATTTGTGACAGATAGGGTGTTGAAAACCCTCCGGTCTAGCCTGACTAGAGTGGCGGGTTCGATTATCGCTTGGGCAATATGAATTTATTTAGTGACGAACATCTTTAAATAAACTCCTTAGTCCCACCTTGGCGAGAAATTGTGGTAGATGACCTGCCCCAAAAAGTGTACCCAATAGTATCAAAAAGTGGACCTTAATAAATAGTAATAATATTTAAAATTGAAGGACGGGTGTTTTTGGTAACTGAAATTATAAGCAAATTCGTGGTATTTTTAACTTGCTTTAAGGAACTGAGGTAAACATTTTGGAGTGATAGAGCTAAAAGAGCAATTTAGAAATAAGCATGAGAAACGGCAGAGATATATTTTTACTCATTTGGAATGCATTATATGCTTCTTACAGTATATTATTGGTAAACGGACACGAAATAGTAAAATAAATCGACTGCCTATTGGGATGCTGTGAAAGGATATCAAAGAGGCTAGTCATAATTATTTCCATGGATACAGAGAATTTTTTCAACTAAATTTCAAAAGAGGTCAACAGAAGTTTTCTAAATAGTCTGTCTGTGAGACCAACGCTGAACATCACTGGTGTCGAATCTCCTCCCCTCAAAGTAAAGGATCTCATTGCAGACGTGGAGACTGGTGATAATAAAAATAATTATATCATTTCTCTGGACTCTGGATTTGTGCTGGCTGGTGGAGGTCCATCATCAACGGAGGATCAAAAAGGTCAAACACCTCCACTCTTAATACTTCTTTATTACAGGCAAAGTACTTTCGGGGCGAACCGTCCCATCATCAGTGCTCTAGAGTTGGTCCCTATTGAGCCGACATCTCCGGCGAGACCTGGCGGATATCTTCCTTAATATTCGTTTTATCAATAAAATGTAAAGAAGATATCGAGTTTAGAATAACGATTAAGGCCCTAAAACGTTACCTACATTAAAAAAATTCAAAGTTTTGACCTCCGACTTGCAGGCGCCAAAGACACAGATACTCTATGGAAATGGCTGAATAGAATTGATTTCTTTTTTTTTAATATACATTAAGGGAATGAATATTGTTAACATACGTTACTTTATACTTTACTGCCACCTCCAGGAGTAGGGTTATATTTCGTCGTCAAAACACATATTAATGATTATCTTTCGTAATGTGGATTTTATGGAAAAAATTAAAAGATCGAATTGTGTTTACAATTCATTTTTTTTTTTTAAAGCTAAACGTTATTTAGCTTTATGTATTTCAAAATTTTGTCTTCCCACTTCCTACCGTCCAGTATGTTCCTAAGTGTTCCAAGAAAGTTGCCTAGACAGAATTGTATCTTTTTTGTAAATGTATCAGGGATTCGAATATTACCAATATTTTAAGCTATTTTATACTTTACAAATATCAACTGGATGGGGTGGATAACTGGGAAGTCAATGTTCCTCTTCGTAATATCTTAGTTAATATTGTTACGTTCTATTACAAAACCAGTAATAAACGTTGTTAATAATAGTTCTTTTTGGATTGCAAAATTAAATACTCACAAGTTTCACAGTTTTTTATCACTGCACAATTTATTTCACAATGCACAGTACACTTGGTAATTATTCTTAATTACTACTCGCGGTATAGACTGATAGCGTCACTGTTCTTCAGATTATACAGTCCAATAATTCGCTCACGGTCACTGAAGTACACTAAAAGACGGCTCTGCACTGTCCTTTACTTTGCGGCACTGCACTGTCTTAAACACGGCACTAAACTGTTGTCAGGGCACAACACTGTTCTTCTTATAAAAACACTTTACCGCACTGCACTAAGTCGCACTGTAGCACCGTACGCACATATAAGCACTTGAGAAGAAAACTGACCTGCTCGCGGCTGGCCGGTTCTTTATATAGGTCGTCGGCATACATAAAAGGGGAATTGGCTGGGCCCTTCGACGCTGGACTGGACTGGGTCTAGTAGGATCTCGACCCTCTGTCGGCTTCTTTGATCTACCTCGCACTTCCCAAATACGCGACTCTCTCTCTGAAGGATTATTCATGTACTTAATTTTCGCAACAATATTGATTTTATCCTAACTATTTGATGAATGGATTGAGCTAAGAATTTACTTAGAATATTTTTTATATATGTATATATATCAATTTCAATATTCTGACTTCCAACTTTTGGTCACCAAATTGTGTTGCATAAGAATTAATCAAGCAAATTATAGAATTTTACTTTTATGCATAAAATATATAGCATAGTTCGTGTATTAAATCTTTATACTCACACGGAAAACCGTTTCTATTTCAACCCGTCAACGACGGTTAACTCGACTAGTTTGTAAGTCATTTTAAAGAAAGATATGTTTGAAAAAAATATAGTTGGTAATTGTACGTGGTACGATTCACATGAGTTGGCTCTCTTGTTAGTTATTTGAGTTTAATCTCTGTATTCATTTTCATGGCTCACAGGCACCCAGCACATATATAGGTCATATTTACAACAGCTGTTGTGAAGTTTATCTCGAGAAGCATATATCTCGGAGTTGTGTTGTGTCACAAAGTTATGAATATTCTGATTGATGTCCTTCAATAATGTCGTATCAAGTAAGGCACGTGGCCAGCTGTGATTACAGATGCTGATGATACTCAAATGAATACACTAAATGGACAGTGATTTTTAGCCAGTGTGCTTAATAAGCCATGGAAAACAATTTAAATCATTAACTATCAGTCCTTTAACGTGGAGATTTTCATATTAATAGTAATAACAAATTTGCTTTATTACATTAAGAATTTGCATTTCTTACTAATCGGAGTATTTCGTAACCGAAATCAAATATCGCTTTGGATAATAATTATAGTAACAAAATCAACAACCAATCGAAGAATTTGAAGAAGGTGGAATGATTGTTGGTAGAGGTACAATTTTGAATTTTCACATACTCATACAAATCATAGTAAACCTGATTCCATTTCAGCCTTTGACGAACTTGGCCTTTAGTTTTACCTTAAATGTTTAAATTTAGTAAAACTAATTATTTTGGTAAATAAAAAATCCAGTAAAAATCGAAATAACTCAGTTATTATGAGTCGTATCAGGAAATGTAATATAAACAATCATGTTATATGACATATTATTTTCTCAATTTTGAATATGAACCGAGATATTTGAAGTTTTTAGTTTTCACCATCTTAATCTTGTCTGACGAGTATTAATAGGAAGCTGATAAATTATGTAACGTTTTATCCGAAGCTTTTTTTTTTATTATTATTTATATACGTCCACTTTTTGCTACTATGGCTAATTGGGACGGGTTATCTACAGGTTACCGCTGTTTTCTAGCCAGGGTGGGACTAAGGAGTTTATTTAGTGAGTACGTCACTAAATAAATTCCTATTGCCCAGGCGGGAATCGAACTCGCTACTCAAGGTGTACCATGTGAGTTTAAAGCCAACGCTTTAACTCACATGACTAACCTGAGCCCCATATTCGAAGCTTAAATACCAAATATTGTCTTCATTGAACTCTTACTAAGTGAGATACGGAAATTTATTCAGTGTGACGTGATTATTAATGATTTTAAGTTAAAAAATAAATTAAATCTCAGGGAATTGACAGCTGTCTAATTCACACTGTCACTGGCTCTGGGAAGAAAGAGCTCTCAAAGAAAAAGAAATTGCGAAAACTTCTAATTATTCAGAATAAAAAAAAAAAGTTTAATGGTAACAACAACAACACAATATTTTTACAATAATTACAATATTTTACAATATTTTTGGAATAATAATTGGAAAAAAGTCTCCTAAGTGAATTTATGCTGGTTATAATAAAGTTAACAATTCAACTGCATAAAAATCTTTAATATAAAACAGTAATAAAATCATGTTCCTCTAAGTGAAATAGAGGTTTATATATGTTTAAATAAAAATGTATTACTTTTTCCATTGCAATTAGGTACGTAATTTTGTACTTTTCGGGCTAATGTTACTAAGAATTCTTTTTTTGCGTTATATAGTAATCAGGTTAATCATAAACACTTTTTTGTGGGTCCTCACAATTTATTTCTTAAAAACACTTAGCGCTTCCGGGAATTAAATTCCCATCCTCAGAGCTACAAACAATAAAACACCGTAATTAAGGAGTCTAAAAACTATTTTTTTTTTTTAAATCTTTACATAATTGGACTTATAACAAAACAACCAATAACATTATAAAAATTTCACATATGTTTAAAACATAGTTATAATTACAATATAATAAATTAATAATGTCTTATTTACTGGTAATTCAAATAAAGGGTTAGAACCGCCAATATAAATGATACTATTGTCATACCTCTCGGTGGAGACCGTCGTCACTGGCTGATGGTTGAGTACCGCTGGCAAGCGCTTTCGATGCGATGGCATCATCTTCAAGCCTGTTAATAGTTGTACTGAGTTGGTTGTCCGTCAGTCAGTCAGCCCACGAAAACAATTTACCTGAACATCAACATCCCTCGTTTGACAGATCTTAGTGGTAAGTAAACAGATCTGGACTAAACGTAAACAACTAATACGGTGAACAGAGCATAAAACCCACTGACTGACGGACAACCAACTCAGTACAACTATTAACAGGCTTGAAGATGATGCCATCGCATCGAAAGCACAATGCCAGCGGTACTCAACCATCAGCCAGTGACGACGGTCTCCACCGAGAGGTATGACAATCTTATTTACTATTTAATCATTAAAATAACATAAGCCGAATTACCGTCAGAGCGTAGGGCGTTCCTATAGAGTTGCTACCGGGCTTAACCCTGCCGATGCACTAAGGCCGAGAGGATTACATAGTAATACATAATTTTAAGTAGATAGTCTATATTTATCTAAATCAGAAGCGAATTAAAAATGTAATTATACAGAAGTTTAAATTCACCACAAAATATAATTGATGCGGCTTTGTGTTATTGTAATATATTATGATACCCTATTTAATAAACAGTATTTATCTAAAATTTGAGTTCCTTAATAAGAGATCCTAATTTTGTCCTTCATAATTTTACAAATTACTATTAATTTGAAGTTGAGGTCATTTCCATATTGAGCTTGCCTGGAGGCGGCGCTAGTTTAATTCTAGGATATAAATCCTAGTTCAGTATCAATAGTTTCAATCAAGGACATTTATATGAAATCAAAAAAGTTACCATAGAAGGAAAAAAAAGACCTCTTCCCCTATAATAAATATTTCACAATTAAAGTACTAAATAAATAATAAATACTTCAATTTGGAGAATTCCTACCATTCAAACTGACTCGAGAGACTCCTGTCGACCACTCTTTAAAGAGTCAAAAATAATGTATTTTCCTTCAATACCAAACAATACGGTTTGTGAGATAAAACATCAAGTTATTTTACAAAAATAATATAACTCATAAAACAGGATACATGAATATGCTTCAAACCCCAATAACAAACATAAATATTTCGAGATTAGCCAATCATTCGGGTAGCAAAACTCCTTAACGGACTTCTCGAACGTACGAAATCTAAAAATAAATATTCTTTTTTTAAAAATAAACTAAAGAACTTCATGATCAAAGGATATTTTTATACACAAGATGAATACAATTAAAAATTTGTTAAGTATTAAATAAAATCGCAATGTCTGTAGCCTAAAAATCAAATAAAAAATAATTTGATCAGGTATTTTGTCTCATTAAGGTGGAAACACGTTTCTCATCATTTATAAGGATTATATCCTTTAATAAATCTACGGGTAGAAAGAAAGTATGTCAATAAATTAAAAATGCATTTTATATATTTAGTGTTATTAATATTGTTAACAATACTAGTTTTTAACAAATAATTATCAACTTAAGAGATTATATAAGATGAATGCATTAAATTTGAGACAATTTTATAGGGCATGTTATTTTACAAAGAATAGACATAATACTTGTACCATTGCTGTAGAAAACCAGGATTATTGACAAATCCTTATTGCTTTCTAAATGGGGAGTGAGCCATGAAGTTGTAACATATAAAACGTATGGTCTCCTCTACCTGAAGTGTGCATACCACCTGTTGATAACGGCTACCCTCATGGAGTATTTATTGTTGCATAGTGTCGTGCAAAAGGAAACGCGAAGCCGCCAGACACCTTTCGGCTCTCTTCTTATCTTGTTCATTTACATAAATATCTGCTCTCACTGAATTAACAACCAGGCATAGTCGAGATGTACAACAGTTAATCTCAACTACCGACTTAGAATCCTTATCTGGAGGGGGGGGGAGGGGGGTAGTTTACCTACTTCTATGAAAGCCTGAAGGTCACTTTGTGCTACTGGAAGAATAATAAATGGCAAAAATAATGAAAACCAAAAAGTGTTTTCCTCCAAGGCTGTTAATGTTGCATACAAGGTCATTTCCGTCGTTGCAAATATTTTTTTGTTAGTGGCAGTAAATCAGAATGCACTCATAATATCCTAATAAGAAAGGAGAATACAGACTGTAAACGTCGAAATTTGAAGAAAAAAAATATCTGTGAGGGCTGATCTAGGTAAGAAAGGATCCATGTTTACATTGGCGGAGGTTGGTGTTTCGAAATGATAGTGAGGTGCTGGTAATTTTTAGTTATTCTTCTCATAGGCTTGATTAATTAAAAAACTACCATCATTTCTTTGAAATCCCCCGAGGACTGCAAAAATAGTTTCCCTATTCTCTCACATCCTTGGATGATACACAGATGGCGTCATCAAATATTTTATTCCCCTCCCTTAAAGAAGCTAATTTAGACGAAACTTGAAATTCAAACAGGAAACAAGATGCTTTGCAATATAATAGTTTTAATCGCATGAGCAGGGGAGAAGGTTGCAGGAGATGGATCATACGAAACACAAAGAAACACCGTTAAAATACTAGTTAAGGAATAATAACAGTAAGACGCTGGTTTATCTGCGATATGGGTTATCCAACATTTTTCAATGGAAACAATTTTTCAATGCAAGGTGTGCCATATCAGATAGTAGAAAACTGCTTTCTGTACGCAGAGAGACGGACTTTTTATTATTTTGCCCCTTTTGAAACCCACTGCTTCTGGTCTGATTTCGGTCATCAAGGAACTTTCAATTCCACATGAATCGTTTATAAATCGAGTTTGGTAATTAACGAACAAATATTGTAGCAGGCAGCGTACATATATAAATTTGCACTCTACTCACATGTTCTTCATCTTCTGGGTAAGATATATATACATTAAGACATTCTTCTAAAACCAAGACATGAGTATTTAATTTTCTTCATCGCATGGGAACTCCGTTTTCTGTATATTCTAGGACGCATCCTTTTGTGGATCGGGTCTTTCTTAATTATCCTCTCGTTAAATTCAATTCATATTCCCACCATGAAGGGAATTACTTTAATCATTACTATTGTTTGGGGATCGAAGAGGCTTCCCATTAAAGGATATATAGGGAGATGCCCCTTCGCCCCTTTTTGTGAGCTTGAGAGAGTGGACTGTATGGTGCAATGAATGGGTTATAATTATAAGGCATGGATATGTACAATAGATATAATTACATGGATCATTTTTGTGGTCGATAATAAGAACAAATGATAAGGAAATCTTTTAATGTCTAATGATGATCGATTGGTGAGCTGCTGTGGGTTGGGTTGAACTCGTGGTGGAGCAGGTTGCTGTGGTGGGGGCCATTATGGGGTTTATGCCTGTTGGCTTCGAAGTGCGTTGAATTTTGAGATAAATGTGAGTACTCACTATTTTATTGTCGTGGTTTCTTCCCCTCCTTGTTTCCTCCCAGCTTCATCGCCCGACGGGCCCTTTTAGGCCTACTCCTGCATTTTGAGGGGGTTTTTCACTTCGATGATAATGGCTTCTTTCACTGGCCGCACTAGGCTCCCATCTTGTCCCGTCTTCTTCTTGCTCTTTCCTGCCGGTCCTCCTCGTGGCTGGATGCGCTATCAGAGAGGTCCCAGTCCAGGGCAAGGATGAGTGGCGGTGGATGACGTCATGGAGGTCTTGTGCCTACTTCACTCTTCGCGGAGTTGATTCTTCCGCGAACAACTATTTTAAACAAATTTAAAGAATTTTAAACTTCATCCAACATTTTATTTTTGAATTCATCCGAGCCACCATTTTCACTATTTTATTTCTTCTTTAGCTTTGAATGGGCTAAAGGTTATTGTGAAATTCGTGTTAAGTAAAAGTCCGTCACTCAGGGACTGCGTAAACTAAGCAAATTTCCACCATGAAGTTTTACAATAGATAAATCTACGTACTGGTAACATTTATTTTAATCTCAATCCCTCAAATTTTAGTTGTTTTAGAACCTAAGGAGGGGAGAGGGAGGGGGTCAAGAGAACATATTTGCATGAATCTCATAATAATGGAGGTCTCTTGAACACAATATTTGGTATTTAAGCTTCGAATAAAGTGGTTTATTATATAACAGAGTATTGTTCATGTGACAAGAGTAGAAGTGGGGGTTTGCTGAAGGGTCATTCCATTTCAAATCATCCAGCAAAATTGAAAAATGTCACCCATGGTTTCAGATTTAAATGAAAATTTCCTATCAAACAACATGTTTTGATCCATATAAATCCATACGCTCTCGTAGAGTGTACAATTTCCCTGAAAAGGACTTAACTGACATTCAAAAACAATGCCTCTTAATTTCAAAAAGAAGGCATCACTAAATGGTAATATATTTAAATTTTTATAATACATTTAAGATAATCCAGTTCTTCAAGTTTTTCAAATGATAATTTGTCATTTAATAGAGATTTAATTTTTTAAATCTTATATGTGCATCCTTCCCTGTTTATCCATTCTGCAAATAAATATTACATTTTAATTAAGCCAAGGAAAATTTGTTTTTAAATTTGTAAGTCTTTTTAAAAGGTCATACACCTAAATTAGCAATTATTAAATTTTTGTTTTAGTATTACTTTTCATACTTGTTCATAGAAGAGCATTTTTTGAGAAAATTCCAAAATATTTTGGTTTATGTCCAAAAAAATGCATAAACACTCAAAAAGCCGCTATTTTTCTTTCATAATCTTTTAGTTTGCTCATTAACGGATAATTTAAAAAAAAAGTTTGCTTGCTTAATTACTCTGCCTCATGTGCAAAAACATATTTAAAAAATTGGGTGTTTTTAATTAAAATTTTTAATAAGGACGTAGTTCGTGAAATTCTGGGGGGGGGGGGCTTATATTTTAATATGATCATCAAATTATTTTTTCCTGTATCTCCAAGCTTTTGAGAAAACTTTAGTGAAAATTTCATCTTGATATGTTGAAAATAACTAAAGTTATGGTTTTTTTTCTAATACAATGTGTGTCAAATAAGCAACCTTTGAAATGTCAGTTACACACACTTTCTCAATACTTCAGCATTTTTTTCACAAAAATTACTGGAGATATCAAAGTAAAATTTTATATTCTTCATAAGGAAGGTAAAAAGTGTTGTTAAAAAATTTTTCATTGAAATCTGAAACCATGGGTGGCATGGTCTGGATGATTTGAAGGCAGAAAACTGAAAAACACAAATATCTCGGTTAATATTCGATATAGAGAATAAATGTATATAATAATATTTATAGTCAATTTGATCCAACGTAGAGTAACGGAGTTATTTTGAATTTTTAAAAATCCCCTCTAACCGCCCCCTCATCCCTCTGGTCCGATTTAAACCATTAACTTGATATTTTGTTTTACATAAAACGATTAAATATCGAGTTTGGTAACGATCAAGCAAAAATTGCAATCGCCAGAGCGTTAACAGACAAATATATATAATTTTGAAGGGAACTCATTTTCGTCATCTCCTTGGTAGGATCGAAAGACATTTGATGAAATCTTTCGAAAATCACATCACGAGTACGACGTCTAGAGCAGATTTCCCTTAGGGGAAATCTGGGACAAAACAGTCATGTGGCCAGAGAATATCTCATGTGAAGAATAAAGAATGTTAGTGCAGTGTTAATTTGTATATGACCTTCAAAAATCGCTAGCCCTTGATTGGTATTACCTTTAATGGCCTTTAACAACGACAAAGGATTCTGAATGTCTGTCTTTTATTACTTTGTTTATAATTTATCTTTTTACATATATTACGTACTGTCCATATCAATTTTAGTTCAGTTATGTTCTCTAATAATAGTTTCTATTTTTTGAGGTCGGATCCAGATTACTGTTACCATCTAGATAAGTTTTAAATGACAGTAGTTAGTTTGAATAGTTCTTAGGTGAGCGGTTATCTGAAGAGTCTGAATGTAAATTAACATGAATTTGTGTATTAATTATGATAATTTTAGACCTTGCTCTTTGAAAGCTTTCCTCAGAATTTCGAAAATTATGTTAAAATATTTTCTAATTACGTATGAAATTATGAACTTAATGTTAACATGTGGTTCCTGTATTCGTAATGTGTCAATATTTTTTTTTCCGTGTAACCAGTTGTATCTACTGATAATTTGAAAAAGCTTTTAAGATTCAGCTTTAGTACTTTACAAACCTTTGTTTACTTTAATCACCTGATATTCCGATATGCTATGAAACACGAATGATATGTATTATTACTTAACTAATCTATGGCGGAAGGTCAACAAAAGAATGTAAACTTCAAATGATTATTAAAATCATTTTTATTTCTCTACTAGTTTCGCGTCGATAAGACGTCTCATTAGGAGAAATTCTACTACACCAAGGAACTAAACTAACGGCTACATTTTTCTCCATAACCTTCCACTAGCCGTACCAGTCGGAGAATGGCTTAGAAAGTATGGCAGATCAAGTCATCTCATTTATATCGAGACGTCAGGAAATAAAAATATATATCGATTATCCCTAATGAAGTGTAGTCTAAATCGTAAATGAGACATTTATAATAGAGTAACTATCACTTTAAACTTTCTAATAAATTATAATCTATATAATTCACATGTTTTATCTCTGTTTTCTTATTAATCACCCTTTTTCTATTTTTTATGATGAGCATATTCTCTTCTATCCTCCTCTTCCTTATATTTATTTAATTTAATCCTCCGTGTATTTAATTGTGTGGTCTGCTAGGGATAACGTGCTGTCTGATCCTTCTTTTGAGTAATTGTGACGATTCCCCTATATTACTTGTACTGCAATCCATACAATTTATTTTGTATACATTATATTTGGTATCTGTTGATTTTAATATATCTTTTATATGGCTAAAGCTATTTTTTACTCTGCTTGGATATTTCCAATTGATTTTTCCAATTTCTATACACATCGAAGTAATCTTCCTGGCTACTGTGAGTATGTAATTCAATGCACAGTACATTTTTCTTTTACTATATTTTTCATTAGCAAAATCAGTATACTTTTGGTTGTCTATAAGTATATTTATATTTTCCTTGGCCGCTATTTTATTTTCAGTTTTATTTTTATAGAAATGATTCATTTTTGTGTGAGATAATTTTATCTTCTTGAGATTAGTTTTAATGTCACAGTCAATAGGTTTTCTTTTCCTATTAAAATTATGTTTTTTTATTTTAGCATTGTTTTACATTTTTGGGCGTTTAATATTATCATTTTTTAAAACAACGTCATCCCTTTTTCTCTTGAGTTGGTTGCATAAATTATCTTCTAAACATTTGTCTACAAATTTAAACACACGGATACTTTTCACCTTTTATCTTGATTTGTAAAATTTGATCTTTTCAATTGCAGTAGATATATTTCTCAGCTTTCTTGATTTGATTTTTGTCTCGGTAGCTATTGTTTCTGAATATCTGCCTTAATTTGTTCTTTATCTCATTATAGTACTTCAGGGAGGTTCTAAAAAATGCTGTTAATGTTCTATTGTAGAGTAAAGTTTTCTTTAAATATATTGGATGGTTTGAAAACTAATTTATCTCCCCCCTAGAAAAAGTATTCTTTTCCTTCCATTTAAATTCAATCTTATTTTCAATTGTTCTGCTGATTACGAAGTCCAAAAATACCAATTTATTATCTATTTCAACTTCATTAGAAAATTTTAAATTACATATTTGGTTAAATATATTTAATAATCTATATATATATATATATATATATATATATATATATATAATGTTGAGGTCAATTTCTTCAATAATTTCCTGTAGAACGTGATTAATTACGATACCACTTATTGATTCCCATTTGAATGCCGTAAAGCTCTAAAATATTTTGTGATTGAATCTAGAATTTGTCTTAGAAAGCTTCATGCTTTCAATAAACATATCTTTACTTTTTGTTTTGGTGTGGCACGATGTATTTTTTAATTATTTTTATGGCCAAGTCTACCGGTATATTGGGAAACATGTTCACAACATCAAACGAGTTTGTGTCCAGGAAGTATCGTAGTATTATCTAGTTTTTGTTTGAGGACAACATTCTTAATGTCAAAATATACGGACCTCATTTTCGTCATTTGCTTGATGGGTAGGGTCGATGGATAAGGCATTTTTCGAAAATCACACCATGAGTACGACGTCAATAGCTGATTTCCCGCGAGGGAAACAACATCTATAGAGCATCAATAGTTCAACAAGATTGGTTCTATAACATCTTTCGAACCAACTCATAATGCCGTTACAGTCCATTCTCCCTCTGACCGCCCCCCCCCCTCCACCACTCCTGGTCCTATTTCAGCCTTAATGTGCTCTTTAGTGTTGAATACAACTGGGGATTTACTGAAAAAAATGCAAACATCTCTATTAATATTCAAGATAGAGAAAAAGTGTACAGAATAACATTTATAGAACATTAAATTTGCTACAATATTACAACACCCCGGGGACCGACTTCGAATCCCGCCTTGGTAATAGGAATTTATTTACTGGTGAGCTCAATAAATAAAATCCTTAGTACCACCCTGGCTAGAAAATAGTGGTAACTCGTAGATAATCCGCCCCAATTAGCTGAAGAACACAATGTGGACGTTAATGAATTATAAAAATGATTATTGATCTCATAAACCTGGAATCAATTTAACAATAAGACGAAGTAAAAAAATTACCGGCGTGGACTAATAATTTAACTATGAATCCGCAACCAGTTAGGAAAAGGTTGATATTAACATTGGAATGCACTTATGAAAGCTTTATTAAATAAGAGAATAAATCTAGCAGCCAACCTGTTTTAGCTGTAACTCATTTCTAATAAAAACTTTAACATTCGCAAACATTTAAATCATTCCAGAAGAACTGACTTAATACGATCTTATCTAGTATTGCTGATGAAAATTCTAATATTGACTTCATTGGAACTATTTAGGGTCATTAGTATGCACAGAATACTGAATAAACGGTATGCAGTACTTGAAGTCGAGCCTGCTTTCAGAGAATTCTGGTTGGTTTCAGTAGAAGCAGATCTTAAAGACTGAAACAGTTGTTTACAATACGGAGCAGTAATGATACGCCATGCAGGTTCTGCGAAAACTAAGCCAAGCTCTGTAAAATGGCAAGCTGATCTCATCTTTCCATCTATTCTAGATTTCTCATGTTACAAGATGGTTATGTAAATAATAATAATAATGTAAGCGTGGAAATGAGATATTCAGTGGCTGATTTACTTAAACTGAAAATCGGATGAGTCGAAGTGAATGTTCACAAAAGGCTGAATCCGGAAAATTACAAACAATATTTGAAATAGAGATAACATTTAACACGTTTAAATCAATTATAGCAGAAAATGAAATATTCGACAGGATTATTTAAATAAACATTTCGATCCGACTTATAATAACGGCCATATTTGGAAATTTTAATCCACCCCCCCTTTAAACCCTATATTTATTAGGTTGTTGGCGTCGAAAATGTGATCCATTTGAAGACATTTGGAGAAAGCTTTCAAAATTACAACTATGCAATAACCTCAATAACTGATTTCCCTTCTGGTAAATCAAAAAACGTCCATCAGGTAAAAAGTACAGAGGCTGCGTAAACTAAGCAGATATCCCACGGGAACGTTTACAACAGACAAATCTATATACTGATAACGCCACCGTAAACGTTAATGAATAAATACACACGGTAATAAGAACTCTTTCAGTCAATTTACAAATTAATAATCACTCCAACAGAAAGCGTCTGAATTGTAAACAAACAGGGTAGCCAACATTGCTGCGCTGAATAATTATTCGAGACCGGAAAGAAGAACAATTAATGAAATATATCTGAATATAACAAGTTAATTTTATTGAAAACTATTTACTATAGCCAGTGCAGTAATTTGTAATGAATCAGAATTTATTTTGTCTCAATCATTCAGATTTTAGTAGTTCAAGAACAAAAGCAAGGGGGGGGGGTGGTCAACAGAATGTATTTGTTTGTATCTCTTATAATAAAGGTTTGTTAAAAACAATATTTGGTATTGAACCTTGTAATGAAGTGGTTCATCATAAAATCCAAATATCTCGGTTAATACTCATTGTATGGAAAATATTTATAGTAAATTTAATTTGTAATATGATTGGTTCTTTCAATTTTTCGATCTAACGGAGATATATTGAATTATCGAAAATCCCCGCCGCTAACCCCCTCCCCCTCCCCGTCCCGCAGTTCCATTTCATCATCAAGGTAGGATCGATGGACATCTGAAGAAAAATTTTGAAAATCGCGTCATGAGTACGACCTTAATAGCTGATTTCCCTTAAGGGAAATCTGCTAAAACCTCCGCTACAAAAGGCAAATAAATAAGGTTTCATTATTCATGGTAAATATTAATAGTAAGGTTAAATTATTAATGGTAAATATATTCATTGATTATTTTTTATATAAGATGATTTTCTATTTTTTAAACTTTTTATCATATCTGTATTATGCTTTGAATTTGAAAAGCTGATGGAAATTTAAAAGTTTGATCAGGAAGACGATATTCTTTGTCGAACGTATTAAAATACGTTTTAGCAGATTTCCCTTAAGGGAAATCAGCTATTGAGGTCGTACTCATGACGCGATTTTCGAAAAATTTCTTCAAATGTCCATCGATCCTACCCAGGAGATGACGAAAATGAGGTCCGTTCAAAATTATATATATATATATATATATATATATATATATATATTTGTCTGTTAACGCTCTAGCGGTCGCTTTGATCGTTACGAACTCGATATTTAACCGTTTTATGTAAAAAGACAGATCAAATTCGTTAATGGCTGAAATCGGATCAGCGGGAGGGGGGTTTAGAGGGGGGGATTTTCGAAAATTCCAAATATCTCCGTTATTATGCATTGGATCGAAAAATTGTATATAACCAATATTATTGCAAATTAAATTTACTATAATTATTGTTATATACGTTTATTCTCTATCTTGAATATTAACCAAGCATTTTTCAGTTTTCAGCAAACCGCCACTTCTACTCATGTTACGTAAACAATACTCTGCTACAAACTTCGTCGCTGGGAACTTATTACTCGTGTTATTTCCGGCGTATCTCCAGCGGTGTCTGTTATGTGGTGGTCCACGATATTTCGCCGAAATTCCATCCGGCTTCTTCTGGCGGTCATATTTTTGTTGTGCTTTAAGAGCTGCCAGAAGCACAACAAAAATATGACCGCCAGAAGAAGCCGGATGGAATTTCGGCGAAATATCGTGGACCACCACATAACAGACACCGCTGGAGATACGCCGCAAATAACACCAGTAATACTCTGCTACAAAATAAATCACATTATTGGAAGTTTAAATACCAAAAAATGTATTCAAGAGACCTTTATTATACGAGATACATGCAAATATGCCCTGGTGACTCCCCCCCCCCATCTTAAAGTTTTGGACTACTAAAATTTATTGATTCAGATAACAATTATTCTGACTTATTATTAATTACAGTACTAGTTATAGTAAATAGTTCTCAATAAAATTAATGTGTTACATTCTGAAATATTTCAGTAATTGTTTTTCTATCCGGTGTGAGGCGGGCCGACCCGTTTGTTTACATTTTTAACCTAACGCTTCCGGTCGGCAGGTTATTGAAATTGGATGAAACATTTCTTATTTCTGTTTGTATTTATTCATGGTGTTGTTGTGTTAGCAGTATGTATATTTATCTATTACTAAACTTCACAAGGGAAATCTGCTTAGTTTACGCAGTCCCTGCGTGACGGACTTTAAACGCTTCTTGAGTTACTAGCCGGTTGTTCACTGCCAAATATTTGAGTCAAAGCTATAGTCTTCAAGTTTTTCGAAGTCGTCTAATTATGTTGGCTATCGTGGGGTTATATTTAGGCTAAAAATAACTATTGCCATACCGACAGTAGCATTTACAGTTGCTGCTGGGCGATATCACTAGTGGGATAGAAAATATAAAAACTAATAAGAGCTAATTAAATACAAACTATTAAAACAGAGACAACTATGAACGAGAAAAGAAAATTAAAAACAAAAATAGGACACGAATAATTTACAAAAAAAAAACTTAACAGAAGCATAACATTAATTTAAGAAACAAAAAGTATTTTTACAAAAACAAATAAAACTATGATGACAATAATTTATGAGAAATAAATGAGAATTTACTTAAAAGTTTCTAAAATCTTACACATTCATTTAGAATCACACAAACTCGCATACGCACGCAAAGACACTCACCAACACACACACACGAATGCATATAAAAGATAATATAAAATGTAATTTTGGCTTACACTTAGCATTACAATGAGTTATAATTAAACTTTTAGTGACTATATTTCTCTGGAGGTAGGAAGAGGTTGAGTATTATATAAGTTTGAATAGTTCATGTTGTTGAATAGATGTTTGTTTCTAAGTTTCCAGATATGTACTTTTGTCATTTAGAAGTAGTCCTGATTGTAAGGTAGGTCCGAGTTATGTCGTCTTCTGAAGTCAGTAAGTAAGTGTTTTATAGTGAGTAGTATATATAGGGAACAAGTTGGTGGCTCAGATAATGCCAAAAGGACCATGTCCCAGTCGAACCAGAACCACCACTTCTCTTCTTGAACTTCGATTAATTGATGACCATTCCACCGTTGTATTTTTTATTTCACTTTACTTACAATCTATTGATAACCAGTCTTGTTCCCAGTTTTTACAATCTTGCTATTAGCAGATTTCCCTTAAGGGAAATCAGCTATTGAAGTCGTGCTCATGACGCGAGTTTCGAAAGATTTCTTCAAATGTCCATCGATCCTACCCAGGAGATGACGAAAATGAGGTCCGATCCAAATTATATATATATATATATATATATATATATATATATATATATATATATATATATATTTGTCTGTTAACGCTCTAGTGGTCGCAATTTTTGTTTGATCGTTACGAAACTCGATATTTAACCGTTTTATGTAAAAAGACAGATCAAGTTCGTTAATGGCTGAAATCGTAGAGGGAGGAGGGGGGGGGGTTTAGAGGGGGGATTTTCGAAAATTCGAAATATCTCCATTATTATGCACCGGATCGAAAAATTGTATATAACCAATCTTATTGAAAATTAAATGTACTATAAATATTGTTATATACACTTATTCTCTATCTTGAATATTAACCGAGATGGCTCTGGCTGAAGCTTCTATCCTAAACTGTCGTTTCTAACCTTACCTTACCTTCGTTACTTTGTGAGATTTATGCAAATACATTCTGTTCATCCGCCCCCCCCCTTCTTTAGTTCTTGGACTACTAAAATTTGAGTTATTAAAATATAAATTATTCTTACAGTTGGGAGTTTATTAACTCCCATGAAAGATTTCTCATTACCGTTTGTATTTACTTATGGTGGTGTTGTGTTACCAGTATGCAGATTTCTCTATTGCTAAATGTGACATAGGAAATCTGCTTAGTTTACGCAGCCCCTGCGTGACGGACTTTTTTATTAATGTAAGCGTCAGTTAGTTTTATTTGATTTGTGTCAATTTCACATTTGGTTGTTGCAATTTTGGCTTGTGTATCGACCATTGTGCTTTCAGTTATACCTGTATGCCCAGGTGACCAAAACAAAGTGACTTTCTTATTCTTCAACTGCAGGTTATAAAGAGTTACTTGAGCTATTTACGAAGCTTGTGAACAGTGTGGTCTCTCAAATAATCATGTTGTTTGAGTTACCTCTGTTTGTACAAATTAACAATTATGAACAATTTGTTATAATGGACACTAGAATGTTTTCAGTTGTTAGCACGTCAAGAAAGCATGGCTGTGAGGAAGTATTTTTGTTTCCAAACTGTGACTGTTATCACTCACGAAGGAAAATAGAGATTTTTTATCTACATAGTTATCATATCTTACAACTAGCGGCCTTGTTTACTTCGAACTGATGAATGGGTGTGCTGCTTGTGATGTAAGCGAAATTAGTCAATCGGTAGTCAGTATGAAACTAATAAACGTTTTCTGAGTCATTACTTTTTAAGACGTATTATGACATAATTTATTGCTCTATGAATATTACTTCTAAAGATGTTCCCAGAAAAGCAGTAACTAATCCAATAAAGCAGTAGTCACTTTAGAAAGAAGTTCTGCAATTAAACTTACTTGACGGAAAATATTAATTCAGCTTTGAAATATCGCTTTTCTCTTTAGAAAGGTTAGTACTGCTCTGCACCCAGGAAGGCCAAATGCTTTTGATCGAAATGTGTGATATCCATGAACTTGGGAGTATTAACGACTCCCTTAATTGTCAAGCATTCTTTATCAAAGTTTACGAACCAGAAAATTGTTTTTGTAGGTTGCGGTGGAAATACAACATTTCATAATCGCATATTATTCTATTAAGACATTTCTCTCTCTGAACCAGCGTTCCCAATTTATTGCGTAAAAAGGAACGACTCTTATAGGCTATTACTATACAACAAGTCGCGACATAATCAAATCAAACGCAACACAGGTAAAATATGAATAGTAAAACTGAGGTCGAAGGAAAATTGACTGCTTCGTTGAGTATTACTGACAGGTGAGCTGTTCTTTTTTACATATTGAGCTTCTCATTTCCGAAGATTGACAATAAGTAGCGTCCTTGTGTATATTTACTTACTATAAATATTAGTGTAATGAGAAATAAATAAGAAATGTCAATACATTTACTTACTTTATTTTTGCAATTGTTTTCTCTGGTCATATCTTACTGCAATTTATTACATGGATTGCGTTGTAGCTGATAGCAAGTAGGTATGTTCTTATCTTTTACTAGCTAAGGTACCCGGCTTCGCTCGGGAAATAATTAGAGGCTGAATGATGATGGTATTTTTTTCGCAAGGTTTCAATTCAATGTTTACAACTACATTTCTCGTCTGGGCACGTTTTCCAGTGAGGGTCAGGCAGGTGGACTTATTGAATAGACATTTTAGTTTTGAGGAATAAATGAAAATAAGTTCCTCTCCACTGTTTGACACACCGTGAATAATTTAAATCATAATCATGGATAGTATTTAAGATAATTAAATATCATACATAATGTAGATATTCCCGGTCAAAAACCAATCCGAGCTTTCTCATATACATAAAATTATATACATTATTGTAAATATGAAAAAGAAAAGAAAGATTTAAAAAGAAAAACAAGCCATTCTACAGGAAATAAGTTACCACAATTAATTGTGATAGTCTCCCGACAACTTCCTCTCCTGCTTGAGTGTTATCAACATTACTTTAATAAAATGACTTCTTCAAAACATTAAAAATTTCAACTATTCTAGTCATTTATATTCCTATGTATTAATTTATATTTTATCCTGTTGTAAATAAATAACTGTGGTACCCTAATAATAATTTAATTTATATTATCAAAGTAAGGTGAGGAAAAGAGATTGTAGCTCCACCCGCCCCCGAGCCTCAAATCATATTGAGTTTAAACCCATATTGCCTTTTGTTATAATGACAATACCAAGTAGCGTTTAATAGTTATGGATAGTACATAGTCTTTTCAATATTGTATATATATGGGAGGAAAAAGATAATATATATCACAATTCAAGAGTTTGATTCCGCACAACTTCCGCTGTGCCAAGTCCCATGTTAAGCCAATTCAGCATGACATTGTTTGAATAATACATTATTCAAATTAAATAATCGAAATACTCTTATATTTTAACTTTCTATGTGAAATAAATAACGAAGTTATTTTCTAATTAAAAAGGATAACTTCTTCTTATCACATGAGTTTCAGTTAATTTTCATTTAGTTACCTTTATATATATATATATATAAAAAACCATAAGTTGTATCACAACTTACGGAAAAACATACATATATCAAAATATTTGAGTGGTCGTCATTTTCATATATATATATATATATATATATATATATATATATATATATATATATATGTGTGTGTGTGTGTGTGTGTTAAGATGAAGCATATTGTTATCCTTATATTCCTTTTTCGATCTTTTTAACTGCTTCTTATCACATGAGATTCTGTTAATTTTCATTTAGTTACCTTTATATATATATATATATATATATATATATATATATATATATATATATATACCATAAGTTGTATCACAACTTCTGGAAAAACATACATATATCAAAATATTTGGGTGGTCCTCATTTTCATTTATATATATATATGTGTGTGTGTGTGTGTGTGTAGTGAGTGTGTGTGTAGTGAGTGTGTGTGTGTGTGTGTGTGTGTGTGTGTGTGTGTGCCCGACCGCGCGCAAGTTTCGAGTAGTCACTATTTTTATTCAGTTGCATCGAATGGCCTATTACGATTGACAGCCCAATTTGTGTTTATGTGTATTCGGGATCTATTCATTTCATGTAGAATCCAAACATTCATGAATAATTCCGCCATAATAAGTCGGTATAAATGATACTTGGTGATAACCTCACTGACAAGGGGACTGAACAGCTTTCCCCCCACCGAATTGCACGAAACTATTTAGTACGTAATGAAAAACCAATTTTGTTAAAGCGAGAGGACGCACTTCTCAAGCGTTCGTCTAAAAAAAATTGTTAAAGTTTGCCTGAATGTCTTGAGTTGTTCTCAAGACATCTATTTTGAAGGGGTATTTGGACGATTATTCAACGAGGTATTTTTTGATAGTAAATTTAGTAATACTCCACATACTTGGGTAGATTTTATATCTAATTTTCACGTTTACGTCATAAAACAGATCTATTCAAGCTTAAAAGAGTGAGGTGGGGATTTAATCTTTCTCAAGGAATTATCCTTTCACAAGCCGTCAAGAAAATGCATAATTGGTCAATCGATCAAGCTGGCGATTTTCTTCAATTTTCTTAGTCCGCTTATGCGGGCTGATGATGGCTTGTTAAGGAGAAATCCATTTTCTATGGAAGCGTATTACGTTGGAGTTTTCCCCACTTCATTCATCATTTAGTTATGAATTCTACGACCACTACTTTCACATCATTATTTTAAAGTCATCTTTTGGCTAAGACGTCTTATTTATCTGTGCAGGCATGCTACAGTGACGCCATCCGTGGGTCATTCCTGTTCGAAGGTATTTCTGTTTTTTACCATGGAGTGTCTGCAAAGATTTTCAGCTTCCCGAGAATTTATTCTGAAATTTCTTGCCTTCAATCAAGTTCATCTGTAATGGTGATCATTAATGTACAGTTTGTACACTTAGTGTACATTTTTTGTTCCGTTTGTAGAGGCTACTCATCAGTAGGATGAGCGTGGAATTTTAAAATCGTCTAATGTGGAGGGACGGAGTGTTAATAAAACTGGTATAGAACCATTTTTTTCTTATCACGAATAGATCTGTAAATAATGTTCTGTGACATTGTTTGATTGGATGGATTGAAAGAGAGATATCCAATTTTACTTTCAAATGAAATCATTTTAATTGAAATTCATCAAAGCATTTTTTATAATTTAATAACAAGAAGTCGTATTATCCCCAAATATATTTTTATGTTTTAGTCCTACAATATTTATCATTAGGATATGTTTGGAATTGTACTTCCTCGTATGGTTTTGTAATCGCTATAATTTTAGGTTTTCAGATTCAAGTCATCCCTTATAGGAAATCAGCTTATTCAGGTTCTTCTCAAGACGTGATTTTTGAAAAATTTCCTTAAATGAATAATGGTATAGAAATAACCTTATTGTAAATTTAATTGTCTATACATGTTGTTATATACATATTTTCTGTAACATGAATATTAGCTGAGATAAAGGTACTTTTTAGTATTCAGCCTTTAATGACCTCACTACGTTTAATCTCATATTAACGATAAGGTGTCATGAACCACTTTTAAGCTTAAATGCCAAATATTGATATTAAGAGATCTTGATTGTACGAGATACATGCAAATTCGTTTATTCGGATTATTGTTCGTCAATTAAGATTTTATGTACTTGTTTCGAAAATGTTTACTTGATCTATAGCGTACTCGATATTTCAGTCGACAATAAAGATCATATTTGTTATTAAGTCGGACCTGAAATAGTGTGGGTTTAGAGGGTGAAGGAATTCAATTTATTTTCGTTATTATGAGTGAGATCGTAAAATGTTGTAGAATCGATCTTGTTAAACTATTGACAGTCTATAATTGTTGGTCTAAACATTTTTTTGTAAGTCAAGTATTCAGAGAGTTATTTGTACTTTCTTGTATTCTGACTTCATTAATGGAAAAAAAAGGAAAACGTTTTAATATAGTGTGTACATTACCCGTTATTTATATTACACGCTTTCTAGGTGAAGGCAGTAAAACTTGTATTTTGTGAATTTTGGTTGTATAATTGCGTACTACTACTATCTTTTGTGCTATTGCTATTAGTTGCTGTTGGGGTTCTAGGCTTGTCAATTAGTTTAGTTGAGTAACATTCATAGTCGGTTAGGTTTTTTATGATCTTCAGAGGTTTTATCCAACAACAAAACTGACATTATTGTAGTAAATGGTATAAGATAGGGTGTCCAAAGTTTCTTTTAATGTGGCCATTAAATGGAGTTTTTACTATTTCTCTATTAAGAATAAATCGTTTTATTCTCCTTCTCAAGGTTGGAGTCCCACTTCAAGTATTTTTGATGACAGGTTTTCTTAGCATCTTTGATAAATAATTTTTAACAACCAACCTTCCCATGAATAGACATATAACTAGAAAAACACTGACATTATAATTAATGAATACACGTAAATTAAATATTTCACAGCCTATATAATATTTTCATATATAATTAATCAGTGGCTCAGCTTAGTCATGTGAGTTAAAGCGTTGAACTTAATCTCACATGGTAAACCTAGAGTGGCGAGATCGATTTCAGCCTGGGCAAAGGAAATTATTTAGTGGCGGAGTTCATTAAATAAAATCCTGGCAAGAAAATGGTGGTAGCCACCTGTAGATAACCCGTCCCAATTAGCCTTAGTTGCAAAAAGTGGACGTTAATAAATAATATAATTTCATTTATAATTAATCATATGTGTAAAATTTGGAGAAGATCGAATTGACAGTTTATTATAAAAATGTAAAAAGTTTTTTCCTCAACGACAAAAGTATCCTGACTTCCTAATATTTTTGCGTAAATTTATTGGTTATTAGAATTAATCATATGATAATTTAGCATTTAAAGAAACTTATGTAGGTCTCATTTAAGTAATGTACAGACTATTTTATGAAATAAATTATTAATGTTTTGCTATTTCAATGTCTGAAACCAAGTCTGATTTTGTTTATAATTTCACAAGATTACTCAATTAGCACTTATTTTAACAATTACAATATTTTAAAAGGATCTCTCAACTAACCTGCAATCGTAGCCATTCAAATAATTTCTTATTTTAATAAAAAGGTAATAGGAAACATGAAAGTGCAAAGCAAAAATTTGTAAAAATAAATCATATCCAATTTTCATCAAAATTTGCAACTCTGAGACTGGAAAGCTATTTTTTCAGTCCATTTTAAATTATTTCTTTTATATATATATATTATATATATATATATATATATTATTATTATTATTATTAGAGCATATGTTTTAATTTACATATGTTTCAATAGACATGTGACAGTTGTATCCAGTGCAAAGTAAAATGAATGTTATTAATAATTATTCTAAAATACAAATATTAAACAGAATTACAAAACAAATTGGCAGGAATGAAAAGAAACCATGGGCAGTTATACCGAAGATTAACAAAGTTTTTCTTGCAGGTAACAAAGACGTAAGAAACATTTTATTGTAAAAGGTCAAATTACTAAGTTTTCAAAGATACTTAGAGGTGCTTATAAATGTATAATGATAATGATCATGCCGTGATATGAATACTAGATTTAAAAATGAAGGTGAGTACTTATAAAAATTTTGTCTTGTTCAAGTACCAGCAAAATAAACTTAAAATTAAAATATTCCATAAATTAAATATGCTAGATTTATAAAGAAAGGCTTAGCCTTCAAACCTGATTCATAAAATATGTTAAATAAATTATAATTAAACTATTCCATAAATTAAATTACACATTCAAATAATAGATATCTGAACTAAGGCTTGTCAAACAACAAAAAAAAAATTTTTTTTAATGGTAACTGCTAGTTATATTTATTTATTTAAATGAGTTCCGCAACGACGAGGATTCATTCATTAATCAAGTCATTCAACAAAGGAAACCAATAAGACAAAAGAAATAAAGGGTCAAGACATATCTTAAATGAGAAATAGATACAGTAATTCCTGAAACTATTAGCACACTAAAGTCCATTTGTATGGCTGTATGAAAACATCAAGGCAATACAAATGATAATGAAAATATAAATACAGAATATTATAAAAAATGTACAAAATACATCTTTGTACCTTTATAAATTAACCTAGGTATTTAAATAAAATTAAAAATATTAAAAAGTCCGTCCCGCAGGGGATGCGTAAACTAAGCAGATTTCCCACCAGAAGTTTTACAATAGAGAAATCTGCCTACTAGTAACAGTAGTAGTAACGAGTCTCCAAACCAATTTCACGAGAACCGAACAGTTAAGGAAACGACCGAACTAGCTTTCGGCGGAAAGTCCTGAATAGAATCAACTTCAGCCGATCTCAACTCTGTTATCAGGCACACACTTAATAAAAATGTAAATATCTCAGTTAATATTCAAGATAGAGAATACATGTATATAACATTATGTACAGTAAATTTAATTTGGATTAAGATTGGATCTATACAAGTTTTCGATCCGACGTATAGTAACGGAAATATTTCGAATGTTCTCTAACCCATTTCATTTTACATAAAACAATTAAATACCGAGTTTCTTGAGGATTAAACAAAAATTGCGACCGCTAGTGTTAACAGAAAAAAAAATTATACATATATATATATATATATATATATATATATATATATATATATCAAATTCAATATTAAGCTCCCTATTATTTTGTTTATTTATTTTAACATCCTCTATAATTATAATAATAAAAAAGGCTTGTGTAGGCAATATCTAAATTCAGCTAATGAAAATTAAAACAAAAATATAATATATATATATATATATATATATATATATATATATTATTATTATTATTTATTAACGTCCACTTTTTGCAACTTAGGCTAATCGGGAATATATATATGTAATATATATATATATATATATATATATATAAATATTTAAAATATATATAAAATGTGGTAAAATGTATAAAAACACTCGAATTCATCTAAGCAAAGCCCACCCTGAAGCTTATAGGCTTAGCCAGGTTAAAGAATCAAATTGCGAAACTGTATTCATTTCAAACGAAACAGATGATTCTAACCTGAAAATAAGTCTAAAAAATTGGGAAACCCAATTCCAAAAACTTCTATTGGCCGAAAGAAACGACGAGCTACTGAACTCGACAATCTTGGATTTTGTTGGCTTTCTTCGCTCAGAGCAAATGTGTAGCAAGGCTTCAATTTATCCAGCCACGAAATATTATAAAGCTCGAAAAAATACAAATGGGAATCTAGACGGCTTCACTTATTCTAGGACAAATAAAAAGGAGTAAAAAAGAGTCTGGACGTCGCAAAAATCGTTATAAATGCGAATTGGCTCAGCATGACTACTATTATCGACGAAAAAAAGTAGTACAACAAATATTTAATGACTTGAAAGAAAATACTATGTGTCATATTAATGCCAACACAAGTTACGATTTCTTTAAAAAACTAATTGGAGACGAAAATGACTGCCAACTTGACAACTATAAACAAAATGCAGAAACTAATGAAGATATTATTCTTAGTGACGAAGATATTGAAATTGCAGCTAAGGGTATATCATTAGATTCTGCCCCAGGGCCTGATGGTATTTTTGTTAGAACAATAAGAGACTCTGGATGCTATAAAGCTATAACATACATAGCTAATTACATGCTGAAATGGAATGTAGTTCCTGAGCTGTTCCAAAAAGGCAGAACTATTCTAATATACAAGTCTAGGGACAAAAATGTCGTTTCAAATTATCAACCCATAACTATTTATAGTACCCTAAGAAGAATTATTGAACGAGCAATTGACAAGAAAACAAAGCAATATGTTGAACTGTCTTCTCATCAAAGAGGGTTTGTTGCACATCCAGGAGCTTTTATAAACTCATCAATAATCAATGCCTGCATTCAACGAGCTAAAATGAAGAAAGAAGACTGCTGTATTGTTTATCTAGATGTTACGGAAGCTTTCGACAGTATTGGACACAAACATATAAAGAAAACCTTAGAAACATTTTCAATTCCAATGAACATTAGGAAATTGATCGGCACTCTGCTTACGGAAAACAAAATCTATATATCAGGGCCAAAAGGAAACAAGATTGATTTAATTCAAGTAATGAAAGGAGTGGCTCAAGGGGCGCCATTATCACCTTTGCTCTTCAATTTAGGAATAGATTTTGTTTTACAAGAGTTGGCTGAAAACGAAATAGCAACCGAATATGGATACAATCTCGTGAATGATTTGCCTAATTTAACCTGCTGTGGATTTGCAGACGATATAGCTATAATTGCAAAAGACCTTCAGTCTGCAAAACACCTTGTAGGACAAACCATAGATGCGCTGCTGAAAATTGGACTAACAGTCAATGAAAAAAAAAGCAAAGCAGTTGTTATAACAAAAGGCAAATTAACAAAAACAGATATAGAGACTATTGACGGCATGAAAATTGATAGTTTGCTACCAGACGAGAAAATAAAATATCTTGGAGTGAATTTTCAGGAAGAGGTCCGTCTCGATACTGAATAAATTATTGACTCTCTCGTCGACAAGCTAAATAAACTATCCATCAGTTCTTTACTGAAGCCGGATCAAAAACTAAACATATTAAATCAATATATCTGGCCAATTCTCACGTACCCGTTGCAATGTGCTCCACTCAAGGATCTCAAGCCCACTTTCTTGCGAAAAATCGACAAAATTGTCCGAAGCTCTGTCAAAGAGATATTAGGTTTACCTTCAGATACTGCGGACATCATGTTGTACTCTGCAAGAAATGTTAGAGGTTTGGGGCTATTCAAAGCACAATGGGAAGCATTCCTGCAACACATAAATATGTGCATCACGCTTCAGAATGACGGCAATATGTATGTTCAAGAAACAAGAAATTTTAACCAAGAAATAAGGACATGCCTCGAAAGTTTGAATTTAACAACAGTGAAAGAAAATTATAATGTGCGACAGTTAAGGAAAGATTTGCGCATCAAGTCATTCATCGAATGGTCGTCTCTCCCTGCAAAAGGAAAAGGAGTTGAAACATTCAGCGAATGGAAGCCAAGTAATTCCTGGATATTTAAAAAAAAGGGCCTATCCTGTTCTGAGTGGACAGCAGGTGTAAAGATGAACGTAAATTTAGTGTCAGTACGCTCAATCCCTGGAACCTAGGAATAACCCGCTGCAGACATTGCAGTGAGTATGAAACCACCCTCCCTCATGTCCTAGGTTCTTGCCAGTGGGGAGAGCTGTTGCTCAATTCACGTCATCACGAAGTCCGCTCTGAAATAGCAGCACTCATCAAAAAATATCACCCAGACTGGGAAATATTTCAAGAAGTTAGTTGCATGTCAGAAAATGGCCCTCAGAGACGTGCCGACATCATTATAATTAATAAGAAGGGCAAATCAGGACATATACTAGATTCTACAGTAAGGAAACAGGAAATTGAGGTTGATTTAGAGAAAAAAAAAGATTTACGAACCTTGATGTAGGTATCTAAAAGAGAAATACCAAGTTCAAAATTGGAGCGTCGACGGATTGCTGTTTGGGGCAAGAGGAGTAATCCCAAAAAAAAAAACGGCCGACTTACTCCAAGAATATGGACTGAAGACTGAAGAAATATGCCAAATATCGACATCATTTTTAAAGAAAAGTGTCAGAATCATTAATAATCACTTGTACAAAATAAAATAAAGCTCAACATAAGCTGTCCTCTAACTAGTCACTCACCATCTCAAAATTTAATGAAATCAAATTAATTCCCTACAAAAAAAAAATAAAAAAATAGAAGCATATATATATATATAAAACATTTAAAAACAATCATTTTTATTTTACCTATATACCCTGGTGGGCTGATTAGGAGGCTGATATATATATATATCTGTGTGTGTGTGAGTGTGCGCGCGTGTGTGTGTGTGTGAATGTGTGTGTGTGTGAGTGTGTGTGTGCGTGTGTATGCTAGCTTTGTAAATAAATTCATTGCTAATTTACTTAAATCTGGTGTAAAGATAATAAAATATCTAAAGTAAATTATAATAAAAACATTCATAAATTAAATTATCCATTGGAACAACAGATATTTGAACTAAACCTTCTTACAAAACACTTTATTCTCTAATGGCAACAGCTAATTATATAAAATCAACCTTATTTGATATCTTTTCAAGATTCTGAACTTAATCTTGGTGGGGAACTGGATAACAGAGCTCACATTTCTTCAGGTTATTCTTAGCTACGACTACAGTTTTCATGAGGTAATTACCGTACTTGATATATAACCGTTTCATTTTGTGATACATATCATTTCCAAAATCATATGCCTAGTGGGATTTAAGAAGCACGAATATATAGATCGCGAATATCCGTGTCATCAAGAGTCGGTAGATAAATATTATATACCCGATCTTATGGACATAGTAATGTATGGATATGTTTGTCTATTTATTTTAGGTTTAAAATTCCAAGCCCTATTTATAATAGGGCTCCAAGTAAAAGTGATATATAAAAGCGAAATATGATATCTGTGTGTCGTTCCGGAAGGTGGGAACTCTGCGTTTACCCCGATCTTGCATTTCAACTTTAATTATTACAAGATTTAAATAACAAACACACAGGCAGTAAGTACCCAGTTCGAGGCGTTTTCCTGCTATCTTTCGTTTCTGTAGCGAAGGGATATTTTCCCCCATGACTAGAGTTACACCCAGTGTGATAAGCCACCTCTTAAAAAAAAACCATAATTTGTCCAATTATAAATAGATGATTACTAGTTAAAGTTCAATAAGGAAAAGTTACATTCTGACCTCCAATTAGTTCACTAAATGCTTGGCGCTTTCGGAAGGCCAAACATTTTATTAGATTAATAGTTTATAGCGGAACACATATGTCTAATAAATATTATTAATGTTCTCTATCCAGTTTGAGCTAATTCCTTATTTGAAATATTAATTTTTTAAATTATATTTTATGGAATAATTATTGCCCATCCGATCGGATTAGAAACAAGCAGGGGCTCTTTACACTACGCTTATTTCCTTTGTGCAGAAATGACACGTTGACTGTAGAATTTAGTTCTCTATATACTAATATAGAAATCCCCATGCTGTTCTCTCCATTTCCCCCGTACTTAGTACCCTTGTAATAGAGTCTTGTAAATAAAGCTCTACAGTAAAAGTTTTGGCACGTAGGAGATTAACGTGGTAATCGCCTTGGTAGGAGTGAGGATTCACCACCCCCCCCTCTCCTCCCCGATGGAGCTGAAATAAAATCATATTCAATTTAGATAGTAAATGAACAGAAAAATAATAGTAGTACAGCGCAAGAGTGGTTACATAACAGTTTTTGATTAGTCATATAATATAACGGAGGTATTTTATGTACGTGTTAGCTTTTCTCTAAATACTGATTTAGAAGTTAGAGCGTTTATAAACTTTAGTTGTACTTGTCCACTAGACCCCTAACAGAAACCTCTAGTAAATAATTTTAGGAGGATTTTGAGGACACGATAAATAAAAAAACAAACAAAGATTAGGGTTTGTAATTAATTACAATAGCAGAATATAGTAATTGAGTGAGTACTATGATCCACTTTTTGGTATAATTATTAAAAATATTTTGCTTTACGCAAATCGTCGTTGAGAGGACTGTTATTCAAGAAAATTCAGGAAAAAACATGAAATAAAAATTGAGAGTTCACATTTGAAATAAGGAAGTTGGAGTCAAGAAATCATATTTTTTGTCAACATAGATCAAACGAAGAGAATGCAGTTGAATCAATTATATACACTAAGGAGCTGGGGGGGGGGGGATTAACTTCCTTTATATACATGTATCTACCTCCAAAAATTCAAATTTCATTAAGATCAATATACATTATCCCTTTCTTATTATAGATTCCTCTTCTTATTCTTCAGAATTGAATTTATGTTTCTTCTTTGCCGTAATTCAACTTTTGTTAATGCTTGGAGCACCTTTTTTTTTTCTTCTATTTTTTGTTCGATTTCCAGTTCCACCTTCTAAAATATTTCTTTTTTGCTTCACAACTTCGTGCGAAAAAATCGTCTGAAAAATAAAATAAAACATAAAACAAATCTTGCATTTATCTTCATGTTTCGTTTATCCAGGAAATTATTGAAGGACAAATATAGATTAGATGTCAAAATGATGTCACCTTTGTATCATTCGTGTGCGTGAGGGAAATCTGCATCGGTTCGGTAGGATACGCTTAATGATATATTCGACAATGATTGACTTTAATATTATATCTGTGAGGTCAATATTAATTCGGCCCTTCTCAAAATATTGGCCACATTATTATTTCTATACGTATATGTGGAAATTTTCAATTTTCATGAACCACTAAACTTTTAGTATATTTTTTTTTAAATATTCACTACCATCATTCCGAATGGTAACTAAAAAAAGGGATACCTAGACTGACATTGATGGCGAGATGTACGTATATAGTTTTCTGAACCTTTACAGTAGGATGAATGTGTGAGTGTGTGTGTTCGTGTATGTATGTACATAAATAAATAAATGTGTGTGTGTGTGCGTGTGTGCGTGCGTGCGTGCGTGCGTGCGTGCGTGTGTGTGTGTAGAAATATAAACTATTCAGGATTCTTATCAAGATAGTCAGTCACTTATTACTCTGTGATATCACCCATTTCTGAACCTGCTCATAGGCCAGAAGCCTAGTATATGAACTTAGGAATCGTTCTCATATTAGTATTTGTTACGTTTAGTACCTAGCCTTCTACATGGGGACGATGCAAACTTCAATTACATTGGCGTTTATTTTTATCACTGGTGATTTCATTCAGAAAATCTGTTTTATTTAACACTTATTGTTATCTTGTTCACCTTTTCTCAAGCATCTCAACTACTTTGCCTTTAGAAAAAAGGGGTCTTGAAATCATTTATATTGTTACTTTTGCCTTGTTCTGTTTGTATAAGAGTTATCATATTGCAGATCTCGACGGGTACCTAAATGTGACAGGGATGTTTGCCTACTAGTTTAAATACTACTAGTCCCCTCAAAAACTTAGTGGTTATATATCCTTCCATCTAAAAATTGTATTTAGAGGGAAGTTACGTATTTTCTTCATGTAATACTTTATTGACTTGTCAGTTATTTATTGAAAAATGTCTCATTCTTTAAAACGAGGATATTGATTTATTATATTTAGCTTCTGGTTGTTTTTTAATAGCTGCTAGAAGCTAAGATAAGTTATTACTTTTTCTTATTAAATTCGCAATGTTTAACTCTGTATTTAAGTTTATGCCTTATATAAGCCAAATTAGGTACTACAATGGTTTTATCTTGGCTAGTCCTTTAACAAATACCATTTTTGATGCCTACTAGCTGGTATCGTGATAACAAAGTTTTTTCAAAAATCGTGTCAAGAGTGGAGCTTTAGCTGTTTTCCATTATTTATAAAAACGAGACAACAACTCTCTAATATGATCAGTGATAGCTGTTGAGGTTTAACTAATAATGCGAGTTTTCAAAACGTTCTCCAAATGACCACCAAGTCCTTTTTTTAAGGCTGACGAATAATGGCATTTAGTCAGTAATTTTTTAAGTATTTTTATTAAGGGGAAGAGTATAGACCTGCATAAGATGTTTTTTGGGCAAGGATGACTGTTTTATATGTATATATATATATATATATATATATATATATATATATATACTATATAAATATACACACACACACATATGTGTGTACTATAATAATTACTAATTAGTTTGTATAATTATGTTATTTTCATTGTTTAACCCGGTCCTCTGTACTGTATACTCTAGTTAAGATATCATATTTGGGATTGTAGAAATGTGTAGTTTTGCACCGCCCCTTTTGATCGAAATCGAATGAAGAGGAGAGGATAGGGGGAAGGTCAAAGGAGGAAAATGATAACGTTGAAATTTCTCCGTACGTATTAAAGATACAAAAAAATTGTTTAGGACGTTTTGATTGCATTCAGTAAATCTCGATGATTAATAGGAGACTATCTCTTATTTGGTTTTTATGAATGCAATAATAAAGTTTAAATAATGAATCTGAGCTACAAGAGACATGAACTTACAAGACACAATAGAAATTCAAACAAAAGGAAGACAGCTGTTGAACCAGTTATTTAATTCAATAAGTTGAAAGACGTAAGTATTATTAGTACATTGCATGAGCCAACAGTATTTACATTAAAAGCGAGCGTTCTCACGAATTAATTCACGATTAGGCGTTCTGCTCTGACAGCCACAGTAAATGTGGAAATGTCTGTTTCACAAAGAAGTGGAGTAGTTCTGACAATGAAATGACAGTGAAGGACATAAATAGAGTATGTTAGTTTCGTACAATGAATATTCTCATTAGAAGGAAATAAGACATCTGGTTTTAACTTACTTTCGTTAATGTATTTCAAAACACACTAAGGAAGAAAAATTTCTAAAAGTATTGTTTTATCATAGACCTGATCTAAAGGCCTTCTAGTTGTAACCATAAAGATCTTTCCGAAGATTCTCTTTTTATGTTGGTACCTCTACCCAAATCCATAAGATGTTTGATATATTAAAAATTCTTAACGGTGGGTTATTTTTTTTTTTACATCCACATTGTATTAACTGTACATTCCGAGACAAGTTGTTAAATCATAAGATTTTTTGGGGGCATGGAACAATTTTATACAGAGAGGTGGAGATTCCTCGAAGTATTTTACTCCAATGTAGCTCTCCCCTTTAACATCTTCCAAAATAATTATTACACCGTGCACATGTATGAAACATGTATTCAACTAAAACAGAATCGTTTGACAAATTTCACGACTCTTGAATGAAAACCGAGATTTTACTCATTAGCTATCTTTAAATATTTGTTTTTCTTAATGTTAAACTGTCAGAGGTAATGTTTGAAAAGTAATAATATCTATTTTGGATAATTCCCAAAAGGTAAATACGACTAAGCTGAAGAAAATGGTGTTCTCGATCTCTTGAGTGAAAGTATTTGCTCTTATAAAGCAATGAGGAAAAGAGGACTAAGGTTACTCACCCTAGCCTAAGTTGCAAAGTCAGGACTTGTCCGGATGAGGAAAATGCTTCTCCTGTTATGCAAATGTATCCCTAAGCCCCGGTCAACCTGTAGGAAGATTGAAAATAACATAGGGCTAATTATATAGGAATATTTAGGATTCATAAGTAGGCACATAAACTATAGTGCCATAGTTTTCGTTATATAAATGCATTTATGCAGATGCGATTAGCTTTATAAATTATGGTATTTCAATTGCATTTTCCTTATGAAGATTTAAATCGACAGCTGTACTGTGCGACAATATCAGAATAAAAATCTCATTTGTTTATATACAGTTATTTATTGGTATATTTATATCTGTGTATAAATGATCAAACGAAGACACTTTAATTCAAGTACTTACTAATGGATCGTCGGCTCGATCCCCACATAGGCAATAGGTCCAGGTTAGCCATGTGAGTGGATCTAAGCCTCACTAAATCAACCTTGAGTGATGGGCTCGATTGGACCCAGGCTTGGAAGAAGCATGTAGAGAATCCGTCCCAATTAGCTATAGTAGCATAAAGTGGGCGTTAATAAATAAAAACATATCTACTTGCTTTTTCCTCATACTAATTGCCCCCTTAGACGCATTCCTGAGTTAATGTTTATACAACTCAAAATGTCATAATGTCAAGAAGTTAGTATTTTACTTTATTTTATTTTATAAAGTTGATTAATTATAATCGTAACAGATAACACTCAATTTAAATGTTAGTTATAAATGTTTAATCTGTGGCTAATTGAAATTGGTCTCAATTTCATAGATCTGGTAATCTATAGGTTACCACCCTTTTCGAGCTAAGATGGTACTAAATATTTTATTTAGTGACTTCGTGAATATTCGATAAGGACCCTAGACACGAAATTTGGGCAGCACTAGCAGCGAAGAGTATTCTTGGAGCACTAACAGATGCTATAAAATCCACCTACCATGACACTAAAGGAACAGTAAGGTTAAATGGAAGGGAGTCCGAAGCCTTTCGCATGGACATAGGTCTAAAGCAAGGAGACAGCCTTAGTCCTTTGCTGTTCATCATATTGCTGTTCATCATATGTTGGATGAGATCCTAGAAATATGTAAGCGGAGAACAGGAAGGACAGTGGGAAAGTGGAATATGAGGACGTTCCTAGCTCAAGCAATGATCTTCGCTGATGATAAAGTCCTTATAGTGGATACGCAGGACAAACTGCAGCAAGCAATTGTCTAGTAGGAAGCAGAGCTGTGTAGGAAATGAATGACAATCAATGCAAGTAAGAGCAGGGTAATGCATATAGGCCGAGAGGAAGAAAATGTGGAGATCCGATGGAGAGGAGAAATCCTGCAAATGATAGAAAGTTATACCTATCTTGGAACTGTCATAAGCAGAAATTCAAAAATAGATGGAGAAATTTCCAATAGGATCACCCTTCCAAAAGCAAATAATGTTTATTACCACCTATGCAACACTATTGCTGCAAAGAGAGAGGTGGACAATAAGGTTAAAATGCACATATTCAAGGTCATTTACCCACCTACCTTGCTATATGACAGCGAAAGCTGGGTCCCACTGGACAAACACTGGAGCTTAGTAACAGCCGCAGAAATGAAGTACTTCAGGAGGGTTGCCAGTCGGACCCGGAAGGATCAGATCAGGAACCAGCGGATCCAAGAGGACGTGGGAGTCTCAGCAGTCAGAGAGTTTGTTGAAAAGAAACAGCTGAGATGGTTTGGCGACCTATGCCGTATGCATGAAAACCGGGATCCTAGGAAGTAATTTGAGCCCATACCGACGGGAAGACGACCTCGGGGCAGGCCGAGAGTTACATGGGCAGAACGCATCTCCAGGCTTGGACATTGGACAGAACACAGGGAAGCGTCTGAATGCCATGAGAGCTTTGACCAGGGTCCGTGATGCATGGCTATCCAGGACTGAGACGCCTACACTCTGAAAGGCACAAAGGAGGTAGCAAAAGAAGAAGAAGAAGAATTCGTGAATAAATAAGTTACTATTGGCCCTGCTGGAATCGAAACCATTGCTCTATGGTTAATAAGAATATTTAAACCATAGCATTAAAATCATGTGACTCATTCTCAATTTATAAATAGATTAAATCATAAAAAAAGTCCGTCACGCAGGAGGTACGTAAACTAAGCAGATTTCCAACGTTCCCTTGTGATCTCATCTGATCACACACACTATTTGTACGTAAAAAATGATGAGTAGAAGAGGAAAAGGATTACTAACGTCAAAAAACATGAAAGTACGAACAACTCGCTTAATACTCTAGTTACGGAAAAATGCATAGAACAACAATTGTAGAACACCAATAGCTGAACAAGATTGGTTCTATAGCATTTTCCATTCCGACTCATAATAACGGAACTTGAATTTTTGAATCCCCCTCTCGTAACCCCCGCAATTCCAGGTCCGATTTCAACCAATAACAAATACGATCTTTAGTGTTTAACTAAAACGGTTAAATATCGAGTATGTTATAGATCAAATAAACATTTTTCAGTAAAGAACGAAAAATCATAATTGAAGACGTCACCACATAACGTATTTGCATGTAACTCAAATACTAATGGAGTTATCCGTACTTCCTTGTTTTCAACCCTCATTAACCGTCCCCCAAACTACTCATCGGTTTTTCACAGACATAGAGAATATGTAGTATACAAGTACAAGTATAGTGATAGTGACGGACTTTTTTCCTTGAGTGTGTGAGCTTGTTTTTTTTTCCTTTTAGGAGAGTTAACTCAACCAGTTGGATGATAGCAATTTTGTAGAGTATGAATGCAAATGTATAATACGGAAACACTTACCACGAGAAATTGGAAAGAAGACAAGACCTAATGACCGAATTAGATCCCTGCCCCTGTCCGCCCATTTTTACGTATTCATTGCCATAGAGTATTATACATTTTGGCACAGAAGATTCTATTAATGAGGTTAGAATTGAACAAAACTGATGTAGTATTTCAATTTGGATGAGGTCACTGCCAAGTTGCCAATTTCTGATTCAAGACTATTTTACTTTTTCTGAGGTGGAAATATATCATTCAATGGGTTAATATAGTCTTAAATGTATCCAGGGTTCCAAAGGACTCATATACGGGGTATATATTAGATGTAATATTTACTGGCTACACCTGGTAATCGATCTCGTGAACAGGTAAATCTGAATTTCACGGGACCGAACAAGGGAATAAGAGGGTCACAAGGACATGCAGTGGTTTTCCATGGAGAAATTCCATTCACACCAGTAAAGTTATGGGTGTAGAAAATTCGATTTAAGGCCAGAGTTGTTAGATAGCCAACCCTCAGTAGCCCGTAGCCTGCATAAGCTCCAGTATCCATTATCCAGTATGAGCATGCAGACTACAACTTTAATCTGCCCTCCCAGTCTTGCCCCACTCACATGTAAGTGTGAATTTAGACAGGAATGGGAATTTATTAGATGAACAAAGTATATTTAGTGTATCTATACGAAGTCATGTAAGATTCACCACCCCATAATTTCCACATCTTTAAAGACACAACAAGGCTTGGTCTTAATGTGAAAAAATAACCTATGTAAATTCACTTAGCCAATCAATGGGGAAAGTAAAAAAACAAAAATCAAATGATTACTAAAATCATTTTTATTTCTCGACTAGTTTAACATCCAGATGACGCCTTATCTAAACACTAAGAGAGACAACAACTACCACGATATTTAATTCATCCCTAATCTTGATTTCGAAAACATAATT
Organism: Riptortus pedestris; assembly: GCA_019009955.1. Lineage (NCBI taxonomy): Eukaryota > Metazoa > Arthropoda > Insecta > Hemiptera > Alydidae > Riptortus > Riptortus pedestris. The sequence continues at coordinate 140,654,357 of CM032229.1, forward strand.
ATAATATAAATAGAAAGAATTATAAAGAAGACGAAAGTAAAATAGAATATGCATATTATAAAAATATGAAAAAGTTAATCAATAAGGAAACAGAAATTAAACTTGAAAGATATATATATTTTAATTTATTCGAAACTCTGAAATAATTTTTATTCAATTATAATTTTTTTCCTTTAGTACTAACAGTTGACTTCATTAAGGGTACTCGTAATTTTTATTTCGTAACATATCGATATAAGTTAGATAGCATGACCTATGTAACGTGTCTTTATTCAAGTTGTCTCTCAATGTTCTAATTTCACCTGACGAGGCGTGAAATTAGTTGAGAAATAAAAATGTTTTTAATAATCATTGAATGTTTTTCTTTTTTGTTAGCCTTCCGCCACCGATTGGTTAAGTGACGTATTATTTTCTATTCCGTTCAGTTTCTTGATCGCATGGTCATACTTAGAACGAGTAGATACATATAATTTTCAAGAACCTAAGGTGCCTACACACACATACACAAGCACGTGCTTAATTGTGTGAGTATATATGTGTGTGTGTGTATGTATATATATATATATATATATATATATATACATATACATATAGTAGAACATTTTTTATGGTTGAACTGAAGTTGAGTCGTGTAGATAGAGGATTGGGGTCAAGAAAAAGTCAACACAATCTAGAGACTGGCTCTTAGGCACGTATGGCTCATGTTACTGTCTCATCTCAAGTGCTAGAAAATTAAACATCTAGAGTAGACTCTTATTTTTTTTTTTTTTGTAATCTAAACCCAAATTCTAAACATTTCACAATGAGCATACCTCAATTACAGTTCAATTGTATTATAAGGGAGCTAAGAATTTTCTCAGAGTGATCTCAGATAATAACCTGACGATAACCCCTGAAAATGAGCCGTTTTTTAATAAAGTGGAGTTTAATATCAAGAAGGAAATGTATGGAGCAGATAATTACCTAGGGTGATTTTAGGTTGGAGATTAAGATATGAGGTAAAATTTTCTACCTTAAAATCACACGGAGAATGAACACTGGGTCATATCCTCACAAAACAAATATATTCCTGTTATTCGGTTAGCTAATTAACTACATTACACGGATTTCTAGTTAAAGATTAATTAATATTATTATTTTGGGATATATGTCGTCAATGTATTTAAGGTTTCCTAAATATTAATTATATATTATTTGATTTTTCTGCAATTGTCACCAAATGGCACCTATACCTATTGGCAATTAAGGGAGGTATTTTAATTTTGGACCCATAATCTTGAACTTGGAAATTCCTAAATATCTTTCTATCATCAGTCAGTTCGCTGGCCAACAAATCAGGTGCTTTGGTAACTGGTAGGCCTTACACCAGGAGTATGTTATCTAAGGAATCTGTATTATAATTTTCTTTAATATTCTATTTTTTTCAGCTTGTCTAACCAAATCTTTGAAGTTACGGCCCAATGAATGAGACCTACGACGACTCTAGTAGCTTATGGTATCCCGACATAAAATGATTGATGTGCTATGGCCCAGGAATGAAGAATTACAGGGAAATTCTATCTCTGCATAATGTTTATATTGGCAACTCTAGGGCATTTACACTTAATGAGAAAAGATATATCCAAGCCAAGATATATCCAAGTAATGAGAACGAGATAAGATCTGAGCCATTCTTGTCTAGTTTATTCGGCCGATAATTTACCTTGTTAAATAGACAGGACCGGTAGAAAGCAGACAGATATGCTCCCCCAATCTGTCTGCCTTGTACCGTTGCTATATTATTTGAAGAGTCCTATTGGCACGAAGATCCAAAGTAGACAGATACTTGACCTCATTCAGTGTATACTACAGAACTAAAGAAAAGAACTTGGCATATATATAATCTCATCCATTGCATAGTATATATGTAACTGAAGAAATAAAGCTGACAAACATCAACTCTCAATGCGTGATTAGTACAAACCTTAACATCTCACGTAGTTACCGAGTATAAATATTTTGCAGAAAAAAACTCCTTCCCTATTATTCTATACATCTCACATCAAATCGGAATATCATGTAGTATCGACCATTATTGACTAAGGTGATAGAGTCTTATCTCAGAAGTCTTCTAGTATTGGAGGAGAGGGTTTATAATTTCATATTAATCTCCCATAGTAAATATTGTTGAGTATAGGCAGTAATTAGTAACCAAGTTGAGGACACTTATGCAAGACTGGAAGAAATTTGGTTTCTTTTATTCAGGCCATTCTCTATAGGTCTACTGTCGCTACTTAGTGAAACTTATTGCCAGTATATTGAGATGTATAGTGATATATTAGCTTAAGGTGTTAATCACATTAGTAAGAGGAGGGACCCCAAAAACACAAAAAATAGCCCAAAAGTAAAGAGCTAAAAATTAAAGAATGATGTTTAAAACCACAATTGTTGTACAATATTTAATATTATCAGCAAGATTCAAAGTATTTTCGATTTAAGAAATAATAATAATGGAAATAATTTGAATTAGTCGTTTCTGAACTTATTAATTAATATTCAAAAGAGAGAAAAACTGTATAGAAATATAAGAAATAAAATTAATAATAATAAGAATAAGATTGGTTATATGCAATTTACCCTTCCTACTCAAAATAACGGAGATATTTTAAATTTTCCATCCCCCCCCCCGATTTCAGCTATTAACAGCGTTTGAGGCTTTAAGATAAATTCGTCTCTCTGGATGAATTTTGTTTGAGAAGAAGATTTATTCATACTTTTTTCCGGGTTATTTTTTTTTTTTTTTTTTTTTATCTGAGGCCTAGTAGTTAGTACGTCTTTTCTCTTAGTACGTGTTGCTGCCAGTAGTCTGCTTAAAGTGATAGAGTACTGACCTAGATAGCGAGTCCAGGTGGACGTAAAACATTAGCATATGAAAAATAAAAAAAAATTAATAACTTTTCTAACGGAGAACATTTGGTATGTGGGTATGTCTTTATAAGGTTCTTTAACAAAGTTCACTGCACATTTAACAGGTGCTACATATAAAGGCAGGTAATATTTATTAGAAGAATTACTTACATTTACACGGTAAAATGGAAGCAATAATTACATACGAGTATGTAAGACCCTTAGCGCAAAGCAACGGCACGCCGTCAAGAGGGTAACACGGCGAGAACGTAATCAAGGTCAGATCAATTATTGTCTAATGTAATCTCCCTTTTTGCTCTTTTAGCAGGAAACTTTTACACCAATATTTTTGAAATTATTCCGGTTTTCTTCCTCGGGAGCTGTATAACCAGACCATTATAAATACAAGACGGTCTTGGGCCAGAGCACCTTCGCAATAAGGAAAACGGACAAAAGACTTCTTAGTTTTGTGCCATCAGGTCCAAAATATAGAATAAAAAAATAGAAATTCCACAAGAAGTTTTTAGCAGAACACGAGACTGTGACGTCTTCCAGTCAGGGACGCAATCAATAATAATCAAAATATTTTATTAGCATGGTAAAAACCATATTCTTCTAAAATTGTGCAAAATACGTAAAAATCAATCCAGCATACCAATGAAGGGTAAAAGAAAAATTATAAATGGTAAATTCCGGCACGCAGTTTATGCATAAACTTAGCATAATTCCCTCTACCTGAAATAACGCCCTAGAATAAGTGAGCAGGTCTTGAACTTCAAGCTGCGTGTGAGATGTTTAGTTATATACTGTTCTAAGATGTTTATTTATTGCTGTTCTAAATGAAACCCGTTTGCATAGGAGTATAAATTGACTGAAGACTTAAAAAAATTCTGGTAACTGGAAACGCTGGTAGTATTTGAGATGGAGAATAATATATTTTTAAAAAAAAACAGGCAACACAGTTCTTTGTTAATAAGTTTGGTCGTCTAACAGAAATTTTGGATTTATTACAAATTCTCAATAATTCGATATGAAAAAATTATTAAATAAGCACATTGACAAACTGATCGTAATGTTATACGATGAAATAATATGTAGGTTCACAAGGCTCAGGTTAGCCATGTGAGTTGAAGCGTTGGCCTTAATCTCACATGGTAAACCCCTCTAGGTTCAATTCCCGCCTGGGCAAAGGAAAATATTTAGTGACGAAACTCATTAAATAACATCCTTAGTCCCACCCTGGCTAGAAAGGGTGGTAACTTGTAGATAACCTGTCCCAATTAGCCTTAGTTGCAAAAAGTGGACTTTAATAAATAATATGTAATGTATTATTTACTATCGCCTATTCTGTTGCTAAGCAACACATGATCTTGTTATTATTATTTATTAACGTCCACTTTTTGCAACTTAGGCTAATCGGGACGGGTTATCTACAGGTTACCACCCTTTTCTAGCCAGGGTGGGATTTTAGGATGTTATTTAATGAATTTCGTCACTAAATATTTTCCTTTGCCCAGGCAAGAATCGAACTCACCACTCTAGGTTTACCATGTGAGATAAAGGTCAACGCTTTCACTCGCATGGCTAACCTGAGGCCCACATGATCTTGTGCTCCTGGCATAAATCACACCTGGCTTGGACATTACTATATATTTTATAATAATAAATGTTTTACGCTTTGCTCCAATCATTACTGCTGTAGGTATAAGTTACATAGAAAATTATTGTAGCTAATGTGTCCAACATTAAGAATCTGACTGGAAGGCTAATAAAGTATTTATAGTCTCATAAAGACGGTGAATTTATTAAGAACGAATTCGATATGCTTTTAATCTAGTTCGGGAATTAGAAGAGAAACGCCGGAACAAAATGGAGTCTCAGAGCTGAAATATGGGATGCTAGTCGTGATGGCAATGTGCATGCTGTTATAAGTCTGGTCTCCCACAATTATTCTGCGCGAATGCCGCCATCTGGATAGGTAATCACATTCGCCATAAATGTCCTTCAACTTCGATCCAGCGAAACATAGCATTCAAACTTTGTTACGGAAAGCTCCCTACCGTTGCTAACCTTCGAACATTTGTGACCACGGGCTACACACTACGTAAGAAGGAAACGGGGATTAAGATTTTTTTATGATATATCAGGTTATTTTAATATAAGAGATGAGTAGGAAGAGGGGGGCTGTTAAAAGTGAAGATAGAGAAAACGTGTATAAAAAAAACACTTATAGGAAATTAAAGTTCAAACAAAAGAGATCTATACATTTTGTCGATCCAACTAATAGTAATGGAGATATTTCGATTTCCCTCCCTTTTAATACCCCTCCCCTCTCCCGATTTCAGCAATAACGAATTTCATCTTTAGTATTATATAGAACGTTTAAATGATCGTCAACCCAACAGACAATATATAAACTATGACACCAAAGAAAAGTGATGCACATAATTAGCATACAAAACCACATCAACAGGCTTTCCAGGTAATGTCTGGCGAACTTCCAGATCTTGAAATACAGCTAAGGACGTCTAAATATAATTCGCTGAGAGGGGTGCGCACTTGTGTAGAGAATTGAGTAATGCACTCGTGAACAATCATCGCACGAAGATATTGTTCATGGAAGGCTTCAGAAGGGTCAACCCAAAGAAGGCTAGGCGTACTCTAAGATTTCTACCAGGCAACGTTGAGCCTGAGCATGAGGTACAATGATTTTGAGACCATTCAACTTAAGACGGGCCCAGGAAACATCAATTAGGAATATCACTATTTTCAGCTCACTTGTAATCTAAGATGTAAGGTTTCATATTGTAACGACGATAGTATTCGTGTTTTACCACTCAGGACTATTATACCAGCTGAGAAGAGATTTATGGATTGGTTACCAGCTACGGACGATGAATTCATGATAAACAAGGAGAAGCTGCTCAAAGGTTACAAGTAGAGCAATGAAGAGATAAAAGCAAGTGGATCATTTACATGCCGTTATAAAAATAAAAATAAATGGCTAATTTGGATTGGTTGTCTATAAGTTAACACTCGTTTCTAGCCAGAGTGGGAATAAGGATTTCATTTAATGAGTTCGGCACTGAATAAATTTAAATTGCTCTCGTGTGAATCGAATTTACGACTGCAGATTTACCTATTGAGATTAAGCCAAGCCTTAACTCACATAGCTGGCGTGAGTCCACTGCAATTAAATATGAAATTAAATCACGATTTTCTAAATTTTTCATAGGCACTGATGTTTCTTTTAAAAATAAAATATTGATTTCAACAACCTAAAATCTGGTTAATTTATTAACTATCGAGTAAATGATCGTTTAGGTTCCTCATTACGCTTTTACAGTCCAATAAACAAACAATAGATTTTCATGGTTGTTACAATTTAATAGAGTTTACGAACCTGTCCCTAAACATTTTAGTAGTTCGGAACACATTTTCCAACTTGATATATTGACACTATACCATTTTCGTTCAAGAAAAAAAAATTAGTTTCTTGAAAGAAAGAAAAATAATACCTATATTTATGTATTAATGGTTGGTATGTATTATCAGAATATAAAATGGTATATATTAACATATGATTCTTCAAAGTAAAAATGTGTGCAGTATGCCATGGTGTTCTCTGCTATAAATTTAATGCATTACTTTTGAGAGGCGCGAAATAAGGAAAAGTGGGTCACGAGAAGAATAAATGATGACATAATTTATCAATTAGCATTACAGATGCTGAATTTGTGGAGGAATATGTGTTTCACTCATGAGAATCGTTGGAGAGCCATAAATGATACCTCAGTATTTCCATAAACTTGGAAAAGTCCATGAACTTGAAAGAGTTGGGAAAATGAAAGATCACGTCAGGCAAGATAAGTGTGCCACGATAGAGAGTGGCGAAGTACAAGTCGTATCGAAGAAGTGAAGTGTATTTATTTACATTGAATACGTCCCATTCCTAGAACTGATCATCATATCGAGAATAAGATAACCCCAAATTAAGCAAAATAGGTATGTACCTATCACATCACAATCATGAACAACTTCAGTTTGCTTATTACTTCAAGGGCTGACACTCAAGAAAATCGACACATTTGAGGAGAAATATGTTTTGGATAGCTTTATCTGGTATTAATATATCTTTGTATCAACAAGGAATTTTCTAGGAGTGCAATAAGATTCAAAGAGATTCTGAGTTGGTATTCTGGCAGGTGGAAATGACTTCTAATGTAGGTAGATGAAAGAAATGGCTACGCTTCCACTGTAACAATATATTAAAACGACAGAGCGCTTTCGATGCAGTACATCATCATCAGTGCCCGAAGGTCCTGGGTGTTGACCTGACGGCTCTTGGAACTAGTGTTGAAAGCGCTCTGTCGTTTTAATATATTGTTACAGTGGAAGCGTAGCCATTTCTTTCATCTACCTGCATTCAAAGAGGTATGTTTTTACATCTAATGACTGAACATTGGTTTATGACCGCTATTTAGAAGAGGTTCTAAAAAGAAAAGTTGCTGTGATCGATAAATTTGATATCGGGCTAATTATTTTGGTATATCCCACTGATAAACAAGAATACCCTGATATTAGGGATTTCTTGTACCAAAGACCAAAAGGAAAGCCGACCTAATTGGAATGTATATCCAACCTTCTTTGCTTTTAAGAGAGGTATTTGGTGCATCTCAAAGGAATCTCTAAGTCTGCTATAATGTTATCTACAGAACAGGAAGAGGCAAGGCACTAATAAATATATAATCACTTTACTGATTTCAGCGATATTTTTTTTTTATTCTTTACTGAGTTATTATTATCTTGTATGAATCGGGAAGTGTCATTTGATAGTACCCACCTACTAAGTCGAGTATTACATATCAGTAGATATGCGGATAAGTAGAAACCGCTTCTAGTCGTTTTATTCGAGGAATAATATTGTACTAAGTAATTCTATACAAATGGAGGTTTTATTTTTATAAATATTGCTAGAAAAAAATAGAAACGAATAAATAGATAAACAACAAACGGTGTTTCTTGAGCTCATTGAGCGAATTCAGTTTCAAAAATACTTCTCAACAGAATTTAACTCTTCATATTTCACTTATTCAAAAAAATATTTCTTCCTTTGGAAATGATACAAAACATTTAAGATCTTTCTTGCTATTTAATTTTCTCTCAATTCGCTATAAAATAAAAGTTATATATGTAAAAAGTCCGTCACGCAGGGGCTGCGTAAACTAAGCAGATTTCCCACATGAAGTTTTACAATAGAGAAATTTCACGAGAGCCGAGCCAGTCAAAGAAACGGCCGAACTATCTTTTGGCGGGAAAGTAACTCTCGTCCGTTAGGCTCCGAGATTAAATTAAAAACAATTCAATCTCAAAAAACAACAAGAACAAAAAATATGGACTTACCGATAATGATAGCAGCGCTCTGAACACTTATTACACCAACACTAAATAGTACCACAGAATATCCATTATTTGTAAGACTTAATACTGCTGTGAATATTAAGTAAACAAATAAAGGGCAAGTCAAATGGTAAGAACTTTCCTGATAGCAAACAGTCTGAGTTCTAAACAATCAGGTTAGCCAGCTTTTACCGGAAATAAAAGCAATTACGGAAATATATTTGAATATAAGTTACAAATTTTATTTATATAACTATTTATTATATCTAGTACTGTAATTAATAATAGGCCAGAATAATTTTAATCACAACCATTCCAAATTTAGGAATCCGGGAAGAAAATAGAAAGGGGGGGGGGTAAAATACGATTCAGACGGTTATGAGATTTTCACATGATTAAGGAACAAGCAGGTTAGCCAGCGAAGGTTTACAATAGATAAATATACATACAAGTAACACTTCCGTGAATATTAGTGAATAATTACAAACGGCAATGAGAAATCTTTCAGTGAATTTACAATATAAGTTAATAGTCCCAACAACGTAATACGGCTGGATTGTAAACAAACAGGTTAGCCAACCTTGTAGTGCAGTATCGATAGATAGACCGGAAAATCAAACAATTAAAGAAATATATCTGAATATAAAATATTAATTTTATTGGAAACTATTTATTATAGTTAGTGGAGTAATTTGAAATGAATCAAAATAATTTCTATCTCAATCACTCAGATTTTTGTAGTCCAAGAAAAAAGGGGGGGGGGAGGGTTCAACAGAACGTATTTGTTTGTACCTCGTAAAATAAAGCTTTGTTGAAAACAATATTTTGTATTTAACCTTATAATGAGGTGGTTCATTAGATATCAGCTTATTATTAATATGCCCCTAGTAGGAGTAGGGGTTTACTGAAAGCGGAACTCATTACAAAAAATACAAATATCTCGGTTAATACTCATTATACGGAAAATATGTATAGAACAATATTTATAGTAAATGTAATTTGCAATAAGATTGGTTCTAATTTTTCGATTCGACGTATAGTAACGGAGATATTTCGAATTTTCGAAAATCCTCCCCTCTAAACTCCCCCCTCCCACTGGTCCGATTTCAGCCGTTAACGAACTTGATCTTTCTTTTTACATAAAACGACTAAATTTCGAGTTTCGTAACGATCAAACAAAAATTGCGACCGCTAGAGCGATAACAGACATATATATATATATATATATATATATATATATATATATATATATATACAGTTTTGAACGGACCTCATTTTCGTCATCTACTAAGTAGGATCGATGGACATTTGAAGAAAAATGTCGAAAATTCCGTCATGAGTACAACCTCAATAGCTGATTTCCCTCACGGGAAATCTGCTAAAACAATAGGGGAATTAACGACTAATTCATAATTAATTTTATTAGTATTTCTGAAAAACTGAAAATAATTTCCCTCTGTTGCAGCGATTACGACGTTTGTGTGACGAGTTTTATTTTTATATATATATTTTATTTTTATCTAGTCGACGTTTATTTGTGTATCTAGTCATCTATCTTTTTGGATTTAGTCGAGTTTTGGTGGAATTCCAATTAATTTTGCGAATATTTGCGGTTGAGCAATAAAACTTACAGATGGATCACTTCCAATAAATACAATTTTTATTTGTATTAGTTCCGATACCGATTGTCTTAAGAAAAAAATAAGCGTACCTCCTGTTAACATTAAATATTCTGTATTCAAAAACGTGACGTAAACAAAAACTTCCTGATCAAGGAAATGTAATAGCCATTCAACATACCAAATAAAAATTTAATTACTTGCATACATTCTTTCTAGATAAAGTAATTCGTTTTTCATGACGTCAAAAAAAAATTACTTTCATGAGCGTTCATACATATAGAAAAATGGATAGTTCATAAACAAAGCTAATTCACATAAGAAGAAAACGTGTTAAAAATGTATTCTATATGATTTCGTCGATGAAATACGCAAAATGGCTAGGCTCATCAATTTCAAAAGTTAGTTTGGCATCACTCAGAAATCACACCCGACTGAACCTATACATTTATTTATATATTATCGTAGATTTTATGCTATTATGGCTAATTGGGACCTATATAATTAATAATTGTAACTTTCCGATTAGAAATACAAACTTGCAAAATTTGTAAATAGATGACATTGCGACTCATCTGCCAGTTTTTGGATGTTTGTCGATTGGAAGACTAATTCCGCTTTCCTCCGAAATCTATTTCAGAGGCAAACCAGTTTCGAGGTAGTTTGAGCAAGCCATTACAGAGTAATTTCCGGCCCAATTAAGAATTGAAACTGAAATCCCACCGCGCCAGGACAGTTCATGATGGAAATGGAAAAGCGGCTCTGCTATTTGAACTATATTTCCCAGTTTCTCCAAACATAAACAGAATCCTTTGAGCACACTTTAAAATTCGAGTTATGATCTCATCTCACCATCTATTCTCTATTTCTTCCGTAAGAAAGCTATTATTATTTATTAACGTTCGCTTTTTGCTACTATGGCTATTTGGCACGGATCATGTCCAGGTTACCACCCTTTTCTAGCTAGGGTGAGACTAAGGATTTTATTAGATGAGTTCGTCTCTAACTAAATTCCTATTTCCCAGGCAGGAATAGAAGTCGCCACTCTAGGTTTACCATGTAACATTAAAGCCAACGCTTTAACTCACACGTCTAACCTCAGCCCAGTAAGAAACCTAGGTAAGCAAGGATTAAAAGGTAAACTGGACATGAGATGTTCAGTGATTCAATGACTCCAAGGATAACCCCGATAGGGGTTTACTGAAGGCTGGGTAGAAGAAAATACAAATAACCAGAGAGGAATGAGAGGATACTGAGTGTCGATTCCGCCAGGGACGATCAATCACAGATCAACACAGATTCTCTGTTGAAACTGCAGTTGACAAATGCTTGAAGTGGGTAGGTGGAATGGAATGGACAAAGTTGCTATGGACACTAAAGGCAGAGAGGAAACTTAGCAAGTGAATCAGTTGTATAACGGGGACTAATGAGAACATGACTCACTATCAATGGAACATCTAATATTGCTCTGGAAGAGTAAGTTAAATAAAAAGAAAACTGATGTGAACACGATACGACATCCTTGTACTCCGGTTGAATTACATATAGAAGCTTTATTACTGCACATCGTTTACAATTATTTCATTTGCAAGTTCTATAGGATATCACAGTTCTGTGAGTCAATACATTTCACAGAACATAATTCATAGTTCTTTTTGAAGATTAATAAAAATAGTTGTATACCATTTTTTCTATCTAATAAGATTGGAGAAATTTGAAATTTTTTATTTTCGCCCCCTCTAGCCCCCTCCCCTCCCTCTTATTCGATTAACACAATAAAAATGGGAGGAGGACAACTAGAGGGTACTGCTATAAATGTTGAAATTTCAGCATTGTATTTAATTTATTATAAAGGTCAATTTAATTTATTGTAAAGGTCAAAAAGAATAATTTAGTTAAACCGAAAACCTAGTGTATACGCAAGTACAATAATTACTTTACCTCGTACAAGAAAGAAAATAAAGGAGAAAGAGTGGTGATATTCTATACAACTGATTTACAAGCAGCATGTCGTATGCTGATGATGTTTTGATTACTAGAAGGTGTGTGAGCATTGGCTGGTGCATTGAAAGAGTATTTAAGGGCTGCAAGTGAATATCAAACAGAAGAAGAAAATGAGAACCTCTGGGTGGATCGGGGAGATTGATGGCCCTCTCAAATTGGTGGGGAGGGGTTACTGTTTCCAAGTTGTAGCACGTTCCACTGCCTGGTAGTACGTTACTGAGACCAATAAAGTGGTAGCAGATATATTCCAGAATGATCGTATCGACCATGAACTGTTTTTATGCCCACAAAAAGCTCTCTGTTATAAGAGCAAAATTAAAAGTCGGCAGCCATTTAGCCATTTTTTTTTCTATGGCAGTGAAATGTAGTCGATTTTTTACTGTTTGGTATTAATTTACTTAGGGTGCACTTGAAATTCCTAATTTATTATATATATTGGAGAATTATACACTATTAATTGAAACTCAAACCTGATGTTGTTCACATAGCTTAGAAAGTGTTAAAATGGACAATTTATTTGGCAAGTAAAAAGAAATATTTTTTTTAGCAGATTTCGCTTAAGGGAAATCATCTATTGAGGTTGCACAGCCTCGAGCACTCATGCGTTGATTTTTTAAAATGTCCATCGATCCTACCTAGATGATGACGAAAATGAGGTCTGTTCAATGTGTTATATATAAATTTATACATGTATATAACACACTTGTCTGTTGTCGCAATTTTTGTCGTATTTTTATCAAACTCAAGTTAGTTTAGAGAGGAGGGATTTCGAAAATTAGAAAAATTGGGATCGATAAATGTTTTATAAACAATTTTATTTTAAACTAAATTAACTATTAATGTTGTTATATACATCTTTTCCCTATCATGAATATTAACGGAGATATTATTATTTTTTCAGCCTTCTGTAAACTCCTGGTCGTGTTATATTAACAATAAGCAGTTACATCATGAAAGACATTATTCGAAGCCTAAATACCAAATATTGTTACAAGAGGCCTTTTGTGTGCGAGTCATGCAAATTCTTTGTGTTGTGACGTTATCAATTCAGATTTCACGTTCTTCTAACGAAAATGTTTAATTGATCGATGCCATACTAGATATTTTACCGAACGACTCTTAAGTTCATAGTCGTTAATGGTTGAAATCGAGCAAGGAATAAGAGGGGTTTAGAGGGGGATGGAATTCGAAAATTCAAATTATTTCTGTTATAAAGAATCAGATCGTAAAATATTATAGAACAAATCTTGTTATACTATTGATGACCTACAATTGTTGTTCTATGCATTTTTTCGTACAACAAATATTTAGCGAGTTATTAGTACATTCGTGTTTTCAGCATTCAGTTACCCTCCCCCCGTCCCCTTTTTGTTTATCAGTTTTTAAAATAGAAATAGAGAATATGTGGTGAGATGAGGTGAAAAGTATGTTATACCAGCTCGTGGGAAATCTGTCTAATTTTCGGGGCTTACGTATGCCGGACTTTTATTATTTTTTCACCAAAATTCTACTTGCTTCCAAGGAAGTAAAGGAAGTATTATAGTCCCATAAAATTTGAATTTGAGAGAAATTTTCTCTCTCATAGAATCCATCTGTTCACACGGATGTAAGTTAGTACCTCGACCTCAAGTTAGTATCTAACTCAAAACGACAAAGATGTTGTGGTATTTAGGCTTAATGCAACAAATAGTTGAGAACCCCTCCTTTTGATTGAATTTGAAGCAGGAGGGGGGGTTAACGAATAGTGAAAATAAAAAAGTTGCAAATTTCTCCGCAATAATTAGGGATACAAAAGATTAATAAATAAAACTTTTTTAATCGTAAAAATATCAATAAATCATGTTCTATGATAATATCAGAACTTATGAGTTGAAACGGATATATCGTGTGTCATATTCAAGTGACGTAATTTTAAAAGTGGTTAGCAAAATATTCTGTATAGTTAATTTAATAGAAGGGCAAGGTAGTTTGTTTAATTTTAATATTGGAATAAGGTCTCATAATAATTAGTACATAGTTAGATTAGGATCACCTTTTGGGAATATTTTTTTTTCGTTACACCTACTCGAACCATATAAAAAATCTTTCTGATAAATACTTTGTATACCTGCCAGTATGACGAATCCTGAGACCAGTAAAGTCTACGGGCAGCAGAAATCTAACATTATAGTTTAATGATTTGGTTGGGGTGCATGAAAAGGACTTGAAAACTCAATAGACCGAAAATAATTCTGAAAAATATTATAAATAGGTTTGATAATTCAAGAGCTTACTTCAATGACGAACTATGTGATAGCCAGCTATTCCATACAAATTAGTAGGTTATTATCCCTGACCACGTTCTTCTAAAGGGCCAATAATAGAATATGATAAAGTGGGTTTTCCTGAGTCAAAGGTAAAAGGCATATTTTTCAATGAAGCAAAACCGCATGAACTTGCAAACTCCATATAATGCCAGTCATTTTGTTCTGTGTCTTTCCTTCAACAGCCATTTCTAAGATACTTATGAAATCATACTTCATAAATGTTATTCACAAGAGGTACGTCATGGAGGATTAATCTTTCAATGAAAAGTGTTCGTATCGGTAATGCTATATGTTGCCGTGCGACCTATTGAAGTGTGAAATAGGTTTAGCCCGTGAAGGGTTTGAGGGTTTCTCAAACATATCGTAAATGTGCCATTTTAATGTCAATTTGCCATTTTTAAAACTTGAAACGCAATCCTTAAAAAAATTATAACCAATCCAGTCAAACTAGCGTAAGCCGAATTTATACGAGGCGTAGGCAAGAATTGCAAAAAAAAAATGCATATTCACCATGGAACAATCGTAAAATTGTGGATATTAACATCGATATATGTTTATAAAGAAGTATTTAAAATTATCATATGGCTCCGCCTCTAGGTCCAATCATAATCCAATTACACGAGCTCAGGTTAGACATTTGAATTAAAGCGTTAGTCATAAACTATGATTATTTAGTAACGAATTCACTTAATCCTTTGTCCCATTCCGACTAAAAAACCCTTCCTAATTAACTCAGTAGCACTAAGTGGATGAAAACAAATAACAATAATGCAATTTACAAGCTTAATCTATTATATCTAAATGACTTTTTACTTTGGTGAAAGAAGTATTCAGTCAATATGCTATCAATATTCAATCCAGTATTTATCAAAATAATGCATAATAAATCTGTAAAAATCTAAAAACATCGGTGTTGAAAACAATAGTTTTCGATTTATGGAGGTAACTATTAAGTTATAAATACTGCCCTCAGTAATCGGGCTGAATGTTTGGAAATAATAATGAAAAATAACTGATAATGTTCAAATGTCCTACTCTCGGTTTTAGGTTTAATATGTGAATTAT
This sequence comes from Riptortus pedestris, assembly GCA_019009955.1. Classification (NCBI taxonomy): domain Eukaryota; kingdom Metazoa; phylum Arthropoda; class Insecta; order Hemiptera; family Alydidae; genus Riptortus; species Riptortus pedestris. The sequence continues at coordinate 140,669,637 of CM032229.1, forward strand.
GACCAATGTGGTAACTCACATGGGCAACCTCAAAAATTCGAAATATCTCCGGTAATATGAGTCGGATCGGAAAAATATGTTTCATATTTGTAGTGTTCACAGGTTACATCTGGTAACTGATCTCGTGAACACCTAGACCTGATTTTCACAGGACCGAACAAAGAAATAAGAGGGTCACAAGAACATGCAGTGGTTTTCTATTGCCTTCTACATCAGACCATCCACCAATAAAGGCATGAGTGGAGTGAAATTCCATTCACATCAGTGGAGAAAATTCGATTTAAGAACAGAGTTGTTAGAATGTCATCCCTCGGTAGCCTGAATAAGCTGACTAATGATAGGCATTAGCCAGGATTAGTAGGCAGTCTACGACTTTAATCTCCCCTCCAGCCTTCCCTGTAAAACTGACATGTTTTAAGTGAGAATTTAGACGGGGAGGGGTCTTTCAAATATAATTTCTAAAAATGTTGTTCTATACATTTTTCCTCTATCTCGAATATTAACCGAGATATTTACATTTTTTTAGTTTTTACCACTAAGTAAATTACCAATTCTTCCAATAATTCAAACAGGATCTGCTTAAGACTCTGAATATGAGATTTGGTGATATAAAAGCTTACCTAGTATTGATGGACTTATGTAGAAATCTGTGAAAAATCGCGTTAACAGTACTATCTCAATAGCCAAGCAAGTATTACCTGGCCCAAGATAATTTAACAGGCTCAGCTTCCATCTTCTGGCGCTGTGAGAAGGAGAATCACAGGAATAGGAATATCTGAATGAAAGATGTTTTTGGTCTATGCAAGTAACTCAGTGCTCATATATCCTTCTGACAGCTGGCTATCTGACTAGTCAATAGTTAGGTTTTGTTCTGAATAAAATCTGTTGTGGGTATCGATACCAGCTTTGATTGCAGTTTTATGTAAATGTTTTGCCTATTACAGATATATAACATATATATTTTATATTAACCAAATGACCTCAGCGTCTGAAACTATTGATATAGAACCATTGCACGGTCCTTAATGTAGACGTTGTCCAGTAGCTTCGTGTGTGCCAATCATTTATGTATTTATGTAAATGAGGCAAGGTAAACTATCGGAACCAATCTAAGACAAGTTCTTAATCCAATGACTATTGAACCATGAAGCGCTATAATCTCGGCAACCTACATTTTGTGCTGGACATGTAACTCCTATTAGTGTAAACCCCAGAATGACAGATAAACGAAACGATTCACTATTAATCAAGATTCAGGAACGAAAGCGCGCTTTGGAGCTTAAAAGATTTTTTAATAAATTTTGGTATTGACCCACCGGTAGGAGATGAAGTCAGTTCTCGCCGATAATGCTGTCACCACATTAAATGGTGGCATTACCGGCTATAGACCATTAGTTTTTTATTCAAAGAGGTTATCAATTGCCTCACATTGCTGAGAGGAATAGCAGCAGGGGCACTGTTACTAGTGCAATCTCAAGGCCCAGTAATGGCACAGCTGCTTGAAATTTAGTGTGGGGTTCCCAGTATTATATCTTACACTTCCAAGACAGAAATTCAGTGTGTCACCATTTATTTTCTCCACTGAATAATGAGTGCATTATTCAGTGGAGAAAATAAATTATTTCCAATAAAAAATTCACTATAAAAAGTCGTCTTTGAAAATGTTGACTTATAAATACTTCTATTATTATGTTTAATAACCTATTTAATCAATAAAGAAACAACTAAATTTTTCAATAAATAGACATTTATAAATACATTTAAATAATAATTATAAATTTTGCAATTATATACAGGCAGATTCAGATGAAGGAATAGTGGGAGGACTTGTCCTATTCTACAAATTTACACAATAAACTGATTGCCTCCTGCAACAAGTCTTCTCCAATTCTAGACCCTGGCCATATTGAGCCATCTCCTTTTCGGGCTGATTTTCTTCTTGCGTCCAATAAACATTTTTCTAGGAACTCAGTTAAGTTCTATCAACTCGAAGCGAATCTTACCTTATTAATAGTATAATATAGCAGACTGTACTATACAAGTTCGGCGTAGCTTCTGTTCCACAAGGGTGCTGTTCTAAAAGATCTTCTATGAGTTTTTCTCGTCTGGAGGAGTTTCCGGTATCCCTAAGAGCATTCTTCCATACGGCATGTAAATGTGGATACATACGGTTATATATTCATCCTCTTTTCTAAACACCAATCAAATCCCAATATAAACTCCATCTGTTGGGGGGTGAACAGCCTAAGCAGATTTCTTTCTTGCGGGGTTGACTGAAGATAACCACAGAGCACAGTTCAATCCCTATTTCTCTCTTTCTACGTACCCGATGTTAACAAGACATCGAAGCTTAAGCTGGGTATGAAATGTTTAGTGATTCAGTATTTTTGCACGAAAATCGAATGAATAAAATTGGAGTTTTACTGAATTCCGAAATAGCGATACTTTAATTAACTTCATTTTGTAGATAAGAGAAGGGCATTTAATGCTTAAGCATTCCTCACCACTTACAAAGCCTCTTCAGTAGCTTCTCACTAAATAAGAACTATTTCTATTAACAGACTACTTCCCGCCGTAGACGTCACTCCATAGGTCCTATTTAGACTTCAAAGTTCTCGCGAAAGATAGTCTTTGCTAATAGAAATAGTTGTATAACTCCTGAAGAAATACTAGAATTGGTGTAAAAATGTAGATCCTTATTAAAATAAACTTCATCCATGAAATATGTGTTTAAGTAAATGACCTGCTGTCTCTTCAAGGAAGTGACAAATAATTAAATTTGTAGTGAACAAATAATTTCAGTAATAACTTACTAGGTAGGATACGTAGACATTTGAAGGATTGTTTTTGAAAAATCGCGAAACAAGGAAAATCATAATGCCCTCAGGGAGAATCTAAAAACCTGGGGATATTAGGATTTGAAAGGTCATCCGCAAGGAAGTCTGCAAGTTCTATTTCCTGCCATCAGCCAAGACATTTAAGGGTTACACTTCCTCGTCCATGTATCATGTAGGTAGCTCCTTTGAGGTTCTCAGGACTGTTGCTATCGCTGCGACTTTTGTTTGAGTCGCTTATTCTTTGTTTATAGTTTATTCTACCAAAGGCTTTCTATTCCTTATTTTAATATGGCAGACATTCTAAGAATACTGATAGACAACTGTACAAGGTCCTTGCTAAGTAATGCTAAGTAACTTCAAGATAAGCTCGATATAAGTGTATATAAGCAGAGAGTGAGACCCTGAAACTAATACCAGGAGAAATACCTGACGCTGCAAACAAAGATATAACAATAGTATATGTTATTCATTTAAAAAAATATTTATAGGAAACCCCTGAAGATTAAACAGAAATGAAAGAGTCATTATCTGACATCACTAGTCAAAACTTGAAAGAAAAGACATTTACTTTTTTTATTTTTTTGGTTTACGCCTCACGTCGATGGTGATTGGCAAGATCTCTGTTTAGGGGGTAGTTAGAATAATATATTTATTCCTTCATGTACACCTTGGTTGTGCTTTCTTTATATATTATGGAAAATATTTCTTAAATATATGAGTGTTTCTCATATCCGTACTTTGTCTAAATGAATATAATAAAAGCTTTCCCTTTTAAATCTTTTTAAATATGTTGGAGACCTATTCTATTTTATATTACATGTATTTGTAAATGTTTGTATGTTATAGATATGTTAGTATTTGTGGAATATATTGGCTGATGTCAGATAGTAGTTCAGTCTTATCGTAGGGTATGTGAAGGTTTTTTCGTTGGACGGAGGCTGCCAGTATGTGTTTTATTGTTAGGTGCTTGCAATAGGCTATTAAATCAAAGCTAATTTTAAATTAATATTAGAAAAATAAATCAGAATATTAAAACCATCAACTTTTGAGAAAAAAAAATTAATTTAATATTTACTTTTTGCAAATTCCATCGTCCTCATTTATTTATTTATTTGTTGAGTTCCATAACATATGCGATTTAGTAAATCGCCGTTAATGTGCATTTTTATATTCCCTGAAAAAAATAGAAAATATAATAAAAATCCCATCACGCAGAAACTTTACTACAATCACTCAGGACTGATACACAATTGGTGTCATTTAAATCTTCGTATCTATTTTTGTAACAGATGTAATGAAGACTTGAAATATAAGATGGTTGTGACGTGATTAGGAACATAATAGCTTAAATTGAAAATTGCTCAAAACTGCATTTTGAGTGCAACCTCATGAAAGGACATAGAACAACTTAGAATAACACAATTTCTTTGGTTAATAACAATGAGAATAATTCTGCAGTTACTTAATGAAGCTCGAGTAGACGGCACGGAACTGTGGATCTATACCAGCCCGTTTGGCCTTAATGACTACATTGACAATAGTAACGACATGGAGTTAAGGTCGATGCTCTTCTAACCCAGAGAAACTATATTCAGGGAACTCGAGAGAAAGCCAATGCTAGTCGTCTATAAGGATTCCAAAAGGACCAGTGATATTCGGGATATCTGGAAGTAAGGGAAAGAAAAACCTGTGACAACTACAGACTATTATCTTAAAAATGTCTCCATCAGTTCACAATACATCTTTACTCTCAGAATAACTAAATATGTGATTCACTTTTAACGTTACGTGACCATTTATCAAGTGAAGTTGATAAAGATATCAAACATATATAGCATAAATAAAAAATCCGTCACCCAGGTGCTGCATAAACTATGCAGATTTCCCACTTACTAGTATATTATACGCTCATCTAATTTCACCATTTATTCTCTACTTCTCCCACGGTAAGAAACATATGTAAACAGGAATTAAAATGTTAGTTGGGCTCGAAATGTTTAGTGACTGAGGTACTTTTAATGAGTTAAAGAGGGGGATTACCAAAAGGCTGAAACAAAAAATTACATTGGTTATAAACAATTTTTCGATCCGACACATAGTAACCGAGATATTTTGTATTTTCAATTTTTCCCCCTTCTTAAAACCCTCCCCTTTCACTCATTACCTAATATAATCCTTGATTTTCCATGAAACGGTTAAATATCAACTGTGGTGTTAATCAAATAAAAATCATGCACTTCATATTTTCATGGCAAGGGTCAACAATAAAAAACATTTTTTTTCCCGCAAAGACAAGACACCTCGTGAGGGGCTACCCCTTTTCAAAGAAATAATAATATTAATTTTAAAGAATGATTACATTAATTTAACAAAAACCTGCGATAATACTTTGCTAGAGGTGTAGAAACATCTCTGTTTATCTCCCGACTGACACAAATAATGATTGCCGCACCATTGTCCATTGAATGAGCTGAAACATGAAAAAAATATATTAATACATAATCTATATGAAATTTTAGACAAATCATCGATTTTTATTTATTTAGATCTATCTCCCAAGAACAGCTTTCGGGAGTAAATCACATATCCGGACTTCAGGAGGACTGAACAATCTACGACTTATGAATAAATAACTTTTTAACATTTAACTATCTAAATATATTATGTAGCCTAATTTGTATTACAAGAAAAAGAAAAGAATAAAACCTCAGCCAACATTTCTTCTGATATTTTAGTTATCGCTCCGCAGCCACATTATTTTAGACTCATTGTGAGAGGTGTTCAAGAATATTCAATAAATCAACCTTTCTATAATACTGATAAGCTCAAGAAAGCAGATAATTATCGTAGGTGAGGTCACTGTTAATCACCTATCTCCCAAAATTCAGGTTTTATAAATCTTAGATCCCTATCAATCCTGTCAAAAATTATTATATGTTTTAAGTCTAATCAAGCAAGTTTTATGTTGGTTCCTAGCATTATTTTAATTAAAATTACACTTCAAAGCAGCCTTGAAGCAAGTTACGCCCCAGGCATATGACCACCTTCCACGATATTCCCAAATTATAATATTTACCTAATTTGATCTTATAAGTGGGTTCTTATATAGACCATATTTTTTCTCTTCCGGAGAAGAAGTATGTACTTATTTTCTTTTTCGGGATGATGGAAGTTTGTCTTTTTTTATTATTTAGAAATGAAAGCCGCAGATATGCATCGCAGAAGCTTATATTAAAAATTGTGCGCTTTCTTTTGCACTTTGCATCTTCAGTGAGTCTCTAGACGGAGATGGGAGGAGATATAACAAGAGGTTGGCGATAATCATCATGGCGTGAGCTACTCATCATGAATGCCCTCATTTTACGATTGGCTATTTATTGTACAAACGAAACTCACTGTCAAAATTTCATGGGGTGGAAGGGGAATAACTATAGGCTGCATAGAATAATAACTAATAATAATAATGTTTCGTCTAGAAAACTATCTTTTTTTGAAGAGATACATAACATTTCAGTCTAGTTGTCGGGTAGAGGCTAAAATTAAATTAAAAATTTTACATTTCACATTATTCTGGAATAACATCAAAGGCGTAGACTTAGGAGATGGCGGGAAAATCATTTCCTTAACAGTAATTTAATGGACAAAAATAAAATAAAAAGTCAATAACAAATAATGTTAATTACGACCAATTTAAAAAATGTAAACGAAAGCAATTAATAAAATGGGGAATGTTGACTAGCCGGGCTAGGCTATGTTCTAGAAATTAGATTAAATTATAGTAAATGTATATCATTTTCCGATTATTACTCGTTTTATAGGAATTATGAAGATAAGTCTTAAGGTGAAATATCTTATTCAAAATATGACGTTTGAAATGAAACTTTTATATATTTTGTATAATAATTTGAATTACAGTAATTGTTTTTCATCACCCATCCTAATTGGTGCATCGCACCCTCCCTAATCAGTCTAGATTGCAATATGCTTTGTTTTCCTTCTATTTCCCCACGAGTAGAAAATATATTAGAAAATATCTAGTTACACCAGGTTCATTGCACCGACATTTTTTTGGTTTCTTCATTAAATGCCGTTAATAAGATATTGCCGAAATAAGTGATTTTTATATTGCACTAATGTGTGTGTAAATTGAATATCTAAGGAACTATTTCTCATTTTTTTTTACAACTTTAGAAAAATAATTGATTTAAAAAGAATTTATACTCATTGAAGGTTGAGTTGAATGCAACTAATTAAATTCAACTATCGTATCTAAGTATTTTCTTCTACTAACTCTCCTGGTGGCCGACTACTTACTTAATTATAAGACTATCGTATGAAAGGCTGCAGTATATTATTTACACGCTTCTGCTTTACATACCGACAGCGCCGGACTGGCCAGATCGGCAAATGCCAAGGGCCGACGGCCCCAAGGGGGCCCACGGCAAATGAAAAAATGGAAAATCTAACTTTAAAAAGGCTTTAATTTTAATATTAATTAACACCCACAATAATACTTATTCGGATTTGTAAATTCATCATTGACACATATATCTATTAGCAAATGTCATGATTGTATTTTGCACTTTATGCTACTCTAATAGATGTTTTTTAAAAATTGGTAATGTTTTGCACAGAACTAATGTTTTGATTACTATTACAGGTAAATCTAGACTGATACATTTTCCTAATAGCCTAAAACCCAGCAATAAATATTTGTATAACCTCAAAATCATCAGCTACTTATTTTATTAATTTCAATTAAAGATATTCTTATTAAAAACATGCTAGTAAGGGTATTATATATATTTACTAGTAATTGTTTTTATTATATTTGGTATCAAAAATTGCACTAGGGGGGGGGGAGGGTACGGACGGCTACTTTTGCCGAGGGCCCACAGAGTTGCCAATCGCTGCATACCGAAACATTTACAATGGAACCTATCTTGATAAAGTTCAATTCAATACTTGTCCTATCTTTACTGCCTCTATTATCTAAAGAGAGCATGTTGAGTGGTGTGTGAGTCAGTGAGTTTTATCGCATGCACTTATAACATTGTGAGTGATTCTTCTGTAGTACGAGAAATCATTCTTGGCAACTTTGCAGACATGAGCTTTATTTTATTGACATACGATATACTCTATTGACATAAGACTGGGAAATCTTGATAAATGTTTATAATGTTAGTAAAATGATAAGCAATCTTAAGAGAACAAGATTAGTCTTTTGTTATAGGAGATAATGAGCGGGATTTCACACGGAAAAAGTAAAATTAAAAATGAATTTTTCTTGGTCATATATGAATGAAAACTTTAGTTGTCATGTAATCTTTATCAAATAAACAGTTCTAGAGCTTTTTCGCAATGTGTCCTTGTGGCTTAATATAACCAGTATTCAAGGATAGGATATTTATAGATAAAATTTTTAAGGGTAGAAAAAAAAGTGTTTTTATTTCTTTTTTTTTTTTTTTTTTTTTATAAGAAGACAGATACAAGCCTTTGATGCATTGAAATAAATATTGTTTCCTATCGAAATATATTAAACATATGCACTATATAATCTCTGTCTTTTCGTCAGTTGGTCACTTCTTATACCCGTGAAGGATGAATTCGTAGTTTAGAGGAATATTGACAAATTTATAGTTGGAATATCTGTGTTATCCATCCTAAACGTGTGGAAGAACTTTTCGTTTCTTTCTCATCAATATATAATGATGCCAGTATCTTAATTTGAGGTTTAGGGGTTCTCCTCCGGTAGGTACCAATTTAAGCTTGGTGACCTCAATTCCTGATGCCTGAAGGTACACTGCTGTTATTTAAGTGTCAAATATATTCTAAAACCAATTTATTCATTTAACTGTTCTGATAAAACCAATATTATATACACTAATGTACTGCGGGTCATATGTTTCGACTTACAAGTAATATTCAACTCCCGTAAGCTCACAACATCCATTCTCTAAAACCATAACCTCAGGTTAGTCCTGTGAGTTAAGGCGTTGGTCTTGAACTCAATACGTTAACCTAGAGGAGTGAGTATGTGATGATAGTAATTTCTTAAGAGGCGAACTCATTAAGGAAAATAAGGATTTTATTTAATGATGGACTAAAGAGTCCCACCCATGCAGGAAAAGAGCGTTAGCCCGTCCCAATTAGACTTCGTAGCTCAAAATGGACCTTAAGAAATAATTTATTTTAATTAATAAGGTATAACAATATTTAGGTTGTTTTCCGTTTAATATTAACCAGTAATTGTACAAGATGGCGAGAATTAACTGTGTCCATAATTAAATAATTAAGGCTATTAACTGTCCATAATACACCCGCTTCTTAACTCTTCTCCATTATACAGCTGTCTTTATTTTAGGAAATAAAGTGATTCCGGAGACAGCGATTGTTCTGAAGATCTTCTTTTAACAGGATTCCGTTATGGGAAATCAGCTATTGAGGTTTTACTCATGACGCGATTTTCGAAAAATTTCTTCAAATGTACATCGATCCTCCCTAAAAGATAACGAAAATTGGGTCCTTTCAAAGCTTTATATATATATATATATATATATATATATATATATATATATATATGTATATGTTTATAGTTTTTATAGGACCTAAAATGAGGATTTCTCTTTCAACTATGTAAAATTTGTGGAAATTTGAAGAACTTTTTCAAATATTAAAACCTTGTTACCTGATTTCCTTAATGAATTTATATTGCTGAATGGGTTTTATTATCAGTCACTCGAGCCTCCATGCAGTAGAAAAGAGAGAAAAATAAAAATGTTATGGAATTAAATAATATATTTATTTGTATTTGGGGACATGCCCCACCCACATCGGATTCGGTACAAAACCAATCTTTTATATAAAGATGATTTCAAAAAAGATAGATATCTCCACAAATAAATCCACTCAAATTTAATTATTTAGTGCAAAACAAACTAACTTTTAAAATAAATATTATCCACTATAAGAAGAACAACAATAACAATATTAGTTCTTTTAATTAGTTATTTCAGCAACTTTTAAAAAAAACCCAGAATAAAACTTCTTTGTCCACGTTCACGCTTAATTTAATTAAAAATTGCATTTAGTTTGTAAATTGGTCTATTTCAAACCTTTTTTTTAAGCATATCTTAGGTAAATATTTTGAGACATATTTGGCTCTAAAGTTGTTGTACATTGGGTAGGCAATTGGAATATGGGTCATAGATTCCGTTGGTTGGAGTTGCAGATGGTGTATATTTCTTTACTATCTATTGTATATACTTTCCCGTAGATGAGGTATGTTAGGGTAATAGTGGTTCTCAGCTTGCTAACAAGACTCAATAAATGAATATTTATTCTCCATGTAATATATATTTGACTCTACCCTAAAGGGCATATCTTATCCTCCAGTCGAGGTTATTCTTGGAGCTCATAGTCTGCTCAATATCCGTACTAAGACAGTGTTTCTCCACCAAATCATCCAAGGATTTATTTTGAGGGAATGTGTCTTGAAGAGTCTTCAACTACAAGGAGCGACAAAATTTTTCGCAGCTGAAAGCTCGATTTGTAATTTGTCTGTACTTGCGGGCATTCGCATTTGTACAATGCATTTCTTTGGCTTTCGCTCTTGGGTCATCATTATTACTTTCCACTACCACTTTAGCATCATTTTGAATAACCATTCCTTGGATCCGGCTCAAACCCATTTCTAAGAGTTCGCGGTCCGAAGTATTGGCAAGCTAATGAAAAACATTCTTGTAAAATTGTGTTTGAACACATCGTAAACTCTCTTACATCGTCGCTCGCCGTTCCATACCATACAGCACAGCGAGAAATTCCATCAAACAGTTCCATTTTGGTATTTAGCCTGAAATAACAATTATGTTATATAATATCGTGAATTATACAAGAGCCGTATTTCACAGTACAAGATTTTTCCTAACATTTGAAAATTCGATACAGAGATAATCACTGGTAATTGTAACAACTGATTAAAAACTTAAAAAATGCTTCATTATACAGAAGATCTGTTACTGGAACGTGCGTAAATGTTTTTAACAGACAATCAAATATTATATTTAAGTTTGTTAAAACATACTGTCGTCCAGAATAACAAAATTAATTAGATATAAATACAAATTAATTGTTGCATTTGAGATAGTGGTTACTTGTGGAACAGGGGATTCATAAAATATTTACGAGAATACCAGACAATTCATAAATTCTACTTCAGATTAACCAATCTAAAATAATTAAATAACCCATTTTCCAAATCAACGGTAGTTAAGACACTGTATTAAAATGAACCATCCATTTTATCTACATTTTTAGTCAATTCTTCACCACTTTTTTAAATCAGGAAAGATGTTTTCGACAACCAGAACTTGTTTAAAATGGAAATAATATAGAAACATTTCTCCGGTACTGTCTTCATTAATTAAACTGACTTCCTGGAAACAACTCATGTTTATTCAAAAGATAACTTGTAATTAACTCTAAATATTATAAAAATAATCTTAAACAAATATAAATATTCATTTCAATCTGACTTTGTGTAAATATGACAAGTTTTTGCTTAACGCCTATTCATTGATTATCTTTTAAATACACAAAACAATTTCTATGGCTCTTTTGATAAAAGCTTTGATTTAGGATGATTGCATTTAGAATTCATAAAACAGCCTAACTAACTAATATGTTTTTATGTAGTTATTGCAGTTCAATTATTACATGCATAACGAAAGGACCTTTTTTATTTACTGATTTGTGTATTTTGTAGGTCCGAACAAGTTAATCATTTATGAAAGGAAATAATCATCATCCTATAAAAATATCGTTTCTAACTTTTTGAAAGGCAGTTTATGCCAGGCAATACACATGATCAAACCCTCTTCAGCTTTGGCACTATGTATACCAGGGCTCATTAAAAAATGGGAGGTAACCGATTCTGACATAATCCGATAACCTTAATAGTGTGAAATTAATTCAATAATAATTTAATAAATCATGGTCGTTTATAGACAAGTATAAATTTAGAGTTAAGCCCGGCGATTGTCCTTTAATATCAAATATGTACTTTAACAAACAAATGGATATGTGGTCTTACCAGTCGTCCTTCTAAAAGGTGAAATCCTGAGTTGGCCTCGTCGCTTGCTTAAGGGCGAAGTTACCCACTTAACTAGCATTACTTCCATGACACGGAAGACTTTATACTTAACACCTGAAACATTGATATGTATTCAGAAATGGGTTAAAATACTTACTCAAATGATTCAAGAAGAAATATCTACAAATCTTCATAAAGATGTAGGGGATTCGATTCAAAATTGAAAAGTGTCTTATTCCGATCATATACTTATTGGTACTCCTTATGCATGTTTTCACAACATAAAACCTACTGTTTCTATTTCCAGCTCTGTAGGTCTAACTGTACTAGAAAAAAAAATGAAAATATAGTTAAATCAGCTTGCTCTTGGAACTCGGTATTAAAAACACAAGTAATTTTATTTCCCCAAACAAAGAAATAACTTGAACTGCAAAATGGATACATTAAAAGAATGACTAATTTTATTTTTGGTCACTGCTAAATTTATTCATGTGCTCTTATATATTACGAAATGCCCAGTAGCTCAAACAGGTGGCTTTAACACCGGAGCCCGATGAATAAAATTGTGTAATTTCATATTTCGAAAATTCCCATGGAGCCTGTAATAGAAAACTCCTAACCCCGGGTTGGTGAATCTAGCCTGATCTATCCCTTCTGATTTTGAAGAGTTCTTCAAATAGCCGACAAGACGAAATCAGACCTGCTAATCGGGTCACGGTTATTTTGGAATAAGGGATACTATGGAACTAACAGAAATATCAGTTAAAATAGTACTTGACATGGATTAGAAACGTAGAGGTTTGGGGTAAAAAATTATCAATAAACTCGAGGAAAATTGGCGAATTGATGAAGATGTAGATTCTTTTCAGAACCACACACATTTTAAATGACGATTTATTTTAACCCACTAATTCCTAGTCATTGAGTGATCTTATGCCTGAAATAGTCCAGAAATCCATATTGTTGATTGAAAAAATTGATTTCAGTGAAATGCAAAAAATTAGCAAGTCCGTTCACATAATACCAATTAACTTTCTTTTTTATTGGACCAATTACTTCTATTCCTGAGTAACTACATAAAATTAAATTCTTATCGTGTTAACCTTTGAAGACTTAGCTCCCTCCTCCCCCCACCATCATGGAATAATATCCACAGGAGAAAAAATTAATAAATAAATTACCGTACTTTTACCTACCTCTGTAGATTTTTGAACCTTTTTTATTGGTTTTTATAAGGTGGCTTTACCTAAATTATTTTAGTATTATAACAAGAAAATCTGTGAATCGCTTAAATTGCGACACACCTAAATAAATATTTCTCTTAAAAGCCATTTAATAAAAACGTAATTTTGAAAACAAAATCATTAATAACCGATTTTCAATAAGGTAACACATCTAGTAATAAATAATATTTACTTCTTTAAATGAGCTCACTAAAGTAAAATACGCATAATAGCAAAACCACTAAGATGTAAACTCTGGTAATGGAATAAAGATTAAAAAGATAATGCGTTATTTATTTAATGCTATGTTACCTTATGGTAAAATGGAAAATTAGGAAGGGTATTTTACTGGAAACTACGTTTTTCTGGCCGGGATGTGACTAAGGATTTTACTTAGTGAATTGTAAATTTCTATTGTCCACGCGAGAATCGAATCCACGAGTTTATTAAGTACAGCAATATAAAACTCATGGCTAACCTGAGTCTCAGTAAAAGTAAACGTATGTGGTTTATAATATGATGTAGATGTTAATGTGTTTTATAGATTTACCTATTGTTGTCGATATACTAGCTCAGTCAGTAGTGGTTGTAAGTCATTTCAAATTTCTAAGTCGTCTCGTAGTCAATATGTGATTCCTGTCCAATATTCGTTACAACGTATAAAAGCTCGTGTGGCCTCGTATATCATTAATTGTCAGAGAGTCGATAATGCATGGCCGGTCTAGTGACAACGTAGAGGAGCGCTCAAAATGCTGTGACATAAATGTGTAAAGCTGTGTGATGCGAGTTCAATATGCGACATAAATGAAATCGATTTTGTGGTTTTCAACGACTCAAAGTCAATGAAATTTGAGACTAATGTCGATGAAGTTGATTAAATGTCGGTTTCACCTCATTGAACATGAAAAATCAATATCTCAATCAAGGCACGTGCCAAATGGTAGAGAACAACAAGTCAAATAACCCTCATTTTGCCTTAACAACACACGTTCCCCCAATTACCAATACTAATTCTCGTTTCATTTTAACGTAACCCGCTATTTCATTTTAGTACAAATGACGAACATTTCGCCAAATCTCCATCATTCCTGACGAGTAGGTAGGGAAGTTATATTTTTCGATGATATGACACCCATTTAATATCAAAAATCTCACTTTCAATTACGTATTTCCAGAATACTAATTGAAAATAAAATAAAAAATTGAAATATTGACCAAGAAGTGTAAACGATTAGTTAAACAAGATTGGATATGTAGATAATACATTCGATATGTCACACAGTAAAAAATACGTTTTACATCTCCAGTTTAACAAACAAAGAGATCAATTCTATTAAATATGGACTTTGGCAATTACCAAAAAAAATTACTCCCTGTACACCTATTATAAAATAATATAAATGTAATTATATTATATTTATTTATTTATTATATAGAGCTCCGCAACTATGGTGACTTGGCTCTCCTTAAAGATGGGAGAAGAAACCAAAACGAAAAAAAAACAAGTAAACAACATAACAAAAAATGGAACTCACAAAATAATATAAATAACAATACTAATGGAACAAAAAACACTGAAAGAAACAAGAAACACGAAATTATATGAAAAACATAATTAAGGTATATGATCTGAATGACTAGTTACACAAGATTGGATACGAGTATGTAGCTAATATATATAACGTATGATATGTCCACATAGTAACAGATACGTTTTTCGATCTCCTCCAGTTAAACAAATGAATTTCTTCTTTTAAATATTTCTGAGATTTGCATATGTCTGTATTTTAAATAAACCATTTTTAAACATGACCAAACCGAAAAAAATTTAGCACTTATGAAAGTATTTGTTTTAGCTTTATTACCATAAGTGGCAGGAATATTTTAACTAAGGTCTTAATTCGTATTACTTTATGGGAAATGTTATCCTAAGATAGTAAGTTTTATATCATATAGTATATAAGGATAACAAATTTTGGTCATGGATAAAGGGAAAATATTTTGTGGAAATAAATTTAAGTTGAACTGTTGTTAATTTGAATTCCAACGCCAAGCAACATAAAATACATCACAACAGTTTAAATACCGTCATCACAACAATACAAAATTAAACAATGAACTGCCACTAGGGTAATATACTTCACTTATAAAGCAAGGCGCATTTATGTTAACTGCTAGCTCAGTGAATTAGAGGATATCCGAAAAGCCTTTTTTAAAATCGTGTCACAACGAGGGAAACCTCAATTGCGGATTTCCATAAGGAAAATCCGGTGGTCTAAAGTTGTTCGCTGATTACCTTGTGATAATTAGATCTTAATGTACTCACTGTAAGGCTCCAATGTAACCAACATGGAAAACATTGAATAACTGTAAATCATTGAGCGAGAGATTAACAAAACATATGGTAATTCCTCGATAAAAAAAGCTTACGTTTATGAAATGTGTCAAGGAAAAGAATTCCTTAACAATAATTAAAAATAATTTGCGTAATTCTACGATAATTTAATTAGTTCGGAGGTTCAATTACTTGTATTCCCTCTTATCTGATAATCATATATTATGAGGAATGGCGTTAGCAAGATGCCGAAAATCGATTGGATATAAATATACAACGGATGCCAGGGACAAAGCTTAACAAGAACACACATTTTTTTATTTTACAACAAAAATAAGTCTATCTTGTTTCGAGTAATGTAGGGCACTTAAACTTATTTCAAATTAATACAGAAATTATTAAAAGATTATTTAATGCTTCTGATTAATTTTGGAAGATATGAAACATTATCAAACTATTTGAGAAACAATTCCATATTCAGAGCTATACAGTGTTTATATCATATTAAATATTTGGAGTAATATTGCAATGTGGGCGGTTATCGACTTGATAAATTCTAACGTCATACTAACATTAATTTATACAAAAAATAAGTCATAGTTCTCTATCAGTAAATTTACCTTTTCGTGGAATCAGATGTGGCGATTTTTCCCATGGCGCAGATACCTATTAATATCGTCAATTGCCCCTTATTTTACCTATTTGATTATGTGAGTCATTCCTGCACTTGAAAAACTACACTTTACGCAGCCTCTGACTGACAGATTCCATTTTAAACTATTCATGATACAAAGTTTAACAAGTTAAATAAACAACGTCTAAAACAATTTACACATAATATACGTAATTCATTTGAATAATACTTGATTAAATAAAAACACAATAGGTTTATTCATGACAAAGGTAAGGGTTCTAAAGTATTATTGATTTTGATTTTAATAATACCAAAGAAATTATGTTTCTGTAGTGTTTCCTGAAAATACAATTGCAAAACCAAAACGTTAACGTTCATGGTTTGTAATCCAAAAATAACTTTAATTTTTGCTAACTATAAGAAGTACAATGTTTCGCCAAGAAAAAAAAATCTTAAAGAGAAGCAATAATCATTATTCTAAAAAAAAATCCAAGAATCGTCATCATGATTTGTTAAAAACGGACGTGTATAACGGTTAACTCAATAAATATTATTTAAGTTATTGACACATGTACTGATTTATAATATATACCGTAGAAGAAATTAATAAACTATTTAATTATGCATTTTCCAAATCATTTTATTGATATTGAAGACAAATCAATGGTTAGTGATGGCTGAATTAGTAGTTTGGGAGCTACGGAGTCGCCTGAAGGAGAGTACATAATTCTTAACGAGCAAGTAAAACATATGCTAAGTGAAGCCACTCCCCTTGGGTCGTATAACTGGAGTTTTGATATAATTCAGCTAAAGGACTATACGATGCATATGCTATATGAACACACATAACAGGATGTCTGATTTTGTGCTTCCATAAACAGCCTAATAATACAAGCATAATACTTCATAATTTTTTTTTTCTTTTTTTAATCTTAATTATTTCTTTATTCTAATTACGAGTGCTAATTAACACACTAAACCGAAGGTATCTAATATAATTAATAGCTCATATAAAATGCCGACTGTCACATGTACCATGAAAAGCATTGCCCCCAGTATAATATTTTCATCATGATCTTTGTCTCATCAAGACGACCGATTTAAGAGATAAGAGAAAGATTAATATACTAATATTACCTTTCCAGCATATTCACATTGATGGTTACCATATTGCGTCATATTATTTCTATTTTTAGGAGTATCATTAATTACAAAGATATGCCAACAATTTTAAACGTATGCCAGTGAAATTCAATAAATAAAAAAAATCGAAGGCGTAAATTTAATTTAGTAGGCAGATAACGAAGGGCCACGTAGGAAAAAAAATGAGGAATTGAACGAATAGAATTTTACCTGATTTACATTAAAGGAAATGAACAATTGAGGTAGTACTTATGATAAGATTTTCTTAAAATGTGTGATTGTATATGTGAGTTAGGAGATAGAGAGAGAGAGAAAAAGAGGGAGGGGAAGAGAGCGTGTGATAGAGTGTGTGTGTGTGGGGGGGGGGGGGTTGTGGGTGTGTGTGTGTATGTGAGAGAGAGAGAGAGAGAGAGAGAGAGAGAGAGAGAGAGAGAATTTGTGTGTGTGTGTGTGTGTGATATTTATATATATATATATATATATATATATATATATATATATATATATATATATATTTAGAGAGAGAGAGAGAGAGAGAGAGAGAGAGAGAGAATTTGTGTGTGTGATATACTTATGTATATAGATATATATATATAGATATATAGAGAGAGAGAGAGAGAGAGAGAGAGAGAGAGAGAGAGAGAGAGAGAGAGAGAGAGAGAGAGAGAGAGAGAGAGAGAGAGAGAGAGAGAGAGAGAGAATGAGAAAGACTACTATTTATGTTGTATACATGATTCTCTATTATGATAACTTATTTTTAAGTTTCTTGTCCTTTATTTGTAAAAATCCACTCTCACCTATGAGATTTCCACATTAAGGCACAAAATCACACGAAAAGCGAAAGTTTCAAGTTTGGCTTATAAAGAGTAAACAAAAATGTTGAACACCCGATTGGGTTTTGCAAGAAAGTCAATTTTTTCAGTTTCGTTTCAGAGGTTTTCTCCAATAGTTCCTAAAGCATGTAATATTGGCTTTCTTTGTTTATAATTTCTATTATAATTCATTCACAATCATAATTATTATAGGAGAGTTTTTCTCAGAAAACTGGGTAAAAAAGTTCATAACTGGTAAAAATCATTTATGATTTTTATTTCGTATTAATAAACATAATTATTTAACGGAAATTCAAAACAATTCTGGTCGAAATCAATTTTAACTCCAGTTTAAATTTCTGATAGTATATGAGTTTGTTTGTTGCTATTGAGGTCGTACTCATGACGCGATTATATATATATATATATATATATATATATATATATATATATATATATATATATATATATTTATTTGTCTGTTAACACTCTAGCGGTTACAATTGTTATTTAATTTTCACCAAACTCGGTATGTAAGCGGTTTCTGTAAAAAGAAAGATCAAGTTCGTTAAGGGTTGAAATCGGACCAGTGGGAGGGGGGGTTTAGAGGGGAGGATTTTCGAAAAATCTCCGTTACTATACGTCGGATCGAAAAAGTGTGTAGAATCAACCTTATTGCAAATTAAATGTACTATAAATATTGTTACATACATTTATTCTCTATCTGGAATATTAACCGAGATATTTGCATTTTTATTAAATGATAGATAGATAGATATTTATTAGTTAAAGATAAATCTTGTTCAAATAATAACAATACAGACATATTTTGTTTCATTTTGAGATTTTGAGTATGCCAAATCCACAACAATGCTTTTACAATAAACTATCTATCTATCATTTTATTAAATGTGGGCTGATAACGGACGAGAGTGAGTTTCAGCTAGTCCGGCCTTTTCCGTAACTGTTCTATTGAATAACTTTACGTGGAAAATCTGCTTAATTTACGTAGCCCCTGCGTGACGGACTTTTTCTTTTATGTGAATGTTCGCGCGCATGTGTGTGCGGTCGTTTGATTTTGAATACATTTGGCAATGTTGAAATACAACCTATTTATTTTATTTATTAACATGCTAATTTTTAATTATTTATCTTAATAGTTTTAATTTTAACAATTTGATTTATATAATTTGTTTTCCAGTTTATTACCCATCAAAGTTTTTATTATCTGGCGATATTTTTTGTTTTTGAATTTAATCTTCCGTTTTTCGTTATGGTTTTATTTTGCGTTTTCTCTTTCCCTTTCCTAATTTTTTCTGTTTTAATAGTTGTTAAACACCAAATTTGGATTTGTTCATTTTACTTTGTTTAAATACCTTACTTTTGTATTTCTTTTTCTGTTCACGAGCTATATCGCGTCGCAGTGAAGCTCCACAGAAAATAAACAATATTGACAGCATTAAGAAGTATCCCTAGCTGTGGTTGTTTTAGTTTTTTTCCTTAGAAGATTTAAATATTTTGTCGTTTTAGGCAGAAATTGTAATGCAACTTACTTTCCTATTTGTTTCGTTTTATATTTTTTAATATATTTGTATTTCCTTTATTCTTTCCCCTCCCCATGTTTTAGAATAAAATATCTTAACTTAGTCAAAATTAAAATGTTCAAAATGAAAAAGGAATTCACTTAATGATATGGTGCCTTCACAGAGGTGTACCGTAATGATTAGTTGTGTCATGGTCTTTGAAAATACATACAGACCCCAATTTCAAAGGAAATACATTGTTATCGCAATGCTTCCGATACATGATAACTAGTGAGTACCCTTATCGCCCAAATTAACATAAAACTCTTTGACTTAATGCATGTTTACTAATAATTTATTTAATTACAGCCTGGTTCACAAGTCCACATTTATGCCTGTCACATGATTTATAGTGTTCAATCCTCTAATTAAACAAACGAATTATGATTCGATTAATGTATTCAAATCCAACGCATATACGTATTGCTTACAGGGAAACTGACAACCAACTTTTACTTATGACTCTGAAAACCATTAGTTTTAGTTGCAGGATTAATTAAATGTATTTTTTTTAATGTTAGTAAACACTTATGGCAAAAATAAAAAATAAATACCCCAGTGGCTGTTTTAACTATTAAGGTTTTGCAGGTGCTAGACTGTTACTCAGATGGCGTCAAATCGCACACTATTGTATATTTTTCCCAAAGTAATTAGCCTTCGTGAGTAATCTAAACTGGAATTCCAAGTTGGGTATAAAAGGTTGGGGTTTTCCGAAGGCTTGGACCGAGAAAATATTCAACTTAGATCGAATGCAAGAATCAAAACTGTCAAAATAATTTGATCAACAAGATTGTCCGTAAAATATTTTCATATTATGCAGTAGTTTACGGTTTCAAATTTCGCTGAAACTCAAAGACCTCAAATCCTCTCTGATTATTATCCTCCGAGTAGCTTATGAAACAGAGGTTAACAAAGAAGGAAAATACATTAGTCCTGCTATCGAAAAATTCATGCTCAACAATTTTAAGTTCATTTGTAATTTATTAACTGGAAATTAAAAATACGTTTATTAAATAAACCGTGTTTCGTAGGAAAAATTGACACAATAAGAATACTAAAATCTTCTTGACTGCCTTTATAAGCTCTACATGTTTCGTGTCATAAGGTACCTCGTCAGGAGCACAACTTATAAACAACTGAACACAACTACATCATAGATATAGGATCTCCTGGAGGGCCTATTGCTTCTTTCTTATTTCTTATTTATATACACATTAAGTCTTAATTTAATACAAAATAAATAAAGTTCTTGATTTATTAAGCCTCGCACGGAATAAATTTCTATAACTAGTCACGTTAAATATGTTATTCGTACAAGAAATTTGCAACGAGTTACTGACTATTGAACTGGGATATTCCAACAAAACATTCTTGGGATATCGCAATTAATCACTTTTATTGTTGCACTTATGTTATATTTTTTTTTTTTGGAAAATTCAAAATACCTCCATTATTTTGAGTAGAATAAAAAAATTGTATATCGCCAATCTTATTGCAGATTTACTTTCCTATAAATGTATATGCACATTTGCTCTATCATGAATATTAACTGAAATATTTGGAGTTTTTAAGTTCACAGCCTTCTATAAACCCCTATTCCTACTAATTTCATATTAACAATACGCTTTTATATAATGAACCACTTTATTCTAAGCTTAAACACCACATATTGTTTTCAAGACACCTTTAATATACGAGATATAAGCAAATTAGTTGAGTGTGTACGTCATCAATAACGATTTTACGCCCTCGTCTCGAAAATGTTTATTTGATCTATACTATACTGGATATTTAACTCAACACTAAACATCATATTTGTTATTGGCTGAAATCGGACCTGGAATACTGAAATTTTCGAATATTAAGTAAATTTTAAAAGCTAATTTTCTTTAAGTGAAATTTGCTAATGAGAGGCGTAAAGTTTCTAAAACAAAACCTCAACTTCAAAAAAGTGTATAAACATTATTTGAATGGTATTATTTCCTGACTCAAATAACATATTATATATTGAATAATTTGGTTACTAGAAAATGACTGGTGAACTACACACATAGAGAGAGAGAGAGAGAGAGAAAGAGTACTCGTACACACATATATGTATGTATCTCGTATATGTCACATATACGTCATAAACGAAATAGTATAGTTTATGAGTTATCCGTTTACAACACCTCACATTTTAGCCAAAAAAGTTAGTAATAGGATGGGACCAAAATACTTTTCAATAAAGATTAACATTCATAGAAGCTTTTTTTCTAGAGTTTGAGGAGCAGTTCAGGGATACACAAAAACTATTTTTGTCCATTCCATAGGTTCATTATTTAGGAAGTAATAAACTGAAAATTGTTTTCAATTAGATTAGTTGCAGTTTTCTATACTTTTTCGGGTGGAGTCTGGCATTTTTAAATTGCTTACCACGTGAAACAATATGATTCATTTTTTTTTAGTATTTGAGGGCAGTCAAACTTCACATTTAGCAGGTTTGGAGATAAATACCTAAATATAAGGAGGATGGCGTCAATACAAGTCATATCAGCATTAAAGGTAGGTAGGGGACCCCATAAATGCTCTTTGGAAGGGTTTTTTTTGTCTTAGTCACCACAACTTTTAGTTAAGTATGAAACAGCACTGTCAAGTTCTTACAACTTCCAAAGTTTAAAGATGTTTTAGCAGCGCCAAGCAGTTTAGTAGTGGAGTAAGTCTACTTTCCACTACTCTGCTAAGTTGAATCCATAGGAGTCAAACTTATTCCTAAAGTTTATCTTGAGTGTTGATGGCATAATCAAAGATTGAGGCGTAGGTTTTAATGTTCTTGGTAGACCTAGTGTCGTGGTTCCTATTCTCGTCCGTGGGCGAATGCCACTCTTACTAAATAAAGTGTTTGGTCTGCAATATAAATGTGGTAACTTACAGATAAGCCGTTCCGAATTATCGTAGTAGAAAACTGTAGTTCTCATGCTGAATTATTTATACCTTTTTTTGAGAAATAGTGAGGGGATAGGTAGTACAGTGATAAATCACAAGATTATTATCTTAGTAGTTTCGAATTCATCCCCCTCCCCCCCGGGGAAAAAGTTGGAATTCTATCGGCCTCTTCCCGCGGTGTCCACTTGACGTCGTGAGGTAATTGAGGAGCTACTTGAATAAAGAAGTAGCTATAGTCTGTAATCCCATCATTTTTTCCCCATAGTGCCCGTAGATCGTAACCCTAGCATTTTGTTCATCAGGTTTACTACTCGTAACAAACCGAATTACCTATAACCTTTTCATTTTTAATACATAAAAGTAAATGTCTGATTAATTACTGTTAATGTTATATTTATTTGCTTCTCTCACCCTTGAATCTTTTACGTATGCTCGGGTCCCCAAATGTTCTAGATGAAGTTGATTTTTATACTTCAAACAATTATCACAATTGGTATTTAAATAAAAAGCCAATCCTTCGAAAAATATTAAATTAATTAATAATCAGTATTAATTAAATACAGTAGATAGATCTTTGCAGAAAGTAACCTCATCTTCAGTGCAGTCAGACATGTTAGGAGGACTTTTCCTGCTGTAGAGTCTACAGCCTGCTAGAATCCAGCTAACACCTAAGCGATTACACTAAAGATGAGGTTCCCTTAAAACCTCTATGATCTAATAAATACTTTGTGAAGGATTGGCGTTTTATTTAAGATACCAAGATGTCTAACCCTCAACTACCGGCCAATTCAATATTAATGATCCTATTGATTATGATTACACGACCTTGGTTCATTTGGCTGAAAGTTATATTTTAGTCTGCTCCGTAAACTAAGCAGATTCTGCATGCTGGTATGGCAAGAACTGATCTCATTTCACAATATATTCTCTATTTCTAAATAAAAATCCGACGAGTAGAAGACGTTTGCTGAAGACTGAAAACAAGAAAGTACGAATAACTAGCTGAATATTTGAAAATAACTATATAGGGCATCAATAGTTTAACAAGATTGCTTCTGCGACAGTTTCCGATTCGTCACATAATAACAAAGATATTTTTGAATTCTCCCACCCACTAACCCATTCCACACCATCACACGACATATTTGCAAGAATTTTCTTGATATATTCACTCATTGTTGAGTGATGACTAAGTTCGGGCGTTTACTGCCTTCTGAAACATCAATAGCTGATGTCCCTTAAGGAAAACCTAATAAAACGTTCTTCTCTGACTCAAAGAATGTATGCACGTGATCAAAAGATCAAAACGAAATAGCTACTAGACAAGGATGTAAATGATGACTTTGGCGTTTGAATAGATTACGGTAGGATCTCAACTGTTATTGATTGAGTCTATGCGGAAATGATTATTTCAGTTTTCCAGGAACAATGTATTACAAGAGGGGGAATAAACGGGATTAAAATAAATAATAATGACAAATGGGATAATATTCTGGGGTTTACCGTAGAGCTTACGTCTATTGCCTGATCTAAGCGGATTTCTGAGAAAGCAGAAAGTAGAAAGCCGCCTCGACAAATTTGGAAGAGGAACTATAAACGGATCAGGGATATCCGAGTGAGTTCAACGGTTTGTAATATTCCGATACCCCCCCGTGGAAATCCCGAGGTAGACGTGTGCTGACGTGCGGGGGACCCATAGGACAGGTTGATGTGAGTGAGGCCGTAGACTGGACGGGGGTCGGGAGGGTGGCTCGCTCCAGCCCAGGCAGAGGGGTGGGGAGCAGATTTAAGGAGCCTACCCGCCTCCCTCCAGCTCAGTCTTACACCGACAGCACATCCTTCTACGGCCAGCCATGGAGTCGCTAATCAAGAGAGATATTCAGAACCATCTCATTTATCATGATATGGTATTTCCCCATCATTTTTTTTAATCAAATTTCGAAGCTCATTCATTATACTCTAATTTCAGGATGTCAAAATTGTACAAACAATACAAAACACAACTTTAATTTGCACAATATGTATGTTTCTTCGCTCTCTGTAGACAATGCATTTTAATAGAAATGTCACTTATCATGAAATAAATCCATGACATATTGGATAAATAAGTAGTTTTAAAAATCACAGGAAGAGCAGTGGTAGAAATACCTTCTTGGTATCCTAGTCTTTTAATAAAATTCAATGATATTCGAATGATCTGCAAATAAAAGCAACTGTTGATTTAATGCACTTTATTGTTTGCACAACGAACAATAAAGTGGTTTAATAATTAGATTCAAATCCGTTCTGAACTATAAATAAGACGAGTTCATATTTAATGTCAAAATGACAAGCGTAAAAGACAAAATATATAAACTTAATCTTCTTAGGATAATTCCTTTAAATATGAAATCAGCCCCTAAATTCAAGTGTAGTCGCATTTTAAAACTCTGGGACTTCAGTAGGCATGATGAGCGCAGTTGAGATATCTTTCTTCAATGCTATTTACAAAATTCACTATTACAATAATGAAATGTTGATAACTAAAAAAAAAACACCACTGAGACGCTTTTAAGAGTTTTGCTATTTGTATTTATAAAATTTTGCCTATACATAAGGAGGATTAGAATACATAACGATAGAGAAAAATAATATATGTGCTCATAAAGGGGATTTGTAAATCGTTAATCTGTAGGTTGTTAATCCTGAAATGCACTTCAAAACACCACTACATTTAACGAAGTTGAACCACGACCCTCAGCTTCACGGCATTCATAAATTCTTCAATTGTCTCAATTGCATTTCCATTTCTTCGAGCACGGCCACAATAAGCTCCGCTATTTAGGTTAATTGAGAAAGGTATCAACAGGTATCCTTTTCTAGCCAAGGTGAGGTACTTAAGGACTTCTTACGTACGTTTGAAGAACTGAGTCCTTAAAAAGTTCTTCATTGGACTTAGGGTGTCAACTAATGTATTTCTCTCACCTCTTTAGGAAATCAACCTGCAAATTATAACCATTAAACGCTTTACAGGTCTTGGTTACTTCAAATGACAATTAAGAGTCTTAAAGAATAGTAGTAATAAGACGTAAATTAACTTGCAAAGTCAAATTCTTTGTTTTGAATTCAGTAAATGTATCTTTCCTCGTATAGCTTTATTAAATTAAAATTATTTATTAAACTCCACTTTTTGCAACTATTGGGACGGGTTATCTACAGTCGACCACCCGTTTCTAGCCAGGGTGGGACTAAGGATTTTATTTAATGAATTCCGCCACTAAATAAATTCCTTTGCCCAGGCGGGATTCAAACTCGGTACTCTAGGTTTACTCTAGCATTATTTATTTCTTATTGAGGGGTTAAAAGTACACTTTATGTAACTAGTACCATCAAAACGCATAACTTACCTTCTGAAACTATTGTAATCCCATATTCTAATCGAGTTAAATTCATTTTAGCAGCTAGTAGAATTATCCAGCTTTCCTCAAGAAATTAAAATATATGTATATGTGTATATATATATATATATATATATATATATATATATATATATATATTTTGTGTTCATCATATTGAGAATATTTTTAGAAAATGAGATAACATTGATTTTTCTTGGATGTATGTTATTTATTCACGTCCACTGTGAGCTACTAAGGTTAATTTACAGGTTACCATTATTTTCTAGCCAGGGTAGGACTAATTATTTTATTTAATGAGTTCGTCACTAAATAAATTCCATCTGCTTACGTGAGAATGGAACTCTTGCCTCTCGGCTTACCAATTGTAATTTAGACAAATGCCTTAACTCACTTGGCTAACTTGAGCCCTCTCATTTTTCTTGTCCTAAGCATGAACACTTTTTCAATAACTATTTCTGATCGTGGAGCTAGAGACAAAAAGTTGATGTAAAATTATATTACTAATATTCCTAGTAGCTCTTATAAAGTGTATAAGAAAAACTAAGGTGTCTATGTGAACATTCACTGGAAGTCACTTAATTAGATTTTTTGTCTAGTGAACTTTAATCTATAATATCTAAACAAATAGCTGAACTTAGCGAACTTGTTTTATAATTGCTTGTCAGTTTTTTAACTTAAATATGCTGAACAACCCTCGTAAATTTAAAAGACCAAGACAACAAATTTACTTAAAATATATTGCGGACTCTTTTAGTTTTGCGATATGAAAGATATATACTCTATGAGATTTAAAAACCCCTTTTCCAGTATAATCTTGAGTTACAATGAAATGTATAATCATCATTTTCAATCATTTAAAAACAAAGTGCTCTTAAATACACCATTTTTTAATACATTAAAAACCCACTTCTAAGGCTCATTTGAAAAGGGTAATATGAAAGGATTATCAACTGGTTACTACCTTTTTCTAGCTTTATTCAGACTGGAATATTATTTAGCGGATTGTCACTATAGAGATTCCACCTGTCCACAGGGGAATTAAAACGAATCGGAGTGAATAACAATTAATTATTTTTAAAATACAAAAACCGATAAACGGTGATTAATGCAATTTATTTTTCTTGGTGCCACGTTCTTCTTATCAGAGATATGACGTTTCAAATAGTTTAAGTATTATACTAAATCAGGTCAGATATTTTTATTGGATACCCCCAAAACAAATAGAAAACGGGAACAAAATTACTGTTACTATTATTGAAAATGAGTAACTCGTTGGTATCTTTCCTGTCGTCGCTATGTACTATTGTACAATAAATCAGCGAGGACGTCGAATGGACAATAATTTATGCACATTAATATAATTACTGTATTTTCTCAAGGTGTGTTCTAATGGATATAATTACAATATTTCATTAGCTAACTCACTTCTCCTATTCTAAATATTTGTATTTCATCATCCAAGATATGTATTATAAATATTCATATTGTAATGTCATGCTAATTTTTTTGCATTGTTCTCTAAGTGATTCAAATAGGTAGAAACGGCTCTTTGGAGAGTAAAAGTTTTCCTAAAGATAGAAGTCATTATGTAAATAAATCATTTGCTTTGACTGGGATAATAAGCCGTATTTTACTCAGATTTTAATTATAGACCAGGAGTCATTCTAATATTTGTCTTATTTTTTTCTATTTTTTTTTTAGTATTCTCTAAGTCCCCTCATTTCGAAAGGGTGCTTATGTTTGTAAATAATTTAACAAAGGGCTCAGAGATCGCAGAGGAAATGTACACAGCAATATCTCTTCTTCTATTTTGGAAATTTAAAGTCCCACGACTTTTTAAAATTCAGTTGAAGTTTTCATATGTTTTGCTCCTATGGAATATAAAACATAATTAGGTAGATTTTACCTGAGCTGCCGGAATCCATTTTACCTGGGCTGGGAATTAAATATTAGATTTTATTAGCCTGTGTGGTTACCGGGCTTCGAGATTGGGATTCTGTCTCTTCCCCCAACCCTCTCAACATCGTGAGGAAAGTGATTATCTACGTGGATAAAAAATAAGCCACAACCCGCCATAGAGCCAAGTTTCCTATTTGAGCCTCTCGCCATCGCCATATGACAGGCGCTAACTCTGCATGGTTCGTTGGCAACCATAACTTCTTTAATCTTTCACACAATATAATTTTATTTGAAGTTAACAGCTGAACTTTAATCAGCTGATAATTTCTGAAAATTTAGGAATTTAGGTGGCGCAAATTTGGCAGGTACCTCATCTGAAAGTCCAGCTTAAACAACATCTTTATTTCTCATAAAGGTTATAGCGAACAATTCGAATCAATGATTTCAGGATTACTGTTGGCAGGCCTTAAGGGAAATCAGCTATTGAGGTTGTACTCATGACGCGATTTTCGACATTTTTCTTCAAATGTCCATCGATCCTACCCAGGAGATGACGAAAATGAGGTCCGTTCAAAACCGTATATATATATTTGTCTGTTACCGCTCTAGCGGTCGCAATTTTTGTCTTATCGCTACCAAACTTGATATATAATCGTTTTATACAAAAAGAAAGATCAAGTTCGTTAACCGCTGAAATCGGGCCGGGGGGGAGGTTTAGAGGGGGAGAATTTTGAACATTCTGAATATCTCCGTTATTATGCGTCGTATCGAAAAATTGTACAGAACCAATATTATTGCAAATGTAATGTCCTATAAATGTTGTTCGATACATTTTTTCTCTATCTTGAATATTAACCGAGATATTTACATTTTTATTAAATATGGGCCAATAACGGAAGATTTTCCCGCCAAAAGCTAGTTCGGCCGTAACTGTTCGGCTCTCGTATGGAGATTTCTCTAGTGTATTACTTGACGTGGGAAATCTGTTTAGTTTACGCAGTCCCTGCGCGACGGACTTTTTGTATCTCTTCTTTTGTCACCCAGATAATCTCGTAAAGTATTAGCTGTTTATTGATGGAGGAATCCTCTAGTAGTCCTGTCTATGTAAAGTCTTGGATGTCAACATTTTTGTGCGAAATAGGGGCAACGTGGCTCATAGGCAGGTATTTTGTCTAGATACACCTCTTCTAATAAGAAGAAAAAATTGGGAATGAAAAATATATTATAGGCACGCTTAAAAATTGCATTATACATTTGGGAAAGAAGACTTCATCAACACTGTTTATGTGCTGTTAAATGCATCATATTATTGGCTGTTGAAGGTATCTCGACGACACCTACACTCTAATGTACGTAGAGTCTGTAGTCTATTTTTTTTTCGTCTATGCATTTCTTATAAGTACAAAAACGTGCTGCAGTCCCCTTCATGCAACTGAGGTTCATGGGAACTAAACTTTATATAATTAAAATAGAAATACTAACGACATGTGGGTATTAGAAGCACGAGAATTATACATGTAATAGAACTCTATATATCATCTAAATAAAAAACACAGACATATTTATTATAAATTCAATATACTTCTCGAATAAATTAATAGTCAATACAAATATTGTAATATATTTAACTGATAATAAAATAAATAAACAACTATCAATTAATTAACCGTGGATAGTAATCCAGGGTGTAATAAAGAAGCTAGTGGGCGTGGATTAGCCTTCATTTCTTCTATGGTATGACGTAAGATATATATCGTGTATTTCTCCGGGGGATACAGGTACACTATTTGCCTAGATCACACGGGAGCTCTAGACAACACTAAAAATTATACATTCAAAGTTTTTGAGATACAAACAACAAACCGTGTTGTGTGTATAACTTTGGATAGCAATATTCATCATGGAGGAAATTATAAATATTATATTTTAAAAAAAAATAAATAAAATCTACATTAGTTAACCACCAAATTGGGTTGAGGGTGTATGGGGAGGGGTCGATGAATATTCGAAATCAGAAATTACTCTAAAGATTTGTACAGGACCTTATTGTTTATCATTTGAGAAATTAAGTCGTTTCTCATTTTTGAATTCAATGGAAATACCTCCGATTCTGGTCCTGGGCTGCCTTCCACCCTCACCCCCTTAGGATAAACTGTCATCAAACTGCATGTACTATTTTACTCCACTAAAAAATCAAAATACCCTGTTTCGGCCACAACTAATCTAAACTGTTAGGTGGCATACTGATATTAAGGATTTCCCCCCAAATATTGAAATATCAAAGTGAATGTAGTAGGAAGTTACCTAAATAACAGATACAGAGGGTATTATTGTATGAACATATTTTATATTTATAAATAAATCATAAGTGCAAGTGTTATTGATATCTTGATTTCTTAGTGAATTTACGACCTCAATGAAATACGATATATTAAGATTATTATATTAAAAATATGATACGTACGTTGTTCAATCACTCATTAATGATTTGTTAGAGAAATAAAAAAGAGAGCACTTGAATTAAACACGGGCTGGATAAATCGTATTTTCTTTTTTAAAAAAAGCATAGACTTGGGCATTCAATAATCATATAACATTATTAAACAGTAAAAAATCTGTTATAGGTACCACAAGTAATAGAACTCACATTAAATTAATTAAAAAAATGCCATGGCGATCTTCATTTTCAGCAGATTTCCCTTAAGGATTTGTTTAATGACGATCTCAAAAACTAAGGTCCTTAGACCTATCCGGGCTAGAAAAGGATAGGTACCTGTAGATAAACTGTCCCGATTAGCCTAAGTAGCACAGTGTGGTCAAGTAAAAATATATAGCCCGTACCAGGAAGTAAAAACGTAAACAAGTATTAGGATCGCATACAGTATTACATCTTCCATTGATGGCTTCTTGAGTGTCGGATGACTAATGATTCCTTGAAATAAAGGTACAATCATAATCAATAGTTTGTTGAGTATCCGTAATGCCATTGAAATTAAAATTACATTCTGTAGGTCATGTCTACCTCTTTATCCTCTTACCACTCAGAATCCAGCAAAATAAAACATCTTCATTCAGACTGCTGTTTGTGTCTCAGGTTTTATCGATAAAATATAATTAACCCTAAGCAATAATAATAAAAATATGTTTAGCCCTCAATTAAATAAATATTGTCCTCATGAAGGCATTATAAAATTTATCATAACCAGGAAATAATCAGGTGGATGATGCTTAATGTACTTTGACTGTGAGAAGACATAGACTATATATATATATATATATATATATATATATATATATATATATTTTCTTGACGTACATATTTGGTAATATTTTTTGAATATATTCATAAGACACTGGTTAAGGCCTTCAAAAATATACCGAACTCCTCCACTTGCATCAATGGGCATTTCATTCTAATTATTCTAAATTAAATAACTGGGTGAGGCTTCAAGAATGTGCGACATTAATTTATCTGTCCCCTTCTTTTTATAACTTGACGTTCTCATTGCATTGATCAATATTTCTCATCTCAGGCCAAGATCAGCAGCACAATGATCTAAAAATCAAAAAATATAATAACTCCCTCTACAGGTGTTTTAACCGTAGTCTGAAAGAGTAGGATAGGATTGAACCAGTCAATTTCTATATCACTATAATATTCCGCCCAAAAAAAATGTTTTAATTTTCTTTTCTGATCTGAATTTATTAAAAACAATGAAAAAAAATTAAAATATATATATTTCAAGGTTTGTTTGTTTTGTCAATTATATTGTTCTTTACATCTAGTAAATCATTATACAAATGAATAAGAATTGCCCAAGCGTTTTCAATTGATAGTAATAAAAAAGCAAACACTTAAAACTTTAGAGGTCAAGAACAAGAAACATAAAGATATCGACATTCGTAATTCTATCAATTAAACCATGCAACATTAAATAATACTATGTCATTCACTTCAACAGGCTTATTTCTTTAGAACCCTCGATACGTTACCGGATTTTGTTTATATATAGAATCTCAAGATGTCACTTAAATCAGGTGTTTCTAAATATCGCATTAATTTCGACATCATTATAAGTTTGCATCACACTCACGTTCCTTTCAGCCGACTTCGTGAGGGGTGCTGGTATTTTGAATGCACTGGAATCTCAACCAAATTTTTAGGAATGTTATTTTAAAAAAGTACGCTGAAATTGCTCAATGTCATTTATTAACGCCTACATTGTGCTACTGTGGCCAATTGGACGGGATATCTATAGGTTACCACCCTTTTCTAGTCATGGCAGGACTAAGGATTTTATTTAATGAATTCGCCACTAAATAAACTCCTATTGGCCATGTGAGAATTGAACCCACTGTTCATCTAGGTTTACCAACTGAGGTTTAGACCAACGCCTTGAATGGTAATGGAGAATAAAATTTTTAGTTTTTTAAAAGTGAAAAATAATAATATTTGGTAGCATACATTTCATTTTTATAATTATTTACGAAAATCAAATATTTTTCTTCTTTCCCATTAATTCAAGAAGTCAATCTTCAAAATGACTGTGACAAACATTTCAGTAATAGAAGAACAAAATTAGCTATTATCGAGATAAATGTAACTTTTTTTCAGGTTCACACCAACTGGACCGTAAACAGTTTGTAAATTGATAATCCAGCCAGATTTTTTGCTTAAATGACATTTTTTTTTCTCCAAACATTGTTCATTCCAAATGTTGTCATAGGAACCGATTTAGGGGACACTCTATAATTTTCATTTAAAGAACCTTCCACATTATGTTAAGGTTAATTCAAATGAGTAGCGCAAAGAATCAGTCTTAGTCGAAATTGATAATAGCAAACAAAATATATGAATGCAAATTAGAAAGAATGAAAGATATTTTATATTCTTTTGCTTGACGTTAACAATAAAATGCATCTACGAAATGATTCATATCAATGTTTAATTAGCAATGGGGATGTATTCACATTTGTTTCGCTACATCTCTATTAGCTTTTAGCATTTCGCACTTTGCATTAATTAACATTATTCATAATCTATATCTTTATACTATGTATGCATGCATTTTCACGAAACCCTATAAACTGACTCTGTAGGAAAGGAAAAATTATTTTAAGTTAAAGAAAGAATTGTCTCGCCATGCTTAACTTTCATATATGCCTCAGGTATGATCTGTTCTCTTTAAGAGTCTTGTTGACTTTCTTAGAGACTAACCAGGAGGGTTCATGTACTCATTAGAATGCATTCTATCCACGACTTAAGAAGATTTAAAGGATTTATTGGTGTCATTTTCCACTATTCTGTTTACTCCAATTATGATGGGCTCGCTAAAGGTTGCCACAATTCCAAGATCTATGATCTGCCTTTTTAGGTAGTCACTAAAAGAAAAATAGTATTTACTCAAAACGGACTTGGGTGGAATACAATTTGAAATACGAGCTGGCACTTTGTCAATTTGGTCACAAACGAGTAGTTCCAAATCCGCGAATACCTTGAAAGAAATGGCTAGATCACTTTATCGCTTCGGACGTGTAGGACTTGTTGACAAAAAGTAGTCAGTGAACTCGTTCACTTAAAGCTGAGAAAAAGTCATTACAATTATTCGCGACCTCTGTACTAACTGGTCTGCCTTACCTTGGCTATAGTAGGGTAGTTAAGTGTGTTATTTTATTTGCCCAATTAAGACATGAGGTCAAGATGGTTAGTTTTACTTGACCATATGCACCTCGATTCGCGTTTATTCCTAAAATGCTTAGACAATATGGTTCAATGCTACTGTAGATTTGAATTTTAAGCATTGAATTTACTGCTACGTAAAACTCTCGAGCTCAGGTTAGCCTTAGTTAAGGCGTTGGTGATTTCGATTCTCACCTGGGCAATAGGAATTAAATTAATGACTAACACATTAAATAAACGTTGTCTAGACATTGTGACGGTCTCCTACACCAAATAATTCTTCAACTTTACAAAATAATGAACGTCATACACACACACACACACACACACACACGCACACACACACACACACTCACACACACACAAATAAAAAACAACGTTGACTGAAGAAGAAATTTCAATATCTGTAAGAAGGAAAAAGAAAATTTGATAGTATTTACCTCACAAATTAGTCTTGAAAACCAGAAGCGCATAATGATGCGTTCTTGGGTCAATTGGAAAAGCGTTGGAGCTTTCGTCAGGCAGAAACAAAGTAATTAAAATGTGCCTGATAAAAGGGTACTCTGAATGATTAAATAATATCAGATGTTATTTTTAATTGGTTTTACAATGTGAGTTTATCGTGTTTGGTGTTATGTAATCATTTTAAGATTTTACATCCTAAACTATAAATTATTTTTATTTTATCAATACCATACTAGATATTTAACCATTTATTACAAAACTAAATATTGTAGAAGCTAAAAGCTGGAATCAGGGGTTTACGTGAGGGGAAGGGGGTTGTAAATTCGAAATATGTATTTTAATAAGGGTTAGAATCTTATTCTAAATCAGTTTTCTACAACTAGTATTTTATGCTTGCTTTCAGGGCGTCGAATATTAACGGAGTATTTTTTAGTTCTTAGTATTTAGTAAAACCCCATTTATACTCATCCGATTTTCTATTTAAGTACATCAGCCACTAAATATATCTTGCAATTAAATTCCCGTTTCCATTTGATTCTTATTGCGAAAGAAATAGAGAATAGACAGGGAGATGAGATTACCAGCGAGTCATTTTTCAGAACGTTGGAAGTCTGCTGAGCTTACGCAGGACCTGCGTGAAGGAAGTATTATAAAGTTCGTCACAAATTGAACGTACTTTAGAAGAGTTATATTATAAAAATAAATGTTGCAATGTCTAAAATATACCTTCAACAAATTTGAAACTAGGAGCCATTCTCCATCTATTTTTAAACATGACGATAATGGACAGATGTTGGGGTCTTTGCCCCAAAGCGCCAAACAGTCTGACAAGCTCATACCGTGTATAATTCATGGGCACTTTGAACAAATCTTTTTTTACACCTGAATTATAATTAGTTTATGCATAATTTAAATAACTGATTCACCCGGTGATAATCTTTGTTGAATCTCTGCTTGAAATCTAAATGTATTATTTATAGTCAAAAAAGCAGAACATCTGTTTGCTTTGTTTCATATGTGATATCGTGGGAAGTAATCGATCTCCAACTTTACATACAAAGAGCATTAATTCAGGCAATCATAAGCTCCTTGAATAATTTTTTTTTAATGCAGGTTAACTAAGCAGATTTTCCTACTGCGGGAATGAAAATCAGATGATGTCTTCAGTAAGCCTTATTTTCTGTTTCTCCCTTAGTTAGTGCCGGCCGAATTTAGTCAAGACTTAAAATATAAGCTGGACCTGTGATGTTTAGTGATATAATAGCTTTAAATGAGTATCAAAGAAAAAAAAATAGCTTAATGCTTGAGTTACAATAAAAATGAATAATATAACAACTGCAAAACTTCTTGTATTCCTTATATGCGTGAATAGTGCGTAAATATACCCTTGCATAGTCTTATATATATAATGTTAAGGCGTTGGTCTCACCTGAAGCCATGGAAATAAAAATTTATTTATCGACAAACTCTCTGAATAAAATCCTTAGCCCTGTCTCTAGCCGGAAAAGGGTGGTAGCCTTTAAATAGCCCATCCAAATTAGCCAAAGAAGCTGAAGATGAACGTGAATAAATCAGTTGCAAGTCGGAACTTGTTTCGTGCATAGTTTTCTTTTCTACTCAGGGTGGGACTAAGTACTTA
This sequence comes from Riptortus pedestris, assembly GCA_019009955.1. Taxonomy (NCBI): domain Eukaryota; kingdom Metazoa; phylum Arthropoda; class Insecta; order Hemiptera; family Alydidae; genus Riptortus; species Riptortus pedestris. Next base: position 140,705,301 of record CM032229.1, read on the forward strand.
ATTCAGTGACTTGACCAACATAACAGAAGAGTATTAAAACTAGCGCCTTAAAGCACACGTCTAGTCTAACCGCCCCCCGCCCAAAAAAAAAAATAAAGAAAGAAATGATACCACGAAAAGCATGGGTGCATAATGCTCAAGTTTAAATGAAATACCCATCCACAAAGAATGTGGGTCAAGAGAGACAAAAAGTTAAGTGTCGTAAAAACACTCTTTAGTATATTTAAATAGCTTTGAAAGCTCTCAGCCAGGGGCGCCAAGAGACCCCTTAAAAACGATAAAATTTTAATTTGTCTGAACGTCGAATCTTGATAATATAACTTATTATCTCAATATCCTAACCAGAAATTTCTAATTAACTTAAAAGCCGGGTTAATTAAATTAATGAATTAGTTTTAATTTGTAATCTAAAGTTTTTTAAATGATCATTTTGTTGGTACGAGTGTGAAATTGTAGACTGTACTTAGCTGTGAGCGAACACCCATTTATATATTTATGTATTGTTAACATTATACGTTGAAGAGGTTTTGTCACGACGATTGTGCTCATTTTCTTCCCAGTTTCCCAAAGCTATCTAGCAAAGAGGCGCTCTTCGAGGCACATTTTGGGTTCTAGTCCTCCTGAACTTATAGTAATTTATTCATTGACAAGCTAAATACATTTATGATATAAATATATTTAGATATTAGGTTTTATAATCCTTTGTATCGCACTGACTAGAGAAAAATGGCAACCCGTAGATAACCCACCCTGACTTGCCACGGAAGTGTAAAGTGGACGATAATAAATTACACATAAAACGCATTTCAGACATATTTACTTAGTCTTGAAAAGGTATGCATTGCTCTCTGTACCTTTCACTGACCTTATACTCCACGGTCTTAATAGATATCTGCAATGTGGACAAATCAGCCGATTCACATCAGATATATTAATTACCTGGCCTGTAGTGTAGTGGTGACATATACAAATACATGCGTATATATATGTGTGTGTGTGTGTGTGTATGTATATGTTTGTGTAAAGCGAGATAGAGTGAGAAATAAATTATAACTAAATTCGAAGGATTTAGATAGAATTGGGGGACATTTAGAAGATCCCGAAATTATGGTCAGGATATAACCTCAATAGCTGGGCTTTTCCTGTTGGAAATCTAGCAAATGAAATTAATTGCAGACGTTTGAGTAACAGAATTACTGATACTCAAGCTTTCTGAGACTATAAAGCCCATGAAATCCCCGGAGGATTAAACTCTGAAGGATCTACCCACACTAGGCCTGAAACCACGTCTTTATCTACGTAACGCTGATCACAAACTGTAATCTCAGCATCTCAGAACAACTTTAGTGGCGTCTAATGAAAAGCGGAGAACTTTATCTAGCATAATATTACCAATAGCATCCACAAACATTGAGTTTACTTTCAGTATCGGAAATCCTGCCGCCTCTATACATATCTATCTATCTATCTATATATATATATATATATATATATATATATATATATATATATATATATATATGCACACACACGCACATATATAAAATTTTGAACGGACCTGATCTTTGTCATCTTCTAGGTAGGATCGATGGGCATTTGATGAAATATTTCGAAAATCGCGTCACGAGTACTACCACAATAGCTGATTTCCCTTAAGGGAATTGTCGTGAAAATGTTCTGTGTCCAGATTAGCATATAGTTTTATGATCCTTGATATTTAAAGTTATTGTCTCTCCCTCCAAAAACAAAAATAATAAACAAAATTTCAATGATTCTTTATGAAATATTACCATTAAGACATATTTCATAAAAGATTCTCTTTCAGGATCTAATTATATCAGATCATAAATTACCTTATGACTAATGCTAATTAATTAGAAAAAGACACGGAGGATGTAGGAAATAATTATTTTTATCAGTGCAGACACGACTTTAACTTCAAATTACACTTACTAGTAGTTAGGAAATCACTTAATGAAAACTGTTATAGAATGTTTGAAGCCTGGCATTAGTTACCAAGCAGAAGCTGAGTGATTTGCATTTATGTCGTATTGATAGACTGCAGATGAATAAAATACTACACTTTGCAGAAAAAAATATATAACAATAATAGCCAGCCACTTAATATAATCATTTACCCATTTATTATAGGCAATCATGCGAGTCTTTAGTTTAAATATAGTGTGAAGAAATACGTTAGGGCGTGGCAGAACTGGATGGTTTTTAATATCATCAGCAGAGGCTGGCCAACGTCAGCCGGTTGTGGAGCGTATAAACGGTGGAGACAGTGTGTTGAACGTTTGAATATGGAACCTTAGGGGGGTTTTGTTCTGAGAATCTGGGGCATTTCTCAAAATCGTATGCACGATTTTTCCGAAACTGATCGTATGTTATGATCTCATGAGCTTGTTTCAACAACACATGTTAAATACCTAAATCCTCTAACGAATGACCTATTTCAAAAAATGTTTAGCTACTTGGTGGGATGGGTAGATGAGATGTCCTGCCGAAATTTTATGCCTTACTCAGAAGCTGTACGAAGGAAAGTCTAATAAACTTCTCTAGGAACATTTTTTGAGCCGTCAAGAATAGCACAGAAGGGGGATTTTGAGAAGCAATGCCAAAGAAAATGAATTAATAGTGGTATCTTGATATCATTTCTGCTATAGTAAGGATTCAGAAATGTAGGTTACGGTGTTACTGTAGAACACGTACGAAGAATGTAATCGTATAGGTCACCCAGAAAGATGTTAATCTAATCAAGTAAAGGGTATCGAGAGGTAGGCCAAAGCAGCAGTGGCTTGACCTGAAGGTCCCAACAGTCTTGACGTGGCTCGCCGAGTCGAAAGGAGTACAGGTGTATGTGGATGTTGTAAACTCGTAAATAAGTTTCTAAGGGCAAGAAATAAATTAGATTTCGAAAAGTTGAAAGTCAATATGCTTGATGAGCATCTGCCAATCTTGTCATTAAAAACAAAAGATATAAAGATCAGTTGCATCAGAAATTGTATTCAACATTTATATCAAGATCTAATATTATCTAAAAAAACTGTGTTATTTAATAATTTACTATAAACGCTGTAAGGAACTCAGCGTACTCTAGAGTGTTAAGGCAACGGCTTTTTTCATCAGCGTGTTGGCCAGAACTTAAATATTCCCTCTAACATACATTTTGTCCCCCTCATGATCCAAGATCAGCGCCCAAGGAGGACTAGGGAAAAATAATAAATAAACTCACAAGTCGTAGAACTCATTTATTTCTTTTGGTAATTCTGTTTCTCGTATTCGATACACCACTCAACAGCAAACTAAAGTCCATACATCAGAAGACTACTTTCTTCCAGATTTCAACTCGACAAGAGGGACAGTGCATAAAATCTCCCATAGAATCCCCCATTATTATTGTTGCTACAATGCTCAACCGACGAACCTGTTCATGTGCTTTCTTTACACATTGCTCGCCTTGCAAATGCCCATGCTGTTGAGTTTTTCCTTAAATAGTACAGTTTAACCTCTAACGTTTTGACACATCACAGATGAATTACGATATACGAAACTCTGTGAAGATTAGAATTCCTACGATGAGCCTGTATTTTAAGTTCGTATTTTCGCCAAATGTGTTTTCGTGACATATCGTATCATTAACTGTTTACCAGGATACTCCTGGAGTAAATGAAAATTTGAAGTTTCATAATAACGCGATATTTTAAAAGTTCCTATAAATGGCAAAAATACAATGTGGATATTCGTACACACACTCGCATATATATGCATATATATATATATATATATATATATATATATATATATATACGCATCATTGGCAGCGAGAATGTCACTTTTGACTATATTATTCTTATATATAAATAGAGTATTCTTCGAATAATCACAGTTATAGAGACATAACTAACTATATATATAGTGTTACAACTATAAATCTATTAATAACATCTAGTGGTTCTATGATCAATAAACTTCGTACACAAAGCATTCCTTACTCGGATATTAACTATTCTGAGTGGTCCAGTCCTTCAAGGACTTGCGGCTTCACACCATCGCCATAGACCGTTCTTCGTTGTTTACAGCACGGCATATGAAATCATGTGTTCTTTAATATCTTAGTTACCCACTTATTATCCGAAAAAAAACGTAAATATTAAATGATTGCAGTGGTTATTCATTAGAAAATGGAGTTATTGGGGTTGCTTACTAACAACATTACACAAAACTTCCTTCAAATGTTCGCCAAACATAAGTGCCAAAATCCACATCAGTTTGAATATTGATGTTTTGTGTGTGTGTATATATATATATATATATATATATATATATATATATGTGTGTGTGTGTGTGTGTGTGTGTGTGTGTGTGTGTGTGTGTGTAGGTAGAAAGATAGACTCCGCTACGTAAAACTGCTAATTATTCAGCTCCTGTAATACTCCAAGTACTGTAATTTCCATGTCAAAACTATGCGAATCTTCCTACACTGATATTCTAAGGGAAATCTGATAAGGTAAAACGAAGTCTTTTATATTTTAATAGCATTAGCTGGAGCGGAAATTTAAACAAATTCTTTACATAAATTCGTTAAAATTCATCCAGTTATGCGACTTGCAATTCACTGGGTATATCAAAACAATCTCAATGTGTTGAAAAGGTAGGGGATTATTTATAGCTTAAAATGGTTTGCCATTTTAATCTTCAACGGAAACCATTTTTATTTCTACTTGTCAACACCTCGTAACACAGCTGATCAACGGTCAAGTTTACATCTTAATTCTTTATATACGATGGTTTTATCTAACTTGGAAAATAATAATTTATTATAAATAAAAGATATAAAGGGTATTCCTTTTCTTTCTTTTTTACCACTATCTGTCATCGTAACTGCTTACTGATTAACATCAAGCCGTAAGAAGGACGTCTCAAAAGGAAGCTAACACTGTAATGAGTTACTTATACGTTTCCAACACCTAATTACAGGTGGACTCCAATTAATTCCTCCTTTAAACACATGGAACACATCGTAGAAGTGAAATGCAAATAGCATAAGTTGATCCGCTAAATATTATTTCACTCCATTATGTAAAGCTGGACAATTATTTAATTTTAAAAATACAAGAAAGGTTATAGTACTATCATTAGTGGTAATAATAGGGCTTCTTTCAACCGGTCAGCTAATTATAACAAGTAAAAACATACATTACCTCTTCCAGGGAAAACCTTCATGAATAATGTATACTCTAACTCGATTATTATAACATATTGCATTGATTTATACCGACTTGTAGCTTCCCTCTTTTCTAAACTATATTATTCAATGGCAACTGAAATAAAAAATAAAAATCTTTTAATTATCTTTTTGATAATTATAATGGGAAATTAACATATATGAAGAACATATTTTATATTGTTATTTATATTCTTTCAGCGTTTTAATTTTATTTTTAGTAATTTTTATTGATATTATTGCATAGTTAAGGTGTTAGGGTGTATATGACCATCACAAGTAGCCATAGCAGCACAAATTGGACTTAAATTATAAAATAATTAAATATTTATAAATTCACATTAACTACATAAAGAACCGTATCATACAAGAGAAAAATAAATCTGTAGGTTTAAAAGCGGTATAAGGCGACTTTCAAATAATAAAAATAAAGTTACCAGTCAGGTACAAAACACTTGTATTTTAGATGAATTCAACAAGGGTGCCTCATTATTGCAAAATCAACCAGATTGAAAAAACAAACTGGTTATTATAATAAGGCTTCTGAAATGCTTTTGTGAGTCTTGTATATTGCAGAATATATTGTGCAGGAAGAGTAGAGCTAAAACATGTGTATACTTTACTTAACCTGGGTGGTAGAAAGGCCTAAAGTGAAAAAAAAACAAACAAGTGTTCTTTTGAGTATTAATAAATCTTTTATGAAAAGTATACTCAACTCTTCACAAGTTTTTTATTTCAGCGCTAAGCGTTTTCAAAGACTATTGCCTCCATCTTCAGAGCTACTTGCATGCTATCATCGGGAAATATAGCAAGTGACACTTCCTTGAGTCACTATTCAATAGTCTTTGAAAGCGCTCAACGTTGAAATAAAAAAAAAAACTTGTGAAGAACTGGACGTTTTTTTCTCTCCAAGTACATAATATTCTTCACTTCCAACAACACTATTGTGAATGAATTCGGATCACTTACTGTATTCCGATTGACTAAAAAGTTCTTGTACTTATGCATTCTCCAAAGTGAATTTAATGAACATATCGTCTAGTTCATATATCCAAAAATCTTATATTAATGGCGGCCGCAATTTCTGTTCAATAGTTTCTAAGTCTTATATTAAATGTTTCATGTCAACTAAAGATGAAGTTCTGAATGCCAAAATTGGTCTAGGGAGATTATGGAAGGGTTGAATAGTAAAATCTTCCATGCCCACTCTTGTTTATGATGCAACTTCCGAAAATGGGCATTCTATAGATTTTTCCCTAACTCAAATATTAATTGTGATTAATACTATTAAGGTCTTCGGGTCTTGACCGTGTCTTCATATTGGTTGCCAACGTTTCGCTAGACATGCTTCTAGCTTCCTCAGAGCTATCTCTGAGACTGAAGAGTTGTTAGTTCATCTCTGGTATATATTTGAGTCTTATCGGTTTCCTTGGGCGGAGTCTTCCGCTATGGCTGATTCTTCTTTACAATATGAAGACACGGTCAAGACCCGAAGACCTTAATAGTATTAATGACCAGGACCGTGGAAGTCTACGAGTATATTAATTGTGATATTTTCACATTACACTATAACTAATTTTAAACTAAATGAACACATTTTGTTACGCAGGATTCATACTAAGACACAAATACAGAAAAGAATGTGACATTGCGATTACTGACCATTCCAAAGCGTGGAAAGTCCGTATAGCTTAGCAACTGATGGACCTTTTCCCTATTTTTTAATCTATGGAATAAAAAACATTTTCTTTTTTCTTTTCGTAATGTTACAAAATATCGGAACAATTATTTATTAATTTAGGATAAATCAATCGATGTTAGCTTTTTAGACGTTTTCCATGTGTGGAATAAATTCAAAAATGCGTAAATTTTAAAAAATGTATGTTTGTTTTCTAGAATTTTAGTTTTATCTTTAAACTCCTTCAGACTAAAATACGTGTCTACTCATATTAAAAACAATTTTTCTTCCTTTAAAAAAAAAAGCCTATTCTTAATGTCTATTTTTGAAGATGAGATGTGAGCTAGGAATGTGCGCGCAACTGAGAATGTAATTTCAATATTTCGAAGGACAGAGGACAGTTCTGCCTTGCTTAACGAAGGACAATTCATGAATGCACACAGCACTAACGCAGATACCTAGACCATCATTAATATTCTACAATAACTCAGTTGAATAATTTTACTTTCGTTCCTCTTTTGTATAGTAATAAAAACTTATATTAAATATATGCTTAACTATGTCCTATCTTAAAAATGTTAAAATCGAAGTCAAACATAAAACGTATAAATTATAGTTTATTAATTAAAGATATAATTAAAATAAAATAAACGTGAATATTTATATGTTGAACATTGAATACATCTATATTTTATTTGAAAAAAAAGTTTATATAAATTAACAATTATCCTATATCCGAATAATAGATGCTCGCGCTACGGCTTTGAAGCCACTACTGGCGACTAGCTGAGAAGAAAGAGGCCTACTCAGCAGGACAGAACTCGCCATTTCCAATTGTACGTTTAGGCAGATATCCCTCCAGCTCAATGTAAAGGGGTTCTAGTTTTGAATTATTTGTGGTCATGTTCAATAACCAATAAAGCTACCTCGAGTGGGGCATTTTCATGATTTTCTTTTTCAAATGCTGGAGGAGCGTTGAGTCCAATCTGGGCAGGATCTCCTGGCACCTTTTCTTTAAGTCGTTCCCACATAAAACGCACCACATTCTCCACATACGATTTTGTATATTCCTGACTGGACCGGCAGCTTTATTGGGTCTTTTAGTTTACATATAAAGGATTTCGAATTATTTGAATTTGCAAAACTAACCCCAATTTTCTTAAGATTCGTCGAATTTTTTGAGACACGAATCCCAAATAGGGCTAAGAACACCACCGACCTCTGAGGTAACTTCTGGTATCCCCAGACTCTTCTTAAGTCTCGTTTCATTCTATCAACCATGTATATGCTATACCCATTAACCACCACTATGTGGTGAATAAAATTTAACTCACGAGAGTATTCTTCTTTGCTCATGGGTATATCGAGCAATCGATTAGCGTATGAGTGAAATATCGCTAATTTTTGCTTATAGTGATGGAACGAAGTTTAAGCTAAAGTATGTATGTATATATATATATATATATATATATATATATATATATATATATACACGGGTCCTTAAACTGTCTAGCAGTTGTAATTTAATTTCATCGTCACCATACTTGATAAGCGTTTCATATAAAACTAAACTTCAAGACGTATTAGGAGTGAAATCAAACCATGAGAAGTGGGGGTGGGGAAGGTCAGAGAATAGCAAAGATTAAAATTTACTACAATAATACATATATGGATTATTTATTCATACGTTATCTAAAAATGTAATCTGAAATTTTATATTACATATCGTATTATATTATTTTTGTCTAGTATCATAAATTCAACATTGGTGAATACTACACTATTGTTACGACTACTTTACTATTGTTATTTTATATATTTTTCACTAACACCAACATTAAACCAGTCGCAAGTATTTTTTTTTTATAAATACCTACTCCTATTCATCTCACATTATTATTATTACTATTTATTAACGTCCACTTTTTGCAACTAAGGCTAATTGGGACGAGTTATATACAGGTTACCATCCTTTCTATCCAGGGTGGGACAATAGTTTTTATTTGATGAATTCCGTCACTAAATAAATTCCTATTGCCCAGGCAGGAATCGAACTCGCCACTCTAGGTTTACCATGTGATATTAAAGTCAACGCTTTAACTCACATGGCTAACCTGAGCCTCGAATCTAACATTAACAATAAGCCCAAACGTCGTATTCCAAACTTAATGTTTTCAACGGTCCATTATTACATGCAACATATGTCGTCCCAGAGGGACGAGAGAAGATCTAGATAATCAGAAAAATCTTGTATATTTCCGTTATTGTATGTTGGATCAAAAGTTATTATATAACCAAAACCTACTTGACAGATTTAATTTAACCCATCTATATCTAACTCGAATATTCACCGAGACTTTTGCATATACTTGTTTTCAGTATTCAGGTAACTTCTCCCCCTAACAGTTTACATTTCAAGTTGGCTTCTTACATTGAGAAAAGTGTGGAATTGAAAATGGGATATCATTATCAGATTGCCATTGCAGATGTAAAATCAGCTTAGTTTATACAGCTCTTTTAGGTTTATGATGTCGTTTGTAGTTTTCAATAAGCTTAATCGTTTACTGGATTAATTTTATGTATTTATTTATGGGCACCACATCAAAGGTGTTGAAATATTTTAACTACTGCACTTGCATTTACAAGGAGAGGACTGGCGAGCATTTCCCATTGCTTTGACATAATAGTTGCATTTCATTCGATTAATGACCTTGCATTGGAATATAAATTGCACATTGTTATAACGCTTTATAGAATCATAATTTATAGTTAATGGTATTTGCATAAGAAGGCATGATAGAGAAGGGCGTGTCTGCAATGGCTCCCAAGGACGTGGGTCTATGCCAGATCAAATCATCGTGTTTTTTTTTTACCTTCGGTGATAGAAGTCTTTGACTGTTCGTTCGTGAAGGTTGGAACGAGAATGGTGGTGGACAACTGGTCAACTCTTTGGCCAGTCCCCGTCTTTTCATAAGGCCTTAACAACACTGTCTGCCTCCTTAATAGCAGAGCTGTTGCCACTGATGTCCTATGTGGACCTGTCTTGAGCAGCAAAAATTATTCCTACGGCTCTTTTTCCTCCCAGAGCAGCTGGCCTCTCCATTCTTTAAGGTTTAGAAGATTTGAAAAAATGGAGATCACATTAAAGTTATTCCAAGTTACTGCTCATTTTTTGCTCTGAAGAGTACTTTCCTATTTAAAATCAATTCCAGGAGACAAAAGTTGTAAAAATTTAGCTTGATGATTGAAAAAACCAGTAAATCATAGGTGATGACAATAAAGAAAGTAGAAGCCTAGGTCAGTCACATATATATTGCCTAATTGAAAAGTAAGGACCAATTGGTGGTATCTAATTGCAATTAATATCTAGTGTTAATCTTAAAATGTCGGTCGCGCAGGAGCTGCGTAAAATTAGCAGATTTACCTGCTGGCTTAACACACTTGTGATCTCATCTCACCACATCATTCTCAATTTCTATGTAAAAAGCGATGAGTAGAAAGGGAAAAAGAGAGTGGGGTTACTGAACGCTGGAAACGATGTACGAAAAAAAAGCACAAAACAACAACTGTAAAAAATGTTGTAGAACCATTTACGAACCTACTCATAATAACGAAGATGTTTGGATTTTCGAATCCCTCCTCCTCTAAATCCTGACTGTTCCAAATATGATCTTATCTTGTTAAATTTCTAGTATGGCATAGATCCAATATACATTTTCAAATCATAAACGTAAAATCTTAATCTACATCATCACAAAACGAATTTGCATTTATCTAACATAGTAAATGTTTCTTGAATTAAATATTTGGTATTTAAGCTTAGAATATGGCGGTTCATGATATAACAGCTTATTGGCAATATGACAAGGGTGGTGGATCTGGATGCTGAAAATTAATAATCCAAATCCCTCGATAAATATTCATGGTAGAGAAAATATTTATAAACAAAAATTTTCAATAAGATGGATTAAACACAATTTTTCAATCCGACGTATAAAAAGTCCGTCACGCAGGGGCTGCGTAAACTAAGCAGATTTCCCTCGGGAAGTTTAGTAATAGAAAAATATACATACTGCTAACACACCATCACCGTGAATAAATACAAACGGAAATAAGAAATGTTTCATCCAATTTCAATAACCTGCCGACAGGAAGCGTTAGGTTAGAAATGTAAACAAACGGGTCGTCCCGGCTCACACCGGAAAGAAAAACAATTACTGAAATATATCAGAATATAACACATTATTTTATTGAGAGCTATTTACTATATCTAGTACTGTAATTAATAATGAGTCAGAATAATTGTTATCTCAATCAATAAAATTTTAGTAGTCCAAAACTTTAAGATGGGGGGGGGGGGTCGCCAGGGCATATTTGCATGTATCTCGTATAATAAAGGTCTCTTGAATACAATTTTTGGTATTTAAACTTCCAATAATGTGATTTATTATGTAGCAGAGTATTGTTTAGGTAATATGAGTAGAAGTGGCGGTTTGCTGAAAACTGAAAAATGCAAATATCTCGGTTAATATTCAAGATAGAGAATAAACGTATATAACAATATTTATAGTAAATTTAATTTGCAATAAGATTGGTTATATACCATTTTTCGATCCGATGCATAATAACGGAGATATTTTGAATTTTCGAAAATCCCCCCCTTTAAACCCCCCCTCCCTCTGGTCCGATTTCAGCCATTAACGAACTTGATCTGTCTTTTTACATAAAATGGTTAAATATCGAGTTTCGTAACGATTAAACAAAAATTGCGACCGCTAGAGCGGTAACAGACAAATATATATATATATATATAGATATATATATACAGTTTTGAACGGACCTCATTTTTGTCATCTACTAGGTAGGATCGATGGACATTTGAAGAAAAATTTCGAAAATTCCGTCATGAGTACAACCTCAATAGCTGATTTCCCTTAAGGGAAATCTGCTAAAACGGAGATGTTTCGAATTTTTTAATTTCCCCCTTTTTAACGAACTTTATCTCTTTAGTCTTACATGAAACACTTAGGTAACGAGGTTCGTACAACACTACAAACATTGCTATCGCTAAAGTGGGAACAAACATGTATACATCCATACACACACACACACACACACAGACACACACACACACACACACACACACACACATATATATATATATATATATATATATATATATATATATAATTTTGAACGGAGATCATTTTGGTCACCTCTTAGGTGATGTACGTTTGAGGAAATTTCTCGAAAATAGTGTCATGAGTTCCTTTAAGGGAAATCTGCTTGAATGCACTGATACGTGTTAGAGAAGAAACATGTCTGATCTCGTTTTCACATGATTCAAGTCTCTCTTCTATTTACATTGATGTAAAGGGTTTCTCAAAATGCCTTTGATTTTTCAATGTCCTCTGAGTGAGGTACTTTCATTAGGGACACAAATCAAAAGGACGGCGAATATACCGTCAATCAATCATTACTATTCATATTTAAAAAGGTTGACATTTCCGGCATTTCACGCTGAATACTATTGGCCGTATAAGACTTAACGAAGGCGTGGCCAGTTGTGTGGCTGCATTACGTTCCGCCTACTTGCCGTAGAGCAGAATACTGAGGGGCCATTGTAAAGTGTAAAGCACTTTCATGCCCTTCATATTGCACAGGTGTGACCTGCCGAAAGGCCACTGGGATCAAGGCTATGGGGTCACACTCCTCTCTTCATTAGGGATCCAGCTTATAAAGGTGACGCTGAAACAGCTTCCAAAGGAATTTCTGTTTTAATACTGTACGAAAACGTATTCATTATTTGAAACGGTTAAGCCCCACAGTAGGATTTGAACGCTTGCTGCTATGTTGGATCAGTACATGCACTCCGCAGCTACGATCCCAAACCTCCTCCGTCTGGGCTTGGGTCCTCCTCACCTAGTATTACGTCTTCCTCTAAAGCACTAATCAAATCAGGCTCTGAATGCAGATCCTGGTATTCCTCATCTGTTCTCCTTTTAGCAGATTTCCCTTAAGGGAAATCAATTATTGAGGTCGTACTCATGATGCGATTTTCTTCAAATGTCCATCGATCCTACCCAGGAGATGACGAAAATGACGTCCGTTCAAAATTGTATATATATATGTCTGTTAACGTCGTAATTTTTGTTTGATCGTTACCAAACTCGATATTTAATCGTTTTATGTAAAAAGAAAGATCAAGTTCGTTAATGGCTGAAATCGGACTAGTGGGAGGGGAGGGTTAAGAGAGGAGGATTTTCGAAAATTCGAAATATCTCCGTTACTATAAGTAGGATCGAAAACTTGTATAGAACCAATCTTATTGCAAATTAAATTTATTATAAATAGCATTATATACATTTATTCTCTATCTTCAATATTAACCGAGATACTTTCATTTCTATAAAGTGGGTGCGGATAACGGACGAGATGAGATCGGCTGACGTCGGCTATAATCGTGATCTTCCGCCATAAGCTAGATCGGCCGTTTCCGTAACTGCTCGGCTCTGATGAAATTGGTTTAGAGGCTCGTTTCTACTACTATTACTGGTAGGCAGATTTCCCTATTGTAAAACTTCACGTGGGAAATCTGCTTAGTTTAAGCAGACATTCGGAATTCTTTACGTCTTGAAATATCTTTCTTTGGGCTTTTCGCCCTTATCTCCAAGTCTGAAAGGACTCTCAAGTATTCCAGTTCTGCACAATTGTGTCTGAATAAAGAACTGGTCATCAAATGTCCAATCAGTCCAAAGAAAATCACAGAGCAGCAGGAAACGTAAAGAACCATTACGCCTTTAGAATTGTTACTAAATTCAGACTCGGTCACTCCTTCAACAAGAAACTCTTAGCAGTTAATTTGCAGGAATTCAAAGAAATGTACTGAATTATAGTTTTATTGAGTACTTCATATTAGCATTATTTCAACATCTTTGAGTAACGCCTATTGGATAAGAATATAATGAAGGGCGCACGTGTACCTTTCTTAGTTTGTCCACTTACCTCTCACCTGGGGTGGGTGTGGCTAGGCGTGGCTCTGTCAACTCACCACTCATGTTCTTTTTTTGTAAACGTCATTAGTCTTACAATAGAAGACTTGTTCGAATAGAAGCTAGACTGCTCTGCTCATATTCCTATCTTGGATTCCAGCCAAAGGTTTTTCTTGGAGGAAAACTACTCCACCCATAACAAGGGTTGAAAAATGGAGGTTCCGATTTTCTGTTCCGCTCTCTTACTCCTCTCTTTAACCGATGTTGCTTGTTGACGAACTCGATGTAAATAAATTACTTTAAATAAAAATTTTGTTTTCAGTTTATGAAGCTCTGTTCAAGTTAGAGAAACTCTCTATGACCCTACGTTTTGCATTCAAAACACTGAATCACCTTAACGGACTCGCATACATATGCACAATTTAAACGAATGGTATTTTTGCTGTCGAAATGTAAAGTTACTTTTTCTATGTGGTAGAACTTATCAACCTATGGTAACAGGTTAATACATAAATTATATGAAAAAAAAATGAGTACAAAACAGATTTTTTCTGGTATATATAAGAACAGTTTTCCATTAGATACGGTTAGCAGAACTGTATTTACCATCAGACTGAACGAACGGTTAACTGAAAGAACTTCTCTAAAAATTAATAATTGATATTTGTGAATATTCAAGACGCCTCAGGCCTATGAAATTCCAAGGACGTCTTACCAATTCATAATTGTTATTAAGCAATTATTGAATTGAGTCTATCGATTCGCACGTGTTGACAAAAATGTTGACATATGTTGACACAAAGCAAACACTTCAACTTGAATAAAAAATTATACTTAAACAGATCGCAATTAATTTCTTTGCCATATTCATAGTTACCCTGTAACTATAGAGTTCCAGCGTTCTTAAGTTAATTACTTCTTTAATTTTCGATTTTATAACATTTTTCGAGTTATTTACGCCAGCTCCACCAAACAGTAACGGTGGTTGACCTGTGAACGGCGCCACAGTCTGAGCAAAAATTTTCTTTTTCCTTCTGAAAAAAGTGAGTACGATCTTCATTAAATAATTGTGATACAGTTGTCAGCTCTTTGAAAGCAACTCACAGGTTATAGCTGTGAACTATAAGTTCTCAATCTCTGTGTACAATGTTTGCGTTTACTATTGGTTTTGTAAAATGTAGACTAGTAGAATGTTAATTGCAGTCTTGCCAACAACAATAATAGAAATAATTTCGCAGAGGCTGTGCTCACGGAGCTTATTTCTCACAGAACTACAATTCCTAATCTATTTTCAAATTCTCCCTCAGTCAGAGTCGCATGACCAAGACTTGAAATTAAAACTAAGCATGGTGGGATGTACAAAGGGTTCATGTGAAATTTATACAGCATAATTATTATAATATTAATTATAAATATTTACAAAATATATAAGTTTCAAATAATGAATTCTTGTCAATTCTTTTTTCTTTCTTTAATTTGTATGAAGTGTTGACATTAATATTGTTTTGTGTGCTATTTTTCTAATTTTTTATTCATTTGCGTAAATCTATTTTGAATTTCATTTACTAACTGCTTCTATAAACTTTCTTGGTCGGTAAGTAAGGAAGCCCCAAGGCAAGTGAAATAAATAACCATATCACGAAAAACTAATGGTAAGTTCGTCAATAACCGAAATCGAACCGGAGGAATGGGAGCTTAGACAGCTTTAAAATCATAAATACCTCCGTTTTTATCCGATACATGGACGAGCTAAAAAAAAATAATCATCGAACACTGAATCGGTACAAGAAAGCCCGCCAAAACACACCCTGACGCCATCTTACCCACAATCTCATTTCATTTTACTTTTTATTTGTTTTTTTCAAATGATTTATTAATATCTATAAATACCTGAAAAAAAGAGAAATATAAAAATGAAGTAAAATCAAAACAAAGTTCAGTATAGATGGTATGAGTGTTTTGCTGTGAGTTTTTTTATTCATTTCCGATATCTCAGAATCCATTCGTAAAAAAATATTTAGTGGTTAGCGGTGTACCTTTTTGCCACTTACATGTTTGGATTACTGAAATTGTTTACTAAGATTGTATATTAACGCTTAACAGAGTAATAATTATACAGCGGGAGAAACAATGCTTTTACTAGCAAATTAAACTAATACTAGGTACTAGGATTGGTGCTGGCTGGTGGTCCATCATCCACTCCTCTCTTATATTTGGTGTGAGACCTTTTATATACTTCCGTCTTTATCCTGAATAGTAATGTATAATATTTTGATTATGTTCTTATAAAAAGTAATTGAACAACCACGAAATTTTCTTGGCAAAAATAAGTTGCGATTACTTCCGACTGCCTCAAGAGCAATTTATTATTTTATAATACCTTAAAAAATAATTTTAACTGGCATTCTATAAACTTGAGATTATTACTATCTATTAATTTTTTTGATTTAAGATTTTTGCTACTAAGCCTAATTAGGACGGGTTATCAACAGGTCACCACCCATTTCTAACCAGGACTAAGGATTTTATTTAATGAGTTCTTCACTAAATAAATTCCTATTGCCCAGGCGCGAATCGAACTCGCCAGTCTAGGTTTTCCAGATGAGATTAAGGCCATCGATTTAACTCACGTGGCTAACCTGAGAACTTGAGATTATAATGAAGATTGTCTTATCATTATAAAAAAATATAATAGCAATAAATTGCCATGCATTCTAGAACTATAAATGTATGCCAATAGAAAAATTTATGATCATATATTCACAGAAGCTATTATACAAAAAAATGCAAGATCCAAGTTCAACGCTATAATGCCAACGTTTCGATTACCGATAAATGAAATAATTACCGAAGCATAAATTAATTGACGTACACCAATAAAAAAAGAAAGGAGCTAATGTCCAAGTTAGCAAGTAGTTGAGCTTTGCAAGTCCTCGGACAAGAAAGTAAGTTGCTCTAATCTGCAGAACTATCTTGTGCTAATTATTGGATTCTTGTCCAGTACTAGGTACGAGCAGTGTCAGTAATCAGCCAACGTGCCCTCGGAACATGGCCAATATCTCTGACTGGCAAAAGAAAAGAAAGGCCGGATTTGCTTGCTCAACCTTGACTCGATGAAAGGAAGGCTAACCATTTATTATAATTTCTTCAATTGGAATTAAGGGTTTCAGATGTATATTTAACAATTTAAAAAAAAGAGATGGTCACTTGATGAGTGATTTGTCAATTGTTCCATTGATTTGCATGTATCTCACAAAGTAAAATATAAATGAAAACAAAATTTGGCATTTAAGCTTCCAATAAAGTGTCATTATAAAAACGGGTATGTTAATATGACATGAGTAGGAGTGGACTAAAAGCTGAAAACTAAAAAAATTCAAATATCTTGGTTAATATTCATGATAGAGATTATACGTATATAACATTATTTATAGGCAGTTAATTTTGTAATAGGATTGGTCCTATACATTTTTTCGATCCAACTTATAATAACGGGGATATTTTGAACTTTCAAAATCCCCCTTTCCAACAAAATGGCACAACAATTGCTAAATTCTATTTAAGAAATATTACAGCATTGGCTGGTTCTATAATCTAGCATAAAATAAGTTAATTAAGTATCAAGTTTATTCGTACATCTGAGTAGTAAATTAGTTATTTCGCAAAAGAATTTATGTAGTTAAAAAAAAAATTTAAACTGGTTATAAAAATTGAAAGGAGCTCAGCTTAGCCAACTCAGTTTAAGACATTGGTATTTTAAGACCTAGAGTCATGAGTTCGATTCCCACCTGGGCAATTGGAATTTATTTAGCAACGAACTCATTAAATAAAATCGTTAAACCCAGCCTGGCTGGAAAAGAGTAGATGCCCCGTCCCTATTAGCCTTTGTAGAATAATGTGGACGTTGATAAATAACATGACATGACAATTTAAAAAATATTTATTTATTTGGTGAGCTCCGTAACTAGGCGATATCGCTCAGTATCAATTTAAAAAAAAACACATACTAGAGGGAATGGTACAGTTTCAGGTCTCTTGAACTCTCGAATTTTCTGATAATTAATGAGACTAGTAAGAAGTGAGCTATGATTGGGTAAAGGTCACTCAAATATATTTTGATACAAATTGTAAAGTATGAAGTACAGAAAGAGGATTATTTTTTCATTTTTGTAAAAGGTGAAATAAAATAGAGGAGGCAGTAAATGTCAAACCTGGATTCATATTAGACAGGAAAAGAATACATAAGGCAAAGGTTTCTCAAGTTTGTCAGATGTACTTCTTGTACGTTTCGCTAGAAAGAACAGAGCTTGTGATCAAGTAGATGTGAGTTTATAGGATTTGGTTTACAAATGAACTTGTAAATGTATAATGTTAAGAAGGTGGTCTAGATAATCTGATGTTAATTGATGAGAAAAACAAATAATGATGGTAATTTGTAGTCCATTAAAAGGCTGTTCTCTTACACCTAATGATCTACTATGGAATGCTGTTCCGGCCATCCATCCAAATGTTAACCCGTGCGTTCATAATTAACATATTGTTAAATCCGCATCTCACTTCACGTAAACTAATACCTATAATATCGCAACAAAATAATGTCGTTGATAAAAAAGTTTACTTTGATTGTGAATTCTATAAATGTCATGTCATATAATTTTAAAGTAATTCAATTGACTGTGACACATAAACACTACATTCGCTGATTTTGAAAGAAATATATAAACTAAATACCTTCTTGTATACCAGGAATCTTTCGCTTCTTCAATTGAATATTACCACAAATTAAAATAGTTTAAAGGTTACCTTTTTCAAAGAGCTGGAAACATTTCTGAATGAATATATATTCACAATAAAAATTGGAAATTTACCCAACTTTAAGTGTTTTGGCGTCATTTTGATGAAAGAAATTAAAAGGTGCTTTATCTTCTTATTTTTTTTGAATGACTACAAGACTTAGAAAGAAGTTGCAGGGAGCATTCTAAACAAAAACTGATTAAAATTAATGGGAATCATGCATTTGAGAGTATGAGAGAGAGTGTAAAAACTTCCTTATCTAGGCAATAATAAATATGTTTCAGAAAAATAATTTCCTATCTGTTGCAATTAATTTGTAAATATTCTTAAATACTCTTTTTTTTAAGAGTTCAATTACTTGATGATCAAATAAAGAAAGTTGATTATTACAAAATCAGGAGATTTTTCTCAAGTGTTATTTGTTAACGGAATTAATAATATTTAAATTTGTGCGCGTTGTGAAATTTCATGGTTGTAATTATAGCGATATATAGTTAGCGTTGTTTTTGTTTGAGTGCTGGAATCTAACGGGGATATGGGATCTGATACGCTGACGAGATGATGAAATGTTCATAGTACCACCCTGGATAGAAAAAGGTGGCAAACCTTTTGACAAACCGTCCCGACTAGCAATAGTATATTCAAGACGGAGTTCATTTAATATTTTTAAATAGAGGTTAGGAAATGAAAATTAAATCTCAGCAATTTTCCGCTGAGATTACTGAAAGTAAGCTTCAATTGGATTTTTATTTATTAAAGGGGCTAGCCATGTGAGTTCCATAACTCTATGCCGTCATTGGTCTCAATTCACTTGTTCCTACCACTGTATACCTAGAGTCATAGGTATACATAAAATAAAACAAAACCCCTTTATGGAAAATTGAGGGAGAAAAACGTTGACTTCTATGAATTGCATAATACCTGATTATATAGATCGATTCTTTACATAAGAGTTTTACAATAAGATAGACCATGGAATCGAAGCCTATTTGCAATAGCCATTTAACTCCATTTGGGGTCAGGGTAGCCTCGTGAGTTAAGGCGCTGGTCATAAACGCACTTGGACAACTATAATAGTGGATTCGATTCTCGTCTGGACAATAGGAATTTATTTAGTAACGAACTCATTAAATAAAATCCTCAGCCCGCCCTGGCTAGAAAAGGGAGGAGCCAACGTAGCATAAAGTTAATAAATAATAATTTATATTTGTTAGAAACGTAAAAGGTGCGATAGCTAATTGACATTTCCAAGAATGTTTGATTTAAGATGTATGCTTATTGCTCGCAGTAACTATCACTATCTTTCGATAGTGAACTAGTACATATGACTCCAAACAACCTTCGCAGTTCCGATAAATATTAGTCATGAGAGAGCAATTGTAAAGATCTGAACGAAATAAATGTATTTAAAAGGAGAGCGAGGTAGGTCAAGTTCAAGATTGGCGAAAGTTGCCTGATAAAATGATACAGCCTCCTGCGTTAGTTCCCTATTAAACGCCTGGCCTTTTACTCATATTTACAAGGCAACAGTCACGATATACTGCCTTAGAGTCACTGTTACCGCAAATAATATACAGATCTGTGATTTATGCCACGGACATGGTTTATGTGAGAAAGGTGCATGTAAATCAAACGGCTTTACAAGTACTCTATTTGCATAACAACTACACTAATCTATAAGCAGTACGAATTAATTTAGCTAGCCATTTTAACAGATTGCCCTTAAGGATAAACTGCCATTATGGTTGTTTCCATCATTCCGCGTTTTCTGAAAAAGTGCTACAAACGTCGATCTACCAAATCAAATTATCTGCTCCATTTGATTGTAATCCTTGGTCATCTTCTCCAGGCAACACCACTAGTCTAGTTAGATTTAGCTTCCTTAGTTAGGTTAGTGATGGGTCTTCATTGATTACTCAAGGAAAAAATTGTTCACACCAAATTAAATGTGATGAAACATTTTAAAGAGGAAACAACAATTGTGGTAAGACGATTGTGCTAGAAGATATTGAAATTATTAAGAGATAAAGTTTAATGAATGGTGTTGATTAAATAATACTCCTCTGTAACGCGGATGACGGTACTTCCTAAATGAACCGGTCACTATCTAACTGAGTCTGACGAGAGTAGTGTCAAATTGCCGGAAGATGACCCTGACTGCCATCGAAAACTAGCAACTTACAAACAAATCGGACCGCTGGTAGCAGACTAGTCTCCAATAAAACTCTTTCCCAGCGACGTGGCCTAAAACATACAACCACCCTATCATGCTTCGTAGACGCATATTGGGAAGAAAACTTAGGTGGCCGTATGACAAATCAGCAGCATTTTTTCACACACTTTCATCAACAGGACCTTAGTTTATGGTGGCATCAATGGCTACTCTGGAAGCCTTATGGATTCAACTACTTCTCAAGAATTTGAGGTACTGACAGGAAAATCCAACAACACTGTTTGAAGACAACCAGAGTTGCATGAAAGTTGTAGAAAATGAGAAAGATAGTGCTAGGATCAAGACCTATATGTGAAGGTGTTTCATTCGGGATCTTGTTTAGAATAGAATAATAAATAAATAAATAAAAATCTCGAATTCTGTCCCGCGGAAGAAAACAAAGTAGATTTATTGACTAAGCTACTGTCTCATGGGAAATCTGATGTCCTACAATCAAAAATAGGAATAAAATACATATGAATGAACTTAATCTTATTTATTTATATTGTTTTTTGGGAGGGGGGATTTCAGTATTCTGAAATATTCACTGTTACTCATGGGAAGATCATCTCACTCATAGCACCTATTATTATCCAATGAAATATGTTATGCCCCGCTAGTAATCCACGTTTGGTTTTCAAGGGATGGAAATCGGGAATCATATGACCATCCGTTTCTACATTCATTAGCAGAATTACTTCTTAATTCAGGCTTGGTAAATCTATGAAGTAATATACTAGAACTACACGGAGGAAATTCTCCTCAGGTTTAGCATCTCTTTCCAGACAGACTTTCTTTTTTTGTGTGTGTTTTTAAATGAACTCCAGCACATAATCGTTTTCCTCCGTGACTTAGCTATTGTAAATTATGTAGCTATCTGTAATTCTAGAAATTACTTAATCTCGGTATGCACCATTGATATCTATAGTTATTTTGCAATCACATGAGTTGCCCTTGAATTATAAGGTATTGTTAGAATGTTTCCTAGTTTTATTTTCTACGTACAGTAATAAATATTGATTCAGTCAATAAAAATAGTTCGGAGCTTCCAAAGTTTCATTCAAACTTAGGTTTGATCAAAATGAAATTAGCCTTTAATGAAGGCGTGTAAAAGCTTCTAAAATTGGAACTATAATAG
Source organism: Riptortus pedestris (assembly GCA_019009955.1). Classification (NCBI taxonomy): domain Eukaryota; kingdom Metazoa; phylum Arthropoda; class Insecta; order Hemiptera; family Alydidae; genus Riptortus; species Riptortus pedestris. The sequence goes on from CM032229.1 coordinate 140,727,345, forward strand.
ACACCTGCTCAAAATGAATGCTAAACAAAAACTGTAAATTCCAAGAATTATTATTTTGATGCAAATTCATGGCTGTATATGTCTTTCGGAAAAATTAATAGAGCTATTTTGTCATACTAAGCATGCTGCAAGTTTTTCGAAATCCACTCAGATGAATGATGAAAAATTAATAAGGGATTAGTCAAAAATTCAGTATTTGAACAAGCGCTTACTTCAAAAAATAACTTATATTATGTAATTTTGTAGTCAAAAATAAAAGTACGTTTTCTCTCTTCCTTTTTTTTAACCGGCTTTTCTTTTTTTTCTGGAGTATGTTAACAGTAATGGGGAGTCAATGAATACTTGTTTTCATTAGTTTTCATGTGAGCTGTATTGTGAATATACCAATAATACAACAAATATCTCATTATTGTAAATGGAATTTAAAAAAAAAGGAAACACTGTACAATAAACCTGTTTTTAAAGGGCTCTTGAAGTACAATATTTACATTTAATTGTGCTTTTAAATGAAAGGAGAAAAAAAAATGGAAGCAAACGGCCAAATAATTTTAGGGATGGAGAGGTTAATCAATGAATGCGACTTCAGAAATGAACGAGTTAATTACAGAAAAAATCGTCATAGTTCGAATGCAATATTAATATTTATTCTAAACAAAAATACATTAATTTTGACTATGAATGGGAAAATTTTATTATTAAAATGCATTTCTTCAAAAAGTTTTCTTATAAAAGAAAATATATAGTCACCCTGAGCCCATAAAACATCTTTATATATTTCATCTCGATTGGGCTTAATTTCTAAACCTAAGACGTGTTTTTTTTTATTTCATAGCTCGCATTTTTTTGTTTCTGTTGCAACCATATGAAATTTTCTATCCCCCAATTATATTTTAATGACATTCTTTGGAATTTTTCTTAGCCTAGAGAGCTACTCTAAGTTTCTATTCATAAACCATGGCATTTTAATGATCTCACGGTCTCTTTCAAGTCTTTTCTTTACAAGTTCAAAAGGCTTTTCTCAACTGAGAAGAAAAGAGAGATTGCATAGGCTTTCATCAGCCTTAGCAAAGATCTTCGTTCTAACCTTAGTTAGTTTATTCATGAAAAGAAAGAGGAAATCAATAAATTGTTCAAATAATGTACATTGAATCTGACTTCTCAAACACTCTGCAGAAGTTAAACTGGAATTCATTCCATACACAATAGATACTGAACAATAAAAGTATTACATGAGTATGATATGTTCCACTCATCGTTTAAAGGCTGAAAAAGAATTGTGTGTTCCCTCACACAATTGATAGCAGTAAATTAATGAGATATGCAAATAAATTTGAACGGATTCATTGGAGGTTTGTTTAAGACTGTGGGGTAAGAGCCATATCACAATTCGGTTTCATTATATTAAAACGTAAACTGATTTAAGGCGAGCACAAAGCGAATATAAGTTGATTAACGGATTACTATACTAGTAAATGTGAATCGATTCAGTTACTCAATAGTGTTAGTGTTAATGGTTATCATCTACAAGAAATAAAAAGATTAATTCATGCCAACTATCTCAATGGTTTTCGTAGAACTTTATTCTCAATATTGACATATTAACAGATTTTCCTTAAGGGAAATCGACTGTTGAGGTTGTATTCGTCTTGTTCACAATTTTCGAGAAATTTCGTCAAATATCTATCAATCCTTCCTAGTATATGACTAAAATGAGGCCCTTTCGCAATTTTAAATATATCCACACGTACATACTTGTCTGTTATCGCTCAAGTGGTCTTATATTTTTTTTTTATCGTTACCAGTCTCGATTTATAGGCGTTTCATGGAAAAATAAAGGTCGAGTTCGTAACAGCTGAAATCGGACCAAGGGGGGTGGGGTTGAGGTGAAAATTTCGAAATATCTCTGTTATTAAAAGTTGGATCGAAATATTGTATAGAACCAATCGTATTGCAAATTAAATGTACTATAAATATTTTAGTAAAATTTATTCCTTATCTTATTAGTCCAGATATTTGGATTTTTTAGTTTCTGCCTTCAGTAAGCCCGCACTCCTAATCATGTCATAAGGTACACTCTGTTATGCAGCACTTTATTTGAAGCCTAAATACCAATTTTTGTTTTCAGCAAATATTTGCTAAGTGAGGTTGAGGTAAATACGTTGGGCGTTGACGTCATTGTTTAAGATTTCACGTTCTTAACTCGTAAATGCTTATTTGTTCTACACCCTCGATATTTAACCGATTCATTCAAAGATCATAATAGTCCACGGCTAAAATCGTCCAATTAAACAGCTGTGAAGTACTGCAATATATTCCTGTAAAGGGAAGTGGATGTAGCTCAGACGAAAAGATCAAGGGGACCCCTTTAAACAAAATGATCCATGCCTGGATTGGGTCTGACGACAAACTCCATCCCTTCAGTTTTGCGTTCGACTTGATTCGTTTTAGCAGATTTCCCTTAAGGGAAATCAGCTATTGAGGTCGTACTCATGACGCGATTTTCGAAAAATTTCTTTAAATGTCCATCGATCCTCGCCCAGGAGATGACGAAAATGAGGTCTGTTCAAAGCTATATATATCTGTTAACACTCTAGCGGTCGCAATTTTTATTTAATCATCACCAAACTCGGTATTTAATCGTTTTATGTAAAAAGGAAGATCAAGTTCGTTAACGGCAGAAATCAGACTAGTAGGAGGGGAGTTTAAAGGAGGGATTTTCGAAAATTCGAAATATCTCCGTTACTGTACATCGGATCGAAACATTGTATAGAACCAATCTTATTGCAATTTAACTTTACTATAAATATTGTTATATACATTTATTCTCTATCTTGAATATTAACCGAGATATTTGCATTTTTATTAAGTGTAACGGACGAGCGATGGTTCCCGCCGAAAGCTAGTTCGGCCGTTTCCGTAACTGATCGGCACTCGTATGGAGATTTCTCTATTGTATAACTTTACGTGGGAAATCTGCTTAGTTTACGCAACCCTTGCGTGACGGACTTTTTAGCTGTCAAAACACACCCATCTAGGGCTAGCTAGCTACCTGGATAAAAAAATAGCAAACGAATGCCACGTTGACCACTTATCCTCTAATCAAAACCCGTTTGGCATGTTATAGCCCTTCCATGAGTTGTTAGCCTTAGTATTATTTAGTATTGTAGGTGTAATATACTTGGAAAATACATAGTTTATTACTCCTCAAAAATAATGTTTATATCTCCAATTACAACTACCTGTGAACATTGTAGTCTTATCCAGAAGGGCTTAAGTACCTTAAAACATTAATATAAAATGGCTTGACATATAAAGTATAAATCGCAAAAAGTATAAAACGTTGAAAATCGATCTTGATTTGTATATTTTACTAAGTATTATCTTATTGAACCTAATATCAAGTTATCATGATCTGTCTACAAAAGATTCGTTTTACACTTTAAACTAATCAATCATCAGGACTATTAGCAGTCAATACCTGTAACTGTCACTGTTCAACCTTCAGGCGTCGAGTTTTAACAAGGTTATGCAATGCGTACTAGTAGGATTTCCCCCTGGACAGAAGGATTAGCAATAGGAAAGAAAGAGGATAGTCGGAGTCTAGGTTGGATTTCTCTATGATTATCGTATTTCAAGGTAGCGGTCACGACAAGGACGTACAAATCATCCGACTACAAGGACAGTCATCATGCACTTACAAAGAGTCAACGAACTACTTCGGAAATGTTAACCAAACGTAGAGTTTGTTTTCCAGTAGTGATAACGTACCAAAAAATATTACCACCATGACTTTCCTAAATTCAAAATTAGCTAATTTTAGCAACCATTGTATTTTTTTTTTTAGACATATCTTTCCCTGAACTTACAATTAGTAACATGGAACAAATTCGAACTACGTCCTTGAGGGATAACACACTTTTCAGCACATTTACCACAGGCGAACAAAAAAAACTTAATATGAACTTTAAACTTTGTCGTTATTATAATAACGTAATGTAGTGTTGAATTACATATTTAGCACTTTTCCAATTAGAGGGAATATTAAGTCAAGCTATGAAAATTCTACTAATTTTTGCTCTATTACGTCAGCATACAGGAAACTACTACAGCAAAATATTAATGTGTTTTCGTAAAATTTGGTTAATTTATTCATTTAAATACAATTTTAAAAATGTTAAATTAAAGTATAATAAAGCTTATTTTGTGCAATTATTGTTTTTGCTGCCATTACAGGCTTGTAAAAAGTACATATCATACGAAACTGAGAAGGAAGTAGGTGGGGGGGGGGGAGAGAGTTTATAGGAATGTGAAAAAAAAATATTATAGGTTTTATTTCGTTTCCCTTAAAAAGATCTACATACGATATATAACATTTTTTATTGCAATGCATTGGTACGGATGTCACTTTCAAATGAAATAATTATAAATAAAGTGTGGCGATACATTTTGTATATTTAACTTAATAAGAATACAGGGAAGTCATGTCGTCAGATCTCTTTGGAGAGAAATATAAATATTTCTTGGTACTCCCGTGGATTTATATTTTCGTTTTTGTTCAAAATATGCATTGTCTGTGCATTCGAAAGCTGAATAAAATATGTTAAAATATTATTTACTACAGCAAGTCGTTCATTAATCCACAAATTCCTACTCCATTTCTTTTTAATTGAACACATTTTGCACTAGGTTCGTAAAATCCCAAAACATAGATTTCCAGGATGAAGAAGTAAAATGAATCCATAAATCGTTTAATTCCAACTTAGTGACTTTGAATTGCGTATTTAGTAGGGAACAGTGAAAGTAATAAGTTGAATGAACAGAAAATGAAGCGTGATGCGAGAATGATTGCCAGTAATCATAATCAATCAACCAAAAACGAGAAAGAAATGGCTTGAGTAATCACAAACAAAAATGAAGACATGCGGTGAGAAGATAATAGAGTCGGAACTGGATTTTTTTTTTCAAGTTCTTCGAAATATGTTGAAGATGAGATTCCTTTTTGATAGCGTAGAATCACCTGATTCATAGCCGGTTTCAAACTTGTTTGTTATCATTATCAACTACGTCTTCCTCCGGTTTACATTCAAATCTATTTGAACTGTAACTTGGTAAACGATTATAAAGAAAATGATTAATTTACAAAAGAAAAAAAGAAACCTTTCAATAATTTTTGTTAAATTCCTACTATTGCCCGATAGTCCAACTACAGATTCCCACAAGTACCTCTTCAAACCATTTCCTGTATTTTCTCGTCTCACCTGGTATACTTAACATTGTATTGTAAACCTAGTTTGGAGCCGTTCTATCACCTTCAACACAGTCAAGGATGATATTAGATATTCCGTACTATTTAAATAGTTCGGCGGTCCTTTTTTTTCCTTCAGCTTTGCCACCATAAACGACAGCAAACATAAACCTTAAGGCATTGCTCTCCTGATGGCTCTGGTTTTTTTATAGGTGTGAGTTCACGTTTCGCTCACATTTATTACTTCGATGACAATTTCCTTAATTTGCACCTTTAATGTTTGAAGAAAATTTTAAAAGTTAGATAGATTACTTCTCCTGGTAGAAAGGCATCCGTCACTGACCCCTCCAATCAATCCGTTTCTATGTTAATAATTAAGTTGTCCATAAAGGTTAGGATCAAGAGAGAACGTATCTAGTCTTTGAATAATAAAAACATTAAGGATAGGAAAATAAAATTAAGTATAAATCCCGGAGGAAGAGTCTATACCTTGCAGCCTGATTGCTCATTATCATTCATTCCTGCGTGTCCAGGCATCCACAGAATACTAACTTCTACCATTGTTATTTTTGTGGAGGGGATCGATCCACGGTACTCCACTCGACCATCTTGGTTGCTAAGTATTCTGCTTGTAACTCGGAAAAAGACACTTCACTGGCTTCCAAATGTTGGACTACGGGTTCTTCGCGATTTCTACGATAATCAAGTCACAAATTATATTGATTAGGATAATAACAAATATTCGGAATCCAAGTGTAAAAAATCTATTTTTTTGTTGCTTTGGGATCTCAAAAAAAAAAAAAATTTCAGTCAGGCCTATGCAAAAGGAGTTGTACCACAAATTAATTTCAAAACATTTAAGAAAAATATAAAGCATTTCTAAAAAATTGTACAACTACGAATTATAATGAATATTTTTTATTAATAAATACGCAAAGATTTAAAAATGGATGCTGGCAAATATTAACTACCATTTACATCACAATGCTGTGTGATTGGTCTCCTCAGAGTCCATTCTTGATTATAATTTCCCAGATGCAATGCATAACAATAAGGAATATCCACGAGTTGTAATTAAATTCTGATAGTTCTGATGTAAAACGAGAACGTGCGTTGTGTATGTTTAAATTATGTGAGCTGAACAGCTATTGTATGGAGCATTAACATCACTATCCGTGCAGTATTCTGTATAAAATTACTGCTTCTGAATACAAATGACCTTTATCACATTCATTACTGGATCCTTTGCAAAAATACATTTATTCTCTGGTTTGACGTGCTTAATGGTTCAACCAAAACAATTTTGACTAAAGTTTTATTTTCTTTGAATTACATGTAATTTTTATTTAAATAAGCTCATGATATAATTGGTTTTCCAATTCATCTAGATGGTAATGTATGCCTTCCGCTACTTGTAGTAACTTAACCTGTGAAAGAAGTGCGATGCACTACAGAATTAATGTAACTGTTAATGTATGGTTCACCTTATGCAAAAACCAAAATAAAACACTGTAATCTTGTTTTCCTAAAAAAAAAGCCATGCCCAATTGATTCTCTTTTAGTTTTCTTGCTGCGGATTTGATTATTCTAAATAGTGTTGTAATAGGATAATTGTTGTAATAATGGCGATTCATAACTGATTTTATAACAACTTGGTGTACTGGAATTTGTCAGGAACCTCAAGAATGTTTTAAGTATTTTTTTGTCGGCTACCAAATTGTATTTTCTTGGTTATATCTAAGGGAGAGCATAAATATGGTTATTCGAATTTCAAGAAACCACCTACAACTGATATAGCTCAGGGCTGATTTTCATATAAAAATCAAGATTGGTTATCTACAATATACCTGGTATTTTAAGACAGGTTAGCACTGTGGGCTATACTATCAATGAATATTAGAATCTCCTTTTAAACTCTAACAATTATCATGGATTCCAATTATGTTTTTTCATTACTTCATTTACTCACCTTTCTTTCTGCCTGCAAATATTGTAACCCCAATTTATATGTTTTCACAGTTACCTAAAGATTTACATTAGTTACTTATTTTTAACACTACACAGCATCTTCTGTCAAGTCACTAGTTGTACGTGGATCTACATTACCTGGAGAATAGTTTCCTTCAAGAAACTCATAAGCTTTTTTGTGTCATCTTCGTCGTATCCAAGGAGTTCATTTAACCTTGAATTATGGTTCATCGCTTTTCTTGGGCAATAATATTTTTCTCAAGACAGAAAAAGGTATGAAACGGTTAGGTAAACCTTACAGTTGTCGCAGGAGGGTGGAAAGAGGCTTTTCGATTGGTAACTATGGGTTATTTGGTGTGTCCAATTCGAATACGAGTAAGAGGGTAAGAACCTCGTATTTTTTAGATTCTTCCCAATAGATGAGATTATTCTAGATAAAAATGCCGAGAGATTTGAAATTTCAAAAGACATTACATATTAATTAGTTGATATGACAAGAGTTACCAAATGCATTTTTCAGCGTTATAAGATCCTTTGTGAAACAATCTAACTGACGGTTGTTCTCTGTTGGTCGATTTTTAATCCGTATATGATACATTTATATAAATATAAATATTCAAAAGAAATTATAATACTTTTACAATCACTATATGCCAAAATGCTTCAAGAAATCTTTACTACTTTATCTTTACTACTAAGTTTCTACAGTACTCATTTATATTTAATTTCCAAACTTCAAAAGAAATCCAGCTTCATTAGAAAAAAATATTTATTTTTTTATGTAAATTAATTCAGAACAACTTATATTTAAAAAATATTCAGTAATTTATTCAATAATGAATTCTTGCTATGAAAATTCAAATTGAAAAGAAACTTGAAAAACAAGTTACGTTTAGCAGTAGGGAAAGTATTGTGTTGGAGGAAGGAAGGGCGAGTATTTATTGCCAAAGTTTGAAGTAACTCCCCAAGTGCTATCCAATTTTCCCTATCCTTGTTTGACTAAAGACCAATATGGCCTCTTTAAGCCCCAGTGAAAATTCTAACCCAACCATATCGATACTGTTCGTATCGAACTTCCTAATAAAATATGCATAATTTCAGGGTACGTAAGTTATGGTTAAAACTCTTATATTCTCGTAATAGTGTTTCCCGTGAGCTACACCATGAAATCGGTATTATTTTTTATCTCATTACAATCGATTACTTGTGCTTACTACCACAATCGCTGTTGTTGATAAGCTCTTTCAAAATAAAAGGTTTTGAAATTCAAATATTTAGAGATAGATAATATTCAGAGGGTATAAAAATTAACATTGTTTCCTCGTCTAAAATTTTCGTTTAATATAATGAAGTAAAGTAACAAGGTGGAGAATTTCGATGCACAGCATTTATCGCTAGAGATAACCTAGCATTAAAAAAAAAAGCTAATATTGACACCACACGATTTACTCGTTCTCTTATTAAACTAAATAGACAAAATGTCTCGATGCACTTCATTTAAGATTATTTCATGTGTGATAAGCATAAGATCAATTACAATTTCAGATCAAAATTCATAGATCTTTTTATGATATGTTTGTTTATCAATGAAGGTTATATACTAATCCCCTGTAGCAGTAGTAGGTTAGAGAGATATTTTCAATTTTTTTATTTTCGGCCTACTCTAAACCCCTCCCCACACTTGTCGATTTAGATTACAACTATCATTTCTTACTACAAAATATGAAATTTCATAATTCTAAGACTATATTTACGTCCATACATACATACATACACAGATACATTAGTCACGTCGATATAAGACAAAATGGATTCAGGGAGAGGTAGTAGGAAATTTGCTTTTGTTTACTTACCCTTTGCGTGACGGTCTTTAGTATTCATAATCACTAAAACCCTTGTCTTTCTTAAATGTTATAAAGCCTCTCAAGATGAGTAAACTATCCCTGCTTAGATATGGTATAATCAATAATCAACAGTTGTCTCAGTCTGACAAGGAGTGTTCGGATTCCATTAGCCTGATTGGAATTTCAGGAATATTGTGGCGTGCTCTAGAGGAATTAGTCGGACAAGTACCTATCCATTATATATCAGTAGATTTCCCTCGAGTCTTAGCGAAGGTATTTATTTTTAACAAGATTGGTTACATAATATTTTTACGAACTGGCGTATAATAATTCTGATATTTCCTACTTTTCTTAAGGGAAACGAACTATCGGAATTGTACTCAACACTCAATTTTCGAAAAAATATCATTAAATATGCATCAGCAAAACCAAAGAGAAGACAAAAATGGGGTCCGTTTAAATTTATATAACATGTATTAAAACTGATTCTCTGTTGAGATACCCCGAAGTCTCAACATCATGACTACAAAACTTTGTTAGAAAATACCATGGCATGATCAATATCAGAAGACCTGTATAACCAAGTATATATTTTGCCTCTCCACTTATCACCAGAAATTATGTTTGCGGACCCGAATTGACTTCAGAATTATCCCCTCCTCCATATTGTTCAAAATATATTAGAATGGTAAATTGATTTTTAAATACTATTACACCTTTCTATACTTATGTTGTAATTGTTTTTCCTTTCGGGCAGTTGCAAATTTTACTCATTGCAAACTTACTCAATTTGAACAATTGTTCCCCATTTAATCTTCATTTAATATTCACAGTACTGTTAAATTTTATTTTGTTTGTTCAATTTTGTATGTATAAATTACCCAATTACAACTTATTCATTACAATTAATTCATTATTACAATTAAAAATACGATTTAATTCATTAAAAAAAAATAGGAGTGCTGTGGATAGGAAAGATATTTTATTTATGTTGAGCCTCTAGTGTATAAATTATGGAAATATGCCTTTTATGCATTCCGGGGTTAAGGGCTTCATATTTTTTTTGTACCAGCCTAATTGCATATCTCAATCCAATTTGAGGTAACAAGGTCATTATATCAAAGGTTGCAACCTATTTTTGGCCTTGTTAATTCTGCATTGGGGGGGGGTACGAATATTAGATATCTTCAACTATCTGCTACCGATTTATATTATTAAATACCCACAAAAAGAATTCAGTACAGTCATCAGCCTTCTGTTTCCCAGTGCCACAGGCAAAATTTACAGACGGGAATTGGGTTTTCATTAGATTATTTCCATCTAACTCCGTCAGGCGTGCGTAAGATAAACAAATTACCATACCACGCTGACGACGTCACCCTACATTCTATTTTCTAGTTATCCCCTAATTAGAAGCTATGTAAACATGACTTGAAAGGTTAGCTGAAACATCAGATTCTCACTGATGCAGTTGCCTTAAGTGGAACTCATATGAATAGAAGAAAGGTTTAACTAAAGACTATAAACTAAAGAGTGAAAAAAACTCGGGTAATATCAGTGTTAGAAAACAATATATAAACATAACTACTGTGGAATGTTACATCTCTAATATTAGTTATACTACAGACTTAATAGCAGAGATGTTTTTTTTTTTTTTTTTTTTTTTTTTTTTTTTTTTTTTTTTTAAATTTATTCTTTCTATCTTTTATCTATTCTCTTAACTCTCGCCTTCCTCTATTTAGAGAACTCTTACTATTTAATCTTAAAATAGCCCTATTATATGATAAAACCCTATTGCTAGTACAAGATGAATAGTTCGAGGGGTCTATTAAAACTGAAAATAAAACAAAACCACAACTTTTCGGTTAATATATGAGTAAAAGGGGGAAAAATACTAAGAACCAAATTTGAAGTAAATTAAATTTCTGTTATGATTGATTATATAACTCTTTGCGATTCGTCTTATAATAAATGAGATAATACAAATCTTGTATCCCTCTCAGTGAACCTCCCCCCTCCTCCTAGTCCGATTTCAGCCGTTAACTGCTATTTTGTTTTACTTGAAACACTTACATAAATACCGAGATAATAATGACCAAAACAAATTTTGACTGCTAGAGCGTTAACTGATGTTTGTATTAAATACTCACTGGCTTATAAATAATTGTAATGCAAATATTATGTATAATATTCCCCTAAGTGAAAGACAATCTTCCCCAGAAGAAAAGGCTTTTGCATAACCATAAACCATTATTGGATCCAATCAGCTAGCTGGTTGTCAGGAAGAAGAGGGAAAAGCTCCGGGCATTTCATTATCTGGGTTGATCTGATTGGAATGGTTCGCCATAAAAGACGTCTACAAACAGTCCAATTAAGGAAAAGTCACGTTCAAATCCCATTTATTTCCCGTCTCAGCTATATTCCTCTAATAAACGAAAAACTCGCTACTTGCAATAATATAAATGAAATCCCCAATCAAAATTGACGTTTCATTGTTCTAATCATCAAAACAGGAAGTTAACTAACAAATGCTTAATATACCAAACAAAACCGAAGGGAATTCTTATAAAAAAGAAATAAGCTAAAGAGGCTTGTCTCAAGAAAGATGTTGTATTATCATTTCTTCAAAATGTTTATTACAAAACGTCGATTGACAAGTTCCAGTGTTAAAGGAACGGTCACAACCAATAACCCTGAAAATCGAATGTTACTTAGCTTATTCACAATTAAACAAAAATTAATAACTCAATGAAATGAATGAGACTAAATATTTATCGCTCAATATAGGAAGCCCCCACCGAAAACTAACACACATTTTTCTCTCCAAAAAGAAAGTAAGAGGAACGTTGAAGTGGCTATACATAGCGATCAAGAGTAACAATTTACTTACAAATGCATGACAAATTTTTCAAAATTGGTTTCAACCCGTTACAAAATTATTAAGACTCGTAGGCAGAGGGATGGCCGATAAAGAAAATAAGGAGATGAATGAACAATATCCATAAAAACATTTGGCTTCCAAAACATATGCGTGTAAATTTTGTGATATTTCTGAGGTTTTTTTCTCTTCGTTGTATGCTAATCTGTTCTGAAAAAATGAGATCATTACGGAAGTATAATTAATTAACCAAAATGGTAAGTTTTATTTCAAATTCTCCTTTACAAAAATATTAAACAGTATTTTCTTATAGAGTGGTTCAAAAAACCGTATTAAGTAGAGTCTCCTTCTTTTTCGTTTCTAAATTTCCCACAATAAGAAGTTATGAGTAAATCGCCGGTGTTGCGGAACTCATTTAAATAAATAAGAATAAAAACAATTATACATATAATTTTGATATTTAAAAAAATTAAGTCAATCAAAATATTAGAAGGGAAAATGTCAGTGCTTGCAGTTCAAAGTTTTCAGGCTTTGAATGCCATTGAGTGGGGGTGCTTGATGAGAAGAGTAAGTATTTTCTGTTCAGAAGACCACTTCCAACTGAGTAATATTGAAGATTAAAGGACTTGAGGTAGAAAACTTCAGAGGGCTTACTTTTTGAAAAACAGGGAATAGTAAACTATGGGAGTGTACATTTCAAACAATGAAATTTGTTGAATTGAATTTTAATTTAGAATGAGAGTCGATCATTTTCAACTATATCCCATTAGGCATATACAGCATATATATTCATGCACAGTTAAGTTTTCGAAATAGGATCAGAACTACTATTATAAAGATAGCATTAAAAAATTGAATAAATTTATTCCTAATTTTATGTTAAGCCAAACAAAGTAAACCCTGAACCTAGAAATATGCTACACTAATAAAAACTTTGAATCGATAATAAAGTATCTTATTACTTCAAAAGAGTCAGACTAATAAAGTGGGGTCAAGGACTAATAAAGTCCTCTTTCGCAGTTTGCCCATAAAAAGAGCGATAAAGCCTAATACTAAACTATAAATTATGTAATATGGTAGGGCTGCTGAGAAGTCAACAATGCATTTGATGTTTAATAAGTTTTGGGTGATTTCCTTTAAGTTCGTAACCACGAATCGATTTTTTTGTTTCTTCAAATGTCCACCGATCCTTCTTAGTGGACCAAAAAATCGCGTTACGTTTACATTTATATATACCATCTGTCGACTCTCTAACTGGCAGGATAACGTTGCAAATCATTAATAATTCATTTCTTCATATGTATAAAATAAAAAAAAGTTGTAGAATCTTTCTTGTGATTATAGCTATTTCCTACAATTTTGATTCTACATATTTTTTGCTGTACGTTTATTAAATAATAAATAGTTATTTGTATATGCACTGGATGTTATGAGTGTTAAAACGACGCACATCTGACAACATCGAATATCTTTGCCGCTTGTGAGAAATCTGCTTAGGAACCTAGTAATCCTGCGAGACAGTTCTTTTTTTTTTTTAAAGATTAATTTGTATTCAAAGATAATTTTGAACCTCTCAGAGTGAGATCTGCTTTTAATGCCCTTGAGCCATTTTGTGTCTTAATCGTAGAACAGTCCTGATGTTGTCTGGTTTTCAAAGAAACAGGGATCAGCCATTGCAACAGAAATTAGTCATCTAGTTTTTCTAGAAATTTATTTCAACACATATAGGGAGAAAGCTGGGTCAATCTAATAATTTAAGTGATTAATCTTGTCTAACTAATTATCACCTGATTAAGTATGACCTAATGAATAAATAATAGGTTTTGAAGGTATTTTCAACATTTTCATAACGAACGTTGAGAGTTCCATTTCTTGTAACAACGGCCTAACTATTTGAAAAATTCATTATAAACAATTTGGTTTAAAAATAAACGTCCTCATTTTGTAATTGGTTCTAGTGGCTCAAATATAACACATCCCGAATGAGTGAGCCAAGCAGATTTCCTACGTACTGGACACGCTAGGTCATCTAACATATATGTTCTCTATTTTTCCTGTCCCTAAGTAAACAGGACTCGAAATATAAGCTGAGGATGAGCTGTGGGAGATGAAGAGTGGGAATTTAAAAAATATCTCTGATAATAATCAAATTAGATCAAAAATGTATAAAAAAAAAAATTATAGAGACTAAATATGGAACACGCTTAGTTATGTTACATTTTTTCGATCCTACTCTTAATAACACCGATATTTTATTTTTTTTATTTTACTCTCACTCTAAATCCCTCCCCTTCTCCTTCTTCAATTATAACAATACGTCGCGTTTAAGCTTGAAATAAGACAACTTCTGACATATTGACTTAAACCTAATGTGAACGAGTAACAGTGAAAGTTTATTGGTGGGCGCAAACGAAATAATTAAAAAAAATGCTAAAAAAAAAAGTATTACAGGCACTTACAGTTTTCAATAACATTGCTATACATCATATTTGTCGATCCAACTTTTAATAACAGAGATATATCGAATAATTGTTTTTCCTCTTCTCCTGGTTGGATTTCAGTCTTTACCTCATGATCTTTCTTATTACTTTCAACACTTAAATAGAATTAGAAAATTAAGACCACTAGAGTTCATTTAAAATTATTAAATTCTAATTTTAATTAAATTAACTCTAAATGTTATATACATTTATTCTCAATCTTAAATATTAACTGGGATATAAAGATTTTTTAGTTTTCAACCCTCAGCACACCCCCACTCTTATATATATCACACAAACGTTACTCCGTTATGTAATCAACCATTTCATTCGAAGCTTAAATACTAAATATTGTTTTCAAGAGACCTTTATTGTGCAAATTTGTTTAGTGATGACTTCATCAATTAAGATCTTACGTTCTTTTCTCGAAAATGTTTATTTGATCCATACGATACTCGATATTTAACTGTTCCGTCAAGACCATATAGTTTTTATATGGTGGGCTGAATTCGAACCTGGAATAGTGGGGGTTAAGAAGGGAGGGGGGAGGGTTATTCGAAAATTCACATATATATCTGTTATAGTGAGTGGGATCGCAGAATGTTATAGAACCAATCATATTAAGCTACTGATAGTCTATAATTGTTGTTCTATACATTTTTTTCGTAACTCAAGTATTGAGCGTACATTCCTGTTTTCAGCCTTAAGTAACCCCCCCCCCCCTCATTTTACTCATCGATTTTTATATACAAATAGAGAATATGTCGTGAGATGAGATCACACGTGGGTTATACCAGAACGTTGAAAATCTGCTTAGTTTACGCAGCCTTTGCGTGGCAAACTTTAGTTATTTCTTCATCTGCTAGGTAAGATCGATAGACTTTTGAAGAATTTTTTCGATAATCCCATAAGGGAATATGCTAAAAATTGATGTAAAAAGAAGAGTGTAAGAGCCGAGAGGGAACCGTCTTGACGCTGGATGTTATTTTAGGCATCAAATAGCAGGAGGTAGAGATGTAAACACATGCTCTTCAGTCGAGTCCGCTCCGCGTTCGGTATAGCTGCCTTGCCCGCTATAATGTGACGTCAAAAAAAACCTCTATGTCTATGAGATATCTCCTAGCAGTTTCCACTATCAGACAGACCTTGGGGAGCTTGCCAACAGGCTCGTAAATATCAACACAGGTATTCTTGTTAAGGTAGGATAATTACTCCAAACTATCAAGGCGAGTGTATTTCCTCAAGAGATTACATATTTATTGTCTATAATTATAATATGGAAATCTAATCGAGCTGAACTGAACTGCTCACTCATCTATTTCTGTCTTGTATACGTATTAGGATATTCCCATTAAGCAAAATCAGCTGTTGAGGTGTGTGCATGTAACGGGCTTTTTCAAAACTTTCTTCCAATGTCCAGCGATCCTTTCTATCAGATAACAAAAACGAGAGCAGATCAAGTTTATATAGATATTTATAAACATATGTTAGCCTTTTAACGTAGAAAAGCTCAAATTGGATCTTTAACTTAGATCTAGAACTCATTATTTCAACAAATAGCCAAAGATGGTTCTGTTGACGTGCTGAATCGGACTCGTTGAAGGGGCCTTTTTAAAAGGTAAAACTATAAAATCGAATATATTTTGTATATTATGTGTCCCATCGAAAACGTCGTATTACCGACTTATTTCTAACATACAATTTATCGTAGTTAATTATATGTATGGGTGTTGAGGTTTCAGCGTATCTATACTACTACTCCTGCGACTTTCTAATCCGTATCGTTAAACATCTCATCTCTAACATAAGTATGTTATGTCTTGTACCATCGTATTCTTACAAAGACAAAAATATAAAATGGAATGTTTCTCCAAATGAATGCCTGAAACAAAATGCCAACAGGAATTCCTAATAAATCACTGATAGAATCAAAGCTCCTCTTTAAATACATCAAAAGGAAACATCAAAGGACTCTCGTTCGTAAAACTCCGTCAGAAAAAAATTAATTCAAAACAGTACGCTTCACGGGATAGCACAATTGGGAAAGAATGTATTTATTATTGTTTTATGAATATTAACGTCCATTCTATGGAACTGCAAGTCGCATTGTAGGCATTTTGGAACTAAGGATTATATTTAACTATAACCTAAATCTTTATAAATGCCAATAAATCATTTCATCTTGTTACTATATTAGCAACATTCATGCAAATTGCTAGCATGTTATATGACAAGCGCGCTACATTATGCTATATGAATTTCAAGTTAACACCCCAATTTGCAGTAATATTGCAGTACCTGAACAAGGAACAACATCAACGGGTGTCTGTACAATAAATGGGCTACATAAAGCTTAATAAATATAGGTGAGCATATCTCGAGGTACGAGTAGCAGACCCTAGGCCTTGCTAGAATCGAGTTCTTAGACATATTACTTATATATATATATATATATATATATATATATATATATATATATTAGCTCAGATACCCGGCTTCGCCCGGGAATAGATTTGAGGCTGAATGGTGATGGTATTTTTTTGGCAAGGCTTTACTTTGCACAATATTTTGGCATTTACCCGTCCCAGACGTATTAATTTTATTATTAACATATACCCGTTGTTGGCATTTGTTAATAATAAAATTAATTTTTTATGTAAGTCTTCACTGTCCTCCAAATTGTCATATTTCCCGTCTCCTGTGCATTATGCATAGATTTCAGTTATTAAGGACAAAATATTAACATAGATTTGAATTAATTTTACCAGGTGAGGTACCGCTAAGTTCAAATTGGAATGAATTGTTGAGCATTTCAATATTTCTACGCAAATTACTTGCTCCACACATTGTTCCTGGAGAAATGTATAAAACAAAAGTTAATCTAAATAACAAAGTAAACAACTTTTGTTATGTGCATGTTTGTCGAAAAACAAATAGACAATGAAATATCGCGAATTTTTATTTCAGGCCTCCCTTATAACCCCCACTCCCGTTCTAACATAAAAATTTTAATATAGCTTATAATTATGGAAGAATTAATGCTAATTGGCATACCAAGTTTTTTTAAGTTAGGTTTAATCGTTAGCGCCCAATGAAATAGTTGACTCCCGCTTTAGTTTATAGTGTATATCTCGTGTATACTTTGTTAAAAGACAAAAATGAATACGACAAAAGTTACTCTAAATAACAAAATGAACAACTTTTGTAATGTTCATATTTGCCGGAAAACCAATAGGAAACGAAATATCGCTATTTTTAATTTCTGGCTTCCCTTATAACCCCCACTCCTGTCCCTAGAAATGTTGGTATGGCTTGTTATAATGAAAGCGTTAGTACTAATGCATATACCGAGTTTTATTTATTTCGGTTGGGTCTTTTGTTCCAAATAAAATTGTTCACTTCCGCTATAGGTTTTAGCGTATATCTCGTTTATAATTCGGTATACGAAAAAAGTGTATATAACAAAAGTTACTCTAAATAACAAAATAAACAACTTTTGTTATGTTCATATTTGCCGAAAAACCAATAGGAAACGAAATATCACTATTTTTAATTTCTGGATTCCCTTGTAACCCCCACTCCTGTTCGTCTCAGAGGATATTAGTATAGCCTAAAGTCTAAGTTGGGTTAGTAGTAATATACATACCAAGTTTCATAAAATTCGGTTTAGCCGTTTATGCGTGAAAAGGTAACAAACAAACAAATAAACAAACAAACAGACACCAAAGAAACAAAATGCAGTTATGGTGTCTATGACATGTGAAACGAAAAGTTATCGTGAAATTTCGCGAAAAAAATCAATGTACAGACAGAGGTTACAATTTTATATATATACTAGCTAAGGTACCCGGCTTCGCTCGGGAATTGATTTGAGGCTTCAGCCAACATTCATGTTGATGGTATTTTTTTGGCAAGGATTTACTTTGCACAATATTTTGACATTTACCCATCCCAGTGTTTAGGGTTAATACCTGTCGTTGGCATTTGTTAATAATGAAATTAATTTTTTATGTAAGTCTTCACTGTCCTCCAAATTGTCATATTTCCCGTCAGAATATTAACATAGATTTGAGTTAATTTTTCCAGGTGAGATACCACATAGTTCAAATTGGAATGAATTGTTGAGCATATCAATATTTCTACGCAAATTACTTGTTCCACACATAGTTCCTAGAGAAATGTATAAAACAAAAGTTAATCTAAATAACAAAGTAAACAACTTTTGTTATGTGCTTGTTTGCCGAAAAACAAATAGACAATGAAATATCGCGAATTTTTATTTCAGGCCTCCCTTATAACCCCCCCCCCCTCCCGTTCGAACCTAAAAATAATATAACTTATAATCATGGAAGAATTAATGCTAATTGACATACCGAGTTTTGTTAAGTTCGGTTCAGCCGTTAGTGCCCAATAAAATTGTTGGCTCCCGCTAAAGTTTTACTGTGAATTGTAGTAGGCTTGTCCTATTTGTCCGTCTAAATAAGTGTATAAAGACGAATGCCTAAACTACCATGGGTAACAAATAATAAAGTGGAGAGTTGATGGAAAATTAAAAAATGCAAATATCTCGTTTAATATTCGAAATATAGAGAAGGTTTATTGAAAGAAAATTGAAGAAAAATGAACATTTTTCCAGATATTTTGAATTTTCAACCCTCTCCCTTTCTATACCCCCCCCCCTATCAATTTCAAGCGTAACGAACTTCGATTTTGGTAATGATCAAACAAATAATTACAAACGCTAGACCGGTAACAGACAAGTATGTATGTGTGTGTGTATATATATATATATATATATATATATATATATATAATATTCGTCATTTCCTAGATAGTATTAATGTACATTTGAAGAAATATTTCGAAAATCGCCTCATGGGTACAACCGTAATATCTGATTTCCCTTAAGGGGGATAGAAGAGATGACATTTTTTAATAGCATGTTCCTCTCCTTCGGATCCTTCTCTTTTTGCTCAGGAATTTAATTTTTTTTCTTCTTTTTGTTCCACATTTCCGTTACACCACAAGGGTCAATGAATACGGACTGCTATGTACTGCCATTTTTGCCAAACTACGATGACTAGGTTATCGGTTCAGTAAGGTAATTCAAGGACTCATTCAACAGCATGAAACCGAATTCGTCTTGCAAGTGACAAGATTGTATCTCTCACCACTCGCCTTCAGAAAGGGGCCCGAATCCACAATGAAACTGCAGACATGGATTATCTTAAGTCAGACATGGATATTCGGCCAACTTCTATATTT
The DNA here is from genome assembly GCA_019009955.1 of Riptortus pedestris. Taxonomy (NCBI): domain Eukaryota; kingdom Metazoa; phylum Arthropoda; class Insecta; order Hemiptera; family Alydidae; genus Riptortus; species Riptortus pedestris. The sequence continues at coordinate 140,747,025 of CM032229.1, forward strand.
GCCCGTTATTAATACATCGAGCGGTGTGCCTCAAGGAAGTGTTTCCGTTAATTAATGATATTCCCACGACATCGTTTCATACCGTTTATTCTCTGATATACTTACGTCAAAAAAAAAAATACAATTCCCTTGACATGAATAAGATATAATACATAAGGAAATAATTGAAAACCTTGTAAATAAAAACATTGAAAGCGGTCTAATTTGAATACCCAACGCAATTATTGCCGAATCTCATAAGCCCATCTCAATGAGTTGCCTTTATGCCAACATTTTCCACCTTGATAGCCCAATTGATAGTCTACAGAGTAAACCATTCCGTATACTTGTTCATAGTAAACTGTTTTTATAGAATAAAGAAAAAGTCCGTCAAGTAGGTGCTGCTTAGACTGAGCAGATTTCCCGAGTGATAGAATATGACATGCTGCTAATCTCACTTATTATTGTCTATTTCATTCGAAGTAAGAAACTGATATAAACAGGAATTAAAATGTTAGCTGGACATGACATAATTTTTGACTGAGGTACTGAAAGCTGTCCGGATGAGTAACAGTGGTTTTTTACAAAAGGCTGAAACCAAAAACAAAATACAAATAACTCGGCTAATAATCGAATTAGAGAAAACATGTATAGAACTAATAAAAAATAGTTGTACAAAACTAAAATTCCAACAAGATGGGTTATATGAATTGAGCTTTCCATGGCACACAGTTAGATAGCAAGCGTGGAGTTGATCAAATAAAAATCATCTGTTAAAATCTTAAATGATAACGTCACACCGAAAATATTTCCTCTCTCTCACACACACGCTTGTGTGTATGAATGTATATGCAAATATATATATATATATATATATATATATATATATATACCCCCACACACTTTTCGAAAGTCACATCATCAGCTCCACTTCAATAGTTCCGTCCCCTTATGATAAACATATCCTAAAAGCAAATCACTCGGATGCAGCATAATCAGAGTAGGATTAACATATGTAATCCTGCAATAATTATCCCTCATACATACACAAAGGCCAGACTGTTTGAATTCTCACTGGAATTCACATGCAATTCCAGGTCACTGGAATGACACCATAAGGATATCACCTCAAATTACCTTCGATACAGCGTTTCTCCAATAATGAAAAACCAGTGTGCAGAATGATTGGTTTTTAAGCCGGGTATACATGAGATTTAGCAGGAAATGGGGGGGGGGCACGAACAACTTCATTATACGTGTAAGAACATTAAGTAGATGCAGAAAAAATAATTACAACATATTTCTTAGGAATTCTAAAATAAGGGAAGGCTGTCCGACGATGCCCGCTCCCTAAAAGACCTAATAAACTTTTCATTAATATGGATATTGGTTTGTGCAAGTCTGAGTGTGCGCGCACACCAGAGATGAAGTACGGAAATCCCAAAGAAACTCAGAAGAAATATGCAACGCTATTCCTAAGCGACGTAGGCCGGTCCTCAGGCTAGAAGAATCTAAGATGGAAGATGACCACTTAAAGCTAATAGTCTCAAGAGAATTGCAAAAACCATATCAAATAACGCGAAACCCACCTAGAACGTAGCCAGAGAATATGAAGACTAGGATGATAGTCTGCGGTAAGCAGATTTCCATGCGTAGGAATGATAAGCAGATAATCTACATTTCTCCCTTAATAAGTCTTGAAACATAAGTCTAGTTTACTGAAAATTTAAAAAGTAGTTAAAAATGTACAGATCAACAATTTTAAAGCATACACTTATTCAAAAAATTTGGTTATATCGAAAACTGTTATATAACGAAAGATGTTGAAGAAGAGGATGCTTTATTTACATATGTCCGGCATACCTTACTAATTTTACAACTTCCATCATCCATAGAAAGATATATCGAATGTTCCCCTAAAATACATATACTAATGACTATTGACGAACTACTTGTCTAATTTGTCTTGGATTAATCTAATGAATGAGCTCTATTATAAACGAGACCCTCATTATATAAGGTCTACTCCTTGCTATAAAGAAATTCCTTCTAAGCAATAAATAAATATAATAAAAAAAATATATTATAAACGAGATAGTTTTTCTAAATGAATAACTATACTTATTGATACATATATGTGGCCTCAAAGAAGGCCCCAAGCTGCTACCAGAGTATCAATGATACTCTTTGAATAATATTGAATACAGATTTCATTTTAAAAAAAGAAACACATACTCACACAGAGTTATTTGCTACATATATTTGATGCATATCTAATGCCAATTCGTTTATTTTGTTCTTCTTATTTTTATTTTAGGGTCTGGTGAAAACCTCCATGACTAACAGGAAGAGCAGCTACACTGTAGTTAGCATCCAAGAATCGGACACCGAGAGAGTCATAGACTTTCTTAAACGCTTCTTCTTCAGAGACGAACCGCTTAACTTATGCATAGACCTGCTCAATGGAGGGGACACCTGCGAGGAGCTGGAAACCTTTTGCACGGAGCCAATACCGGAAGGTAAATTAATAATTATCTGAAATATTTGTGTGCACAAAAATGTACTAAAGATACATTATATAAAGCATAAAAGTCCGTCGATAAGTAGGAAGTGAGGTTTTACAGAAAACTAAAAATAATAAATATTTGTAACTCGCTTAATATTACAGTTTCGAAAAACGTTATATAGCAAAAATTGAAGACCATCAAGTTATCAACATTGAACCTATATCGATTTATCGATCCGATTCATAATAACAGAGATATTTTGAATTTCCAAATCCCTCCCTTTTAAACCCCTCCTATTCCAGGTCCGGTTTCAACCATTATCGTATATGGTCATTAGTTTGGTTGAAACAGTCAAATATCTAGAATGGTAAAGATCAAACGAACATTTTGGAGTCAAGAACGTAAAATCTTAATGGGGGACGTCATCATACGTGATCGGTATTATATTCTTTTTCGATTCGACTCATAAGGGAAATATTTGGAATTTTCGTTTGTCTCCCCGTCTAACCCACCCCCCATTTTAGCCTTTAACGAAATTGATAGTTCGTTTTACATTAATCGCTTATATATCATGTTTGGTAGCAATAAAAAAAAAATTGCGACCGCTAGAGTACACAAACACACACACACAGTAGCGTGTACAACAAACTGGAAATAGGCATGAGCTAACCCAGCTCCTGGTGACTAACTTTTGTTGTGTGATTGTGTTTAACCTTTTCTTGTCCAATGGAAAAATTCTTTGTATATAAACATGAAATAAAACATTTCCTGGTATATTGGCTTATTCCTCACAATGTGACATGAGTAGCAGTGGAGGTTTTATGATGGGTGAATACTAAAAACTCAAATAATTCGGTTAATGTTAGGAAAAACGCTTATTTAGCACCAATATTCAGAAATTAGCATTATAACATATTTCCAACTGTTAACAACGACATATTTGGAATTAATGTACCCCTTCAAAGGCACTTCCCTTCTGGTCCGATCCCAGCCATTATAATACTTGTTCTTTGATTGTACATAAAATTCATAAATATTGAACTCTGTAATGATAACAAAGAAAAATAACGACCGCTACAGCAGTAACAGAAAAATATTCTTATATTTATATGTATATGTGTGTGTGTATATATATATATATATATACATATATATATATATATATTTAAATTTTAACGGACTTCAGGTGGGATAGATGACCGTTTGTAGATAAGATTGAAAATCGTGTCATGAGTACTACCTGAATACCTGATTTCTTGCGACTATTAGTCTAAATAATTGTTTTTTTTTTGTTTTGTTTTTTAAATAATTTAGCAGACAATTAAGTCATACAACCCTACAAATTCCTTAAAATAACGACTGCTTAGATTGTTGAGTAAAGGGTGTGGAATTTGTGCTAATTATCCAAGAGGCTGTTTAGTTGGAACAGAGTTTGTAGAGCCTCCCAAGACAAAGTGCCTCATTGTTGTCATGCAAATTAGTTAACTAAGTCTTAATAAATTTCTGCCCACTTCCTCTTCTCTCCAGGAATACTAAATTTGATTGGGCAATTATATTGGATAAACTAAGTGAATTCAAATTAATTGAAATCGATTTCTTACAGAGCCCTGAGATCTCTTTGGCCACCGTGGAACTATTATGGAATAGATCCACAGAAGTTTCTTAGACAAATTTAAATTAACTTATACGAACCTTTGTCTGGCAGTATGACAAAGAATACATACAACTACCCCCTATAATATATTATACTCTGCTGGGCTTAACGGATTATAGATAAAATTCACCAATTCTGCCATCAAAATTATTTAAGTGGGTGACATGTGGGGATTAAAATCAGTTCCCTGTGGTTACTGAAAGTGAGGGTAGTCGAATCCAAAGAAATCTTGAAATACAAGTACCCCTTCGTTAAAGATTTTTTATTCGGGTTAGTACATTCAGCGTTATAGTTCAGCAATCCACTGAAATAATTGCAAAATTTCATTTGGGCCCTTTTCGATTTTTATTTCATAACGTTTTATGCCTCCTTGGTTTTATCAGCCTGAAGATGACAGCCATATTTTATTCAGGCCTCCCTTATAACCCCCACTCCCGTTTGAACCAAAAAAATTTAATATAGCTTATAACACTGGAAGAATTAATGCTAATTTACATATAGAGTTTTGTTAAGTTCGGTTCAATCGTTAGTGCCCAATAAAATTGTTGGCTCCCACTTTAATTTTTTAGTGTATACCTCGTTTATACTTTGTTATACGACAAAAATGAATATAACAAATGTTACTCTAAATAACAGAATAAACAACTTTTACCCTGTGCATATTTGCCGAAAAACCAATAGGAAACGAACTATCGCTATTTTTAATTTTTGGCCTCCCCTACAACCCCCACTCCTGCTCCATCTGCCATGCTGATTTGTGAATCTAAAGCATCCAGGGCGTCACTCAAATGCATACAAAAAAATTCTTTCAAATCGGTCCAGCCGTTTAGGAGGGGTTCAGTGACATGCACACGTACAATAGAATTATATATATCAAGATAAACTAAAGACTACCAAATGAATATTTTAACAATTTCTTATTAAATTAAAAAACAATTTTCAATTAGCATATGAGTACCTAGTATTTATTGATGTGTACTTTGCCCATTGAAATCCATAAATTTAAAGTGAAAACAGTGGGCTGTGTTCAGTATACTTAAGAAGACTTAGACAAGCTGACTGATTCTTGTTTAATCATTTTTTAATTGCCTCTAATTTCCACAGGACTATCCTTGATGGCTGTAACGCCGACGAATGAAATTATTGGAGTGTGCTTAAACGCTGAAGTGGCGTCGCACGAAGACGAGGCGCAGTGTAAAAATGAGAAATTCAACAAGATCGGGACTTTACTGGAGCGGGTCTTTAAGGACACGGACATTTTCAACAGATTCCCAGACGTGAAGAAGGCTTTGGACATCAAAGTCGCTTCTGTTCACGAAGAATACAGGGGACTCGGCATAGCCAGAGCTCTCTTTGAAGCTACAAGGTCAGTTAGATATTAGATTATTAGTAGATTATAAGTTATTTCTTTTTATCAATCATTACAATAAATTACATAGTTTATTCATGCCAAAATTCGTGTAATAATCTTGGATTGTTATTTTGCCTTTCAGTTATTATTTATTTGTCTAATATAAATTTTTTAATAAGTAAAGGAACACATAACTGGAAAATATGCTCAAGGCTTCTTCTGTAAATTGTTTTCTTATTGTCCTGTACCTCTACTAAGAACTGTTTCCTCTTCTAAGTTCAGTAGATATTCCACGTTTTTTGTTCTACTGCCTTGTCGAATGTAGGACTTTTAAAACATTAGGAGAACTCAGTCAAGTTATTAAACTGAATCTAATACAAGATTGTCAAAAATTGCAGATTTCCTCTGTGAAATTAACACTTTCGAAGATAGGTAAAACACGACCTGCGTATTACCTGAAACATATATTTTGCTTTCAAGCGATAGCTAAAGCTTACAAACATTCTTACAAAAGATAGCTTAACTTATAAGTGACATGCTTGCTTGGAAGGAATAGCTAAACCCCACAGACATGCTTGCTTGCAAAGAATAGCTACAATAAAACACACATACATGCTTGCTTGCAAGAGATAGCTGAAACCCACGTACATTCTTACTTGCAAGAGACAGCTAAAACTCAAAGACATGCTTTCTTGCAAAGAATAGCTAAAACACACATATATGCTTGCTTGCAAGTGATAGCTGAAACCCACGTACATTCTTACTTGCAAGAGACAACTAAAACTCAAAGACAGATTCACTAAAGCTTCAAACAGAAATTCACATTACCGACACACTCTCCCACCCCCTACAAATTAAAAAAAAAGTTTGCATTATATATATATATATATATATATATATATATATATAGATGGTTGAGAATCCGCTCAATGGTATCTCGTTAATAGGTATATATACAGAGTTTGGGCTCGCTATGTAAGTTAAGGGGTTCCATCAGTTTCTTTTGGTAAACCTATACTCATGGGTTTAATTCTCCCAATAAGAAAAGTGAGCATTTCACTAAAAAAAGTGCACCATACAGAGGATGCGCAAACTAAGCAGATTTCCCATGTGCCGGCCACGTTTGACCATACCGTCATTCTCCGTTTTTCAAAAAATATGAAATCTATGTAATCAAGACATAAAACTTAATTTGGATATGAGATTTCAGAGCGGCTCAAGTGTTTAAAGTGAAAATCGTATTAGTATGGATGGAGATTTACTAAAGACAAATATTTAAAATAAAAAAAATATTTTAAGTAGTATTAGAGTAACATAAAACATGTATAACAACAATTGAGGGAAAGATCTGCAAACAGAATTTCGTTTTCAAAAAAAAAGCTTCATTGTCATTTTCGTTTTGCCCTAGATAGGAGCGATTGGCATTTGAAGAAAATTGATAAAAATTGCGTAACGAGTACCACTGATTTTCCCCCAGGGAAATCTGCTAAAAGTAGATTTAGTCCGGCTTAGACCTTATATGCGACCTACGGCAATAGGGAAACAAACAAAAACAAATTGATAATGAACGATTATTATAAAGGCAGCCCTAAGGTACAGCGAGTTTATGGGAAGATTGTAAAACTAATATTGGCAAAAATTATAAAACGTCTAAGATAAAATTTTAGGTTGTAACCCACCTGTTCATTTTGACCTAAATCTCAGAGAGGCTATAGCCAGAGAAAAGTGGGGCTGGAGGGGGGGGGAGGTACATTTTCATTAAAGATGAAGGGGTAATTTATTTCCTTAGACCCGCGTAAGAAGGAATTCTTTTTCTGAGCCCACCCTTTATCGCAAGAAGAATTAATCTCCTTGTCTTAAGCGGCCCTTACACGGTCATTAATAATGACATTACCAGTAATGACATTTTTTGCGAACGCACTTCATTCCAGATTATCATTACTGTAAAAACCTTACACAATCATTTTTAATGTCATTACTTTCCTTCAGTACAGTGGTGGTCTCTGTCAAAGCAAGACGTATAAAATAAAATGGATCCACACAAAACCGCTTGTATTGCTATAATTTTGGCTTTAGCTACAAAACGGCGAGTAAAACATAAACGTTGGATGAAGGAGTGGTTAAAAAAACGTGAACAGTATTCTCATATTTTGTTATTGAATGAAATTAGAGACACCCAAAAATAAAACAACATAATTGGGGCTAGAAACTACTGGGTTATTACGCCCTAAATAATGTTTTAGGTTTAGAGGATTCTTACTACTACAGTTGTTATTAGGCAGATTTCTCTATTGTAAAACTTGTGGGAAATCTGCTTAGTTTACGCAGCCCCTTGCGTGACGGACTTTTTTTTAACTCTTTTCGGTAGTTACATCTGTGAGTATTAATTTTACGTCTGACGTCAGATATCGTGGCTCTAGGTTTGCATTTTTCGTAGACTGACAGCAGTTTCACGAGTGCGGCATTCCTTTTATTTTTATAATTTGAATCTGAAGGATTCCATAATGCTGGTAATTCTTCGTACATTGATATAAAATATTGCAAAACATCACTGGTTTCTACACAATCAATCTCCGGAGCCGACATGTTGTCTTCACAATTTCGTGTGGCAGACTGAGTAATGATGCCGCACACCTTACACTATCATTATTAATGACAGTATCCCCTCCCGTTTACAGTAATGATGTGCCGAGATCAGAAAATCCGGATTCGCATCATTCCCCCTCGTCATTCCAACTTTGTCGACGTTACACGATCAGTATTAATGTCATTCTGATAAAGTAATGTCATTATTAATGACCGTGTAAGGGCCGCTTAACGCTTCTAAAGCATTTTCTTCCCCTTCATTTTCTATTGTGTTCCTCTTCACCCCTCATTTTATTTGTTGTGAAATTTAATTACTCAGTCTAAATTACTCAGTATTTTCCTTAAATGGGAGGAAAAATTTCTATTCCATGTAAATTCAAGGTCAAGAACAATTACTTTTTTATTTTGACATAAGGCGAGCTTAATATTTTATTATCAAATTCTTTCATGAAAGTGATGATAATTTTAATATTGAGTAAAGGATGTCTTAATGATTTGTTCCTAAGCACTCATGAGTATTGTCATTAATGTCTGCATAATGGCTTTATTGAATGTTCGGTTGGCAGCACTTACCAACATTATTTGTACTGTCAGTTTAAATTAAACACAAATACAAATTAAAATTCAATGAACAGACAAAGAGACATTATTATGATCATCTCCCTTTAAGCTAACTAGTTTGCAATAGCTTTAGCACTGGTAAGATTATGCCCGTCATTATCATGCAGTCTCCACTTGCTTTAAATGGAGGTCGCCTGACGTCCTTGCATTTACATAAACTCAACATTTCAATCCTCTTATTGGATGGCCACCCAACTTAACCCAATATGTCAAAATAGGATTTGACTACATTATGATGCTACATAATTACTCCTACCAATAACAGACACTTTCCGAACCAGGATATACTCATACATACGTGTGTGTGTGTATGTTGTGCGGACGCGCTCGTGTAGACGATTAAAACGCTGTATTTGTGTTTTTTTTTTCTTTTTTTTCATTACGCTTCAATAACTAGAAAGGACTACCATACCGGATTCCAATCGATGCAAATGTTTTATTATTAATGTTTAAATGCCCTTCGTACTCCTCTAGAATTCTAGTACAAAGCAATCCTGAATACATTGTAGATCATTTGTTAGGTGAAGGAGACCATATAATGCCAAGCATGTGGAAATAAAAGTTGTGACGTAACTGAGCAGGAATACCCTGTAAGGTGAAGAAAGCAGATGACATTACAAGCTTAGATTTCGATGCATATTGCCAGAGAAGAGGTTGTTTTGGATTCTTAGCCAAAATTCTACAAAGCTCTTAATATCAGCGGAATTTATAAAGAAATTGGGCCTAAAGAATGATTAAAATCATAAGTGGACTGATTTCTTTCAATGAACAAATGTTCAGACTAGTTTTCGATTATTTTGTCTTGTTATTACTCATTTACAGCAAGAAATAAACCTAGATTGATTTCTGGGTGAGGGCCATATCCTCCTGAATGCCTTGGAGGTTCGACCTCCAGAGTGCGCTAGCATCTCACCAATTAGTACTTGAGAGTAAACCTATGCATGTCCACCTCGCAAATTCATCGCTTCAAGTATGACCGTCGTCAGGAACAAGTCCAAAGAAGGCCATTGAAATTCTGATTGAGCTGGATGAAACGTAATCAAAATATTGAAAATGTTCAGAAGTAAAAACTGACCATTCCAGTTGCAGCCTTGGTAGAAGCCATTGTCGAATTAAAATCCTAACATAGGATGGGCATCCTACCCATAATCAGGTATAATAGTTATGCCCGAGATGAATGTTCAAATATCATGGGGTTGAAATATCATGAAAATATTTCTAACGATTCCCCACTTGCCTAAACTACGTGACTAAAAATATAAAACCATTCTTACACATCCAAATTAAGTAAGAATCACATAATTATCATAGTTGTTATAATTGTAGAAGGCTGAACTTAACTAATATATTTAAAGCTTCGGTTTTACATTCTTGGCAACACAATTATTGAGTATAAGCTTTTGAGTCGTTTGATCGGCTCTTCCTTTACATTGGATTATTTTCTGCGACAGACACTCCAAACAAAGCACTCAACCCAATTCCAGCATGAAAAGATTTCAACCACAAAATAATCCCAAATAAAATTATACTTTGGTTCAAATAATGTAATAAATGTACATTTTTTTTAAAAAACTCTTGGCCTATGGTATAAGTTGTAGCATGTGTACTTGTGATTATACTCATTATACGAGGAGCCGCGAAGAGAGTGGATTGTTAACGCATTTGATGAGCGGAATAAATTCTATCTTGCTTGATGTGAAAAACTTTACAGAGTAAGTTCTTAGTGCTCAATATTACTAATTTATTATATTTATATTATTATTATATAATAATAATATAAATATCCAGAAGTATAATGGATCCGAAATATGACTTTCTAGAACTATCTTTTCTCATATGTCCAACAATCCTGGGTTAAAACAGAGTTGTGAGAAAATCATTAATGTCCAACAAGCGTTACCCTCCTTTTTTCCATGCCATTGATAAGATATAAGTTATCTTAATTCATTTAGAACTTTCGCGATTGATTTCATTTGTGTCCTTTGAACTTGTTCTATATCAAATACACATTTCCTATGCTTTAATACTCTTTTGAGGGTAATACCTCTTTCATTGGCATATTATTCTATGCTCTCCGACGGTAAAATTTAGTACAACGAATCTTCCCTCTTGAGTGCACGCCTACTAAATAATTGACCAAATATGTATTAGCAGCTCCTCCATTGCGAAAAAACTAAGATTGGATCAGGGTCAAATATTGCTTTGTATTCTGGGAACCACTGTCAATTTCTTGAAATTCTTTTAAATCTTTCACAAAGTCGTTACAAGCAATATTTGATGGAATTACTACACAAGGCACAATGATTCTGAATAATCTTTATTACCCTACTTATGCCCCCATACCCTATTATGTTTAAAACTAAACATACTCTCCAATATTGATTCAGCGTAACCACGATTTCCAAATCATTGTTCATTGTGTAGGAATTCCACCAAATATTGTCATTATGAGGACATAAATAAGAGAATAAAATATAAAATAACGGTGGTAGGTAGGTGCCTACATCTATCAATCTGGAGTTATATCACTACATTCCTCAACAAAGACTGTTAGTCCCGTCCCTCATTGAATATTGCCATGTAGCGAATTGTAAGGAACAACTGTCTGTTAGGACACAATAATTCATCTGGTGGGAACTACACAATTACAAATTCAAAACTGTTATCTTTAGTTGCATTGTAGTTAGTTGATTAAACATGAAAAGCCAATCCTGAACTACCTACAAAATAACTCCAACAACTGTGAAAGTTTTGGGCCACTCAAATAAGTAACAAAAGTCCGTCACCCAGGGGCTGCGTAAACTAAGCAGATTTCCCACGTGAAGTTATACAATAGAGAAATCTCCCTACGAGAGCCGAACCGTTACGGCAAAGGGCCGAACTAGCTTTTGGCGGGAAACTCAGTCGTCCGTTACGGGCCAAATTTAACAAAAATGCAAATATCTCGGTTAATATTCAAGATAGAGAAGAAATGTATATAACAATATTTATAGTAAATTTAATTTACAATAAGATTGGTTCTTTACAATATTTTGATCCGATGCATAATAACGGAGATATTTTGAATTTTCAAAAATCCCCCCTCTAAACCCCCCCTGCCACTGGTGCGATTTCAGCCGTTAACGAACTTGATCTTCCTTTTTACATAAAACGATTAAATACCGAGTTTGGTGACGATTAAACAAAAATTGCGACCGCTAGAGTGTTAACAGACATATATATATATATATATATATATATATATATATATAGTTTTGAATGGACCTCATTTTCGTCATCTCTTGGACAGAATCGATGGACATTTGAAGAAATTTTTCGAAAATCACGTCATGAGTACGACCTCAACAGCTGATTTCTCTTAAGGGAAATCTGCTAATAAAATAATTTTACGAACTTGAAACATCTTCAAATCAAATGGGCTTCAGAAATTGTCGTTTTACAAAAATGATTCAATCAAGCCCCTAAGGGCCAAATAAAATGTTGAAAAAGATTTAGATTTATTTTCAAATTCTGCTGGAGAGCTTAGTGCGTAGCCCATACACCACCTACTGAGGGGCCTGGCCTCCTATAGATCTGGAGCAACCGATCCCTTCTCATGTGGCCCGTTGCCAGCAAGCACATTATATTTACAAAATAGTTTTTATACACTAGAACATCTTTGTGAAATTAATTTCCTATTGCGTGGAATATGAATAGAAAGAATGACTCATCCTATATTGTGTGGGAGGAGGTGTTGGTCACCCTAGTTACTAGAATCATGATTGTGGTTCACAATCGAAAAAGGTTAGCCTCCCCTGCTATAGATCCACATTCCTCAGCACAGCAGATATCGGTGCAATGATCACCTACATTGCATCATACTTTCAAGGCAATCAAGAAAATCGGGGAAATGGACAATTTCCCTGAAAATCCATGTTCAAACAGGGATACGACTGAAAGTGCAAATAAACTGTGTGTCAAACAGAATGGGAATATCATTTTGAAATTCGTGGCAATGTTTACAAACATGAGTTGAGGTGAACGGCCAGGAGAGTAGGTGAAGGTGAGTTTGTATAGGCCTGTTTTTAGTGGGTCTGTGAGTCTCCTGCCAGTAGGCAGTCAACACAAAGTCAAGGGCGAATTCTTTCCTTATCAATGAGGAAAACGCCTAATAGGTCATTCGCACTCCTTGGTTCATTGACATTTTATATAAACAATCACGTAATCCATATTTTATTCAGAAGGACAGCACACGCTACAAAAACTTGTAAAAATCAAGTTTGAACCTTTGAAATCCATGATATTTTTGATTAGACGAGCATAATTTGAGCAATTGCAGATGATAAGACGCCCGAAATATACATAGAATGAACCAATCTGTATCTTAACTGACTACGTTTTACATAACATCCAATGATACTATGTATGCAAGGAATAAGATGAGCGTTGTACAAGTTTCTCATTGCTTCGGAATGAGGACTATCAAACAAGACATTTTCGTGTGTTTCGCAAGAACTCCCAAAATGCCCGAAAGTCTTTTATAAATCAACATATATTCTTAGGCTGATGCCAGTAAGAGAATAATGTCTACTTGCAATCTTGCACGACTGAAATAGTGTCAGTAACAGCACCGACAAGGAGGATTACTACCACTAAGCTCTAAACATTCTGCTGATACCAGTAGTAATTAGAAGTTTTGGAGAACGAATCGCCCGTCACGCAAGAGCTGCGAAAACAAAGCAGATTTCCCCACGTTCTGGTATAGTACATTTGTGACCTCATCTCACCTCATATTCTCTATTCATATGTAAAAAAAACTGACGAGTAGAAGGGGGAAGGGGAGGGGGGATTACTGACGGCAGAATACAAGAAAGTACGAATAACTCGCTTAAGACTTGAGTTACGAAAAAATACATAGAACATCAATAGTTTAACAACATTGGTTTAATAACATTTTATGATCCGAAACATATTAAAGGAAATATTTTAAATTTTAATTTCAGTGTTGACTTAAATATCAAATATGGTATAGATAAAATAAACATTTCCGAAGAAAGAACGAAAATTCTTAAGTGATGAAGTAATCACGCAACGTATATCAATGTATTAATAATTTGTATTTGATCTTGGAATGAAGTGGTCCATGCTGTAACAGCTTGTTAATATGACATGACTGAGGGTTTACTGAAAGTCAAAAACTATAAAATCCAAATATCTCAGTTAATGTTCATGATAGAGAAAATACATATAGAATAACATTTACAGGACATTCAATTTGCGTATGTGTGTGTGTGTGTGTGTGTGTGTGTGTGTGTGTGTATGTGTGCTTGGAGGTTGCTCGTGGAAGTGCGGGTTGTCATGGGTGATGGGTGATAACAGAGGGTGCAGGTTCGATCACCGCCAAGATACAATTGTCCATGAGTTCACAACCACAGGTTCTCCTTGACGTGCAGACGCTCTTAACTAACAGGGCCGGTACGTCAAGTATATCACTCTCTACAGAATACTATCACCTAGAAGCCCTTGGGCGCGGCTAAAAAACTCTTAGGTGTATTATGCCTCCGAATGAAAATGTAAATAAAAAAATATTACTTATTAACGTCTATTACACTAATCGGAGCAGGGCCCCGACCATCCAACCCTAGTTTGTGAAAGAGTAAGATTTTTTTTTTTTTGTGAGTTCACTAAATAAATTCCAGTTGCCTAAGAGGGTATCCAATCACGATTCTGGTTTTCACACACATATGTATTCAGGCATTCTCCAATCGAACAACCTAAGCAATGAAATAGTTAAAGGGCGTAATAAAGTTAATCGCCCATAAACCCCCAACCTAACCTAAACCTAAGCAATGAAAGCCAGAGAACCTTAATGCATAGCAGAACATTGGTAACGAGAAAACCTGACTCTAATAGCGAAAGTAGGGTGTACTTCACTCGAAACGACGCTCCTTGAATGCTTGCCTGCCTTCAAAATGTACTTCCCACAAAATGAAATTAGCCCCAAGCAGCTTGGACAACAGAGAACCTTGGGTTCTCAAGAATATATGACTCCACTTACAATTCCTACTTACTTGCTACCGACATTTCTTATTATGTTGGGCGGAAGGCTTTCTTCATGACCTAACATATTTCTTTCAGACTTATAAATGCATTTATATAAGGTATTAGCATCCACAAATTGCCTTCTTTTTTCAACTCTTCCATTTAAATCGCTATAATTTAGGGCTGCTCTATTTCAGCAATTATTCCAATTTTTAATAATTGGATATTTTATACACACTGTAGAGTTACTTAAAGAAGAAATAAGCATATGACGCCGATAATTTCTACCTCACTACACCTGTAAAACACCATTATGAATAATAACTTATCAAGTAATTACAATTAAAGTGATCAATTAGAATAAGATCAATTTTAAACATGCCACAAAAGAGGTTGAAATATTTGCCAAAAACAGGAGGCATAAACTCTACACAGTTAATGCAATAATATAATTTGGATATACTTAATTATCCTTTTATGAAGTCTTAAACTCAAATATAGTTTTTCTAAACCGTCGGAAAGCGTTACAAACGCCATCGATTCCCTTCAGCTCAATTAATATATGGTCTCACCTGAAGAAATTATTCTCCTACCAGCTTCAGATAAGATGAAAAACCAGATATGAACGAAAAACAAATGTCTTATCGACTAGTGAAAAGCTAGTTGATATAGTAAACATTTGTGAACTCTTACACGAGAATCATTATAAGCTAAACATTCTAATGAAAAACTACTCGAGTACTTTGTGCCTAATGTATTTTCTTTTTTAAAAAACCTGATATTTTATAAAATAATTTTTAATAATAAATCTGCAAATTGGCTTAATTTTTAATCTTATTAAATATGAAGCCAAGTGCCATTTTGTTTTCAATAAGCCTATAAACTATCGACATGCTTTAAAGTTACCTCTTCTCCACTTATCATTTCGGAGGTTGCCTTTAGTTACCAAATTCTATCTAGTATATTCTTCACCACAAGTATTTTCATTCATTTTTGTTTTATATCAAATAATAATAAATTTAAAAAAATAATTAATGTAATAATAATAAAATTATATAATAATAATAAAAAATTATATTTAAATGATACATACACAATAAATACAATTTTTACGTCAGAACAAACCTATACATAATTTACAGGTGTTCTGATATTTACAAAGTTATCCAATATTGAATGTTTTCGTGCTTGGTACACTAGTGGTTTATGAAAAATAGACAATTCCAAAAATCAAGGAAGTAAAATCTTGATTATGGAATTCCGCCTCCTAATTGAAGTGTATAATCCTTGAAACAATTTCCTTTGTGCAATGGGACTCACTATTAGTATTCGTTCATCTCACGAATCTACTTATATTGAAAAAGAAGACATTGTTGATAATCGCGAAAACGATTTTGAAGTACGGTACGTTAATAGGTCATTAAAGGTTTTAAAACATTTAGGGGTGGTAAGAAAATTTAGAAATTGAGGTGGATTACTATTGTGTTTAGTCGGAAATGATTAACGACAGCTCTTGTAAGACAGTGCGATGAAAAGGTATTCAAAACGGGTATTTAGCTGTGAAATTATAGTCAATTAGAATGTAATGTGAACTACAATTAACTAATTTAGAAGAACGCTTGCCTCTTTTAATCGCCTGATAAACCTCTTTTCCTATAATGACATGCTTAGCATATTTCAGCTGTTCCCAGTGAACGTCTCAGACAGGTGAAATTTTAGAGGTGTCAACAAGTTGTTTAAAACAAGAAAGTCAACTCCAAACCATTTGTGTTTTGGTTTAAATATTTAGTCTTACCTTAAACGTTGGTCTCAACCTTTTATTATTAATAACTAATCACTATGCACTAAAAACCTACTAGGACCTAGGCATTTCCGACCATATTAGACCATACAGCGCCTTCAGGAGGAGTCCATTTGTAGACACCTAGGTCAACCAGGCACTTCGACAACACACCCGTGGATCATGCATTTTTTTTGGACATCTGTTGGTTTTAATTTCTACAACGTGACCCATTCGACACAACTGTAATTAAATTATTTGCTATTGTAATACCTTAACATCAAGAATGCAAAGACAAAGGTTTAGCTCGGCCTTACAAGGATACCTTGAAGTCGGTGAATGGCCTGATCGGAAAAAGCAGGATGTTAAAAGAAATTATATAATACCAAAAGTTGTACCAAGGACTTTGGTATGATTCAGGAACCTGAAAAAAAAGGGGGGCTCCATAAATCAAATATTATGTTCCGCTGGAACGAGCTCGCCTTAACCTGGATACGAAAGGTGTTGGAATGATTCCGTCACAACGACTCGAATAACCACGGCAAGAATTTAAATTATATTGCTTCCGAAAATATATAATTTCAGAATGTACAAGGTTAAGACATTTATAACAGAATACCAATTCCTTATAATAAAAAAATAACTTAGTAGTTAGACAAGTTCATTCTCCAAACCTTATCCAGACAAGGTAACCTTTTTAATTAAATATAAAAGCGCCAGTGAGATCAAAGAGATTAAACACAGTTTATCATAAATTGTTATGGAAATGTACGTTGTTCAAATAAAACTATTATTATTATTTATTATTTAACGTCCTCTTTTTGATAATATGGCTAATTTGAGCGGGTTATCTATAGGTTACCACCCCTTTTTAGCCAGGATGGGACTAAGGATTTTATTTAATGAGTTCGTCACTAAATAAATTCCTATTACCAAGACGGTAATCGAACTCCCCACTGTAGGTTTACCATCTAAGATTAAGGCCAACGCTTTAACTCACCGGTCTAACCTGGTCGAATTTCTTGCATACAAGAGGTGCTCGGATCCAGTCCAGGGTTCTCACGGTAAACTTTATTTAGTTGTGTGGTTACCGGACTTGTGCCCATTCTTCCAGTGTGGACTTGTAACCGGTCTTCCAGTGCGGACTTGTAACCGTTCTTCCAGTGCGGACTTGTAACCGTTCTTCCAGTGCGGACTTGTAACCGTTCTTCCAGTGCGGACTTGTACCCATTCTTCCAGTGTGGGCTTGTAACCGTTCTTCCACTGCAGACTTATAACCGTTCTTCCAGTGCCCACTCAGCATCGTGAGGCAAGCTGTCTGAATAAAGAATAAGCTTATCGTTCTTGCAATCGCAAGATAAATACGTACAAACATTTATAAGACTACAACTTTCATATCATTTGATTATTTTAGTTTCGGTAATGAAGGACCTCATATAATGTCTGGTTGAATAAGAACTGACTCTACACAATGTCTTATTTTAAGCGATTGCCGTTTTCGGAGGCTCAGGCCTTCATCTTTTCAGCTACCGTACTGTATCTTCTTCAGTTGTTCGCTGAGCAATCCGGGAGCTAAAAATGATTTTTTTGTTATTGATGATTCAGAAATTATTTAAATTATTTATTAACATCCACTTTTTGCAACTTATTGCAAAATTATTATTGGAATTGGGGACGATTCTGAAGTTCTTAAGGTATTTCACCCTCAACTAAATCTCCTAAAACGAAACGGTTATAAATATAGTGGTCATAAAATTTCATATTCATTGATGTTAGATATTCATGATTTTGCGAGAGCGATAGTGTGGGTGGAACTGATTGCTTATGGCATTATCGAGCTTCAGCTTAACGAACTTATCCCCAATCTTGTTCCAAGGGAAGGAAATTCATGCAGTGAGAACCGAGTCACGAACTAAAATTCTGCCACTGGGAGCATGTTTAAAATTTCTCCCTGTGGGTCCTTTAGTGAATTTCTTAATGTAAATGTGTGGCCCAGGGTGTTCACGTGATATAATTTTTAATAATCCTTTCTTCTTCGTTTTAAACGAATCCCGAAAACAATATTTTTCAATTATAAAAGTATGCTGGCGGAGTACGAAATCAGATTTTCTGCGACCCTAAATGACAAGCTAATGACGTTATCTTACCATTAGCTTTCTTTTTGTCACTCAATAAGAACAGTATGGAGTACTTGAAACGTTTAATGATCCTTAGTGTAGTGGAAAATTACGGTTTATATATATATATATATATATATATATATATATATATATATATATTAGTAAATAAAGGAAATATTCGTGGTTTTGCAATCACTCATTATCTAAAGCCCACTGTTCGGGGACCGATTAGCCATTAACGTAAGCTTTAGTATCAACGTCTAAATATCCTGTTGATAACAAACTAATAGAAATACGGCCGATAGAACATCATCAGGCGAGCGGACACACACACACACACACACACACACACCCACACACACACACACACACACATATATATATATATATATATATATATATATACGTAGGTTGCTATATATATAACTGGCCTAGGCAACACTAAGTGTTGCCAGGTGCAATCTGACATTTCCATTGGAAAGTTTGACATTTTTTAGCATAAATGTACTCAGAACTTTTTGACTTACGACAATTTTTTTTTCTTTAACAGGGACTTGAAGAAATCAATTTGGCAAAAAAATGGAATTAACTCGTGAACATTTTCGTGCGATCATTTTTCACAACTTTCGACGTGGATTATCACGACAAGAGTGCATCGATGAACTTAAATCTTTGTATGGCGACGAAGCACCATCCTATAGCACTGTGAAAAACTGGTACAACGAATTCAATCGTGGCCGACGCTCGCTCAAAGACGAATTCCGTGAAGGTCGTCCAAAAACAGCCGTTGTGCCAGAAAACATCGATGCCGTACGTGAACTGATAATGCAAGACCGTCATGTGACATACCGTGAGATAGAGGCATGCCTAGGCATTTCTCCCACCAGCATACATTCGATATTGCATGAACACCTGGTCGTAAAAAAAGTTTGTTCTCGTTGGATCCCGCACAATTTGACAATCGCTCAAAAGAAAGCTCGTGTGGATTGGTGTAAAGAAATGCTGAAAAAATACGATCGCGGTGCTTCAAAAGACGTTTATAAGATCGTCACAGGTGACGAATCATGGATCTATGCGTATGAGCCCGAAACAAAACAGCAATCGACCGTGTGGGTCTTCCAAGACGAGCCAAATCCAACGAAAGTTGTTCGTGGAAGAAGCACTTCGAAGCAAATGGTCGCCTGTTTCTTCGGCAAAACTGGTCATGTGGCGACTGTTCCGCTTGAGCAACGTAGGACGGTCAATTCTGAGTGGTACACCACCATTTGTTTGCCTGAAGTCTTCGGAGAAATTCGAAAAATGAACAAGAGAAGACGAATCATTGTGCACCATGACAATGCGAGCTCTCACACATCGGCTCAAACCAGCGCCTTTTTGACCGGCCACAACGTCGAAGTGATGGGTCATCCGCCTTACAGCCCTGACTTGGCACCCAATGACTTCTTTTTATTCCCACACATCAAGAAAAAAATGCGTGGTCAACGATTTTCGTCGCCAGAAGATGCTGTTGAAGCATTCAAAAACCATGTTTTGGAGGTGTCTCAATCGGAGTGGAAAAAGTGCTTCGAAAATTGGTTTGAGCGCATGCAAAAGTGTATAAATCTTGATGGAGAATATTTTGAAAAACAATAAAACCATTTTCGTTGATAAATATTCGTATTTTCATTATTAGGCCAGTTATATATATAGCAACCCCCGTATATCTATATATATATATATATATATGTATATATATACTGTCCAATTCAAATAAATATTCCTAAATTCAGAATATATTTACCTCTTATGATTGTGAAGAAAGGGCTAGAAAAAGTTTTATGCCTCTCATATTAATAAAAAGAAAAAAACTATTAGTTTATTTTGTTTAGTTTTTGAGAATAAGACATAAGGAAATTTTAGGGCAACGAACTCTGAACTCACTTTTCTCATCATAACAGAATGAACACAGTAAATTTTAATTGAAAACAATATTTGGTATTTAAGCTTCCAATAAAGTGGTTCATGATATATCAGCTTATTTTAATATATCTTGAATAGAAGTGGGGGTTTATGGGAGGCTGACCTCTAAAAAGTGCAAATATCTCGTAATATTCAAGATAGAAAAAAAATCACCATTTATAGACAATTAAATTTTTAATAAAATTGATTCCCTACACTTTTTTGATCAGACGTACAATAACGAAGATATTTTGAATTTTCTGAAATTTCCCCTCTTAAACCCCTCCCTACTCATCCACATGTCAAATGTCAACCGATAACGAAATTAGTCTTTAGTTTTACATGGAATTCGTATGTATCGAGTTCGGTTACGATTCGACAAAAATTGTGACATATAGAGTGACAACAGGTAAATATATATCTATAATTTTGAACGGAAGTCATTTTCGTCAACTCCAAGGTAAGATCGATGAACATTGATGATTTTTTTTTTTTAAATCGCGTCATGAGTACAACTTCAATATCTCATTTACCTTAAGAGAAATCTGTTTAAAAAAATAAATAAATTAGAGGTTTCAATGTTCGTTGTTAATACCTAAAAAGTCCGTCACGCAGGGGCTGCATTAACTAAGCAGATTTCCCACTACGTCACGTATTTGCATTTATCTCAAAATGTAAAAGTTCAATGACAACAAAATTTGGTATTTAGGTTTCAAATAATGCGTTTCGTAATATAGCAGCTTATTGTTAATATGACATGAGTAGGAGTGGGGGTTTACTAAAGGCCGAAAACTATAAAATGCAAATATCTCGTTAATAATCAAGACAGAAAAAACCGCATATACCAGCAATTATTATTATTATTATTATTATTTATTAACGTCCACTTTTTGCAACTTAGGCTAATTGGGACGGGTTATCTACAGGTTACCACCCTTTTCTTGCCAGGGTGGGATTTTAGGATGTTATTTAATGAATTTCCTTACTAAATAATTGCCTTTACCCAGGCAAGAATCGAACTTGCCACTCTAAGTTTACCATGTGAGAAAAGGTCAATGCTCCCATGGCTAACCTGAGCCCCACCAGCAATTATATGAATAAGAAACAATCTTATTGAAAATGTAACTAGCAATTATATGGCATTACATTTTCAATAATATTGTTTCTATACGATTTTTCGATCTGACGCAAAATAACTGAGATATTTAGAATTTCATGGGCATTTGAGGAAAGTTTTTGAATATCGTATCATGAGTACAAACACAATAGATTATTTCCCTTAAGGGAAGTTTGCTAAGAGTATTTCACAATTTAAAATAATTTGTTCCTTTTGCAGGCGAATGGCTAAGGAGCAAGGTTTCCAGCTTGTAAAAGTTGACTGTTCATCTCACTTCACAGCTCTAGCAGTCGCCAAGCTTGGCTTCCAGTGTATTTACAAACTGGACTATAAGGATCACCTGGGTGCAGATGGCAAGCCTGTGTTTACTCCTGAACCACCACATACTGCTATCACAACATATGTGTACCATATTGAATAGAGAACTTCAGAACAAACTCCTTAGAAATATATATTTTCTCTAATGTGAAGTAATATTTGAGTATTAATATATTTTCTGGATGTTTGTTTATCTATTGAAGATCAAAATTTGAGAAGAAAAATAAGTAAATTAAAAATAAAAATGAAAATCGTCTACATTTTAATTATTGAGACATACTAATTCATCAAGTAATTGGGGGAAAAGACTATCATTTATGCTTCAGGAATATACTTTCACCCTTAAGTTAACAACCTGTAGGAAATAAATAATAGTATTTTGAAATGGATCCTATTTCCTAAATAAAAAATCAATTCATTAATAGGAGTTATAGAAAATTCTAAATTCACTATTTATTACAGCGTTACCACATGCATTATCATCAAAATGATAATAGCAGAAGATATTAGGCACCCGAATAATAAAATGTTCTAATTAATTTCATCCAAAATGTAAAAAACTATTCCGGCTGAATTTCTATAACTCAAAATCTGAACTAAACATGAATTCTGTAATGAACTAACAAATAGTTACAAAAGCTTAATAATTTAACATAAAGTAGTGCTTTTAAATGTACAATATAATACCGTCATTATTTCAACTTCAATACCCTCTTAGTATTTACAAATATCATCAAAACCTTGGCTACATTCGACATCACACAAAATTTGGGTATATTAACAATTTACATTGTGCCCACAACATTTATTTGTTATTTCAATAAGTTAGTTCAAAAATTATAAATTATTTATTTAAAAAAATTATGGTATTGTATGGATTATAATTCTTATAAGCACAACTAAATAGGATAATAAGCACTATTGCCTGATGTTCACGGATCTTACTTGTTTGTCTTATTGAATAATCGATTGCAGGTAAAAACCAAAAATCGATATTCAAGAGGTGTGGTAAAATGTCAGGAGAGTTCCTCTAGATATTAAGAATGTATCCTGTGTTCATAGATAGAATTTAGAATTTAAGTTTATGTTAGAATTAATAAATAATCTATTGAAATTATTTAATTTTCAATTGTGTACATTGATATATTTTTTATTATAGCATTTAATGTTGTGTAATTGTGATTTAAGTTATATATATAGAATATTCCTCTTATATATAAGCAATACAAAAAAATGTTTAATGAAAACCAATATTTCCTAATAAAATAAAAATAAATTATTCCTATTTGAGTTACCAATAAAATATATTAATAATTATTTATAAAAATGAATTTCTTTTTCAGAGCTAATCATTTATTATATGGTAATTCTGGTGTAATTAAGAAATTGTATCTAAGGAGTTGTAATCATTTGAGTTTTATTTCAAAATAAAAGCAAATTATTCTTCAATTTATACCTATTTCCAGTTATTTCATAGTAACAGGCACCCACAACACTTCAAGAACAGTAATAGAGGAGGTAGCAAATGAGATCAGCACATTCAATTACATTGTATAATAATAAGATATTAAATTATTATGCATACATCATACTTATTATTCTATGGATACTATGTAAACTAAAATGTCATATTTCGGACTATGGTTAGGAGGAATGGGTTAGAGGAGGGTCAAAATAAAAATATATATTTCTCAGCAGCTATGAGAGATACAGATGATTTGTATACTCTTTTTTGGATATCATAAAAAGATCTTAAATTATATACTATGACAATTTCAATCAAATGCATTGGAATGAAGATATTGTATGTTACATTCAACAGAAATGATTTTATTTGAAGTGCGCCAAAAGAATAATTTATTTAATTTAATTGGCTTACAATGAAGTTATATCGGGTACGAATCTATTTTTTTCACAATTGAAAAGAACAAAAAAACAGAAGGGGTGGGGGTGTGTGGAAACACATAAGGCAGCTCTCGGTAAAGTCTAGATTTAAGTATTATGTTCCTACCGTCTTGAAATTAAGCCAGTCAGTGCTGAATATGATCTTCAAATAAAGAAGCTATGAGGAATCTGGCCACTTGTGATGAACCAGAAAGGAGGTTGTTTTAGATGGTATGTCATTTGTTAACACATCCAGAATTGGACAAACCTACAACAGTACTGGGAAGACGAATGACTTGTATAATAGTGTGGCACTGGGATGTCTCAGTGGCACATGTTGGGACCGATAGGGTGTTTTTGTAAAAATAAAAAAAAACCGTCACTCTTAGGCTGCGTAAACTAAGAAGATTCCCCATGTGCAGTTATGACACTAGTAATCTCATCTCGCCATATATATCCTCTATGTATAAATATATATATATATATATATACTCTATCTTCTGGGGGGGGGGGGTCCAATGAAGGCTGGAAACAAGAAAGTACAAATAACTCACTTAATATTTGAGTTTTTAAAAAAATGCATAAAACAATTGTAGTGCATTATTTTAACAAGTTTGGTTCTATAACATTTTTCGATCCAAAGCAAAATAACAGAGATATTTTGAATTTTCGAATTCCCCTTCTCTCTAACCCCTCTCCCTCCCTATTTCTGGTCTGATATTAGTCCTTTATGAATATGACCTTTAGTGTTGAATAAAACGGTTGAATATTGAGTATGGTATAAGTGAAATAAACATTTTCGAGTCAAGAATGAAAAATCCTTGATTAAGTCAATGTATTTGCATACATCTCACAAAGTAAATACCTTTGAAAACAATATGTGGCCTTTAAGCTTGGAAAAAGATGTTTCAAGATATTTTGACTTATTGTTAACGTGGGTTACTGAAGTCTGAAATTAAAAAGTCAATTATCTTGGTTAATACCCGACACAGAAAATGTATATACAACAACATTTCTAGAAAATTAATTTTATAACATGGTTGGATAAACAATTTTTCTCACTCACACTCTTCAACTTTTATTTAAAACTTGGAAATTAGTAGTTTTTATAGGTTTCTAATAATACAACAAAGAGAAAGCACTAAAAACAATAATTATCACCAAAAACCCAAGTTTGATTGGAAAAAAAAAGTTGGGATTGTTTTAAATAATCAAATAAAGGAAGCTTTGATGGAATCAGAGGTAAAAATTAAAGTGTTGCTGAAATACATTGATGACATGTATTATTAATAGAGAGGATATAGAGATGTTCCTTACAGGACTCAATAGTTTCAACTGGAATCTTAAGTTTACAAGTTGAGTATGAATCAGAAGGAAAATGTTCTGGATATGAATGTTACGCAAGACAATGCGAATAGGATTACCACGGAATGGACAAAGAAGGAGGACACCAGCAAACATTTATTAAATTTTAGATCACAGCACCCTTATCACCTAACAAGAAATATAATGGATAACTTTGCTTATTAAGCTATTAGATTAACTGACAAACCCAATTTACCAAGAGTCAAAAAAAGGATTTATATATCCTAAAAGACAATTCTTGTCCAATATAATTGATACAGAAGAGTTGATTTAAAAACCTATCCAATAAAGGTCTGGGAGATATTCCTAGAAAATGGACAAAATAAGAAAGTAGTGAGAATTATATATATATTATATATATATATACTAGCTCAGACACCCGGCTTCGCCCAGGAATTCATTTGAGGCTGTATGGTGATGGTATTTTTTTGACAAGGCTTTACTTTGCACAATATTTTGACATTTACCCTTCCCAGTGTTTAGGGTTAATACCCGTCGATTCTGTGGATTTGTTAATAATAAAAATTTTTATGTAAGACTTCACTGTCCTCCATATTGTCATATTTCCCGTTTCCTGTGCATTATGCATAGATTTAAATTATTAAGGACAAAATATTATAATTATATATTATAATTTGAATTAATTTTTCCAGTTGAGGTACCTGGCAGTTCATATTAAAAAGAATTGTTGAGTAAATTTCTCTAAATAACAAAATAAACAACTTTTGTTATTTGCATATTTGCCAAAACCCCAATAGGAAACGAAATATCACTATATTTAATTTCAGGCCTGCCTTATAACCCCCACTCCTGCCGTTCCCTAGAAATGTTAGTATGGCTTATTATAAGGAAGGCATTAGTGCTAATTCACATACCGAGTTTGGTTTAGTTCGGTTTATTCTTTTGTGCCAAATAAAATTGTTGACTCCCGCTATAATCTTTAGCGTATAACTCATTTATACTTAGGTATACGACAAAAGTGTATATAACAAAAGTTACTTTAAATAACAAAATAAACAACTTTTGTTATATTCATATTTGCTGAAAAACCAATAGGAAACGAAATATCGCTATTTTTAGTTTCAGGCCTCCCCTATAACCCCCACTCCTGTTCATCTTAGAGAATATTAACATAGCCTAAAGTCTAAGTTGAGCTAGTAGTAATATACATACCAAGTTTCATAAAATTCGGTTCGGCCGTTTATGCGTGAAAAGGTAACAAACAAACAAACATACACAAAAGAAACAAAAAGCAGTTAAGGTGTCTAAGACATGAGAAACGAAAAGTTATCGTGAAATTTCGCGAAAAAAATCAATGTACAGACAGAGGTTACAATTTTATATATATATATATATATATATATATATATATATATATATATTTAATTTTGACGGACCTCATTTTCATCATCTCCTGGGTAGGATTGATGGACATTTGAAAAAATATTTTGTAAATCGCGCCATGAGTACGACCTCAATAGCTGATTTCCTTAAAGGAAATCTGCTAAGATATGTCTAATGTACCTCTGTAAAAGAGTTGTCAGACAACATAAAAAGGTCTTTTGAGGAGTATGATGTTTAACCTTTGCTTTTCAAACTAGAAACAAAATAAAGGATAAATATTAAAATTTAAAAGACAAAATTGAGATTAGCAAAGAAGTCAAATATGGTTTATGAAATCAGTAGTCTGGATTGCACCAAAAAGTACATTGGGGAAACAAGACAAAAATACAAGGCCAAAAATAAGAACAACTGCTGTAGTAGAACATTGTAGTGTTGCAGAACACAATTTTAGATTTGAGAATTTAAAAGTATTACATAAGGAGCCAAAGTCTGGTACGAGGAAAATTCTGGAAACGATTTACATATCCAAGGACCTGTAGAATGTAGTTAATTTTAAAACAGACTGAGAAATTTAAATAACTATTATACCAATGTGTCAAAGAAATTAAAATAAATTTGCTAAATAAAGGTAAAGATGGTTTAGGGGGATATATATTTATTATTCTTCCTATTAAAGATTAGATATTGTTGACAAATGACCACTTGGTTTAAGGCTGATTATTATAGAGTTTTGTTATTCTCCTGTGGAGATTTATAGTTATACTGACTTAGAGGAATAATTTTAAATTTTGGTAAGTGCTCTTAGTATCTAAGAAAAATGGTGGACTGTCTTAATGGATGAGAGACAAAAATACAAATTTACCCTGTATGTTTTTAACATTGTAAATCCCCAGGAGGGTGAAACGTCTGTCAGTTGAAAATAATAAAAAGTCCGTCATGCAGGGGCTGCGTAAACTAAGCAGATTTCCCACGAGAAGTTTTACAATAGAGAAATCTGCCTAATAACAACTGTAGTAGCAAGAAACCTCTAAACCTAAAACATTATTTAGGGCGTAATAACCCAGTAGTTTCTAGCCCCAAAAAACAGTTAACCTTACCTCTAAACCTATTCACGAGGGACGAATAGTTATAGAAACGGCCGCCAGAGCTCTCGGCGGAAAGTCCGAACATAGCCTACTGGTGACCACACGCAGAATACAAATGCAAATATCTCGGTTAATATTCAAGATACAGAATAAATGTATAGAACAATATTTATAGTAAATTTAATTTTCAATAAGATTTATTCTATACAATTTTTCGATCCGACACATAATAACGGAGATATTTTGAATTTTCACAAATCCCCCCTCTAAACCCCCTCCCACTGGTCCGATTTCAGCCATTAACGAACTTGATCTTCCTTTTTACATAAAACGATTAAATTCTGAGTTTGGTAAAGATCAAACAAAAATTGCGAACGCTAGAGAGTTAACAGACATATGTATATATATATATATATATATATATATATATATATATCTATATATATATATATACATATATATAATTTTGAACGGACCTCATTTTCGTCATTCCTGGGTAGGATCGATGGACATTTGAAGAAATTTTTCGAAACTCGCATCATGAGTACGACCTCAATAGCTGATTTCCCTTAAGGGAAATCTGCTAAAATGGTTTAGTTGAGACATTAAGCCTCTTTTTTTTTTTCTTTTTTTTTTACCTAAAATACTTTTACTGGTCCCAGTAAGGATTAGGTCGATGAATACTTTATCAGATAAACAAAACTATGGAGGTTTAAAGAGGGTGCTTTATGGAACTGTAACCCATAAAAAACAACTCTAGATAAATAATTACATAAAATAAAAAATTACTTTAATAGATGAAGTAACCACTATGTGTTTAATTTTTTCTGTAGGGCTCAGGCTAGCCATGGAAGTTAAGCCATTGGCCTTAATGTACTTGCTTATAGAGTCATACGTTTGATTATCCTGGGGCAATAAGAATTTATGTAGTGAAGAAATCACTAAGTAATATACATTGTCCCACCCTCGGTTAGAAAAAAATGGTATCCTGTAGATAATGCATCCCAATTATTCATAGTAGCATAAAGTGGACCTTAATAAATATCAAAATAATTATTTTTCAGATAGGAATACAACACCAACACCTGAAAATATAACCCAAAATCTAAATTAAACTAAATTATCTGAGTTAATATGTAATTAAAAAAAAATTGTGAAAAGAGGGTGCAACAAAACAAGAATGATGTGAATTAAAATAAAATATAAACAAATAAGAGTTAAAAGAGTTTTTATTTATTTGGTAAAAATAATATTCAGGCTGAATAATTGGCAATATTAGTAATAAATTAATATAATATAAAATAGAACAATACAAATACTGTCACTTATAGAGAAATAAAACCAGTTTCTTAAGAAAATAAAAATGCTTCAATATTAATGAATTATACAAAATGCCCGTCAAGCTTCATATATTTTTTACTTATTTAAAAAATTACATGTATATTTGGAAACAAAACATTTAAAAAAAAAAACATTTTACTCATAAAATATCCTCAATCAAGGATACAACAAATGAATAATAAAATTATGGAAACTACATAAAAATAAAATTCATAAAATATAACTACTATATAACAGATTTCATTGCTTACATATTTATAATTGATTAAAATGATTTGTAAAATGAATTTTTTGATGAAACAATACCATTTGCTAAGAATGGTTATAAAATCTTTTAAAAGAACATGATTGTTTGTCCACTAAGTCATTAAGTATGTATTTTGATTGATTTGAAATATATGTACTAAACTAAAATACGTGCTAAAAAGAAAGTGAGACGTATTGATACACTTGGTGAGCCTAGAGCATGTCACTAATTTCAGTGTTCATTACTTAAAGGGCCTAAATCAGTCTGAACTCCCCCTTAAACACTATGCTGGTAAAATCTAATAAATTTGAAATAGAAATGTAAGAAATAAACTCAGTCTAACAACAGTCGCAGTTTTCTTTCAGAGGCAAACCTCTAATGCCCAAGAACTCAGTCTCGGAATTAGTACAAATAAGACACAGTAATTAGAATAGTAGTATGCAGCCTGAAATATTTATTATAAATCTTAAAAGAATATTGTAATAAAGACATTGTACAAAAATAAAATTATTTAAAATTTTTAACTGAGATGGTTTTTATTGCCTTCATTAAAAAACAAGAACAACTAAAATCATTCATTTCAATTAAGAAATTGACAATCGATTCATCTCAGGAGAAATATAATCAAATAAAACTGTTTAATTAAATCCTCAAAAAATAAAAAATAAAACACAATATAAATTCCTTTTTTTTGATTTACACAAATAATTTATATGGACCATTAAAATATTCCAGGTCATGGTAATTAACAAAAATAGAATTTATTTACATTAATGTCTTTAAATCACAATGGCATACAGTATATTTGAACAATGATTCTATACTATTTAAAAGAGATAACAAATAGACATAAATTTCAAGAGAGAATCCTTTTTTTGCGAGGAGGCACATCAGTAAATAAATTCAAAGCCCTGAAAGGAAGCTTTGCTACCAAGAGAGAGAACAATTTAAAAAAAACATAATAATTTCCAAGAATTAGCCTATCATCACAGGCATATTTTTTCATATTCTTCATTCTCCAAATATAATTATGAATCCTGCCCTGTTCGCAGTAATCGCAGGGCCTTTTCTAAGTTATTTATAGCTTCAGGAATATCATCATAATTTAATGCACTTCCAGCAAATTTGCAATATTTCTGGGCTTTAGCGATGAGAGTAGCATCCAATTTGACATTTGGATTAACTGAAAAGAAAAGGAAAACATTTTATAATATATAATCAAACACAACACACATTGTATAGTTTTAGCAAATGAATTGAAAAGATTATTTTAGTTATTATATTAACGACCACTTTTTGCTAATATTGGGTAATTGGGATGGGTTATCTACAAGTTACCACCCTTTTCTAGTCAGGGTGGGACTAAGGATTTTATTTAATGAGTTTTGAAAAGATTAGGGATTATTCCAGTGTTTTAATAGAAAATCAAAATCTTACCCTCTCTTGGAAAAGTTTTTGATTGACAAATGGAATTTCATGTTCTCAGGCTTGGCCTGTAGAAAATATGTCTACATACATTCATCGTAAGTTTGCATTATAATGCTTGTCACTATTATGTGTTATGTTACTGTTGTATGTTATAGCTTATCACTATCAGTCATAATGGCTTTCTCCAATGACATATTTGACAATAGGTGAGATCAACTAGCAGATATATATATTGTTATAATATGGCAGGTATTGGTAAGCCAATGGTTTTAAATGACACTAAAAGATAGTTGTATATCAGCTAAAGAAGTACTCTATCAATCACCGGATTTGGGGGGGAAAACCGACAGAATGAAGGTCATTGAGCCTGTAATATTTTTAAAATGTGTGCATATGTGAGAGGTATTTTTTGTTTGTCTGTTTTATAATTGGTGCTATTGGGAATCATTTTGATGTGTAATATTTCAGAACTGAGACATTTATGTATGCCTGATACAGAGGTGTTGATGAAAATCAAAACTGTGATTATTTGTGATTGTGTGTTTTGTGAAGGCGGAACTGTCTGTCTTCTTTGAGGTGTTGTTTTGTCTATCCTATGTACAGTGCATTACATGAGGGTGTAATTACACAGTACTTCCTGGACGGCATTTTGTGGTTTCTAGTCCTAGGTTGATGTAGGCGAATGTTTCTTTTATGGTTTTGTTAATTTGTCCCAAAGGGTTTTTAATAAGTTAAAGATCGAAAAATTGGTGGTGAAGTGTTTATTTGTCTAGATATACTGATGTGTTCATTCTTAAAATTTCTGAATAAAAGTTATTTATTAGGGCTTGGAGGTATTGGTTTTTGCAGAGGATTTTGCTTAATTTTACAATTTTTTGGGGATGGAATTGTGAAGGGGGATGGTGAGGACTCTATGGATAAGGTTTTTTGCTACATTACTCTTTTGGTAGTACGGGTACAGAACCTGTTTCCTAAATATTAATATTTAATTCCAATTACTGCTTTCATAGATGTTGGGTGGATGAAATATGTTGTAAAATATGATTTAAATGAGTTGCATACCAGATTGAGTGTTGACGGGAGGTTGATATGGAGTAGTGGGGGTGACAACTGGAGCTGGTGCTACAGGAGTTGAAATTTCAGCTGGCGGTCTTACAATATCAGAAGAGAAAGTTTCAGGCCTCGGCTGTGGAACTGGTGGCTGTATAGTATTGAAGGTCTCATTTGAATTCGGAATATTAAAACCTATAAAAGAAATTGAAGCTCTTGTACAAAAATTGCAATGATATTAAAATATCATTTTTGTAAATATAATGGTAGATATCCAAAGAGTCAGCGGCAAGGTAAGCACAATTATAATGTCAGTTAACGACATGAGTTTGGAATAATATCCAAATATACAATTACAAAGATAAATGTTTCATCAATAATCTACTACATTATTTTGGTAATAAAAGCCTTTTTACATAAAAATTAAAAGATACAAGCAGAAATTGTTTAATAGGAAACAGATACCATTTTCATTTTAAGAGCAGTTAAAAAGCATACAATTCTTATGAGAAGTAATCAATTAAAATTAACCTAAACAAAATGAGTTGGAATAGTTTTGTTGAGCATGTTACTGTTCTTTATCTTGATAGCCAAGAATTTATTTATTTTATAATTTATTTTATTCTCAATTTATTATTTTAAATCGGAAGAAAAAATGATAAATTTATCAGTTCACATAAGTAAATTTCAAGTAATGAAAGTATAGATAGAATTTTTTATTTTTTTTTTAGCACACCTACACTTGACCCCTGTTTTCCATGTAGAGTAATCCTTTAATTCAGAAGTTTATATACTCAATCTGCAACCCTGGGACTTGAGTCAGTAGATTTTATTAAAAAATAAATGGTATTTATCAATGGCCACTTTGAGCTACTAATGACGGGTTATCTATAGGTTGGCACTCTTTTCTAGCCAGGGTGAGACTAAGAATTCTATTTAATGATTTCGTAACTAAATAAATTCCTATTGCCCGGGTGAGAATCGAACTCACAACTCTAGATTCACCAAGACAGATTAATACCAACACCTTAACACACAAGGCTAACCTGAGCCCCAGTTATTATTAGAAATACCAAAATGCAACTTAAAGAACAATGATATTAGAAGAAAAAAATTAAAGGCCTGGGCTGCAGAACTGATGGCTGTATAGTGTTAAATGCCTTATTTGAATTCGAAATATTGAATCCTATAAAAGAAATTGAAGCTCTTTTATAAATCTTGCAATGATATAGTAACGGCAACGTAACCAATAAAAATCCTATATGTTAAGCATTCCGAGGTCTATTTCTACTAAATAATTTATTTCAAACTTTATATAAGTTAGTAAATAAAAAGTATTTTTTATTATAATGTTTATTTGGTAACTCCATTAAATTGTTGACCACCATTTGAAATTTGATCTACGAGCTTGTGATCTCTGAGGTCACGAATGCTGTGTCAGTCTGACAAAGCCCTTGCTCTGGATCTGCTGCTCAGGCTGCATTTTAAATATTGCTATATCAATTTTAGTAACTATAATGGTAGATATCCAAAGTCAGCCGCTAGCTCTCACCAATGTGACAGCTCTGGCAAGCACCGATGACGTAGTGGGTGACCTCTCACACAATATTAAAATATCTCTTGACCATCTATCTTCAAAGTGAGATGTTAGTAGTGCTACTGAAATCCATCAATTTAACAGGACCACCAAATTCTCCAGTAAGTTTAGATTCCTCATGTACTTGGTATTTTCCATACTTATTCTGAGACCTAGATAATGTACTTCCTGAATACTAGTTAATATTTCTAGTAGGGTTCAATATATCGCCAGCAAACACTTGAACTGTATTAGTCTGCTCTATATGATATCACTAGGCTTTGTCCTTATTTTTAAGATTGTTACACCCAACAGGCAAGGTCAAACAGAACAGTTTATAATGAGTTGCCATGTTTATGTCACTGGAAACTTCAAAGACACGAATTCCAGTTTTGAGAAAACTAATTGTTATCAATAAAAAACACTAAAAAAATAAATAAATGAGTGAATGTGGGCTATTATTATTAAAACATTCATGAAATTAGGCCTTCACTAACCGTGAACAATCAATGAATATATTTTTATAGAAATTACCAATATTTGTAGGTCCTTCAGAAGTTGAATTTTCATTAAAACTATTTAATTCATTATCATTTTCTGAATCCATTGGCCCTGGGATTGGAGTTTCTCCATTTTTTAAACAATTATGGATATAAGCAGCCTTCCATTTAGCATATTTACTATTTCTAGCAATTTCATCAGTTTGTTCTCCAAAAGTTGTTAAAACATCCATTAACATTCCAGCAGTATAAAATGCTTTCACAACATTCCTACAATCAAAAATCTGTATACATAAAATAAATTTTAAAAAATGATAAAACTATAAAAGTAATTTTCACAATAATAAAAAAAATCACTGGAGTAAAAGAGAACCTCTTTGAAGATATTAAATATAAATTGGGTCAGCCCCAATGGATCTGGTAAACTTGGAAGAACATCAGTGAATTTGAAGATTAAAATTCCAAAATCAAAATGCAAATCATACTATAATTTTTAATTATATAAAATTATAGAAACAATTATATGCAATTAATATTCAAGAGACTCATAATTATTGATTAAGGCATGGTGGGTGCTACAACAGATTGGTAATTTGAATTTAGATTACAAGTATAATTTTCAAGAGCTCACCCTTTGGTATTTTATGTGCATGACCAAGTCACTGCTAAGAAAGGGAAAAAGATCTGGTGGAAATTATGACAGACTTCTGCTAAAATCAGTGTTTTCAGAAATTAGACTTGTTGGGAGCCATTAGTGAGTGCAGTTGGTAGACTGGTCTCAGAGTGTCTGCTGAAGGCCTTGTCGTTCCTGTCCTCTCAAAGCTATGAGACACTGGACTCAGAGAAATCTCTCCATCATACTCACAGGTCCGGAAACATTTTTCATTTAACACGAAAAAAGTGTCTTAATCACTTATTCTTGAATAATTGAAGATCTGGAATAATTATTCTGGTAAATGGTTTGTTTATGAGGAGTGTACTCGATGCCAGTGCTTACAGTGAGTCATCTGCAAACCACTAGCCATCGTTGGTTTTGGCTCGTTCCTGTTTCAGTGGACTCTGAAATCTACTTCTTTTAAGTGGATAAAGTAGGAATATTTAATAATCTATTAATTATTAATTTTTAGTACTTTGTGCATAAAGCCAGTACTATTTTTAAGTCGCACAAAGTGAACCTTTGTGTCTAATGACACTCTAGCTATCTCTAGAACTCAATATAATACATTTAACCCTTCAAGGGACTTTTAAATCCATTCATTCATTTTATTTTACATATTAATACAATATATGTAGTTTTGAAGGACCTCATTTTCGTCATCTCCTGGGTAGGACAAATGGGCATTTGAAGACGTTTTTTGAAAATCTCATTATGAGCACAACCTAAATAGCTGATTTCTCTTAAGGTAAATCAGTTAAAAGCTATGATTTTTTGTGACACTATTTTTAATATAAGAGGTGATTCCAAGTTGAATCAAAACACCAGACATCACAGTCCATCAATTAATTTTTCAGCTCAGTAGGGTGGATCCAGTGCAGTTTTCAATTTTTTAACAATATAACTAGCCAATTTTTAAAAGTTTGCTTCTAAAATTTAATATTAGAATTTTTCTTTAAACTTCAACTATCATACTAAATTCTTCCGGCATTTTTGTTACGACATTATGTTTCTTTATAGCTCTTGCAAGTCACATCTCATAGCTTGGGTTTAATGTGGTAGATACTAATTAACTTGTAACTTATGTTCACTCAACTTGCAATTAATCACTGTTTATATCTATTAGACACTTATAGCTTATGGTAGAAATGCATATGTCTGAAAAAAATTATTCACTGTTTCTGTCTGTCATGATCATTAAATAACTGCTAACCTATTTTTACAGAGTACATACATTGTGGTTGAGTTCACTGAGAGTGATGAACAACTTGGATGGACCGAAATAATTAGAACTCCCTTAACCAAATTACAGAGGATGTTCATTCCTTGTATGAAGTTGTCTATTGATATTTATACTTTTCATTGATGAATGTCAAAAAGGAGTGCTTTGGCAAAAGTGTGCTTTGTTCCCCCAGCTCAAGAGATGACAGTTCGTTCTCTATAAAACGTTTGTGGAACAAGCAAGCACTTCATTTATTCTCTTAAAAGAAAATATATGTCATAAAAAAAAATAATAAAAATAAAAGGATTACTTGTTGAATACTCCAGCTCGATCTTGACTATCCGCCCATGTGAACAGCTTTAAAGCATAGTTCTCAATATGAGCTTGAGCAGCAACATCATTAGTAATAGCATCATTATCAGTTAAGTTTTTCTTTGTTTTTTCTAACCAGTCCATTAATGACACCAGCAACATTCTTGCATCCTCTGATTTTTTGTCTATTTTCAGTGCTGTTTGTAATGCATAAAGACGACCTTAAAAGAAAAATATACATTAAAAAGCATTTGAATGAAATTTGTAAACATTCAGAGCGAGAGGGAAGATTAGGTAAGAATTCACAAGTTGCGAGATTTTGGTATATTCAGTAGAGAGCATGTGTCCAGTAAAGACCCTAGGAAATAGGTGGTTGATTTAGAAATGCTTACTGTTCAGGTTTCAATGAAATAATCTTTTACCAACAATACATTTCAATAGGTGACAAAGACCTCTAGGAGTCACAAGTGCTAATCATTTATTTTTTTCCCTGAACCTATAAAAAGAAATAAATAGAGAACTCTCTAATATGCTTAACAATAATAGGGTGTAGTAGTGATTAAAATGTGTTCATTTTGTATCAAATGCTATTTTCGAAACCAATTGGAAATGAAAGCTAATGATCAAATTTATTACTATGAGGTAGTCAATAGACAGCCTTGGAGTGTCTTTATCAGAAAGGACCCTACTTTACTAGAATTTCATCCTATACCAACATACAACATTAAATGGACACCTTTTATCATATACAATTGAAATGTATCCATAGAGTTATTGTGAAACCAATGATGAACAAATCCAATGTTTATTGGAATATTTAAAAGAATGAAAAATAAATCCATAGAGATTGATAAATTTTTCTACACATATTATTTATTTTAATTTTCTTTTGAAAGATAAAAGGTGGTTTTGAGGATAGAATCTTATAGCTTTCTTGATGGAAACAAACAAATGGCGGTTTGAATGTGTAAAAAACCTTTCTCTGTTTCCAAGACAACTTTCATTTAGTTAAGTAGTATAAAATGACAATGCAGGTGCTTGACAAACAGAAAATTAAATATCCTTGTCCATGACAGCCGTTGGAACTAACTTCGTCAAACGTGGTTGTAAATTCAATAATTTTATGTAATTAATTTTGTAATTTTTATACACACACCCCTTTGTCATTAATATATGTGTATTATTGCAGGCCTTGACAAAGGTAATACATTTTACTGAAACGTTGGCAAGTTGATATAGACATTAGACAAAGAAGAAAAATAAATGTTTCACAGAAAATTATATCTAAAATCTGTCAGCTATATATATCATGCTGTCAAAACTCAGTTACACTGATAATCAAAACTAAAATACATACTATTAAAACTTTTACTATACTCCTGACGATCCAGTTTCACTAAATCTCCTTAATAATGACAGAGTTATTACAAACAAACCAGAAAAAACTGCATTGTCCAGTGCGCCAATTAGTGCATAGTTAAAAAAATACTTTGTATGGAATTGTTTGTATAACTAACTACAGAATAGAGCTTGTGGCGAAGGGCACCTGGATGAATCCCTTTTAACGCTCTTCGTTAAAAGCTATTGCAGCAAATGTCATAACTAAATCCAAATCACAAAGTAATACAAAAAACTACTTACACCAATAAGTAACAACAATATCTCTTTGCTCATGTTCAGCAGCAGTTTTTAAATAGTGCTGAATTGCCTTTAATGATTGAGGACAAGGAGGCAAAGCCATAATGTTTCTCAGTATACCTGTTCCACCAAAGCGTATTTATTTACACCTTATCTTGACACATAACCAATAGTTGAGTAACGAGTGTTCAAAAGATATCGATATTTTAGAGATACAGATTTAGTTTGAAGACAGTTGAAGAAGTTCAGTTGGAGATCGTCAGTCGTGAGAAATGGCAGTTGCTTTTATAATATAATATAATATTGCGTGGTAATAATTTCTTAGTTGATTGTGCAGTTTTGTCAAGCAAAAACTAACGCGATTGTAAATGTGATTGATTAATGGCATTATCCAAATTAAATTTGTAAAATCCAAAAAGTTAACTCGGAGTCTTGATTTGAAGTTCGAATGTAGCAGAACTATTTTAAATATTTAAATTATTTTTTCTGCTTAAAAACAGGCCAGGAAGAAAAAAAGGGCCAGATTGTGGGGTCAGCCCTTTGCCCACTAGCCCCCAGCTCCGTTATGGCCTATTTGGAAGTACAGGAGGGGGGGGGGGGTATTTACACACCAAATTTTTTTTTTATTAAATTATGAAATTAGGTAATAAAAAAATCGTATAACGTAATAAATAAGAAGTATATTTAAAACGGAATTAATACATATATATCAACTAAAAGATTTCTTGCTTAGTAAAATAAAACTTAAATCTTACCAAAATTCCAGGGAAAAGTATTTACACATTACACTTTTTCTTCATTTTTTAAAATTTAATATTTTTTATGTCTTTCGTTAGCGTCAATATCCGCTTGTAATATCCAGGCATTCAGTGTACAAGGTTTCTAATTAAATCTGGATTTATTTGTTCCCTTTCTTGTACTAAAGTATTCTTGAGGTCGTGCCTTCCAGTTATCTGATGGTTTGGAACATTTCCGTCTAACGCCTGACAAATTTTCAATTATATTCAAATCTGATTACTGTGAAGGGGTATGCAGTTGTTGACAAACAATAAATATTAACCATTCTTTGGTTTTATTGACATTATTCTTTAGTTTCATTGGATGCATGTTACGGATCATTGTCCTTCTGGAATATAAACTGATTTTGTATTCCCTATTTAGCTGTATTAGTGAAGAGATTGCCCCTCAAAATCCTAATATAACCTTTTGCATATAAAATCCTTCAATCGGTTCAAGACTTCCATCACCATTATAAGCTACGCATCCCCAAACCATTATATTGTCTCCCCCATGTTTCGCAGGAACCATAACCTTTTTGCTTTTCCAGTTCCTCGTTCATCCTACGCCACATGGTCTTTCGTACATTAAATCCAAACAAATTAAACTTAGTCTCATCAGAGAATAGCATGTCTCCAAATCTGATGGGTTTGTTAATGCATTCTGTGTCAGAAGAAAGTCTATTTTTGTGGTTGGTCTTACTAAAATAATTTCTCGGAACTCTGCCATAAATACTATCAGAATTCAAACGATTCCTTATCGTTCTCATGCTAACACATACTCCAGAAGTTGATTCGACCATATTTGCTAGGACAATGCACCTACAGCTGAATTTTTAACTGCTTCAATTTTTATTTTTCCCCACTCTTTCAATTAGTATCCTGGGAAGACCTTTGCGTTAGTAATTTGCAGTTGAACCACCCGCTTCATTTCTGTTAATCATCTATCTTACTTTATAAAAATGAAGACCCAAGAAATCTGTTACTTTAACAATACGATTTTTGTTTGTTCTGCAATAAATCCACTTTCTCGCGAGTAGAATCACTCAGTTTACTATTTTTTGGCATTAATAAGCACTTAAAAATATTACGATTGAAATATTTTAGAATACTGCCAAAAAAGAACTGGATTATACTTTAGCAGGTAAAAAACAACAAGTAAACAAACAGACCTTTACACTTATGTAAAAACAAAGAAGGTGTGAAAATACTTTTTTACTAGTGTTATTTTAACATATTTTTTTTGTTCACGTAGGCTTCCACGGCCGTCAAATGTATGTACAAAAACTTCTTCCGGGTTGGACCGTGTCTTAAACATCGTGTGATTGCTTC
Organism: Riptortus pedestris; assembly: GCA_019009955.1. Lineage (NCBI taxonomy): Eukaryota > Metazoa > Arthropoda > Insecta > Hemiptera > Alydidae > Riptortus > Riptortus pedestris. The sequence goes on from CM032229.1 coordinate 140,786,772, forward strand.
TTCAGGGCTGAGTAGAAAGCATCTTGTAATCCAGTTGGTTTTATACCTGCCGTGGTCCGGGTCTCGGTCGGAGCCTGCCTTCCCATTGGTTGATTCTGTCTCCCGGCGCTGGGTCTCCGGTGGTGCTTGGGCTTCGTGGTTGCTCGCTGTTGGTGGGTGTCGGGATCCTCTTGTCGTGCAATGCTGGTATCCAGTTTTTACTTAGTCTGTATCCGTCTTCTCTGTTGATGTTGTTGGGATTTTTGGCAATTTCCATGGCTTCTCTTATCGTGCGTTTGTAGTAATTGTTTTCTCTGGCTAGGATTCTGGCGTCTTCGAATTGGATGTGGTGGTTAGTGTTTGTGAAATGCTCTGCCAATGCCGACTTCTCAGTGCGTCCGTGCTTAAATTCTGCCACATGTTCCTTGAGGCGAGTTTCTATGGTTCTTCCTGTTTCCCCGATGTATGACTTCCCACAGGAGCATGGAATGCTGTAGAGTCCTGAGTCCCAACTTATCCTTTGGTTTCGGAAGGATGTCGGCAATTTTCCTATCCGTGCCATAGGTTGTTCGAATTTTGTGTCTCTTCAAAATTCTTGCTATCTTCTCCGTAGTGCCTTTAACATACAGTAAGGTCGCTTGTCCTTTTGTTTCTTCTTGTTCCTGTTTGGAGCGCTGTTTGTTTCTTTTCTTCAGATCCTTCTCAAATGTTTGGGGTTCGTACCCATTCTTTAGGAATGCCATCCTAATGTGTCTTCTTTCCTTGGGCAGTTTGGAGGATTCAGAAAGTAGCTTGGCTCTGTTGAGAAGAGTATTAAGGATGCCTTCTTTTTGTGCTGGGTGGTGATGGGAGTTCGCATGCAGATAACTGTCAGTGTGCGTTGGTTTCCTGTAGACAGAGTGGCCGAGGTGGTGATCCTTCTCTCAACAAGCACGTCCAGAAAGGGTAATCTTCCTTCTACATCGAGTTCCATAGTGAACTGGATGTTCGTGTTTATACTATACAGGTGGTTCAGAAACTTCAATAGAGAATCACGGCCGTGTCTCCAGATGACAAACGTGTCGTCCACGTATCTATACCAGCAGACCGGTGTGTGAGGTGCAGAGTCGAGAGCCCTCCGTTCGAAGTCTTCCATGTATAAGTTGGCTGCTAGTGGACTTAGCCGGGAGACCGAATCAACCAATGGGAAGGCCGACCGAGACCCGGACCACGGCAGGTATAAAAGAAACTGGATTACAAGATGCTCTCTACTCAGCCCTGAAGAAGCCATCACACTATGTGCGAAAGATCGGCAACGATGAAAATTAAGACACGGTCCAACCCGGAAGAAGTTTTTGTACATATATTTTTTTTTATTATGATCAAGGCTTTCAATTGAATGTTTACTATTATATACCAAGTTTTATTTGTACTTATTATTGGCTAAACTCAAATGGATTGGTTTCAATTTTCAATTCATTATATAAAGAAAAGAAGAGTACAAATACCCCCCCCCCCACTGTGAAACATTTTACATGTGCACGGAACCCGATTCTTCAGTATATCAATTTTTATCGATGAGATATGGAAGGTAGTTTTATCAGCTCCTCAGGTACTAGTGAGGATCTTGTCGCTGCACATTATTATATGAAACGTCTCACAAGTCTAAAGTTTAAATTCTTTAACTTTGAATTATTCTTTAAGTAGTAAGAAGCCTATCTAAACATGAATTGAAATGTAAGGTGGGCACGAGATGTCAAGGGACTTGAAGTAGACACATTTCCTACAAGCTGTAATATAAAGCGCTGTTGACCTGACCTACAATATTCTATTACCCCGAATGGTCTTTATAAACAGGATAGAATTTACGAATTTTCTGGATTCCTCCCCTAGTCCAATGTTAGCTATTAGAAATCGTATAATGTAAATTCATAATTGATGAAAATATTTATAGGAAACTACATTTACAATAACGTTAGTTCTAAACAAATTTTCAGAATTGTAAATGGAGATATTTACAATTTTCAACATCCGCCTCCCCAGATCACATTTCACTCATTTACGAAACTGATTTTTAGTTTTACTTAAAACATTTAAATATAGAATTTGTTGTTGACAGCTACTAAAAACAAGCTTTAAATGGAAGCATGCGGGTCTTATGTATAAGCCCTGTTTTGTCCCATTCAAACTTCTACTCCAATGATAAGTTCAGATTAGGTACTATCTCACAATTGACACTGAAAACCAATATTAATATTTACAACGAATTTCCACCTTCCTTAGAGCTTTTGTATACATACTTTGCAATTTCACATGTTCTAATACTGATTCTATTATTATTTGAAATTAATATTTACTAGAAATAATTAAAAAGTCCGTCACGCAGGGGCTGCGTAAACTAAGAAGATTTCCTATATGAAGTTTTACAATAGAGAGATCTGCATACTGATAACACAATACCACCGTGATTAAATACAAACGGTAATGAGAAATCTTTCAGTTAATTAAAATAAATTCCCAACTGAAACGGCTTCTGAATTGTAAGAATAATTTATATTTTAATATCTCAAATTTTAGTAGTCCAAGAACTAAAGAAGGGGTGAGGGGGCGGATGAACAGAACGTATTTGCATAAATCTCACAAAGTAAGGAAGGTAAGGTAAGGTTAGGAACGACAGATAAGGTTAGAAGAAGCTTCCACCTGAGCCGAGAAGTTACTAAAATGGCCAACCTAATCCGAACTATACCCGACCACAGACTTCATAAAAATGCAAATATCTCCGTTAATATTCAAGATAGAGAATAAATGTATATAACAATATTTATAGTAAATTTGCAATAAGATTGGTTCTATACAATTTTTCGATACGATGTATAATAATGGAGATATTTTGAATTTTCGAAAATCCCCCCCATTAACCCCCCCCCCTGCCTCTAGTCCGATTTCGGCCATTAACGAACGTGATCTGTCTTTTTACATAAAACGGTTAAATATCGAGTTTCGTAACGACCAAACAAAAATTGCGACCGAAAAATATATACATATATATATAATTTTGAACGGACCTCATTTTCGTCATCTCCTGGGTAGGATCGGTTGACATTTGAAGAAAATACAGGGAGGGGGGGGGGATTGTATTGCTATATAAGCCTCCACATAGAGAAAGATCTACAACTCCGCTGGATATACCTTCCAGACATGAGGCTTTTTATTCATAACTAGCCAACTTATCCAATTAGTCCTACTTTGAAATTTGATTAACCATTGGCCAGGAAAGTAAAACTAACTTTCTACCATCTCTATAAGTCCCATTAATTTTATTTTCAGCCCCATATTAAAATATAATTCCTCATACTGGGTACTGAGGTAAAACTACATGCAGAACCTGCATTATGGTTATGAAACCATTTATTGACCTATTATGTATTTCCCCCTAGGAATGACGATAAACTTTCCTTCGTAAGTTAATATTAGCCATGAATGCCCATTTCATATATGCTTGTAATTTCCTCCTGAGATAAATTACATCATATAAAGCCCATTTATTGATTACCCTTGCATAAATACATACATATATATATATATATATATATATATATATATATATATATATATATATATATATATATAGTGCTTATAAATAAGATGTTTAAACTTTATTCATTAGAACTATTTGTATAATTGTGGCTTTTAGCAGATTTCCCTTAAGGGAAATCAGCTATTGAGGTTATACTCATGACGGAATTTTCGAAATTTTTCTTCAAATGTCCATCGATCCTACCTAGTAGATGACGAAAATGAGGTCCGTAAAACTGTGTATATATATATATATATATATATATATATATATATATATATATATATATATTTGTCTGTTACCACTCTAGCGGTCGCAATTTTTGTTTAATCGTTACCAAACTCGATATTTAGTCCTTTTATTTAAAAAGAAAGATCAAGTTCGTTAACGGCTGAAATCGGTCTAGTGGGAGGGGGGATTTAAAGGGGAGGATTTTCGAAAAATCGAAATATCTCCGTTACTATATGTCGGATCGAAAAATTGTATAAAATTAATCTTATTGCAAATTAAATTTACTATAAATAGTGTTATATACATTTATTCTCTATCTCGAATATTAACTGAGATATTTGCATTTTTATTAAATTGATGGCTAACGGACGAGTGACTTTCCCGCCAAAAGCTCGTTCGGCAGTTTCCTTGATTACTCGGCTCTCGTTAAATTTCTCTATTGTAAACCTTCACGTCTCTGCTTAGTTTACGCAGCCCCTGCGTGACGGACTTTTTTATTACTTTTGTCTTGTCAAGTCAGGTAAGTTGTGTCTAATTGTTCATATGTCTGGTCTTCATTGACTTGTTTTCGCCTCTCGTCATACTTAGTCCAAAGTATTGGTACCTTGACAGCCAACATAATGTGACCGGTTAGCCAGAAATATGTAAGTTGTTAAATCCCTCTTTTTTCGCTATAATATTGGATTTAAGGCATATATGTCCAGTATTGAATAATGAGTTCAGGAAGTCAGAAATATGGTAATGTGTGTACAATGTCTATCTAATATATTCCTATGGGGTAGATGCATCCCTTATAGTTCAGCTGCTTGTGTACTGTAATAGTGGTAATGGTTGCCTGAACACCAAATCCTAACCTGTCATCGGTATATGCAAATGTTGAATTTTGGTAAGCAGTTATAGACTCAGTGAAATAGTGTTTTTAATTTTTACTTTTCTGCCAGCACTTTATTTCGTACTGCTATTGAGTTTCTGAAGTAGTATGGATTTCTTCAAGTTCTTTTAAATCGAGTAGCCATGTCAAACGTTTATCAAAGTTCAGTCCTAGAAAATTTGTGTGGTGGTTTTGGAAAGTAGGGTGTTGTGAATAATATAAGACAGATTTATGTTTCTTGATGTTATTGAAACAATGAAAAAATTAAAATTTTGTGGTTCTTACAACGATTTTCTTATACATGTCACATCCGGTAGTATTTTTACATGCTAATATGCTATTACACAGTTGGATAATAACATGTAAGCTATATTCATGTCCCTTGATGTTATTGAACTTTTAAGCCTGATACAGCAATAAAGCTTTTGATGGAAAATACAACAAATATCATGTAAGTTAATACATTGTTGACAACTTTATCTCTGTAGTTGGCTTGCTTGTCAAAAAATAATAAAGCTACTGATAGATAATACAATAAATTAATTAGTAACATATTTATAACTCGTGATGTCACTGAAACAATAATAAACCTTTTGATAGATAATACAACAAATTATAATAAATAACATGAAGCTTTATTTATGACATATAATGTCATTGCAACAATAATAAACCTTGTAATAAAAAACAAATCAAATGTTTTAAAAATTAATAAGTGTCAAATCCGTTGAATTTTCAAATGCTATTATGTTATTACATTATAGGAACACACATATTATATATATGTATAAATGTATACATAAATATTATATATATTTTATTACATTATTGATGGTTATTTTTTGAAGTGTTGTGAATAATACAACACGTTATATAATAACATGTAGCTATATTTACGTCTCTTTATGTTTACTTTTGAATTGCAATATATGCTCCTCTTAATGCTGTTATTCCTTTCAACAGCTATATTAATGTAATTTAGTATGATAGTACTTTTTCAAAGTTATATACATGTTTTTTAGTACTATTATACTTTTTAAGAACTATATACATGTTTGTTGCTTGATACTACTGTACATTTCAACCGCATACAACAATAAAGTGATAGATGTATTCTTGAAGGATGGATTCCTTTTGGAAGGAAACTTCTTTTCTTCTCGAACGTAGAAGCTTTTCGAAGTCATCTTCCCTGTGCCTGAAAAGGAAATTTACTATTAATAATTAAAATTAAAGTTATTGAAATGAAGTATTTTATTACCAGCATACTGGCCAACCAGCAAAAATAAGTCCGTCACGGAGGGGCTGCGTAAACTAAGCAGATTTCCCACGTGAAGTTATACAATAGAGAAATTTCTATACGAGAGCTGAAAAGTTACGGCAAATGGGCAAACTAGCTTTTGGCGGGAAATTCAGTCATCCGTTATCGGCCCACAATTAATAAAAATTCAAATATCTCGGTTAGTATTAAAGATAGAGAATAAATGTATAGATCAATATTTATAGTAAATTTAATTTACAATAAGATTGGTTCTTTACAATTTTTTGATCCGATGTATGGTAACGGAGATATTTCAAATTTTCGAAAATCCCCCTCCCACTAAACCCTCCTCCCACTGGCCCGATTTCAGCCATTAACGAACTTGATCTGTCTTTTTGCATAAAACGTTTAAATATCGAGTTTGGTAACGATCAAACAAAAATTGCGACCGCTAGAGCGTTAACAGACATATATATATATATATATATATATATATATATATATATAATTTTGAACGGACCTCATTTTCGTCATCTGGGTAGGATCGATGGACATTTGAAGAAATTTTTCGAAAATCGTGTCATGAGTACGACCTCAATAGCTGATTTTCCTCAAGGGAAATCTGCTAATATTGGATCCTTTTTCTATCCCTCTCACCATCTGCCACTCTTTATTTCCCTCTCTCCCTCTCCCTCTTTCCATCTTTCTCTCTCCCATAATAAATGCATCCGATGTTCATGGAGAAGTTCCCGCTGTATGGAAGGAGTCCATAATCTGGCCAATAACAAAAGTTGGGAAGCCACTCTGCCCCTATCAGTTCAGGCCTATTTCGATTGAACCAATGATGTCTAAGATTGCTGAAATAATTGTTGCTTATTACATTAAAGCAGTTTTATATACATACAGTTTATTGTCTCCACATCAAGCAGGGTCCAGGCATGGGCATAATATGTGTACAGCTTTACATACAATAACATCTGACATCAGAAAATCAATAAATCGTAGGAATGTGGTTTTGTGGGTTTCACTTGTTTTCAAAAAGGCTTTTGAAACAGTAAATCACAAGTTGCTTTTAATGAAGATTGGTGCTATGGGCATTGACGAGCAATTAATTGGATTGGATAAAATCCTTTCTAGAAAATCGTAAGCAAAAGGTTAAATTAAAATACATTTCTTTTAACTGGGCCATAAATAAATCAGGAGTACCACAAGGATCTGTATTAGGGTCACCATATTGATGACGTAATATCCTGTGTTCTACATAGTAACATTCGCTTATACACAGATGGCATTGGCATATGGCTTTCGGGTGCTCCGGAAAACGCAGAAGATGTTTTACCAAGAATGAACGAGGACTTAAAGAGTATCACTGATGAATGTGCTAATAATGCGTTAACTCTGAACACAAAAAAAAACCAACCGGCTACTACTTGGCACCCCAAAAATATTAAAAAAATTTAAACAGCCTGGCCTTTCAATAAAAATAAATGACCAAATTATTGCAATGAAAAATGAGTATTCTTGGGGTAATATTTAATATTAATCTCTCATGGCATGATCAAGCAGCTTCGGTAGCTAATAAAAGCTCTTTGAAATTAAGTTAAAACTTGTATCCAGCCTAATTTTGTCATTAATGTGGTTTATATATATGTCATTCGGTTTATATAGACATCACGTCTACAGACCACATTAAAATTCAGAGAGCATATAATTCAGAGGTAAGATAAATATTCAATTCTAAGAGAGATGAGCACAATACTTCGAACATTAAAGCTCTATGGGCTCACTTCTAAGGTGTATCGGTGATTAAATATGCTGTGTCTTACAAAGAAGATTTTGGATTTTTTTTATTTCTGGAGTGCCCAGAAATCTTAATGGGGGTTTCATTCCTGTGCATAGTGAAAGACTGGTAAATAATTTCCAACTAGCAGTCTCCAGAACCAACATATATGTCTTTCTCTACTGTTGCTGTTAGGGACTTAAATGCTTTACCTAAAGAAATAAAAGCGTCGTCATCATTCCGAGCATTAATCATTTTCTAACGACCGCGATGGGGATATGGCAAAACCATTTTTATATTAATTTTATTTTATTTTTTGTTTCTTTATGTTTATGTTGTGTAAATTTTAATTTAATTTATAATAGTTTAATTTAATTATAAATAGTAAAATAATAAGCATACATGTCAATTTTCTTTAAGAGAGGACCATTGTTACTACGACAATAAAAGCATCTATCTATCTTTTTATCTCCCTATTTCCATCTTCCTCTCTCCCTCTCCTTCTCCTATATTTTTTTTATCCTTCTCTGCCCCCCGCTGCTCATTAGGGCCAGCGTTCATCCAATTTATAATCTTTAAATTTTGAAGCCCATCTAACAGGTAGCCTGTGACCCACCAGTGAGATCCTTGTGTGCACCTTAGACCTCTTTGGAGGCATTTGTTGCGTATTTACATCGCGGACCGAAAGTTTCAAATTGGCGCCTGCAATTAGAGCCTCACTGTCACTGTTCACCGACTCCAATAGTTGTCCAATACTGTTTACTATTACTAATATTGTTTAAGTGAATCAGGAGGACGTTCGAGCAACGTGTATTCACCCGCTAGCCGAAGTCTTCTGCTGGAGTAGAACTGACTCTCAAAAATAATGTGCCTCACTGTATCTACAGCTCCACATCTAGTATTCGGATCAGCCCTCACTTTGAAATAGTAGAGCTTAAAGACGAGGTCTCCATGTCATGTAACGAGCTGGACTACTTCGTGCACGAGAGGGAACTCACATTCAGACCTATTAATGCGCTCACGTACGTCCGGGAGGAATTCGTTTGTAATTCTTCCTTTTGAAGAACTATGCCACTGCTCCATTGCTGAATTAAGTATCCGCCAGCTCTTTATATGTGCTTGTGCCAACCATAAAAACTCTTCCACCAATTCTACCCGCCATATCACTCTGCAGATTGAACTTGGTTATTCTTAGCTGCAACTCGAACTCGACAGGTAGTTGCCCTGCAATCACTTGAAGGGCGTCCGTAGGTACTGTTTTGTATGCCCTGGTTTTGTATGCCCATTAGCTATGCCTTCCTCTGGCTTTTTTTAGCATCTTCACTTGGGTCTTGGTTGGGTTCGAGAACCAAGCTGGAGCTGCACATGAAACTATCGGCAAATAAAGACTGTTTAATATCGAAGGCCACCACAAGTTTTCGAACTCCATACTTATGTCAATAAAAACGCCCAGAACATATCTGGAGTCTGAGTATCCAATCCTATTCTTAAGAGTTATAACAGCGTCGGTATTGGACCATCCTCTGACACCTCCGTATTGTTGCGGCTACGTTGTGTTCGTCAGCTTTGGTTGAACAGTGGTTACTATTAGCCGTTTCAGTTCCCCTGGCAACAGACTAATAGCCCTGTAGGTACCTGATTGAGCATTTCTATTTCCGGGCTTGGGTATCGCCAAGACCTCAGCTTCCTCCCACAGAGTTGGGAATATTCCTTCTTTAAGGCACCTGTTATAAAGGGATTCCAATACAGGTATCAACGAGTCCTCACATTCCTTGATGATCTCCCCTCCGACGTAGCCCGGCCCAGGAGTTTTCTTTCGCTTCAGGGCGTCGGTGGCCATTTCTATATCTAAGGCATCCTATTACTCTGTATGTGCAGCCTCGTTGCAAGACCTTCTCCTAATCGTTTGCAGAGAAGTATCCTCAACAGGTAAATCCTTCGAGAAGAAGTGTTCTCACCTTTTCCCTCTCCCACTCCCTATCTCTCCCCCTCTCTCTTACTCCCTCTCGCTCTCTCTCGCACACACACACACACACACACACACACACACACACACATACACACACACACACACACACTAGTCCAATATCTTCCTCAATATTCGAGATATAGGAAAAAAATGCACCGAACAATAATTATAGGAAGATAAATGTACTACGAGATTGGTAATGTACAATTTGATGGTAACAGATATTTCGAACTCCCATCCTCCTAGTTCGATTTTCTTAAAGGAGTTAAACATCATTGCTGGAGGGAGTTAGGATATATGAAGGATGCATCGTCTTCGCCCAACAAATATGTATGTATGTATATGTGTGTGTGTGTTTGTGTGTGTGTGTGTGTGTGTGTGTGTGTGTGTGTGTGTGTGTGTGTGTGTGTGTGTGTGTGTAATATAGTTTATTTACTAAATTTTAACTCATTCGGTTATGAAAGCTGTAATTACCATTAATGAAATTAATAATGATATGCTTAAGACCTCTTCAAAACTCAATTCAAAGCAGTGTGTTCACTTAAACCAGTAGTACAGACATGTACAGATTTGAAAATATGTCTCATGATTAACAAACATTTCTTTACAAAAAAATTTAAAAATTGTAAAATATTGTTGTATCTAGTCACAAAAGAAATTTGTCATCAAATATATACCGTATGAAAATAAATCCGCTGTATGAATCTTATAAATTAGGATTGAATAATTGGATTTTAATGAATCTAAACAGGTTTTTTATATTTATATAGGTGGTAAAATATTTTCAGTAATAACGAGGTATTAAAAATGCAAGTTAACATTCAGTAACTCATGCTATTTTGTCGATCATTAGGAAACCTTCTCTCCTATAGAAACTCATAATGGAATACGCATAAGTGAATAACTTATCGAATCGAAAATTAGAATCAGAGGTGATTCGATTAATATTTTTTCACATTGAAAATAATTGGCAGTTTTGTTACGTTCACACTATCAAAGAATAAAGTACTTACTGGAAATGATTGTATGGAATCATCTTCACATGCATCTGCTCACTTTTTCATTGATGTTTCGTTATAAATCTGGAAGCAAAAACTTAAAATAAACCTCCGGAATAAAAAAAATTGGAACAAACATTATTGGATAAAAATTAAAAATTTTTAAAGACAATTATTAAGTACATAATGTAAATGAGTTGATGCCTTAAAAACTATGAGGCATTGAAAATTATTTTAAGGATCATAGGAAATCAGCTTGCCTTAATTAGTCAGACTGCAGTTGTCAGGATGAATTGAGAAGTCATAGTTGAAAACTGTTCTCCACAACATTCAGTAAGTTCTCAGTTTTTTACTCCAACGCTCTCCTCAGTTGTGTCCGACCTAGGACAGGAACGGCACAACTGAGGAGACCGCTGGAGAAGGGAGGCTACTTGTTGAATTTACTCTATTCCCAGCGAAGAAACCAGCTTTTCCACAATCAACAAGTACCAGAAAGCTAGATACTAAAGACGCCTCTTCAGTTGAGAGAGATGCAAGGACAACACCAGCAAGAACAACGAGAGCCCTGGAACTCACAGGGCTCAGAGCGCTTGGCTGAATGGACTGAAGCCGAGGGATGCTGCCAGCGGAGGGAGGTCCCCGGATCTTATTGATTGGGGAGGGTCAAGACCGAACACGCAGGTGCAATATTATTGAAAATTTAATTTCCTATAAATGTTGTTCTATCCATGTTTTCTGTACTTCGATAGAAGACGAGATAACATTATCAACAATTATCTTACATAAAGTTGGATTATGAATTTTAAAAAACACAATTCAAAATATTAGATTACCATTGTATACGCTAATTGACATTAAACTAGCTTGGTTATTTCAAATATGTGAAATATATCCGTTATTATTCTTCTGGTCAAAACAGCGAACAACCAATCTTATTGAAAATTTAATTGCTTTTAAATGTTGATATATACGTATTCTCTCTTTCACGAATTTGAACGGAGGTGTTTGCAATTTTAGCAGATTTCCCTTCACGGAAATCAGCTATTGTGGTCGAACTCATGCGAGTTTTGAAAAATGTTTTCAAATGTCCATCGAGCTTACCGAGTAGCTGTCGAAATATATATTTGTCTGTTACCGGTCTAGCGGTCGCAATTCTTGTTTTGATCGTATTTAAACTAGATATATAAGCGTTTCATGTAAAACTAAAGGTTAAGTTCGTAAATGGCTAAAATCGAATCACAGGGAGGGCGGGGGGGGGGGGTTCAGGGGGATAATATGTATAACCAATCTTATTGAAAATAAAATGTACTATAAATATTGTTATATATATTTAGTCTCTACCTTTAATATTAACAGAGATATTTGTATATTTTAGATTTCAGACCTCTGTGAATCCCCAATCCTACTCTTGTCATATTATTAATATCATAAACTACATTATTTCAAGTAATACCATATTGTTACATTTATTACAAAATCAGTAATAAACGTTGTTCATTAGAGCTCTTTTGGATTGCAAAATTAAACACACCAGCTTTAGAGTTTTTATCACTGCAAAATTTATTTGACAATGCACTACACACTTGGTTAATTATCCTTAACTACTACTCACAGTATGCACTGATGGCTTCACTGCCTTTCTTATTGCTAAGTCCAATAACTCACTCACGATCACTGATGTTCACAAAAACACGACACTTCACTGGTCACAATGATAACGGTACTGCACTGTCCTTTACTTAGATACGGCACTACACTGTTCTTTACAGAATCACAGCACAACACAGTTCTTCGCATAAAACACTACCGTACTGCAACTAAGACGCACTGTTCACTAAAGCTGCACTGAACGCACTGTTGATCACTTGAAGAAAGCTGAGAATAAACTATACTCTCGGGGACGAGCTGAGCCGCTTTTATAGCCAGGCGGTAGGCATCAAACGGGAATTGTCTAGACACTTCTAGATCCAGGACGGTATTGCCGAGGGTGGGCTAGACCATCTGTCGGCTCCTTTAATCTACTTCGCACTTCTTAAATATGTGATTAACTATGTAGTCAGCCAAAAACCATCGCTCTTCCGTAGACGGTGGCTGAATCCCCTGAAGCAGTGCCGTACGTTGTTTAACGGTTAAACTGCACCTTTTACCAAATCGTGCCTAATTACGGACAGTGTTGCTCCCATGTCTATGGTAAGGACCTGCTTCCTTGATGGGCCCACGAGCAGTAACCACATAAACCACATTATTCGAAGCTTAAGTACCAAATATTCAAGACATTTCTTATACGAGATACATGCAAATATATTCTGGTAACTGCTTGAGTTTTTAGACCACTAAAATTTGATTGATTGAGATAAAAATTATTCTAATTCATTATAATTTATAGTACTATGTTTATAAAATTATTATGTTATATTCAGATATATATCATTAATTGCTCTTCTTTCTGGTTTAGATTCAATCTATTCAGCGCTGCGATGTTGGCAGCCCTATTTATTATTCCGACACATTCTGTTGTAGATATTAACTTATAAATTGACAGAAAGATTTCTTCTTACCGTTTGTATTTATTTACTTAACATTCACGGTGATGTTACCAGTATGTAGATTTATCAGTTGTAAACCTTCCCGTAGGAAATCTGCTTAGTTTACGCAGCCCCTGCATAACAGACTTTTATTCCTACCTTAAGCAGCATTATAAAAAATCTTCATTATTTGAAAATCCAGGCGCCTATTTATTTGAGGATCTTTCACCCGAAAATATACAAATTTCAACAGTTCAAGTCCGATTACAGGCCTCACATGTGGAAATAAGGTGATTGAAGTTTTATGGGAATCTGGATCTCAACAAACAGTCATAAATGAACATTTTTTTCATGAAAATAAAAATGATCTCCCCATTTGTAAGCGAATTTATTGGCAAAAGTAATTAATGAGCACAACCTTTGGTAATTAAACGATAAAATTAAATTGTTGGGTAATACCTGTCGTGGTGTACACTATTATTTTGGGTATTGATACTATGAAAAAATTAAAAACTCTAATAAACTTAGAAATCCACCAAATTAGAATTCATTTGAATAATAAAACCTTGGAATTTAATTACAACAAAGTTAACAAAAAAATCGGAGAAATGTCGATTGGAAAGGATAAATTTAATATAAAATTTTGGATATGGGTAGAATTTTAGAATATTATCTGCAATTTGAAGTTGAAAATAAACATATTCAGAAAAATTTAATAAATAATAACAAGGAGATATTTCGAGAAAAATCAGGTTTGACATTATACTCACAAATTAGAATTGATTTCAGGTGTAAATTTCATAAAAGGTAGGTATTCCTTGGTAACGATCAAACAAAAATTGTGACCTCTAGAGCATTAAGAGAGAATATATATATATATATATATATATATATATATATATATATATATATATATATATATATAATTTTGAGCGGAACTCGTTTCCGTCGTCTACTGGGTATGATCGATGGATATTTGAGGAAATATTTCAAACATTCCGTCATGAGTACGACCTCAATAGCTGATTTCCCTTAAGGGAAATCTGCTAATATAGTTGCTGATTCATTAAGCCTATTTATCGGTGAGAGCTCTTACGAAGAATATAAGATAATGGCAACGGGGAAAATTAATTTGTCTAGGAAAAATTTTCGAGAAAGGGTAGATAACGCCATATTTTCAGAAACATGATGAGTCTAGTAAAAATATATAAGGAAATAGAAAAACATCAAACAGGTCGGTATTGTATTGAGAAGGAAATTTTATTAAAGAAAACTGGCAACTTTTGGATAGTCTTTTAAGATAATTAAACATTAAAATTATTTATTCTTTATATACATCAATTATATGCTCATGTAAGCATCCATAAAACATATGAACTTATTATTTCTATCACCCAAATTACTATTATTTTTATTATCATTATCTATTACTAAGGATATTATTAGATGCTATGACTTGTAAAAAAAACTAAATATGCTAATATGAGGTTATGGTCATCAATGTGAAATATAATAGCTTCTCGGCCGCGGTTATATAGATATATATATATATATATATATATATATATATATATTGTTACGTTTTATTACAAAACCAGTAATAAACGTTGTTAATAAGAGTTCTTTTGGATTGTAAAATTAAACACACACAATTTTCACAGTTTTTCACTGAACGATTTATTTCACAATGCACAATACTCTTGGTTAATTATTACTACTCACAGTATTACACTGATAGTGTCACTGTTCTTCAGATTACACAGTCCAATAATTTACTTACGGTCACTGAAATTCACAAAAAGGCGGCACTGCACTTTCCTTTACTTCGCGGCACTGCACTGCCCTTTACTTCGCGGCACTGCACTGTCTTAAACACGGCACTAAACTATTACTTTCAGTCACGGCACAACACTGTTCTTCTTATAAAAACACTTTATCGCACTGCACTAAGTCGCACTGGAGCACTGATATGACCATCAAGACCATGAAACTGGTTGTGGGGTGCTGTGAGACTTCCTTATAAATCCTTGTAGAAGTGTCTAGGCTTAGAAGGTTTCAGTTCGAGAAAGGTCTAGAAGTTCCGGGGAGACGGCTATAATTAGATTTAGCTGTACAGGCTTAAATGGAGAGCAGGGTGAGACCGAGGCTTTTCCAAGAAGGGCTAGAAGGGACTAGTAAGGACGCGACCAATTAGCGGCACTTCTTTGAACTCCTCCGCACTCCCCAATCACGCGGTTCCTTCTCTGGTGTATTTAATTTTCGCAACACTGCCGCCCACTTAAGCCTTTTCGTCCAGAATAGGCTCATTATCGCCGCTACCATACTTGGCCAGTCGCTCTAGGTGTACCACAAAGTATTTGTGGTAATGCTTGACGCAGTCCAACACTGCCAGAAGCTCCCGCCGGGTCACACAATAGTTCCTTTCGGGCTTGGAGAGTACCCTGCTGTAGTAGCCGATGGCTTTTTCTGTCCCATCCACTACCTGAGAAAGCACTCCTCCTATTCCATAGCCGCTCGCGTCCGTGTCAACTATGAATTTCTGGCCAGCAATAGGATAGGCAAGGACTGGTGCTGTGCACAAGAGTTCCTTGAGCCTCTGGAAAGCATCTTCCGCTGTCTAACTCCAGCGGTATGGTCAGGACTTTTTGGTTAGGTCATGCAAGCTGGCTGCTACCTGGGCAAAGTTTGGCACGAATCTCCGGTAGTATGTGCAAAGCCCCAGGAAGCTACGCAGCTCGTGAAGATTTCGAGGTCGAGGCTAGTCCTTTACTGCCCGTATTTTGTCCTCGTCAGTGGAGATGCCATCTGCTGTTACTCAATGCCCTAAGTATTTAACCTCCTTCTCGTGCCGCTTCGCTAGGGGAACACTCCTGGTTGCTTGTTTTATAGGTCTCGCTTCACCGGTATTTATTTCATGTTTCACTAAAGCTGTTCTACCTGGGCTTTTATTGCATGTGTTCTTAGCAACTCCTTTGCTTTGTTTCTTTCAGGTGATGACAGTCCTTTCGTCCATTTTTCCATTTCTTCTGCAAGTAATTCGCGTTCCTTGGCTGTCATTTTCGGGTATCCTGAATTTTTGGCACAGTTAATTATTGCTTCTGCTGGCTCGCATTGACCTATTTCAAAATTTTTGTTATTGACCTTCTCATTGTTGGATAGATTGAGTACACTCACCGGAACTCGCCCATCGACGCAGGTTTTCACGAGGGCTTTAACTGTTATAATGTCGTTTTTAAGTTCTTTTGGTTCTACTACCCACAACCGGTTATCCTCACAATCTTCTTCCACACGCGCCCATACTAAGGTTTCTGCATGAGGTGGTAGTTTCTGGCGTCCGACGGTAAATAGCCTCTTTACTGTGGCCTTGTTCTCGTATCCAATATACAAGGGTATTTCGACGTTGCGCCAGATCATAACTTGTTGGCCCATGTGCAGATTGATACCGTGGACTATCATGAAGTCTGCACCGATGATCACTTCATCCACTATGTCGGCGACAACAAATACATGATCGGCGCTAGTGTTGGCGATAGTCAGTCGAACCTTGGCTCTTCCATAGACGGTGGCAGATTCCCCAGTAGCAGTGCGCAGTCGAACATTGTCTAATGGTTCTACGGATCCTTTCACCAAATCAGGCCTAATTATGGACTGCGATGACTCCGTGTCTATGGTGAGGACCTGCTTTCTTCCGTTGATAAGCCCACGAGCAGTAAGGTTGCTATTTTGTTGTTGTATAATGGAAATTGAGATTGTGGGGCCAGCGGTTGTAGGAGCTAGCCGTTGCCAATGGGAATTCGTTTACAGACGATTCAAGGTCCAGACATCGAACTCCCCCGCGAAGGGGGTTAAACCATGTTACGCCGGAACACTGGGCAAACCGTCCGGAATATACTGGCGGAAAGCCGCAAAAAGGCGTCCCGGCCAACGGGCTCGTGCGACAGCCGGCACGAGTGCCGACCGCCTAATAGAGTCACATTGCTTTGAGCCTCTCGACTCACGGGACCCATCGTTATATTGTCGCTTTTAGTCGAGATTCGGTCTTAGAGGCGTTCAGGCCTAATCCCTCGGATGGTAGCGTCGCACCAGCGGCGTGTTAACCGAGTGCGTGTACCAATTGTCCGAACCTGCGGTTCCTCTCGTACTAAGCAGGATTACTATAGCGACGACGTCCAATCAGTAGGGTAAAACTAACCTGTCTCACGACGGTCTAAACCCAGCTCACGTTCCCTATTAGCGGGTGAACAATCCGGCGCCTGGCTGGAGTCTTCTTTGCAATGATAGGAAGAGCCGACATCGAAGGATCAAAAAGCGACGTCGCTATGAACGCTTGCCCGCCACAAGTCAGTTATCCCTGTGGTAACTTTTCTGACACCTCTTGCTGAAAACTCTTCAAGCCAGAAGGATCGATGGGCCGTGCTTTCGCAGTCCCTATGCGCACTGAGCATCGGGATCAAGCCAACATTTGCCCTTTTGCACTACGCGAGGTTTCTGTCCTCGCTGAGCTGACCATAGGACACATGCGTTATTATTTGACAGATGTACCGCTCCAGTCAAACTCCCGGCCTGGTAGTGTCCTTGGATCGGATCACGCTAGGGAGTGTGTTGCCGGTACGGCGATACCAAGAGCGCGGCAACGACACGCGAGGTGGGGCCGCCGCGTCCGACCGGCCGCCGAGAACCCTTGGCGCTTGGTGCGTGAATACCGTCGCGCCGGAGCGATAACGCACCGACGGACGCCCTCCGCCTCACCAAGTAAGTAAGGAAACTATGAAAATGGTACACCTAGAGCGACTGGCCAAGTATGATAGCGGCGATAATGAGCCTATTTGGGACGAAAAGGCTTAAGTGGGTGGCAGTGTTGCGAAAATTAAATACACCAGAGAAGGAACCGCGTGATTAGGGAGTGCGGAGGAGTTCAAAGAAGTGCCGCTAATTGGTCGCATCCTTACTAGTCCCTTCTAGCCCTTCTTGGAGAGGCCTCGGTCTCACCCTGCTCTCCATTTATGCCTGTACAGCTAAATCTAATTATAGCCGTCTCCCCGGATCTTCTAGACCTTTCTCGAACTGGAACTGGACTACAAGGATTTATAAGGAAGTCTCACAGCATCCCACAACCAGTTTCATGGTGTTGATGGTCACATCAGTGCTCCAGTGCGACTTAGTGCAGTGCGGTAAAGTGTTTTTATAAGAAGAACAGTGTTGTGCCGTGGCTGTAAGTAATAATTTAGTGCCGTGTTTAAGACTGTGCAGTGCAGCGAAGTAAAGGACAGTGCAGTGCCGTCTTTTTGTGAATTTCAGTGACCGTGAGTAAATTATTGGACTGTGTAATCTGAAGAACAGTGATACTATCAGTGTAATACTGTGAGTAGTAATAATTAACCAAGAGTATTGTGCATTGTGAAATAAATCGTTCAGTGAAAAACTGTGAAACTTGTGTGTGTTTAATTTTGCAATCCAAAAGAACTCTTATTAAGAACGTTTATTACTGGTTTTGTAATAGAACGTAACAATATTTATTAATATTTCCTTTAACATTTAATTTTGAATAAGTTCATATCTCTTTAATTCTTATCAGTGTTTATTGTTGGTAAAATTCCCTTCCTTAATTTCTTTACAAGTGGTTTGATTGTTGTAATTATAACTTTTCAGCTTCCACTGCAGATTTCTACTACCAAACTGCTATGATTGATCTAAAATAATAAATGGTGTTGGTGAGACCTAACAACTTTTTTTAGTGTCTTAAAATAATTTATTTATTTGGCGAATATGCTCTGTAGGAGATTAGCATAATATAATTGTGAATGTGGCTCATATTTCTGTTCCTCACTGACTTGTTTTCGCCTCTATCTCTCCTGTCATACTTAGTTCAAAGTCTTTGTGCCCTTGCACCCAATATAATGTGATGTGTTTGCAGGAAGTATGTAGGTTGTTAAGTTTCTTTTGCCGGGCTATAGGATGTAGGTTGTATATGCACAATATTGATTGTGACGTTAAGGAAGTCAGTGGTATGGTAATATATGTTTCTAATATGTTCTTCAGGGCTAATAGTATCTCATACAGCTAAACTGCTTGTATCTTCCAGTAGAATGGTAATGATTGTTTGAACACCTAACCCTACCCCATTATAGCTTCTGAGCATCCTCCTTTACTACTACCATCAGTATATACATATGTATTTTGTGAAGCAGTTATGGACTCTGTGAAATAGTATTTGTAAATTAATGTTGAAGGATTGTTGGCAGAGGAGTACTCTACACATCCATAAACCAGATGAGACCTGGAATAACAGCAATATAAATATAGCATTAATTTTCTGCAAGAACTCCATTTTGTACTGCTAAGGACTCTCAGAAGAAGTAAGGGTTTCTTACGTCGAGTGACAAGTTCTTTAAAAGGTATCAAAGTTTAGCCCTAGAAACTGTTTTGTAGTTGTTTCTGGAGCTCAGGTTAGCCATGTGAGTTAAATTTTTGGCTTTAACCTCACATGGTAAACCTAGAGTGGCATGGTTAATTCCCTCCTGGGCAAATAAGAGTTTATTTAGTGACAAACTCATTAAATAAATTCCTTAGTCCATCCTGGCTAGAAAAGGGTGGTCACCTGTAGATAACCCATCCTAATTAGCCGTAGTAGCATAAAGTGGGCGTTAATAAATAAATATGAATTTGTAGGTGGTTTTGGGAAGTGGAGAGTTTTGAATAAAACAACATATACTTATGTTTCATGATGTTATTTGAAACACTTTAAGTATTATACATGTATTTTATTAATAAATAGTCACTCCAGTAATGGAATGTTCACAAGCTTCTATGTTATTACTTTAATGGATAATAACATGTAAGCTATATTTATGTCTCTTGATGTCATTGAAATTTTAAGCCTCAAACAGAAATAAAGCTTTTGATGGATAAACAATAAATATTGTATAGATTGGAACATTTTCACAACTTTATCTCTGTTGTAGGCTTGCGTGTAAACAATAATAAATCCTTTGATGGAGAATACAATAAATAAATTAATAACATATTTATGTATCTTGATGGCGCTAAAACCACAATAAACCTTTTGATGAATAATACAATAAATTAAATAATAGCATATTTATGCATATTGTTGACATTGAAACAATAATAAACTGATTGATGGATAATATAAAAAAATCTAATAATATGAAGCTGTAATTATAAATTTTGATATCATTGAAACAATAATAAACCTATTAATAAATAATACAAGAAATATTTTAAAAATTAATAAGCGTCAAATCCGTTGAATTTCCAAATGCTATTACGTTATTACATTATAGGAACATACATATTATATATATATGTATATATGCATACATAAATATGAATATCTGTTATTACATTATTGATGTTTGTTTTTGTTTTTTAAGTGTTGTGAATATTACAACACGTTATATAATAACATGTAACTATATTTATCTCTCTCTGTTTTGTACTTCTAAATTGCTATATATGCTTCTCTTCATGCTATTATTCTTATATTAATATAATTTAGTGGGATAGAAATTTTTAAAAGCTATATACATATTTGTTTTGTCATATTAATGTATGTTTGAATGTTGTATAACAATAAAATAATTGATGCATTCTTGAAGGAAGGATTCCTTTTGGAAGGTGACTTCTTTTCACTGGAATGTAGTTACTTTTCAAAGTCATCTTCCCTGTGGCTGAACAGAAAATTTATTACTAATAATGAAATTAAAGTTATTAAAATGAAATATATTTTTGCCAGCATGCTCTGTCACACAAACACACACACACACACACACACACACACACACACACACACACACACACACACACACACACACACACACACACACACACACACACACACACACACACACACACACCCTCCCTCCCTCGCTCCCTCCCCCCTCTCTTAAACTAAGAGAGATAGAACTTTGATGTATATTTGATTTCGATATTTTGATGTGCCTCAACAGCCCAGACCAAATATCACATTAAAGTTTTGTTTTTAGCCATGGTATCTCATTCACACAATTTGGTGAACCTAAAAAAAAAAAACATGTCTACTCTAAAACTAACAAGGTATTTTTTCTTTAGAGTTCATCACACTAAATAAAAATATGTATTTACATAAAATATTGTCACACCTTATATTTGCATTACTAGTAGCATATAATAGATGTGCTTCATTCACAATTACCACATGGAGTAAGCAATAGTGGACTTCTTGACATAAGCTACAAATGTAATGAACAGGTCTATGAGATTAGCAGTGATGGACACAGAAATTAGCAGATATTATACCTATCAAACCCAACAAGATTGCATGTGGTGATTATTGGTCCTACTGGACAGTGTGAAACAAAGCAAATTTTCTACTAGAAGATGTATCAGGGGCTAATAATCTCAACTCACCATCTATTTTCTATTTCTCCTGCAACAAGATGCCTATGTAAACTGGAATCAGAATACCAACTGGATATGATATGTTTAATGAGTGAACATTGAAACAGTAACAGTGAAAATTGCTTGCATAAGAATGGTATACTGAAGACTAAATACAGAAAACTGTAAATATCTCCATTGATTTTCGAAATACAGAAAAAATAGATAGAACAATATTTACAGTAAATTAAATAAGGTAGGTTATATACAATTTTGTGATCAGATTCATAATAACTGAGATAAACACCCTCAGTCTCCCCATACTCCAGCCATCAGCAGATGTAACATTAATTTTTGAATGAAACAGTTGATGGCACACCGAACATATTCGAATATGCCTCACATAGTAAAAGTAAAATAAAAACAATATTTTATGTTTATGAATGAGAATAGAATTTTTCATGATATATCAGCTTATTGTTGTAATATGAAATAAGTTGGATTGAGAGTTTGCTGAAGATTAATACTAAAAATCCATATCTCCTTTAATATTCAATATTCAGAAGAAATGCATGGAACAACATTTATAGGAAAATAAATTTACAACAAGATTGGTCATATACAAGAAAAGAAAAGCGAAAATTAGACAAATTTTAACTACAGAATATATATGAGTTCGGAGATGCCAAACAACTATGTGGTATTGAAAATTATTTTAATTATAGTAAGGATCATCAGCTTGCCATAATTAGTCGGACTGCACTTGTCAGGATAAATTGAGAAGTTATAACTGTAAGCTGTTCTCTAGAACATTCAGTAAGTTCTCAGTTTTTTACTCCATCGCTCTCCCCGGTTGTGTTCGACCTAGGACAGGAACGGCACAACTGAAGAGACCGCTGGAGCAGGGACCCTACTTGAATTTAATCTATCATCAGCGATGAAACCTGTTGTTCCACAATCAACAAGTACCAGAAAGCTAGATACTAAAGACGCCCCTTCAGTTGAGATTGATGCAAGGACATCACCAGCAATAACAGTGAGATGGACTGATGCCGAGGGATGTTGATAACAGAGGAAGGTCTCGGATCTTGGTGATTGGGGTGGGTCAAGGCCTAACACGCAGGCTGCGCAAACTACGCAGATTTCCCCCATGCTGGTGCGACACACTAGTGATCTCACCGTATATTTTGTATTTCTAAGTAAAAATCCAATGAGTAGAAGTGGGGGCTGAATGAAGGATAAAAACAAGTTAATTCGGATAACTTGATTAATAACTACGTTACGACAAAATTTACAGAAGAAAAATTGTAGAGTATCCATAGTTTAACCAAATTAATTCTATAAAATTTACATAATTATGAGATATTTTGAACTATGGAGCTCCGACCTAGGACAGGAACGGCACAACTGAAGAGACGCTGTAGCAGGGACGCTACTTGTTGAATTTACTCTATCCCCAGCGATGAAACCTGTTGTTACACAATCAACAAGTACCAGAAAGCTATATACTAAAGACGCCTCTTCAGTTGAGATGGATGCAAGGACAACACCAGCAAGAACAACGAGAGCCCTGGAACTCACAGGGCTCCGAGCGCTTGGCTGAATGGACTGAAGCCGAGGGATGCTGGTATCGGAGGGAGGTCCCCGGATCTTATTGATTGGGGTGGGTCAAGACCGAACACGCAGGTGCAATATTATTGAAAATTTAATTTTGTTCTATCCATGTTTTCTGTACCTGGAATATTTACCCAGATATTTACATATTTTTATTAGTCACAGTAAAACCTCAATCCTACTCTTGCGTTTTTCACTATGTGTAGCTGTGCCACAAAAAGTCCATGACGCAGGGGATGCTTTAACTAAACAGATTTCCGTAAAAGTACAATGAGAACAATATTTTCAAATAACAATCTTCAAATAAATTTCTTCGTAATATAATAGCTTATTCTTAATATGACATGAGTAGGAGTCAATCAAGGTAATAAAAAAAAAAGTATAAAACATTTGTAAAACATTTAGGTTGCAATAATATTTGTTCTATACACTTGTTCGATCTGTCGCATAATAACGAAGATATTGTTAAGTTTTATTACAAAACCAGTAATAAACGTTGTTAATAAGAGTTCTTTTGGATTCCAAAATTAAACACACACAATTTTCACAGTTTTCATCACTGCACAATTTATTCAACAATTGATTAATTATTCTTAATTACTACTCACAATATGCAATAATAGCGCCACTGTTCTTGTTATTACACAGTCCAATAATTCACTCACGATCACTGAACTTCACAACAAGACGGCACTGTCCTTTACTTCACGAAGATAACGGCACTACACTGTCTTAAACTGTTTCTTACAGTCACGTCACAACGCTGTTCTTCAAATAAAAACACTTTACCGCACTGCCCTGAGTCGCACTGTAGCACTAAACGCACATGGTGAATGCTGAGAGCAAAAACTGACTCAGGTACTGTCAGGGTCCCATATATATGCCTGTCGGCAAACATCAAACAGAATGGCCAGAAGGGGCTAGACAAGTTCCTGGAACATACGCGGACCTAATTAGATGCGGCCGGCGTCACTAGTCTTCAGTCGGCTCCTTTTATGTCCCTAACACCTCACAAACACGTGGCTCCCTCTCTGCCAATCCTTCACGTATTTAATTTTCGCAATAATATTTTGAATTTTCAAAATAATTCCTCTAACCCCCCCCCTCCCCCCTGGTCCGATCTCAGTCATTAACAATCTTGAACTTTATTTTTACATAAATCGTTTAAATATCCAGCTTCGTAACGCTCAACAAAAATTACGATCACTAAAGCGTTAACAGCCACCTCATCTTCTCAACTTCTGGGTAGGATCGAAGGACATTTGAAGAAATGTTTCGAAATTCTCGTCCTGAGTACGACCGCAGTAGCTGATTTTCATTAAGGAAAATCTGCTAAAATTGGATAGGGTTCTGGGCATAGTTTAATAAAAGTCAATGATGACCCGGAAATCGATTTAGACGATAAATTCTAATTATTAATTCACGCCGCAGGAAAATAGTCCTGAAAGGGAGCTGATTGAAAGTTTTTCTAAAGGTAGCAATTACCATTCGGCTGTTAAACAATTGAAAAATAGATTCGCGATGAGTTGCTCCTGCAGTTATGTATTAGAAAGCTATTGAATTTGGTACTGACACAGACCAATAAAATTATATCTCAAACTTTTTGAATCTCAAGGTGTTACCAAGGATAAGATAAATACGCTACACCCGTTAGTCGAATAATCACTTCCAAAATCGGTGTTAGGGATTTGGGAGTGACAGAGTGCGTCATGAGGATCCTAATGGGGACTCGGGGCTAGGGACGTTGCGATACTACCGATATGGGTAGGTATCGATACTTTTGTTTCGATACTAGGAGTATTGGTATCGATACTTTGCTTCCGATATTTCAACGGTATCGCATCAAAAAGATGAGTATCGGTATCGAACTTTTGATAATTTAATATCAACTAATTACATTAAAAGTAAATTAATAAAAATTTCGAATTTACAGTAAATAAAATACATGATTATCAGTAATAAATCAAATTATGTCGTAGTACGATATTTCAAAGGCAGGGGATAAAGGATAACCGCCAATTGAGGATTCCCTACATTCTTCATCAATTTCCATAATGGAACAAAAAAAATTTTTTTTTTTTATTTTAAGAAACAAGAAAACGTTTTTAAAGAGTTAAAACTGGCGTTTTATAACAGTAATAAATCACAATTTTTTTTTCTAAAAACCTGATTTAATAATCAGAGATGTTTCGATACCGATACCTTTGGTATCGATACTTTTAATGCGATATTATCGGAGTATCGATACTTGTATACCTTTATGGTATCGATACCAGATATCGGATCGAATCCAGTATCGCAAGGTCCCTACTCGGGGCAGTTGTCGGAGCTGATACAAGTTTTAAAACTGGAAATGGAAGGTGAAGAGCGGTTAATGTTGGCCCGCCATACTTTTTCATCCTGTAACAATGGTCTAAGTTTAGCTCCCGGTAGGAAGAGGTCAATTCCTCCACCCAAATTGAAGGTTTCAACAGTTACAGACCTTGTTAATATTAAGATGTGTATTAAACAATCATCTAGTTCAAGTTCTTTATTCTGTGAAGGTCGCCTTACTAGTCATACATGTTTTAAAGCACAAGAGATGAAATTGAATGATATTCTTAGTAATATTTGTAGCAATGGTTGGGGTTCTAATTGTTTGAGAAAAGGACATCCTAGGAAGCAGTGTAAGTCTTCACTAAAGTGTATTTTGTGTGGTGCTAGACATGTTCCTTTAGTGGGCCCGCAAAGAAGGAATAATAAAGAATCTATAGCAGGTATGGGCAACCTTTGACATGCGGGCCAAACTTTAAAAGTAGTGCATTTTAAAGTAGTGTTCAGAATTTTTAACGATAGATATCAGACATGGAATTATAACGACAATGTAATTATAATACAATTTATTAAAATATCAAAATGAAATAAATAGGTACAACATTATAATTAAATCGTAAAATTTGGAATTATTACTAACAATGAAAGATAAATAGGGACACCGAAATCAATGAACTTGAATTCGATAAACTAATCCGTCGATGTTTGGATTAATTCCACTGATACAAAGACGAGAAGAATTTTCCAAATTATCGTCAGTCAGCCTTGTACGATGTTTTGATTTATTAACTTTCATCAATGAAAACAACTGTTCGCATTAATAAATACTGTAAACGCACAAATCTCTCCTCATCTTATTTATTTGGAGTAGGTAGCATAATATTTTTGTTTAATTGGGTTTTTCAAAATGTCTCGCCGCGGGCCGCTAGTTGCCTACTTATGATCTACAGCATCTAAAGAAGACCAGGTAGAGCAAAGTTAGGAAATTACTAATATTGCTGGTGTTCTTATGCAATTGTCATTACGAAAGGTAATAGTGAGGAAAAGGTCAGAGAATCGATTGACACTAGTTCTCAAAGATCTTAGGTAACTCGTAGAGTGGCATAAAAATTAGGTTATTCCCCTTTGAAGAAGGAAACCATGATTTTTGTCTTGTTTGGTGGTATAACCGCATGAAGTGTCACACATAACAGTCATAAAGTAAGAATGTGGATTCTTGATGGAACTTTTAGGTGTAATTTTAAGGCAGTGGACTCTGAGGATATTTGTAATGCTGCATTTTCAGAAGCGAAGGGAGTATGGCTTCAGGAACTGTGTGACCGCAATATCAGTCTCTCTGATGAGCTTGAGGGTCTCATTGATTTTCTGATAGGAGTAGATGTTTGGTGGAAAACTGCTATAAGGAAAACGACAAGTTTTATTTTGCGGACTTGTTATTGTAGAAACTTACATGGGCTGCACTTTAATGGGTAATCTAAAAATAGGTAAAATTTCTAAGTGAGGGACCCGCCCTTTCCTTGGCCAGTATGCTTTCAACTGTCAAGAACCTTTGGGAACTTAAGGCTATAGGAGTGCGAGATCGTATTGAGACCATGACGAAGAAGGAATAAGTTTTGGTAAGCATTCAGAATTTTAAGGAGTATACAGCCGGTGGTAGATACCAGGTGAAACTGCCATGGTGTCGAGATAAGTCTTTACTACCCACTAATTTCTCATTGGCTAGAGGTCGTTTGAAGAAAACCATTACTAGGTTGAAAACTTATAATTCAAGTGAAGCTTATGTGGTACGTATCAATGAAAGGGTTCCAGAGGAGTCCTTGGATGTTGGTCACTATTTTACCTCATCGACCTGTGTTAAAAGAGGGAAGACTACTACTATTCGTCCCGTTTTTGACGATTCCGTTCAAATTAATGGCTGGTCAGTTTGATTTTTTAGAAAAGGGATATAACCTTAGTGAAAATATAACATCCATTATTGTGAGATTCCGTCTGAAAGAGATTGATGTTTCTTCTAACATCAAGAGGGATTTCCAACAGATAGCTATTCACCCAGACGCTAGTAAGCAGATTTCTCTATTGTAAAACATCACGTGGGAAATCTGCTTAGTTTATGCAGCCCCTGCGTGACGGACTTTTTCAGTTTTCAGCCTTCAGCAAACTCCCACTTCTACTCATGTTACATAAACAATACTTAAATACCAAATATTGTTTTCAAGAAACTTTTTTTATACGTTATACTAGCAAATATGTTCTGGTGCCCCCCCCCCCTTCTTAAGTTTTTGGACTTCTTAAATTTGATTGATTGAGATAAAAACTATTCTGATTATAAATTACAGTACTAGATATAGTAAATAGTTTTCAATCAAATTAATACGTTATATTCAGATATATTACAGTAATTGTTTTTCTTTCCGGTAAGAAGTTGGCAGAACTGTTTGTTTACATTTCAGATGCTTTCCACGGAGAGGTTTCTTATTATCGTTTGTATTTAATCATTTAATATTTACGGTGGTGTTGTGTTATCGGTACGTAGATTTAGCTATTGTTATACTTCGCGTGGGCAATCTGCTTAGTTTACGCAGCCCCTGAGTGACGGACTTTATTTAGTGATTTAGGATAGTAGGGTATTGTGAATAATACAACACATATTTATGTTTCTTGATGTTATTGAAACAAAGAAAAAATTAAACTTTTGTGGTTCTTACAACGATTTTCTTATACATGTCACATCCGGTAGAATTATTACATGCTAATATGCTATTACACAGTTGGATAATAACATGTAAGCTATATTCATGTCCCTTGATGTTATTGAACTTATAAGCCTGATACAGCAATAAAGCTTTTGATGGAAAATACAACAAATATCATGTAAGTTAATACATTGTTGACAACTTTATCTCTGTAATTGGCTTGCTTGTCAAAAAATAATAAAGCTACTGATAGATAATACAATAAATTAATTAATAACATATTTAGCACTCATGATGTCACTGAAACAATAATAAACCTTTTGATGGATAATACAACAAATTATAATAAATAACATGAAGCTTTATTTAAGACATATAATGTCATTGCAACAATAATAAACCTTTTAATGAAAAATAAATCAAATGTTTTAAAAATTAATAAGTGTCAAATCCGTTGAATTTTCAAATGCTATTATGTTATTACATTATTGATGGTTATTTTTTGAAGTGTTGTGAATAATACAACACATTATATAATAACATGTAGCTATATTTATGTCTCTTTATATTGTACTTTTGAATTGCTGTATATGCTTCTCTTCATGTTGTTATTCTTTTCAACAGCTTTATTAGTAGGATAGTCCTTTTTAAAAGTTATATACAAGTTTCCTAGTACTACATACGTTTTATACATATATACATGTTTCTTAATACTACTGTACACTTCAACCTCATACAACAATAAAGCGATTGATGCATTCTTGAAGGATGGATTCCTTTTGAAAGGTAACTTCTTTTCGTCTAGAATGTAGCAGCTTTTCGAAGTCATCTTCCCTGTGTCTGAAAAGGAAATTCACTATTAATAATTAAAATTAAAGTTATTAAAATGCCATATATTTTTTTTTACCAGCATGATGTTTTGAAGATATAGCCTTATTTTAATGAATGAATGTATATATAAACACAGCTGTTTTTCTAGTGCATTGATTATATGTTTTAAAAATGAGATGCTGTTATAAAATTATTTATTAAAATTAAATTATTGATTAACGTCCACTTTTTAAAACTAAGGCTAATTGGGACGGGTTATCACCCTTTTTCTAGCCAGGGTGGGACTGAGGATTTTATTTAATGAATGAATAAATAAATTCCTTTGCCCACGCGAGAATCGAACTCGCCACTCTAGGTTTACCATGTGAGATTAAGCTCAACGCTTTAACTTTTAATAGCTCACTTTTATAACAACGGATCAGCAGAGCTGATGTTCGGAGTGGGACAACCGTGCCATTATAACTGCCAGGGCTATTATGCATGCTCATGGTAATATTCCCCAGGGACTATGGGCAGAGATGATAACTCTACTGCCTACATATTAAATAGATTTGGTGTAGCGAGTGTCGATAGTCATCCCTTATGAATTATGGACAAGAAGAAAACCTAATCTAAAACATTTGAAGATAATAGGTTGCACACATATCCCACGCCACAGAAGGAAGAAAGTCCGTCACGCAGGGGCTGCGTAAACTAAGCAGATTTCCCACGTGAAGTTATACAATAGAGAAATCTCCATACGAGAGCCGCCCAGTTACGGCAAAGGGCCGAAATAGCTTTTGGCGGGAAACTCAGACGTCCGTTACAGCCCAAATTTAATAAAATTGCAAATATCTCGGTTAATATTCAAGATAGAGAAGAAATGTATAGAACAATATTTATAGTAAATTTAATTTAAAATAAGATTGGTTCTATACAATGTTTTGATCCGACGTATGGTAACGGAGATATTTCGAATTTTCGAAAGTCCCCCCTCTAAACCCCCCCCCCCTCCCACTGGTCCGATTTCAGCCATTAACGAACTTGATCTTTCTTTTTGCATAAAACGTTTAAATATCGAGTTTGGTAACGATCAAACAAAAATTGCGACCGCTAGAGCGTTAACAGGCAAATATATATAATTTTGAACAGACCTCATTTTCGTCATCTCCTGGGTAGGAGCAATGGACATTTGAAGAAAATTTTCGAAAATTTCGTCATGAGTACGACCTCAATAGCTGATTTCCTTTAAGGGAAATCTGCTAAAAATGGACAGACAAGCCATGAAAGGAATAATAATAGGCTTTGATAATGATAATGGGTTCAGAATCTGGCGAAGGGAAAATAACCAGATTATAAGATCAAGAGATGTAGCTTTTGAAGAAAATATTCTTGATACTAAAATTATAAAACTAAGGAAGAAAATTTTGTGAATGTGATGTTTTACAACAATTGCATTGAGGAGGATAGGGAATGTAAACCAGACGAAGAAGAACATTATTATTTACGTCCACTTTATGCTACTAGGCTAATCGGGACGGGTTATCTACAGATTACCACCCTTTTCTAGCCAGGGTAGGCTCAAGGAGTTTATTTAGTGAGTCCGTCACTAAATAAATTTCTACTGCCCAGGGCGGGATTCGAACTCTCCACTCTAGGACTACCACGCGAGATTAGGACCAACGCCCTAACTCGCACGGCCAACCTGAGCCCCGCCTTGTAAATGGATTTATAAAGGAAAGACTAATCCAGACGGTACAGTGGAAAAGTATAAGACTCGTCTTGTTATTAAAGGTTACGCTCAGAAGAAAAGAGCCAAATATGGGCAAACCTTTAGTCCTGTAGCCAAAGCAGGTACGATCAGGGCTTTGCTTAGTGTGGCTGCCAACGAAGGTTTAAAGCTTAAACTATTTGGTGTTTCTACAGCATTTTTATATGACAAAATCGATGAGGAGATCTATAAGGAACAGCCAGAAGGATTCAGTAATGGAACTAACAGAGTATACCGTTTACTGAGGAGTTTCTACGATCTCAAACAAGCTCCGCGATGTCGGAGTAAGCGATTTTCCAACTTTTTACTAGTTTTAGGTCTAGCTAGTAGTTTAGGTTTCAAGTAGAACAGAGGTCTAATAGTCCTTTCAAAATGGATCAGAAAGGATCACAAAATAATGTTGGAACGATTTGGATGAAATAATTGCAAGCCTGTTTCGACACCAATGCTGAAGGAGATTAATAAATCAGGAAAAGCCTTGAAAAACGAAGATTTGAAGAAGTTTCCATAAAGACAGGCAGTGGGTGCATTAATGAATCTAATGACAGGTACACGACCAAATATAGCCTATGCTGTCTTTGTGTCGTTGTTGCTCCCATGACTCTGGCGAAACCTAGTAGAGAAAACTGGGATAGGGTTAGCAGGATTTTCAGATACCTTTGGCGAACAACAGACATGGGACTATTGTGCCAGCGAGGATACCGCAGCGGCATCCTGGAAGGCTGTAGTGATGCTGACCTAGGATGAGATGGTATCACTGGTCGCTCTACATCAGGGGTTGTCTACATGTATTTTGTGGCTGAGCCAGAGGCAGTCTTCGGTATCAATATGCACTACAGGAGCATAAGTTTTTGATGCCAGAGAAGCAGCAAGAGAATTGACCTGGCTGGAGAGACTGGTGTAGCAGTTGTGTCGCGTTGCCCCTAGTTACCACTTAACCTAACTCATAAAATAAAGTTTAGACAGTCAGTTGCTAGTGTACTGCATGAGAAGACCGCTGTTTGTTGTTTTTAGCTTATTATATCTGCGAACTACAACAACCGAGCACCACATCATCAAGCCAGCACAACTGAAAAGAAGCAGGATCGACCAAAAGAAGTTTAAAAACATGAGTCGGTATCGTGAGTAAAAACAATTATATTTTACAGAGATACCGGCCAGCAAGAAAGCATCCTTCCAAGCTTTTGTTTTCTGCTCCAACTCGGCTAGCAGGATAGCCTCACATTAACCTCTCACTTTACTGGACGGACCGTAATTCATTTATATATTTCGGTGTTCATAATTCTAAAGTTGTATTATTATTTTTCTCTTTTAACATTTATGAAAATACAATAATCTTTATTATTTGGAATTAAGAATTTATTTATTTATAGGGAACGCCTTCTGAAAACTAAAATAACACTCCCTATAAAACTACCCTCAGGCATTACGAGATTGAAGAGAATCCCTGAGCTTCAATTCGATAATGGATCTGCCCTGACTCGCAAAGAATCCTGAATATCATCATAGAACGAAGCACATCAAAACTAGACGCTACTTTGTCAGAGAGTTGATTTCCAAAGGAGAAATCGATGTGAAGAGAGTCCCTTCTGAAAACCAAATTTCAGATGTAATGACACATCACCAGAAGAGCCACAATGGACTGTGCAAGAAGTTGGGACTTTTTCATGAAGAATAAAACATTTATTTAATAATGAGGGAAAGTGTTCAAGATATAGCATTATTTTAATGAATGTATTTATAAACATCTGTTTTTCTAGTGCTCAGGTTAGTTGTTTTAAAAATGAGATGCTTTGTGTTGTGTTATAAAAGTGAGCTATTAAAAGTTATGTCTTTTCAAGTGAACCCCTGTTTTTCCTTAAAATCATGATGGCCAACCAGCAAAAAACTATAGCGCGCGCGTACACACACCCTCAATATTTCAGATTTAGAAAAAAATGTATGAAACAACATTTATAGGAAGATAAATGAACAAAAATGCCAACTCTAGATAACAGACAAGTATGTATTTATGTATTAAGGATTGAAAATGTCCAGGCGGACGAAAGATTTGTTGGAGAAACTAATTCACTGTGAGACATGAAGATTTTTTTAATATACTTCATTTACTGAATTTTAACTCACTTTCAGTTAGGAAAGCTGTAATTCTCATTAATTAAATTAATAATTATTTACTCACACAGTGTGTAAACCAGTAGTAGGTACATGTACAGTTTTGAAATTATGTCTCAAGGTTAACATAAACATTTCTTTACAAAAAAGAGTGTAAAATACTGTTGTATTTAGCCACAAAAATAATTTTTTTATCAAAGATATACCGTATGCAAATAAATCCAATGTGTGTGAAACTTGGTATTAATTATACAAGTTAACAGTCAGTATCTCGTGCTATTTTGTCGATCTATAGGAAGATTCCTCTCCCATAGAAACTCATAATGGAATACATACAAGAGAATAACTTATCGAAACGAAAATTCGAATCAGAGGTGATTCAATTAATATTTTTTCACATTGAAAATAATTGGCAGTTTTGTTACGTTCACACTATCAAAGAATAAAGTACTTACTGGAAATGATTGTATGGAACCATCTTCACATGCATCTGCTCACTCTTTCATTGATGTTTCGTTGTGAATCTGGAAGTAACAATTTAAAATAAACCTCCGGAATAAAAAATGAGAAAACACATTATTAATAGAAGTTAAATAAATCAAGGATTAGACAATTATTAAGTACATAATGTACATGAGTTGAAGAGATGCCATAAAAACTAAAACATATTGATATTTATTTTAATTATAGTAAGAACATAGGAAATCAACTTACCTTCATTAATCGTATTGCCGATACCAACATTCAATAAGTTCTCAGTTTTTTACTCCAACGCTCTCCTCAGTTGTGTCTGACCTAGGACAGGAACGACACAACTGAAGAGACCGCTGGAGAAGGGAAGCTACTTGTGGAATTTACTCTATTCCCAGCGAAACCTGTTGTTCCACTATCAACAAATAACAGAAAGCTAGATATCAAAGACGCCTCTTAAGTTGAGATGGATGCAAGGACAACACCAGCAATAACAACGAGAGCCTTGGAACTCACAGAGCTGAATGGACTGAAGCCGAGGGATGCTGCCAGCAGAGGGAGGTCCCCGGATCTTATTGATTGGGGTGGGTCAAGACATAACACGCAGGTGCAATATTATTGAAAATTTAATTTCCTATAAATGTTGTTCAATTATTATTAATTCAATTACACAACGAAATACAATTTAGTTGAAGTTGTTTGTAATAACTACTCTTTCAGTGATAATTTGATGTAGATTTAAAGGATTGAATCAAAAATATGTCAATGGCCGATTTTTCAGTTGCTGTGGATACAATTTACCATCTCTTTTTTCATTGTCTAATACGGTGTAATCAATAGACTGCCATTCATATGTTTGTGCTGAAGCTCTTTACAAATGTAAATGTAGCATGTCATATCCAAATTACTTTTAATAAATTTAATTAATCTATCTTTAATTAATAATCTATTAATCAAAAGCTTTATTATGAGAAATTAATTTATACCAACGTTCATCAGCAATTATTTATTGTTATTATTATTTATTTTTTTTTGAGGAAAGGTAAATGTAAATGGTTACTAATTCAACAATTAACAAATTGCTTGACAATTATGGCTTTCTTAAGTGCCGTAGAGCTTTTTGTACATAATCGAACTATCAATCAAATGAGTATTGGAGCTTATGGACACCATACATACCACTTCCATGAGTGTAATCCCAACTAGTAAACGTCTGTCAGGGACTGCGTTAATTAAGTAGAATTCCCTGTGCGTCACGTATTTGCATTTATCTCAAAACGTAGAAGTTCAATGAGAACAATATTTGGTTTTTAGGCTTCAAATAAAGTGCTTCATAATATAACAGCCTGGGAGCGGGGGTTTACTGAAGGCCGAAAACTAACAAATCTAAATATCTCGGCTAATAATCAAACGTGTATATCAACATTTATAGAACATTACATTTACAATAAGATTGGTTACATACAATATATAATGTATATATAATTTTCAAAGGACCTCATTTCCGTTATCTACCAGGTAGGAGTGATGGGCATTTGAGGAAATAATGGATTCTTTGAAAGAAAGCATCCGCAAAATCACCAAAGGTGGTCAAATATTTTACAGAAACTGATGTCTGTTGCACCTCGTGACTTTTTATGAGAAGTTACTTTCTTTTCCAGAAGGTGGTATAGGGAATTTTAACTTAGGTATAAATTAATTTCTCATATTATTGGCTTCGAATTAAATTTATTAATAGTAATTTACACAGCAATCAGATGCTCTACATTTACATTTGGTAAGTGCTTTAGCACATACATATTGTTACGTTTTATTACCAAAACCAGTAATAAACGTTTTTAATAAGAGTTCTTTGGATTGCAAAATTAAACACTCACAAGTTTCACAGCTTTTATCACTACACAATTTACTTAACAATGCACAATACACTTGGTTAATTTTCTTAATTGCTACTCACAGTATGCACTGATAGCGTCACTGTTCTTCAATGAGTCACAGTCCAATAATTCACTCACGGTCACTGAAATTCACAACAAGACGGCACTACACTGTCTTAAACACGGCACTAAACTGTTACTTACAGTCACGGCACAACACTGTTCTGAAAACACTTTGTCGCACTGTAGCACTGATGTGAACATCAAGACAGGTGAGAATAAAACTGACTCTCTCGTGGCTGGCCGGTTCTTTATATAGGTCGTTGGCATACATCAAAGGGGAATTGGCTGGGCCCTTCGACGCCAGGACTGGAAGGGCCTAGTAGGAGCCAGATTTTCTGTCGGCTTCTTTGATCTATATCCCACTTCCCAAATACGCGACTCTCTCTGCTAATCCTTTAATTTTCGCAACAATATGTATGGCAGCCTATTGATTACACCTTATTAGGCTACAAAAAAAGAGATGGTAAATTGTACCCATAGCATCTGACGAAGCGACTATTGCCGATATTGTTGATTCAGCCCTGTAAATCTACATCAAATCATCACGCAAAGGCTTGGCATTACAAAAAATTACAATTACATTATATTTTGTTGTACAATTGTATTAATAATGACTGTCAACATAAAAAAGATTAATAACTTGTATTTTTATTTCGGATGAATCTTGTTAAAATTTTTTTTTTTCAAATGTAATAATTTTCTTTTTATCAATAATTCTGTTTTTATTTTTAACTTTTTTACTTGTTTTTCTATTGGCTCGCTATAAGTATCTTTAACCATAAGTAATAATTGGATATTGTCACTAAAACAATCATTAAAATGGTTCTATTGCATTTGATCTTTACATTTATTTGCTATCTAAGGGGAAGAAGAATAAATAATGGACCAAAAAACCTCCAGTCAAAATCCAGAATCATATTTTGCAAGCTTTTCTGAAACCAAAACAATTCACAGAAGGTGGTCTTCATATTTTGCATACTCAACTCCCTCTCGCACCTGCAATATTGATCTAATATTTATATTTCACATGAAACCATGTTCATTTCAAAGGCGGCTAATACAGCCTGATTAGTTCCGGCTTCTGGTAGTCAATTTAAATAAACTTCCCTGATATTACAACAAAATTTCTAATAGAGTTTTATCTCATTTCTGGACAAATACAATGGTTGCTTAATGATGAAAGAAAAAATGATGTTTATTTAATCACTTAAACAAGCTAAAATTTCCTAATATTCTCCCAATAGACACTCCATGCTTCACACTTGAAACTGAATTACTGCAGAGGAAGAACTTCTTTCATAATGGCATGGAATAAAAGGATTATTTTGTGTTTCTGTTAATCCAATCTTTATATTTCAGGGAAACCATTCCCCACGTTCCATTGACAGGCAACATTTTTAACATAAATTCATCGACATTTCTTCTATCACCACTTCTCCTATCACAGATATGACAAGTGAACGGCTCAGGATATACCTTTGTGTTATCTGATGATAATGATGGGATTACTTAGTACATAAATTAATTCAATCTTAATATTATCAATATTTATCCCGTCAAAGACGGGTTACTTGGCTAGTACATAATAAAAATAATTAATAATACAATTAGAGGAGGCAGATCTAAAATAAGTAAGTAAAAACATTTATTGTATCATATTTTAAAGAGCCTAGCAATTATATTAGGCCATCTGTGAGTCATTCAAAATAATTATATTATTTTATTAGGCTATATCTTTGCATGCATTTTGACTCAATAATCTGAGTAAATTTATTTTGAGAACTAAATAATTTTCAAATATTTTATGGTCAAGCAACTAAATTACACTCAATTTAGTGAGGTAATAAAGATTTTTGAAATAGCTTATGTGGCAATCAATTGTAATTTTACTCCAATTAGTGAGTTAATAAATACTACCATTTTTACGGCAAAAAAATGGCACCCAAATTAGTGAGGTAATGAATATTTTTAAACATATTTAAAGGCTATGATTATATTTTGGGACCTAGAAATTATATACAAAAGTCCGATACGCAGGGACTGCATAAACTAAGCAGATTTTCCACGTGAAATTTTAAAATAGATAAATCTACATACTGGTAATACTTAAGCACGCAGGAATAAATGCAGTAATAAGAGACCATCATTTATTATAATCCTTTAAATAGACCTAACTCAAAACCTATTCAAAAAGAATCTCTGGTAAACCCATAAGTCCTCATTTGAATTCTTTTGAGCCTAAGGACAAATGTGGGACAAAGAAAAGAAAATTTTAAATTCAGGTGTTGTAAAATGTATTCCGACTGTAAGTAGTATTATAAAAAGTCCGTCAAGTAACTAAGCAGATTTCCAATAGATACATATATATACTAGCAGGTTTACAATAGATACATATACATACAGGTAACACTACTGTAAATGCAAAGTAAATATACAAGGCTGAATTGTAAACAAACAGGCAAGCCAACCTCGTAGCGCTGCATAGATAGACCGGAAAGACAAACAATTAAAGAAATATATTTGAGTATAACATATTAATTTTATTGAAAACAATTTACTAAAGCTAGTGGTGTAATTTGTAATGAATCAGAATCAGTTTTATCTCAATCACTCAAATTTTAGTAATCCAAAAACAAAAGAAGGGGGGAGGGAGGGTCAACAGAACGTATTTGCATATATCTCACAAAGTAAAAGTTCAATGAAAACAATATTTGGTATTTAGGCTTCAATTAATATCTTTTATTATATAACAGGGCATTATTTATGTAACACTAGTAGAAGTGGGGTCTTTTACATAAAACGACTAAATATCGAGTTTGGTAACGATTACACAAAAAGTGCGACCGCTAGAGCGGTAACAGACAAATATATAGATAGATAGATTGATATATATATATATATATATATATATATATATATATATATCAGGATCGATGGACATTTGAAGAAAAAATTCGAGAATTCCATCATGAGTTCAACCTCAATAGCTGATTTCCCTTAAGGGAAATCTGCTAAAAATAAATCTTCATTATTTGAAAATACATGTGACTATATATTGGAGGAACTTTCACCCAAAAGTATAGAAATTTCAACAGTTCGATTACATGCCTAACATATGGAAATAAGCTGATTGAAGTTTTATGGGACTCTGGATCACATCAAAACAACCATAAATGAAAATTTGTGACATAAAAATAAAAATGATCTCCCAATTTCAAGCAGATTTTGTTCATCAGCAAAAGTAAAAGGAGCTTTAGGAAAGAGATCGAAATTGATAGAAAAACAGATATAGAACACTACCTTTGGTAATGAAACGATAAATTTAAATTATTGGGTAATACCTGATCTGGTGTACACTATTGTTTTTGGTATTGATACAATGGAAAAAGATAAAACTAATAAACTCAGAAATCCACCAAATTAAAAAACATTTGAATAATATAGATAGGATGAAAGAATTGGCTATGGTTCCACTATAACAATTAATTAATTATTATTAATTAATTAATAAATTGTTATAGTGGAAGCATAGCCAATTTCTTCATCCTACCTACATTAGAAGACACTTCCACCTGCCAGAATACGAACTTAGAATTTGAATAATAAAACCTTGGAATTTAATTACAAGGAAGTTAAAAGAGAAAATATAAAGGAAATCAGAACAATGAAGATTGGAAAGGATGAACTTAATATACAATTTTTTAGTATGGGTAGAATTGTGAAATATTATCCTCAATATCAAGTTGAAAATAAACATATTCAGAATCAACTGGAAAATTTAATAAATAAAAACAGAGATATTTTGAAAAAAAAAACAAAAAAAAAACAGACTTGATTAGACATTATACTTACAAGTTAGAATTGATTCCCAGTGTAAATTTCATAAAAGGTAGAATATATCCAATACCACACAGTCTTGAAGGACAGGTGGCTCAGGAATTGGTTCAAATGGGAAAAATGGAATTATTGAAAAATCCTATACTAGTTTTATTAATATTCTGGTAGTGATAAAGAAAAAGGAATGGACAAATATGGCTATGCTTGGGTGCCCACCAACTAAATAAATGTTTAATCTCACAATATGAAAATCCCCCAAGTATAGATTTTGTCTTGTCAAAATGTCGTAACACCCACTACATTTCGCTTCTTGCTCTGCAAAATTTATTTTTGGCAAATTCCTTTGAGTGAAGAATCAAAACAATATTCTCAGTTTGTATTCAAGTAGCAGGGATATGTATTCGAAGTCAAACCATTTGGATTAAAAACCTCATGCTCTGCTCTGATAAGGGGACTCAATCCAATTGTTCAACAGATTTCATAGTTTGCTATGGTTTTCATACACAATATTTTTGTTTTTTCTGATAGTCCCGAGGAGCATTTGATTCATCTGGAAATAATAATGAATCTTATAAAAAAATATAATCTAACCACAAATCTCAAGAAAGCCAAATTCTTTTGTAAAAAAGTAACATATCTAGGTAATGTTATATCATCTGAGGGAATTGAAATGTGTCATGAAAAAAGTGATGCAATTCAAGAATTTAGGAGACCCCATAGTGTAAAGAAATTGAAGGATTTTTAGATTTGATTGGATTCTACAGGAGATTCACGAAAAAGATGGCACTATTAAACATTTTGTTAAATAAATTCTAAAAAATGGGCAGAAATGGAAATGGGAAGAAGAAGCAGAGAAATCAATTTGTGATATAAAGGAAGCATTCTGTAAATAAATATTACTCTATGTACCTAATCCCGAATTAAGATACATAGTCCAGACGGATGCTAGAAATTTAGCTATAGGTGCACAATTGCATCCGACACCCTGACGATGAAGCCTTTCCAATTTATTTTGGCACCCATGCTTTAAATAAGTATCAACAAAAGTATAATTCATCAGAACTAGAAATGTTAGCCATAGTGTTTGCATTACAGAAATTCTGACAACATCTCTTAGGAAGGCAATTTAATGTAATCACTGATAGCTGTAGTTTAACCCATATTAAAGAATGCAATCTTACATTCTTGAATTAACATAATCCATTGGGATTATGTTAATTCAAGAATTCAATTTCATTCAATTGGCATTACAGAGGAATAGAAAATATTGTTGCTCATTCATTAAGTCGATGTGTTGGTGGGAGCTCATATGTAGAATATCAAGTAATGGCAACTGGGAAAATTAATTTATCTAGGAAAAATATTCAAGAATGGGTAGAGAACTTGCTGAGAACTCAAAAACACTATGACTGTCTGGGAAAAATATATAAGGAAACATAAGAAGATCAAACAGACCGGTATTGTATTGAGAAGGAAATTTTATTAAAGAAAACTGGAAACTTTTGGAAAGTCTGTTTAGATACTGAAACATTAAAATTATTTATTCTTTATCAATTGTATGCTCATGTCAGCAGCCATAAAACATATGAACTTATCTGGCATGATTTCTATCACCCAAAATTATTATCTATTACTAAGGAAATTATTAGTTACTGTGAAACTTGTAAAAAAACTAAATATGCTAATAGGAGATTATGGGCATCAATGTGAAATATAATAACTTCTATGACGCTAGAAATGTTAGCGATAGACTTTGGAGGACCTTTCCCATTATCTCTTGTATGTGCTCTTGAGCAATGGTATAAAGCCTGTAGGTACATTCAGGAATACAAAGAAACAGTCCCTTTTAGTTTGTTTTGAATTCTGGATGCATGAATTTATTAGAGAAGAGTTCAAAAATGTTCCAGGCCAGGCAACAAATCCGCCCTGATATAGTTTCAATTATTAACATATCGGTTCAATTTTTTGTCTATTGCCCTCTCAATTATTTTTCTTAAAAAAAGAATATAGGACTATAGTTTGAGACCTTACTTTAATGTAGATTGATGGATAAATGTAGATTAAATTTTGAACAGTCCTCATTTTCGTCAACTCCTAGGTAGGATCGATGGACCTCAGTGAGTAGGACCTCAATAGCTGATCCCCCTTAAGGGAAATCTGCTAATAAATCTATGTTTAAGAGCTATTATGAGCATAATATGATTGTCCCAGACAAACTCCACTCGAGAGTTTGAGACAGTTGATTACCAGGCTAGTCAGAAGTGAGTCCTTGTTCGTCGAATACCAATAATCCTCAGCAGCCAGCCTGAGCTGATAGTATCTCCACAGTTATTCTAGACATTAGAAATTGCCTTTTTTCAGTTAAATACAAACTTTTGTAAATACGTTATAGTTATATCTATATATATATATATAATATATATATATATATATATATATATATATATATATATAAAATTGTAACCTCTGTCTGTACATTGATTTTTTTCGCGAAATTTCACGATAACTTTTCGTTTCACGTGTCATAGACACCATAACTGCATTTTGTTTCTTTGGTGTCTGTTTGTTTGTTTGTTTGTTTATTTGTTTGTTTGTTTGTTTGTTACCTTTTCACGCATAAACGGCTGAACCGAATTTTATGAAACTTGGTATGTATATTACTACTAACCCAACTTAGACTTTAGGCTATGTTAATATCCTCTGAAACGAACAAGAGTGGGGGTTATAAGGGAGACCTGAAATTAAAAATAGTGATATTTCGTTTCCTATTGCATTTTCGGCAATTATGCACATAAAAAAAGTTGTTTTATTTGTTATTTAGAGTAACTTTTGTAATATACACTTTTGTCGTATACCTAAGTATAAAGGCGTTTTACGCTAAAAATGATAGCGGAAGTCAACAATTTTATTTGGCACAAAAGACTCAACCGAACTAAACCAAACTCGGTATGTGAATTAGCACTAACGTCTTCCTTATAATAAGCCATACTAGCATTTCTAGGGACGGGCAGGAGTGGGGGTTATAAGGGAGAGCTGAAATTAAAAATAGTGATATTTCGTCTCCTATTGCATTTTCGGCAAATACGCACATAACAAAAGTTGTTTATTTTGTTATTTAGAGAAACTTTTATCATATACATTATCGTCGTATACCGAAGTATAAGGACGTTATACACTAAAAATGATAGCGGGAGTCAACAATTTTATTTGGCACAAAAGACTCAACCGAACTAAAAAAAACACTCGGAATGTGTATTCGGCAAATATGCACATAACAAAGTTGTTATTTTATTATTTAGTGAAATTTGTTCAACAATTATTTGGAACTACAAGGTACCTCACCGGGAAAAACTAATTCAAATGTATGTTAATATTTTGTGCTTAATAATTCAAATCTATGCAAAATGCACAGGAAACGGGAAATATGACAATATGGTGAACAGTGAAGTCTTCCATAAAAAAATACTTTTATTATTATCAAATCCACAGAAACGACGGGTATTTAAACTAAACACTGGGATGGGTAAATGTCAAAATATTGTGCAAAGTAAAGCCTTGCCAAAAATATACCATCACCATTCAGCCTCAAATGAATTCCCGAGCGAAGCCGGGTATCTGAGCTAGTATATATATATATACATACACATAGCTAATTTACCCGGCGATGCCCGGGAAATTATAGTTCACTGACTAATGATATATCTTATAATCGTGAAAGAATTAATGCTAATTCACATTCCGAGTTTTGTTAAGTTCTGTTCAATCGTTAGTTCCCAACAAAATTGTTGGCTCCCGTTCTAGTTTTTAATGTATATCTCGTTTATACTTTGTTATACGACGATAGTGATTATAACAAAAGTTACTTTAAATAACAAAATAAACAACTTGTGCCATGTGCATATTTGAAGAAATAGACCAATAGAAAACGAAATACTGCAATTTTTAATTCCAGGCCTTCCTTACAACCCCCACTCCTGCCTATCCCTAGAAATGTTATTATGGCTTATTATAATAAAGGCAATAGTCCTAATACACATACCGAGTGTTTTATTTAGTTCGGTTGAGTCTTTTGTGCCAAATAAAATTGTTGACTCCCACTTTAGTTTATAGTGTATATCTCGTTTATACTTTGTTAAAAGACAAAAATGTATATCACAAAAGTTACTCTAAATGACAAAATAAACTACTTTTGTTATGTGCATATTTGCCAAAAAAGCAATAGGAAACGAAATATCACTATTTTTAATTTCAAGTCTCCCTTATAACCCCCACTCCTGTTCGTCTCAGAGAATATTAACATAGCCTAAAGTCTAAGTTGGGTTAGTAGTAATATAGAATAATATAGAAAACGAAATACCGCTATTTTTAATTTGTTTCAGGCCTCCCTTACAACCCCCACTTCTGCCCGTTCCTAGAAATGTTGGTATGGCTTATGATAATGAAGGCGTTAGTGCTAATACAAATACCGAGTTTTTTTCCCCACAGGTTGGTTTAGTATAAAAAATGAAATATCCCGAATTTTAGCAGATTTTTTTATTTCAGGCCTCCCTTATAATCCCCACTCCCGTTATAACCTAAACATTTTAATATAGCTTATAATTATGTAAGAATTAATACTAATTTATATATTCCGAACGAAATACCCCTATTTTTAATTTGTTTCAGGCCTCCCTTACAACCCCCACTTCTGCCCGTTCCTAGAAATGTTGGTATGGCTTATGATAATGAAGGCGTTAGTGCTAATACAAATACCGAGTTTTTTTCATTTCGGTTGAGTCTCTTGTGTGTCAAATAAAATTGTTGTCTCCCGCTATCATTTTTAGCGTATAACGCATTTATACTTCGGTATACGACGAAAAGGTATAAGATTTATCAAGTTGTTGATCTAAATAACAAAATAAACAACTTTTGATATGTGCATTTTTGCCGAAGAACCAATAGGAAACGAAATATCGCTATTTTCAATTTCAGGCCTCCCTTACAACCCCCACTCCTGCCCGTCCCTAGAAATGTTGGTACGGCTTATTATAATGAAGGCGTTAGTGCTAATACACATACCGAATTTTATTTAGTTCGGTTGAGTCTTTTGTGCCAAATAAAATTGTTCACTTCCGCTATAGGTTTTAGTCTATATCTCGTTTATAATTCAGTATACAAAAAAGTGTATATAACAAAAGTTATTCCAAATAACAAAATAAACAACATTTGTTATGTGCATATTTGCCGAAAAACCAATAGGAAACGAAATATCGCTATTTTTAATTTCATACCTCCCTTACAGCCCCCACTCCTGTTTGTCACAGAGAAAATTAATATAGCCTAAAGTCTAAGTCGGGTTAATAGTAATAAACATACCAAGTTTCATAAAGTTCGGTTCAGCCGTTTATGCGTGAAAAGGTAACAAACAAACAAGCAGACACGAAAGAAACAAAATGCAGTTATGGTGTCTAT
This sequence comes from Riptortus pedestris, assembly GCA_019009955.1. Classification (NCBI taxonomy): domain Eukaryota; kingdom Metazoa; phylum Arthropoda; class Insecta; order Hemiptera; family Alydidae; genus Riptortus; species Riptortus pedestris. The sequence goes on from CM032229.1 coordinate 140,831,330, forward strand.
GACATGTGAAACGAAAAGTTATCGTTATTGTGAAATTTCGCGAAAAAAATCAATGTACAGACAGAGGTTACAATTTTATATATCTGAGCTAGTATATCTATCTATATATATATATATAAAATTGTAACCTCTGTCTGTACATTGATTTTTTTCCCGAAATTTCACGATAACTTTTCGTTTCACATGTCATAGACACGATAACTGCATTTTGTTTCTTTGGTGTCTGTTTGTTTGTTTGTTTGTTTGTTTGTATGTTTATTTGTTTGTTTGTTTGTTACCTTTTCACGCATAAACGGCTGAACCGAATTTTATGAAACTTGGTATGTATATTACTACTAACCCAACTTAGACTTTAGGCTATATTAAAATTCTCTGAGACGTACAGGAGTGGGGGTTATAAGGGAAGCCAGAAATCAAAAATAGCGATATTTCGTTTCCTATTAGTTTTTCGGCAAATATGAACATAACAAAAGTTGTTTATTTTGTTATTTAGAGTAACTTTTGTTATATAGACTTTTTTGGTATACCGAATTATAAACGAGATATACGCTAAAACCTATAGCGGAAGTGAACAATTTTATTTGGGACAAAAGATCCAACCGAAATAAATAAAACTCGGCATATGTAATAGCACTAACGCTTTCATTATAACAAGCCATACCAACATTTCTAGGGACGGTCAAGAGTGGGGGTTATGAGGGATGCCAGAAATTAAAAATAGCGATATTTAGTTTCGTATTGGTTTCTTGGCAAATATGAACATAACAAAAGTTCTTTATTTTGTTATTTAGAGTAACTTTTGTTATATACACTTTTCTTTTATAACAAAGTATAAACGAGATATACGCTAAAAATTAAAGCGGGGGCAACTATTTTATTGGGCACTAGCGGTAGAACCGAACTTAACAACACTCGGTATGTAAATTAGCATTAATTCTTCCATGATTATAAGCTATACTAAAAATGTTAGGTTCCAGGGGGAATGGGGGTTATGCGGGAGGCCTGAAATAAAAATTCGCGATATTTCATCGTCTATTTGGTTTTTGGCAATTGTGCACATAACATAAGTTGTTTACTTTTTTAATTAGTGTAAATTTTGTTTTATAATTATTTTTTTTGTAAAATAAGGTATGAAGTAAGTAATTTGCTTAGAAATATTGATATGCTCAACAATACATTCCAATATGAACTACCAGGTATCTCACCTGGATAAGTTAATTCAAATCCATGTTAGAATTTTATCCTTAATAATCAAAACTATGTTATTTTTTAACGCCAGTAACAGTTTGCACCAAATAAGGTATACTGCCCCCACCCTTCTCTAAGTGTATTTAATACATTATTTAATTAAAACGTGAAAAATATTTGAAACAGTTTTAGAATTGTGAAGATAATGTAATATGATTTTTTAATATATTTGAATGTATTAGAGGATAGCTATCCAAAATGCATTGCAGGTTGGCAGCACTGAGGCTATGTAAGTGTCGAGCTACTTCCTTTGTCCTATCAGTTCTGTCGCTTCCCTTCCGACCTCATATTGGTCTATGTTTACATGTTAATTGATGCTTATAGCAATGTATTATTATTCTCAGGAATGTGAATTTCTTTAATTATCATAAATAAATTATTTACTAGAATAAACGCTAGGGAGGTGCACTCAGGTATTTCTGGTATTTATTAACTCTGCTCCGTTAATGTATTATGATATACTTTACTGAAAACCAATATGAATACACAGTTTACAATTGAGACTTATGAAAGAGTGTTTTAATAGAGGCTATGACGTACCTAAAACAGCTGTCACCGTTGGACATTGTACCGCATGAAGGGAAAGAAACTTATTCATACATGGTTTGGAAGATAGAATACATTCTAGGATTATGAATTATATGGTCCATCACTTTATAAAAAAAAAAACTACATACGCAGAGGACGGGAAATATAAAAATATTGAGGACAATGAAGTCTTAAATAACAAATAATTTTATTATTAACAAATCCACAATAACGACGGGTATAAATTCTAAACACTGGGACAGGGAAATAAAAAAAATATTGTGGAAAGTAAAGCCTTGCCAAAAATATCTCACATATCTACATCTTCATTCAGCCTCAAATGAATTCCCGGGCGAAGCCGGGTACCTTTGCTAGTATATATATAAAATTGTAACCTCTGTCTGTACATTGATTTTTTTCGCGAAATTTCACGATAACTTTTCGTTTCACATGTCATAGACACCATAACTGCATTTTGTTTCTTTCGTGTATGTTTGTTTGTTTGTTTGTTTGTTTGTTTGTTTGTTTGTTTGTTTGTTTGTTTGTTTGTTACCTTTTCACGCATAAACGGCTGAACCGAATTTTATGAAACTTGGTATGTATATTACTACTAGCCCAACTTAGACTTTAGGCTATATTAATATTCTCTAAGACAAACAGGAGTGGGGGTTATAAGGGAGCCCTGAAATTAAAAATAGCGATATTTCGTTTCCTATTGCTTTTTCAGCAAATATGCTCATAACAAAAGTAGTTTATTTTGTAATTTAAAGTAACTTTTGTTATATGCACTTTTGCCGTATACGGAAGTATAAATGAGTTATACGCTAAAAACTATAGCGGGAGTTCACAATTTTATTTGGCACAAAAGACTCAACCGAACTAAACCAAACTCGCTATGTGAATTAGTACTAACAATTTCCTTATAATAAGCCATACTAACATTTCTAGGGACGGGCAGGAGTGGGGGTTATAAGGGAGGCTTGAAATTAAAAATAGCGATATTTCGTTTCCTATGGCTTTTTCAGCAAATATGCACATAACAAAAGTTGTTTATTTTGTTATTTAGAGTAACTTTTGTTATATGCACTTTTGCCGTTTACGGTAGCATAAATAAGTTATACGCTATAAACTATAGCGGGAGTCCACAATTTTATTTGGCACTAAAGACTTAACCGAATTAAACCAAACTCGGTATGTGAATTAGTACTAACGCCTTCATTATAATAAGCTATACTAACATTTCTAGGGACGGGCAGGAGTGGGGGTTATAAGAAAGGCCTGAAATTAATAATAGTGATATTTCGTTTCCTATTGCATTTTCGGCAAATATGCACATAACAAAGGTTGTTTATTTTGTTATTTAGAGAAACTTTTTTTTATATACACTATCATCGTATACCGAAGTATAAAGACGTTATACGCAAAAATTATAGCGGGAGACAACAATTTTATTTGGCACAAAAGACTCAACCGAACTAAATAAAACACTCAGTATGTGTATTAGTACTAACGCCTTCCTTATAATAAACCATACTAACATTTCTAGGGACGGGCAGGAGTGGGGGTTATAAGGGAGGCCTGAAATTAATAATAATGATTTCCTATTGGGGTTTCGGCAAATATGCACATAACAAAAGTTGTTTATTTTGTTATTTAGAGAAATTTCCTCAACACTTCTTTTCAATATGAACTACTAGGTACCTCACCTGAAAAAATTAATTCAAATGTATGCCAATATTTTCTCCTTAATAATTCAAATCTTTGCATAATGCACAGGAGGCGGGAAATATGACAATATGCGGGAAATATGATAATAGGACAGTGAAGTCTTATATAAAAAAATAATTTTATTATTAACAAATGCCAACAACGGGCGTTAACCCTAAACACTGGAACGGGTAAATGTCAACATATTGTGCAAAGTAAAGCCTTGCCAAAAATATACCATCACCATTCAGCCTCAAATGAATTCCCGAGCGAAGCCGGGTATCTGAGCTAGTATATATATATATATATATATATATATATATATATATATATATATATATATATATATATATATATACTAGCTCAGATACCCGGCTTCGCTCGGGAATTCACTTGAGGCTGAATGGTGATGGTATATTTTTGGCAAGGCTTTACTTTTCACGACATTTAGCCGTCCCAGTGTTTAGGGTTAACACCCGTCGTTTCTGTGGATTTGTTAATAATGAAATTAATTTTTTATGTAAGACTTTACTGTCCTGCATATTGTCATACTTCCCGTTTCCTGTGTATTATGCATAGATTTGAATTATTAAGGAGAAAATATTGACATACATTTGAATTAATTTTTTAAGGTGAGGTACCTGGTAGTTCATATTGAAATGAAGTGTTGAGGAAATTTCTCTTAAAAAACAAAATAAACAACTTTTTTTATGTGCATATTTGGTGAAACCCCAATAGGAAATCACTATTATTAATTTCAGGCCTCCCTTATAACCCCCACTCCTGCCCGTCCCTAGAAATGTTAGTATGGCTTATTATAAGGAAGGCGTTAGTACTAATTGACATACCGAGTTTGGTTTAGTTCGGTTGAGTCTTTTGTGCCAAATAAAATTGTTGACTCCCGCTATACTTTTTAGCGTATAACACCTTTATACTTCGGTATACGACGATAGTGTATATAACAAAAGTTACTCTAAATTACAAAATAAACAACTTTTGTTATGTTCGTATTTGCCGAAAACCCAATAGGAAACGAAATATCCCTATTTTTAATTTCTGGCTTTCCTCATAACCCCCACTCCAGCCCGTCCCTAGAAATGTTGGTATGGCTTGTTATAATAAAAGCGTTAGTGCTAATACATATACCGAGTTTTATTTATTTCGGTTGGGTCTTTTGTCCCAGATAAAATTATTCACTTCCGCTATAGGTTTCAGCGTATATCTCGTTTATAATTCGGTATACGAAAAAAGTGTATATAACAAAAGTTACTCTAAACAACAAAATAAACAACTTTTGTTATGAACATATTTGCCGAAAAACCAATAGGAAACGAAATATAGCTATTTTTAATTTCTGGCTTCCCTTATAACCCCCACTCCTATTGGTCCCAGAGAATATTAATATAGCCTAAAGTCTAAGTTGGGTTAGTAGTAATATACATACCAAGTTTCATAAAATTCGGTTCAGCCGTTTATGCGTGAAAAGGTAACAAACAAACAAACAAACAAATAAACAAACTGACACCAAAGAAACAAAATGCAGTTATGGTGTCTATGACATGTGAAACGAAAAGTTATCGTGAAATCTCGCGAAAAAAATCAATGTACAGATAGAGGTTACAATTTTATATATATACTAGCTAAGGTACCCGGCGATGCCCGGGAAATCATTGTTGACTTACTAAAGATGGTATTTTGATAGCAAGACTTCAATGTGTACAATTACATTTCCATCCAAGACGTAATGGTTTTCCGAAATAGCCAACCCTGAAGTGTAATTTCAGAGGACTGATATAATAGAAATTTTAGTTTTGAAGAATAAATGAAAATGTGTTCCTAATTTATCCCTCTACACTTTTTGACTCACCTTTTTTTCAATAATTCAAACCATAATCATGGGTAGCATTTATTACAATTAAATATCATCTATAATGAACATATTTCCTTTCAAAAGCCAATCCGAGCGCATATAATATAAGGCAAAGTTTTTGAACGTAAGATTATATTTGTAATAGCGAATCACACTGGAAACTACTTTCAGTAATGCCAGACGGGAAATTAGTAAACTCAATTATCTAGTAAGGCTCCATTCATCTTCCGTTCCCGCATGAGACTTCTCAAAATTCTTCTACTTAAATTATTGATTCAAAACATTATTTTAATAATTTATCTACCGGATGGAACTAAATAATAGTGGTACCCTGAACATATCATATCATCGAGTTTAAACGCATATTGTTTTTTGTCATAATGACATTACCATTAACGTTTAATTATTATGATAGCACATATTTGTTTCAATAACATCAAGTTAGATTATACAAATTAAATAATGGAAATGCTCTTATAGTTCATATTTCTATTGGAAATAAATTACAAAGTTAATTTCTAGGTAAAATAAATAAATAAGGAGGGGGCGACGAAAATTTATAACCTCACTAATCCGAATCATACTTTGAACTATCATATAAGATGAAAACATAACATCATTTGTCATAATATTCATTTATTAAAAACCATTAAATAAGTACTAATATAATTATTGACTCCCGTTTAGCGTATATCCCGTGTTTATTTCATTTTACGACAAAAGTGAATGTACACAAAAGTTACTCTAAATAACAAAATAAACAACTTTTGTTATGTGCATGTTTGCCGAAAAACAAATAGAAAATAAAAAAAGCGAGTTTTTTATTTCAGCCACTCTTATAATCCATTCCCCTCTGAACCTAAAATTTTTAATATAGCTTATAATCATGGAAGAATTAATGCTAATTCACACACCGAGTTTTGCTAAGTTCGCTTCATTCGTTAGTGCCCAACAAAATTGTTGGCTCTCGCTTTAGATTTTAGTGAATATTTCGTTTATACTTTTCTATACGACAAAAGTGAATATAACAAAAGTTACTTTAAATAGAAAAATAAACTACTTTTGTCATGTGCATAAAAGAAACCCCAATTGAAAACGAAATACAGCTATTTTTAAATTCAGGCCTCTCTTAAAACCCCCACTCCTGCCCGTCCCCAGAAAACTTGGTATGGCTCATTATAAGGAAGGTGTTAGTGCTAATACACATACCGAGTTTCATTTAGTTCCGTTGAGTCTTTCGCGCCAAATAAATTGTTCACTTCCGCTATAGGTTTAAGCGTATATCTCGTTTATAATTTGGTATACGAAAAAAGTGTATAAAATAAAAGTCACTCTAAATAACAAAATAAACAACTTTTGTTATGTTCATATTTCCCGAAAAACGAATAGGAAAAGAAATATCGCTATTTTTACTTTCTAGCTTCCCTTATAACCCCCACTCCTGCCCGTCCCTAGAAATGTGGGTATGGCTTGTAATAATGAAAGCGTTAGTGCTAATAGACATACCGAGTTTTATTTATTTCGGTTGGGTATTTTGTCCCAAATGAAATTGTTCACTTCCGCTATAGGTTTTAGCGTATATCTCGTTTATTAAACGGTATACGAAAAAAGTGTATATGACAAAAGTAACTCTAAATAACAAAATAAACCACTTTTGTAATGTTCATATTTGCGGAAAAACCAATAGGAAACGAAATATCACTATTTTTAATTTCAGGCTTCCCTTATAACCCCTACTCCTGCCCGTCCATAGAAATGTTGGTAGGGCTTATTATAATGAAGGCCTCACTGCTAATACACATACCGAGTTTTATTTAGTTCGGTTGAGTCTTTTTTGGCAAATAATATTGTTGACTCCCGCTATAATGTTTAGCGTATAACGCAATTTAAACTTCGGTATACGACAAAAGTGTATATAACAAAAGTTACTCTAAATAACAAAATAAACAACTTTTATTATGTACATATTTGCCGAAAAACCAATAGAAAACGAAATATCGCTATTTTTAATTTCAGGCTTCCCTTATAACCCCCACTCCTGTTCGTCTCAGAGAAAATTAATATAGCCTAAAGTCTAAGTTGGGGTAGTAGTAGTATACATACCAAATTTCATAAAATTCGGTTCAGCCGTTTATGCGTGAAAAGGTAACAAACAAACAAACAAACAAACATACACGAAAGAAACAAAATGCAGATATGGTGTCTATGACATGTGAAACGAAAAGTTATCGTGAAATTTCGCGAAAAAAATCAATGTACAGACAGAGGTTACAATTTTATATATATATAGATTAATATTTTCTAAATCATTTAATTTTGAATAAGTTAATATCCATTTAATTTTGATCAGTGTTTATTGTTGGTAAAATTCCCTTCCTTAATTTCTTTACAAGTGGTTTGGTTGTGGAAATTATTACTTTTCAGCTTCTACTGCAGATTTCTACAACCTGACTGCTACAACGATTGCTCTAAAATAATAAATGACGTTAGAGACCTAAAGATCTTTTTCAGTGTCTTGAAATAATTTATTTATTTGAGGAATATGGTCTGTAGTTAATTAAAATAATATAACTTTGAATGTGATTCATATTTCTGTTCCTCACTGACTTCTTTTCACCTCTATGTCTGATGTGGTAAGGTGTTCTAATGATGTCTAATATATGTTCCTCAGGGCTAAAAGTATCTCATATAGCTATATGAGCAGTTGAGCTCAACTGCTTGTATCCTCCAGTGGTTTTTGGTGCTCAGGTTAGCGATGTGAGTTAAAATGTTGGCTTTAATCTCACATGGTAAACCTAGTGTGGCTAGTTCAATTCCAGCCTGGGCAAATGGGAGTTTATTTAGTGATGAACTCATTAAATAAATTCCTTAGTCCATCCTGGCTAGAAATGGGTGGTCACCTGTAGATAACCCATCCTAATTAGCCGTAGTAGCTTAAAGTGGACGTTAATAAATAAATATGAATGTGTAGTGGTTTTGGGAAGTGGAGAGGTGTGAATAAAACAACATATATTTATGTTTCATGATGTTATTTGAAACATTTTAAGTATTATACATGTATTTTATTAATAAATAGTCACTCCAGTAATGGAATTCACATGCTACTATGTTATTACTTTAATGGATAATAACATGTAGCTATATTTATATCTCTTGATGTTATTGAATTTTTAAGCCTCAAACAGAAATAAAGCTTTTGATGGATAAACAATAAATATTGTATAATCAGAACATTGTTAACAACTTTATCTCTGTTGTAGGCTTGCTTGAAATCAATAATTAATCTTTTGATGGAGAATACAATAAATAAATTAATAA